>CAWUFW010000441.1:0-1200000 GCA_963921515.1 Calotriton arnoldi
TTACTATGAGTCATGCTACCAGTTAGTGCAAACCAGTGCTGAGTGTTACATGTTGACTCGCTGATGACTACACGCTGCCATGTCAGTGCACAGGATTACATGCATTGGCATGCTGCTCCCTCACATGTCACCTATGATATTGTTGTGCATGTACACAGATCTGTGGTGTGATGGACTCTCAAAGATGTACACATGTCAATGTGTGAGATGGCAAAGCAACACACAGTAATGAAGGTCTGGCTACATGATGTGCCTATTTCACTGTGTACATTGCTGAGCTCCTGTACACTACTTGATCATTGTGCGCACACTGTGCTCATTGTGTTGTTAATATGTGCCCTGTCGGACTTACGCAAGAGGGTGTGGGAGGTACAGCAGCTACGTCAAAGCCAGCAGTGTTGCTGTTTCACACATGTGCTGTGTCAACTACTCTCAGGGCTGGTGACACAAGATGTTGAAATGTACCTTTTGGCATTCACATAGTCTGAATCTGTTTGGGGGGTACTCACTGTGTGAATACTGGACAAGTGTACGACTAGTTTAGATCAAGGTGTCCCTACTTGTAACTTGTGGTGTAAGCTGTAGTTTCATGCCAGTCATTGTTGGCGCTGTGTCAGTCAAAACCTAAGATGTTGTGCCCATCTCAGAGGGGAATTGAATTGACATGTGTCCCCTTTCCTCTCACCTAGGAGGCGACCAAATGTTTTTCGTCCATTCACGGTGCTTGCGGACATGGAGGATGAGGACGTCATACGTAAATTCCGTTTGGATCGACCTATCCTTCTGGACCTATGTGCTCAGTTGGAGCCCCATCTGAGGCTTTGCCGAACCTATCCAACTGCTCTGACACCAACATGTAAGGTGATGGCAGCCCTGCATTTTTTTGCAACTGGTTCATTCCAGTACACGGTGGCCAGCGCAGGTGGGATGTCTCAACCAATGTTCAGCATGGTGCTACGTGATGTCCTGTATGCTATGATGACCTACAAGGACAGCTACATCCATTTCCCCAGGAGACATGAGTTGGCAGCTGTGAAGGGAGATTTTTATGACCTTGCCCACATCCCTAATGTTGTTGGTGCCATTGACTGCACACATGTTGGCCTGATTCCACCACAGGCACGTGAGAACATCTACAGGAACAGGAAGCATACAAATTCCATCAATGTGTAAGTGGTATGGCAGGCTGATATGATAATCTCCCATGTCTGTGACAAATTTCCAGGATCAGCCCATGACTCCTACATCCTGCGTAACAGCATCGTACCACAGCTGATGGCAAATCTGCATCCAGAGCGTGCGTGGATTGTGGGTGAGTACACAGAGTCAAGTAGTGTGCTGTATGTGTGACATGCTGTCCTCTGCCACAGTTTTATTACAAAGTTGGTCTGTGGATCTCACACCTAGGTGACTCTGCATATCCCAACCGGCCTTGGTTGCTGAGCCCACTGCGGAATCCCAGGACCCCGGGTGAAGTCCGCTACAATGAGGCCCATGGGAGGACACGTCGTGTGGTGGAGCGTACTTTTTTGGTCTTCTTAAGTCTCGATTTCGGTGCCTGGACAGGACCGGAGGTGCACTGATGTACTCTCCCCAAAAGGTGTGTCAGATCGTAGTTGCATTGCTGCATGCTCCACAACCTTGCCCTGCGCAAAGAGATCCCCCTGATCCTGGACGATGATGAGCAGCAGATGCCCCCGCCTGCAAACCCACACATGTCCAGTGACGAGGATAGTGGAGAGGAGGAAGGTGTCGACCTGCGTCAACAGCTCATCATCTGCTACTTCCCTTGAAGGTGAGTGACATTGTACAACAGTGCCATTGTATGCTGTTTTTTGTTGTTGTAGGAAATGCCTAGGGGAGCTTTGTGACAGCTGCCTGTTGTTGGCTCTGTGCTGAGGGCTGATGTTTCTGGGACAGGCTAGTTATGCACAGCTACATGATGTCTATGTCGATATCGTTGCTCATTGTAATGTGTGCAGGTTTGAGTACCTTGATGACAAGTGTTGTGTAATGGGTGTGATGCCATTGCCTGACAAGTGAATGCTGTTCTCTTGTGTTTTCCTAGGTCCCTTCAGCCTCTCAATGCCTCACAACAATCAGTGCACCTGGTACATTGTAATCTGAGTCAAGATTGTACATCCTGTGATAAACATGGAGCTGACACGAAAACATAGGTGTGTAAAGAGTGTTTATTTACAATAAGTATATGTGACAGGGAAGTGATTATTTACAAATAGGTGGGAAGTGAATCAATGAGTTGTCAGTGATGGTAGACGAGACGATAGAGTAGTCACCACATTGATGTGGTGACACAGTCCAACATACGCCTGCCATCAACATGGCAGTGTGGGTAAGGATAGTCAACAAAGTCAATGGCAAGGTGAAGAGAGGTGGCATCATGGCTGACTCTTTGACTGGCGTTTGACTGGTGCTTTGCCACGTGATCCTCCCTTGTTTTTCCTCAGGTCGGCCCCTTGAGCGTTTGGCAGGGGGGGGCCTCTGCTGCGGGCTCAGAGGTGTCTGAGGACTCATCCTGTTCCAGCTCACACGTCTCTGTGGCCGCAGGTGAGGTGGTGGGACTGTCATCCTGCGGGCCACTGGAGGGAGGTTGAGCTGTCCTTTGGGCCGCAGGCCTGTCCCTCAGGACACCCACAAGCTGGCCCAAGAGGGCCACGATTTGGCCCATACGCGTATCTATGGACCTCAGCAGCAGGCGGAGCTCACGCGATTCTTCCAGAGCCTGGCCCGTGTGTCCCTGGGCTTGTTCGTATGCCCCAAGGACTCTGGTGATGTTGGCCCGGGCTTCGATCCCAGTGTCCTGTTGATTTTGTCGCCCAGTTGCCCTCCCACCTGCCCTGCTGTCCCGGACCTGTGGCATCACCACTCGACGAACCCGCTGACTCTCCCTGCCCTCCTCAGATTGTGGGGTGGTGTGGGTATCCTCTGAGGCAGGGACAGTGTTGCAGGCAGCACTGGTGGTGGTGGTGGAGGCCGCACAGGTCGTTACAGCAGGTTGTTGCTGAGGTGGTGGTGGTGAGGACAGTAGGGGCCTGGGACCTGCTGCGCCCTGTCAGGCCAGATGGGCCAGGTTCTGTGTCCGCATCTGAGAAATTTAGAGAGTCTGCATTCGAGAGTCCATGTTCCGGGGGGGAGATTGGCTCTGCAGGTTGGTATTGTCATCTGCAGCAGTCAATTCTTGGTCACCTGTAGAACAGAGAAGAAATGGTCATTGAAGTGCACCCCACAAGCTTGGTGTTAGATGTTTGGATGTATGTTATACACCACACAGTTTACATTGATATCACTTTGTATGGCTGCACGGTACTGGCATCATGACATGATGTGTAGGTACCTACATTACTTGTCCATGGTGTGACATGTCAATAGATACCGTGTCTAATGCATAGATTGTGATTACAAGGGATGATGTCGTCATCTTGATGACTGGCAGCAATAACTTTATGTGAAGCATCTTGTTGTTTACTCTGCATGGAAGACCTTCATTCTAGCTGCATATTGTTATCTCATGCATCCCTCTGTCACATCATGTTCTTTGCTTTATTTAAAATGACTATGCTTGTTTGGTTTCTTATATGGGCCTTGACTTGCCATGCCACTGGCTGGCACTCTGCAGATAGCATTCAGTGCCGTGCATGATTGTGCCCTGAATGTCTTCAACATGTGATTTGGTGAGTCAAACTTTGAATTTCTGTGATACAGTTACATACGCTAAGCTGTCTGCACACTGGAAGTGGCTGGCTGGATCTAAGTGCCAAGCTGGGTGATGTGTGAGGGCTGGTGTGGTCATATGGCTCCCTGCTTTGAGGAGGAATGCAGTAGTGCATGCACTGTCTACCTACCTGTTCTGACACAGCCAGGGAATTGCTGACACATGTTTCCTGGGGTGTGGGTGGAGTGCTCCATCCTGCTGGAGCTGTGGACAATGGTGCCTGTGGGAGTTGTAGTGCAGGCTTCCAAACACAACCACCCTCACTGTGAAGATGGCTAACTACCTATTAGGTGGAGGGGAACAATGCAATGGCTGCCACATGCTTCTGGGTGTAGGGGAGTGCTCCATCTTGCTCAGCTGCGGGACAAGGGTGCCTGGTGGAAGTTGTAGTGCAGGCTTCCAAAACACAACCACCCTCCCTGTTAAGATGGCTAACTGCCTGTTAGGTGGAGGTGATCAATGCAATGGCTGCCACATGCTTCTGGGTGGGGTGGCTCCATCCTGCCTCAGCTGTGGGACAAGGGTGCTGGTGGGAGTTGTAGTGCAGGCTTCCAGAACACAACCTCACCCCCTCCCCACAAGATGGCTACCTACCTGTTAGGTGAAGGTAAGGCTCTACTGCCCACACATGCTTATGGTGGGGTGGGGGAGTGCTCCATCCTGGTGATCTTTGGGACAAGGGGCCTTGGTGGGAGTTGTAGCAGGCTTCCCAACACAACCACCCCCCTCCCTGTTAAGATGGCTACCCTACCTGTTAGTGAAGGTGGCATTGCAATGTCTGCCACATGCTTCTGGGTGGGGTGGGGGGAGTACTCCATCCTGGTGATCTTTGGGACAAGGGCCTGGTAGGAGCTGTAGTGCAGGGCTTCCCAAACACAACCACCACCCCCTCCCTGTTGATGGGCTACCTACCTGTTAGTTTGATGAGGGGGAATGTAATGGCTGTCACTTGCTCCGGGAGCACCCATCCTGATGACAGGACAAGGGTGCCTGGTGTTAGTTGTAGTGCTGGCTGCCTGTACACCTGCCCCCAGTGTAATATTGCTTGCTACCTTGGTGCAACTGAGGGAGTGGATGTTGGAACTGTGAGACATGTGTTGGGAGAGAGGTTGTGCACATACATGCATTTTGACCTAGAGGTGTGGCTTTAGTTGTCCAAAACAGTACATAGCAGAAGGATGGTAGACATTTGTTGTCACTTACCAGCCTCCACTCCCCCGGGTCTCCTGTGAGACTCTCTGGATGCAGTATGGCAAGCACCTTCTCCTCCCAAGCGGTGAATGTCTGGTGGAATGGGAGGGCCACCGCCGGTCCTCTGAGCCAGCTCATGGTTCTTGTTGTTCCTCTCTTTCACCTTTTTCTTGAGGGTCATGCCACCGCTCACGATCTCCCTCTGGTGCGTGGGGACAGTCCTTACTGCATTGACCTTGCGGGACTATCCTTCCTACATTAGTGTTTTGGTGGCTACACGGTGTCTGTTGGACCATGCTTCCAAACAATTGTGGTTCTACTCTACACCCTATCTACCATGACTGACAACCTATTGTCAGTAATGGGGGCATTTTCTTCTGTGCTATGGTGTGTGATGTGCAAAGGGGTTGGAAGTGCAGGTGTGAGAGTGGTGGTGGTGGTGATGTAAGTGGTGTGTGTTGTTGTGCTGGTGAGTTGTGTGGTGGTTTGCCTCTATTTTGTGCCGTAGGCTTCTGGTTCCTAGTAGTGGAGTATTGCAAAGGATTGTGGTCAGGAAGGGGCTGGTTTTATACTCAGCTATGTGGGTGTGTCACAATGGGAGTATTGATGACAGGTGTGTTGTGGGGTTGACCTGGGATTTGTAGTTTTGTTACTGCTGCGGGGATGTGTCACTGTGGTATTCCGATCTCGGCCGGTAGTGCTCCAGGTCGGATTCGGATTTGCCGGATCCGATTCGGAGCCCTGTTCCGACCGAGATCGTGCGCGGGTCCGGCCAAGCGAGTACGATGCAGGCACCCGCGTGAAATCTCCGACCGACTCGAACGCGGCTTCAACACGCTCCGACCGACTCGCATGGACCACGACTCGCACCGCGCTACTCAGACGTATCCCGGCCGGGTAAGTACGATGCGCGCGCGGGCAGATCCGACCGACTCGCGCCGTCCGGCTCGAAAAAGCTGCCGGAGCCGGACTTTGGGGTCCGCATCGGACCCCTGTGCGCGCATGAGCACGCGAGTGGCACACGGGGGGACCCATGGGTCCCCCCTACCCTGTGCATGTACGCCGCGTGCGCATGGACGCGTACACGCTGTAGAGGCGCCCTTGTCCGCCTCGCACCCGTGAGTCAATGGGAGCCCGCGTAAGTGTTGTATGACAGGCTCCCCGTGACTTCAATGGGAGTCCGACCGACTCGGAGTCCGATGGCATGCGTGCGCATCGTACTCGTTCGATCGGACTGCCAGAGTCCGGTCGGTCGGAAATCTCTCCGGGTCCGGCTCGGTGGGAAGATGGATCACTGACAGAATATCGAGTACAAAAATATCGGGACAGAAATATCGATCTCAAAAATATCGACCTCCTATCGTCATAATGATAAGTACTAAAATATCCCCCAAAAAATATTGTTGTTGAAAATATCGAAGTACAAAATATCGTTTTTTTTATATGTATAAAAAATAATGTAAAATAAATTAAATAATACATCTAACTTAAAAAATATTTAGAATTATTTTTAAATTTTAACAATTATAAGTAATAAATGTAATGTAAAAATAAATTAAACATACATATATAAAATGTAATATATATATATATTTACTTAATAATAATTAATAAATACATATTTTAATTAATTATAAAATGTTAGGAATATAATAAAAATTATAAATAAATATATATATATACACCTGTAACATAAAATAAAAAAAATAAAAAATGATGTTATAAATTAAAAGATAAAATATTTGTTTTTTTTAAAAAGTACATTTTACACAGCATTGAGTGCAACAGTAGGGAAAGTGTTGGATAGAGTAGGGGAAAAAATTACTATTCCCACTCCAGCAAGTGCAACAGTAGGGAAAGTATTGGATAGCGGAGGGAAATAATTTACTATTCCCACTCCAATGAATGCAACAGTAGGGAAAGTGTTGGATAGCGGAGGGGAATAATTTACTATTCGCACTCCAGCGAGTGCAACAGTACGGAAAGTGTTGGATAGCGGAGGGGAATAATTTACTATTCCCACTCCAATAATTGCAACAGTAGGGAAAGTGTTGGATAGCGTAAGGGAAAAAAATACTATTCCCACTCCAGCAAGTGCAACAGTAGGGAAACTGTTGGATAGCAAAGGGGAATAATTTACTATTCCCACACCAGCGAGTGCAACAGTACGGAAAGTGTTGGATAGCGGAGGGGAATAATTTACTATTCGCACTCCAGCGAGTGCAACAGTACGGAAAGTGTTGGATAGCGGAGGGGAATAATTTACTATTCCCACACCAGCGAGTGCAACAGTAAGGAAAGTGTTGGATAGCGTAAGGGAAAAAAATACTATTCCCACTCCAGCAAGTGCAACAGTAGGGAAACTGTTGGATAGCAAAGGGGAATAATTTACTATTCCCACACCAGCGAGTGCAACAGTAAGGAAAGTGTTGGATAGCGGAGGGGAATAATTTACTATTCCCACTCCAATGAATGCAGCAGTAGGGAAAGTGTTGGATAGCGGAGGGTAATAATTTAGGGGCCCATTACGATGGCGGGCGGAAGCACAACCGCCGTGCTGGCGGATGCAAAAACCACCAGTTACCGCCGGCACGCAGCAGTCCACACGCCCGCCCAATTACGATGCGAAAAGTAGGCCAAACACCGCCGGCAAGCCAGCAACCCCGTCCGCCATCAAAGTGCGTCCGCACACGTAGCGGCGCAGCCCAATTGACACACACCGTCCGACGAAACACGTCCCGCCCGGCGTATAAATTACGATGCCGCAAACAAACGGCTCCCACGGCTAAGAGACACCGCACGTGAAAGAGAGGCGGTAACACGGACGCAGAGCACGGACAACGAAGAAGCGGCTCCCCGAGCATGAATCCAGCACTGCAGGCCCTCCCCATGCTTCTGCTGATGCACCACCAAGGACGCAACGTACCGCGGAGACGCAGGTAGGCACACACACAACAAGTGCACGCAAACAGCGCACACAGTGCAAGGGCGGAAAAAGCGGACAACCCCCCACCAGCGCGTGTACACAACACATCCACCATCGCATCCACATATGACACACAGGCCAAATCGTAACATCGCAGAACACATGTGTACACACCACCTGGGACTAGGAACCAACCACCCCGTCACGGCCCCAAAGCGCCGATGACGCCGCCACACATGCGCACAACGCAGAGGCCAACCGCAGCGCCATGCATGCGTCGCACACAGACACAGGGACACAACCAAGCAGCACACACATCAGCCCCACCCCGAACGCACATGACACGTGACAGGCCGGCCACAGACATGTCCCCAACGCCCAATTCACGGACAACACCCAACGCCACACAACCGACGCACACATGTCAGTGAAGACACGCAACAGCAGGACACACCCCAGTGTAACAAACATGGCGTAGCACACAGCGGCGGCAACACCAACTAGGAGAAGCAGGGCCCCTTCGGGAAGAGGAACGCCAGTACCACACTGAAAAACCCATACCACCCTGCACATATGAACAAGACATATGAAACGGAACACCAAAGAGCCCGGGGACCGACAACAGGTGGCCCAAGAATAACATTCACACACAAGGCCCAACGCAGAGCGGAAAGGCAGCCTGCCGCCCACACAAGGGAGAGCAGACAGCACTGAATGACCTTCCATTCCAACTCCGAAACCACAGCCCTACGACAGAAGCCGGTGAATACAGCCATTGTCCAAGAATAGACCAACACAGGCATGCCGAGGAGACCGACCACAGGGCAGATAGCGCATATCACAGAAGCACACAACGGACGGGGAAGAAAGAAGAAAACACTCCCCCATGTCGGCCACATGCAAGTTAATTGGAAGGAGTCACACATCACTGACCTTGAACTGTCTGAGAAGCATGTGGGAAGAGGGCCCGTGTCCTCCAAACAAGCAAACAGAACACAAGTCCTGTCTCCCTACGACTACACAGAGCTCACAGCAACCCCGGAGCGTGCACATTGCAGACTGCACACACAGCCGGAGCACGCCACCTCAACGAACCGCTGCGAAATGGCAACCGCAACACACCTACCCAACTACGCCGAACAGCTCAAGCTGTACAAAACCAACCTGTTCCATACATTGGGATGCGATCTCCTGTCCCTGCTGAACGTAAGTTACCGACTGACTTACCGCATCACATTGTTCAGCTGCGTCATGCCCGTCTTCTACTGTCGGAGGTGTCCCTACCAGCATCCCGTCGAGATATGCCTCTCCAACCCGGCATGTCTGAAGGCGGACCTGCTACCACTACTCCTCCCTCTGGACGCACACGACAGGGCCTGCTCTGCCTATGGGGGCATGGCGTATGTGGCCAACATCGCACCCGCACTGAAATGGGACCACTGTGCCTCCACACGACGGATCATCGAGAACAGCTACATCGAATGTCACCCAGCATGCCCCATCATGGTCCTCCAAGGGACAACTTACGAACAACACCTTGACAGCCACCATCCGCTACATTGGCTGGCAAACATGTACACCACCAATGACATGGAAGCCCTGCTGGACGGCATCGCATACCTGACAACCTGTAAATACGTCGGACCACAACGCAGGTTCCCCGAGTGACCTATGATGTCCAACCCCGCACCCATGCTTAGCTTCCGCACGGACTGGCCAGTCACCACCACAACAGCCATACCAAACGACCGGCAACTGTAACCACACCATCAACGACATCGCCATGACATCGGATATGACCGGGACATGCACACTGTTCCCCATCACATCCAGGAACACCGCATGCATCGTGGGAGGCAGTGGCATGGGCTCTGTGTATCGCACCCACATGGACGGAACTGCACGAACAACCAGGACACGACATGGATCCAGCGCCCATGGACACACACACCGCTCAGTGGACATGAATAGGTCGCCTGGAGTCTGTGGGTGCTGCACCCCTCCCACCCCCGCCCCGGGAATCCCATACCAGGACCTTTGCATGGACGACAAGTGCATACAACAACAACACGACCCCAGTGACTGTGACATGTCCAGTAACCACCACAGTGCAACAACAAGTGGCACGCCGCTGCATGCACGCAAGCACATGCCCTGATGTCATCTCACATGCACGCGTGCATGAGGAACAACCGCAGCAAACCTGTCACATGGAACTGAGATGGACTGTGCCCATGATGCCAAGCGGTCTGGTAGGCTACATGTATACCGTCTGTGTCAAAGTCCGCAGCTCCGCAGCTATACGTAAATGTACATTAGCACAGCCTTGGCCAAGCAGATGTCACTCTGAAGCCCACATCCCACATGCAACAGCCAATCACATGTAACCCCACACCCTATCCCATTTGCAATCATGCTCAGTATATCCTCAACATGTATTCCGCTGCCAGTAGTGTCCACTATACTGCATCACAGAGGACAGAAGACTCAATATAATGTTTGAAACCAAAACTGTCTCCGCTGACTCATTTCACAAGTACGAATGAGAGAGGATGAGAGTATGTGAAGTACACGGCAGTCGTGACATGACCATGTAGTCCACTGGTATTGGATGTCAACGCAAATGAGTAGCACTACTGTGGAAGACACACATGTGTCGTGTGAAGTCGTATGGACGCAGTGCTCAGGTGGGTGGGTGCGACGGGTAGATGCGCACATGACAAGTTGGAGCACGCCGTGTTGGGAGGGCTCATGAACAGTACACCACCGCTTCCCTGGGCATTGTGAGAGGACACCTGTCGGGGGGAGTGAACACGTGTGTGCACAGCAGCCGGGCACACGTACAAAGCGGTACCAGGCGCACCTCAGCCCACCCTCTGTGGACAAGCTGGATCCTGTTGTGCGCCCGCCATGCCCCTTGACAAGGCACACACAGCCCCAGTCGACCAGGTGTAACCCCAACATAGTCAATCCGCACAGGCGATACAGGGCACGGGATGGCAGTGGAGCATGGTGTGTGAGAGGTCTCCTCGCGCTCCTCCTGGTCATATCACGCAGGCAATAGAACCTCAACGTCTAGCATGGCAAAAAGTCAAATGGAAGTGTAGGGGGGACGCACCACAGCACGAGCAGCACTGACGTCACGGGAGGTGGCTCGCACCATCCCATCCATTGCCCATCATACCAACCACGCCACATGCCATTGCGACTAAGTGCAAGCGCGTGCGCCACCACCCCTGAGCCCTCCCCAGAGAGGCCAAAGAGTGAATGTGTGGGCCATCAGCCACAGACGGACGCGGCCTGGCCGCAAGGGCAGCCACAGCCACTGGGTGTCGCAGGTGGCGGATCCGGAAGGCGAAGACTGTGATGCATAGTCCATGCAGGCCGGGTCTCCATTTGGGGCACCACGCAGGTGGACGGCGTCCCGCCACACATCATACCCTGAGACAGCCCACTCGTGCAACTGGACCCACACATACACTCCTTGCCCTCTCTGGTGCGAGCTTGGGGCTGCCTGTGCAAGCGCTAGCCTCGCAGGTGAGCATGCATATTGGGGGGCGAGGGGAGGACATGAGGGCTGGGGCGAAGATGACTGTATCACTGTCAGTTAGTACAAGGGATGACCCAGATGTGGAAAGGAAGAGACGTGTCCCGTGTGTACTGCAACTAGTCGCCAATCCAACTACCCCCCCATGTCCGGAATGTAAGCCCGCACCTAGGCCCGCCCATCCGCCACATCGAACATACCACCAGCACGACAACCTTCCCATTCGAAACACTGACTGGGGGTGGCGACCAGTGAACAATCATGTGTAGCCTACCCACGCGTACATGTGGGCCCTCCATGATCCATGTCACCTGCGGCAAAGACATGACATGCGCAATGAGGGAAGTGAGGAGAGCTGTCCGCCCCACGCACAGAAGGTGCATCAGCTCCACAGACCCAGCAGCGAGTCCAGCAGGGGTCACATGTGCAGGGGCAGCTGTGCCTGGTGTGAAGGCACATGCATATAGACAGCACATCGACCAATGTGTAGTCTGCCCACATCCACAGTCCATCATCATGCGGACATAGGAATTGAACACAGGGCAACACATCTTAGTTGGTGCACCCACCGTGACCAACAATGCGCAATCATCGACGTACCCGCCCTGTGCATGGCCCCCCACCCAACGGAGGCACATCCAGTGCCACCATCCCACACACACAAGCCTTCCACGGAACATGCTGTGTCCAATGGTCAGTACAGAGTCAGCGCCCATCTGGTGGATCCTGAACAGGAGACACATGCACACACATGCCAGCTCCCACTATGTACGTCTGCCACCTGGCACGTGCAATGTAACCTCTCACCTGTGACGTGTGACTGCAAGCACACAGCCGTCTTGGCATGGGGCTGTCAATGTGGACACCTGTCAATGTTTCGGGAGCTGTGATCCGTACAGTGCTGTACATAGGGTGCAGTGCTGACACCTACTACTGTCTCATATCCCCTCGTGCCACAGGTCCCACTTGTTTTGGCCGCTCAGCCTGTGCCCACATCGTCGTCGTCGTGTGCCATACTCATCCAGCCTCGGAAGCAGTTCCATGCTCAGCAGACACTCATGTTGCCGTGGCGTTGCCGCTTGACGAATATGCAGTCAGTCCCCATCAGCACGCCCCGCAAGTCATTGGGGCCTAGATCCCCATGTGCATGCACATGGCAGTGGTATGTCTCACTAGCCATTGCCATTGTTGGGAGACCTGTGTAAGTGTATTGTGGCCGTGCCGTCCCAGCTTGACAGCTGGGCTGTGGCTCATGTGCGTGCTCAGTCATGTCAGTGATGTGTATGCGAAACTGCTATGTGTTGTGTTGCTTTGACATGTGTCCTCTGCAATTTCCCTAGGCGGAGACCGAACATTGACCGCCCATACCAATTGCTGGTGGACATGGACGATACAGAGGTTATTAGGAAGTTTCGGCTGGACAGGCCAACCCTGCATCGACTGTGTGCCATGTTAGAACCCCATCTCCGTCCCCGCAGGGTGTATCCAACAGCATTCACCCCCACGGCTAAGGTGATGGCTGCCCTGCATTTCTTCGCCACTGGGTCATTCCAGCACACAGTGGGCAGTGGAGGAGGGATGTCCCAGCCCATGTTCAGCAAGGTGCTGAGGGATGTACTGGCAGCCATGATGCTGTACCGAAACAGGTACATCCGCTTCCCCAGGGCTCGTGAATTGGCGGCAGTGAAGGGTGCATTCTATGCCCTTGGCAGAATCCCACACGTCGTTGGAGCCATTGACTGCACACATGTTGGCCTTGTTCCACCACAGGCCACTGAGCACCTGTACCGCAACAGGAAGCACACGCACTCCCTGAATGTGCAAGTGGTGTGCCTTGCGGACATGGTGATCACCCACGTGTGTGCAAAGTTCCCAGGCTCGGCCCATGACGCACACATAATGCGCAACAGCATCTTGCCACGGCTGATGGCCAATCTGCAACAGGATCGTGGCTGTATTGTCGGTGAGTATGTGGAGTGGTGTAGCGTGCTGGTTGTGCGATGCTGTCCCCTGTCCAGTTGGAATAGCAACGGTTCTCTGTGTCCCTCACACCCAGGTGACTCTGCGTACCCGAATGGGGCATGGCTGCTCAGTCCATTGAGGAATCCTCGCACCCCAGCAGACGATCGATACAATGAGGCACATGGGAGGACCAGACGTGTGGTCGAGCGTACCTTTGGCCTCCTCAAGTCCAGGTTCAGGTGCCTGGACCGCACCGGGGGTGCACTGGCGTACTCCCCACAGAAGGTGTGCCAGATAGTGGTGGCGTGCTGCATGCTGCACAATCTGGCCATTCGGAAGCAGATCCCCCTCATTGTGGATGACGGAGATCAACCAGGGCCCCAGCCCGCAGACCAGGACAGCTCGAGTGAGGAGGACAGCGGAGAGGAGGAAGCTGGGAATGTGCGGCAGCAGCTCATCGCCCGCTACTTCACTTGACGGTGAGTGTCCATGTACGACGGCTGATGTGTCTGTATTTGTGCAGGTGTGTGTGTGCTGTGTCCGGGTGGCCTTTTGTTCACTGCGTGCTGTGTGTCAACGCTCCATGCCCAGGTTAGTATACCACTGATGGTGGCTGTGGCATTGTGCCCTATTGCTCTGTGCGATGTGTGTACATTGCTTGTAGTTGTTGACATGTACTGTGTGATGGGTGTGTGACACACTCATTGAATGTGCTCCTGTTCTGTCTCCCACCCCTAGGTCCCTACAGGCCCTCCGGATTCCATTGCCATGCCACGCATCAGGTGCCTTTCCGCCCAAGGTGGCCGTTGTATTCCGTACAAATAAAACACAGGGCACAAACAGCAGTTAGTGAAAAAGGTGCATTTATTACAAACTGTGACATGTGATTGTGTGTAAGGTGATGACAAAAGTGGTGCGTGCTGTGACAATGAGCTGTCGGTCATGGCTGCGTGATGCTCAGGGTGTACCCACTGGTTCTATGTCCATAGTCCAACACACACATGCCATCCAGATGGCTGTGTGGAGTGGGATCGTAGTCCAAGTCAATGCAGTGGCTGGTCAAGGAAGGCTGGCGGAAGGCTGGCTGGCTGCCTCACTTGCGACTGGAGCGTGCGAAGTCCTCCCGGGAGATCTGTTTCCTCTTCGGACGGCCCCTTCCACGTTTGCGAGGGGGGTGCCTGCTTGCGACATGCTGGTGGTTGAGGTGTGCTCACTGGCTGTGGACGCAGGGGAACTGGACACTGCTGCTCGACCCTGCGCCCCGGCAGGTGGTGGCGGAGGGGGAGCTGCTATCCCTGGCCGTGTCCTCACCGCCACCACCAGCTGGCCCATGAGGTCCACGAGTTGACCTATACGGGCGTCCATGGACCTCAGCACCCCCAGCACCTCCCGCGTGTCTGAAGCAGACCTGACCCATTGTTCTTGGGCCTCCTCATAGGCCCCAAGGACTCTGGCCATTTGAGGCAGGGCATGGCTCCCAGGGGAGGCTGGCGTTTCCCTGACCCTGCTCCTCCTACCAGTCCTGCTGCCACCGGCCTGCCCACTAGCCACATTGCTCACCACGGTCCTCGCTGTGGCTCCCAGGGTGGATCCAGTCGGCCGGGCCACCACCTGCGCTGGGGCTGGTGCCAGCGAAGACGTGGTGGTGGTGGCGGCGGTGGTGGTCGGTGCGGCGATGGTGGCGGTTGCGGCAGTGGTAGTGGCCGCAATGACCGTGGGTGTGGCCGCAATGACCGTGGGTGTGGCCGCAACGACAGTGGCAGCAGGGGGCTGGGACTGTTCAGCAGCCCTGGATGATGGGTTGGTGGGTAGGAGGGGTCCTGGGGAGCGGCTGGGCCCTGCCACACCAGATGGGCCTGCTTGGTGGTCCGTGTCCGAAGAGGAGGTGAGATCCTCCACATCCGTGTGTCCTCGTTGGGGGCTTGTGGGCTGGCTGTGCTGGCTGCTGTCTCCATCCCCAGCATCCGGCAGTTCGTCACCTGTGGAGAGAATGAGATTTGTTATTGTGTTGCACCTGGCGAAGTATGTATTTGTCGTCTGACATTGGCAGTTCGTGCAATCTCGTACATGGGTTTCCCGGAGGCGTGTGTGTGGCTGTGGCATTTGTAGTTGTGTGTGCTTGGCAATGGGACTGTGTGCTGTGCACATGTGGCATGGGACGGATTGGCCATGCCGATGGGTGTGTTGCTGTGCCCCTACTCATTGTGACTCTGGTGTATGCGGGCTCCTGGCCCATCCTGGGTCTGGTTTGTACTTTGCTTTTGGGGTTCAAATGGAACGCTTAGGAACGCATATGGCAACATGGGGGCCATGCCCCAGATTCGCATTTGGGAGGGAATATGCTTTTGGGGTTCAAATGGAACGCTTAGGAACGCATATGGCAACATGGGGGCCATGCCCCAGATTCGCATTTGGGAGGGAATATGCTTTTGGGGTTCAAATGGAACGCTTAGGAACGCATATGGCAACATGGGGGCCATGCCCCAGATTCGCATTTGGGAGGGTATATGCTTTTGGGGTACATGCTGTGAGCCATGGGTGCCGAACGTGACATGTGTTGTGGCAGCATGACAGTGCATGGTTTGAGGTGTGTGCATGCTTGACATGGCCTGCATATTTGCTGTCTGTTGTGATTACTGGACATGGCATTGGACGCATCGTTATGAGTGAGTGATGGTTGTGTGTGAAAGCCAACGTATTGCAGTTGTCCCATCTCCTTGGTGTGCGTGCTGCCCTGTGCCATGTGCATCACTGCAGTGCTCGTGGGGGGTGTGGCCCATGTTGTGTGTTGTTGCTCACAGTGTGTTGTGCGCTTCATTGACTTCTGGCACATGGTTGGTCATGGGCATGTATCTTAGCGTGACTGCTGTATGTGTGGCAGCTGTGCGGATGACATGCCTTTCATGAGACTGGGGCTGACGGATGGGATGGATGGTATGTTGTATGTGCATGGTGTGTCTGTGTGTTTGATGGGTTCAGTGGTGTTCGTGTGCATTTCTGTTGTTCCGCTCTGTTGCGTCTAGTGTTGTTTGTCTTACATAGGCGTAGTTGTGGGGTGTGTGGTTGACAGGCAGTAGGGGCTACATGGACAGGACTTCAATGGTGTTTCGGTTGTGTGTGATGAGTTGCACAGTGGCTGCCGTGTGGTACTATTTTCAGTGTGGCTTGTGTATGCAGACGTGGCTCCTTGGGTGTTGCTATGTCTGTGATGGGTCATGTGGGGTGTGAGTCTGTTGTTCATGTCCGTGTGCACATTGTTCACTTGTTCGTGACGGTGGGCGGTGCTGCGTTTCCGTCTGCTACGTGACATGTCCCATGTGTTGGTCGTGTGCCGGTCCTCATGCCTCCAGTAATCCAGCCCTGTCCAGTTTCCCACCTGCAGGTTGTTCGTGCGTGCACTGTACTGGATGCCACATGGCTCTAAGCGGGGGTGCTCCATGTTGCAGGTCTGTGGGGGTGGGGGGTGTTGTGGGTCGTGGGGGTGGCTGGACACCCACTGACACCGATTGCTGTGGACCGTGATGTCTGCCTTTCGGCTGTCGTTGTGCACTGCGGTGGCTGACACGTGGCTGTGGGGTGTGGGGATGCTCCTCCTTGCTGTGCTGTGGGACTAGGGGCCTGGTGTGTGTTGTACTTGGGCTGTCCACCCTCCCACCCACTGCACTTTGTGTTCCTGCCACTTACCTGTTACTTGTCGGTTTGTGCAGCTGTGGCGGACACATGGGTGTGGTGGGTGCTCGTTGTGGCGCTTCTGGCATATTTGGGGACCTGTTGGTGGTTACGTGGCTGGCTGAATGTACACATGTCCCCACGCATCTTACAGTTGTTCTGTTTGGGCTGTGTGTGGTGGTGTCTGTTGCATGTGTGTGTCGTGTATTGTGTGCTGGACATGGGGGTGTTTGTCCCTGGGAGCTGTGGCATGGTGGTAGTGCATGTGGGTACATAGCGGTGTGCTGGTATACATTAGTTTGTACTTACCAGCCTCCACTCCCCCTGCTAATCCGGCGAGGATCTCGGGATGTATGATGACTCGCACCTTCTCCTCCCACGCTTTGAAGGTCTTGAAGAGCGCGGGATTCCCTCCGCCAGTGACGGCAGCCAGCTCTCTGTTTTTGCCCTCCTTCTTCTTGACCAGGCTCTTGACGTCATTCCACCGTTTGTTAATTTCGACTCTGTTCCTGGGCAGGGTCCCGACTGCATTGACCTGGTCTACGATCCGGTTCCACATTCTGTTTCTGGTGGCTAGTGGTGTGTGTTGGACCATGTTCCCATAGATTTGTGGGTGCACCTTGATGATCTCGTCGACCATGACCGTCAGCTCAATGGGCGTGAACTTGGGCATTCTTTGTGGTGCCATGGTGTTTGTGGTGCTGGTGCGGTGTGTGTTGTGTAATGTGCAGGGGGTTTGTGGTGCCGGTGTTTGGTGGTGGTGGTGGTGGTGGTGGTTGTGATGTGTGCGTTTCTGTGGTGTGCTGCTGTCCTTGCTGTGTCACTGTGTCCTCTCCTCTCCTCTCTGGTTTGCAATGTAGCAAGGGGTTGTGGTCTGTGGGAGTGCTGCTTTTGTACACACCTATGTGGGTGTGTCCTCATGGTCTGTTGTTTTCAGGTGTGTTGTGTCTGGGGTTCTGGCCTTTGTATTTTTTGTTTGTCCGGGGGGTGTTTTCGGGATATGTACTGTGCTTGTGTATTTGTGCGTGCCTTGCTGTGTGGACTTGTTGGCCATGTTGTGTGCTATTGGTTTTGTGTGCGGATGGTTTCTGTGCAGGTACGTGGGCGCCATGGCTTCTGCCGTGTCGATTCTCATCGGCGTTGTTTGCGCTGGCGGGCGGTATATTTGTTGTTTTTCCGCGCTCATGTCGGTGCGATCGTAATTTCACGTGCGGTGTGTCGGCCGTGAGGGCGGGCGGTTTTGTGTTGTCGTGCGTGTTTCCGTCCGTGGCGGGCGGTTTGTCTCCGACTCGGACGTTGGCGGGCGGTATTTTGTGTGCTTTTTCCGCCGATGGCGGTATTCGGTTTGTGTAATCGTAATGGCGTGGTCGGTGTTCAGGCGGTGTGTGCGGGCGGATTTTTGCCGCTTCCATGCCTGGCGGTGTTATTTACGCCGGGTATCGTAATGTGCCCCTTACTATTCCCACACCAGCGAGTGCAACAGTACAGAAAGTGTTGGATAGCGGAGGGGAATAATTTACTATTCCCACTCCAATAATTGCAACAGTAGGGAAAGTGTTGGATAGCGTAGGGGAATAATTTACTGTTCCCACTCCAGCGAGTGCAACAGTACGGAAAGTGTTGGATAGCGGAGGGGGATAATTTACTATTCCCACTCCAATAATTGCAACAGTAGGGAAAGTGTTGGATAGCGTAGAGGTGAAAATTACTATTCCCACTCCAGCAAGTGCAACAGTAGGGAAAATGTTGGATAGCGGAGAGATAAAAATTACTATTCCCACTCCAGCGAGTGCAACAGTAGGGAAAGTGTTGGATAGCCGAGGGGTAAAAGTTACTATTCCCACTCCAGCGAGTGCAAAAGTAGGGAAAGTGATGGCTAGCGGAGGGATAAAAATTAGTATTCCCACTCCAACGAGTGCAACAGTAGGGAAAGTTTTGGATAACAGAGGGGTAAAAATTTATATTCCCACTCCAGCGAGTGCAACAGTAGGGAAAGTGTTGGATAGCGGAGAGGAATAATTTACTATTCCCACTCCAATGAATGCAACAGTAGAGAAAATGTTGGATAGCGGAGGGAAATAATTTACTATTCCCATTCCAGCAAGTGCAACAGTAGGGAAAGTGTTGGATAGCGGATGTATAAAAATTACTATTCCCACTCCAGCGAGTGCAACAGTAGGGAAAGTGTTGGCTAGCGGAGGGGTAAAAATTACTATTCCCACTGCAGCGAGTGCAACAGTAGGGAAAGTTTTGGATAACGGAGGGGTAAAAATTAATATTCCCACTCCAGCGAGTGCAACAGTAGGGAAAGTGTTGGATAGCGGAGGGGGATAATTTACTATTCCCACTCCAATGAATGCAACAGTAGAGAAAATGTTGGATAGCGGAGGGAAATAATTTACTATTCCCATTCCAGCAAGTGCAACAGTAGGGAAAGTGTTGGATAGCGGATGTATAAAAATTACTATTCCCACTCCAGCGAGTGCAACAGTAGGGAAAGTGTTGGATAGCGGAGGGGTAAAAATTACTATTTCTACTGCAGCGAGTGCAACAGTATGGAAAGTGTTGGATAGCGGAGGGGTAAAAATTACTATTCCCACAACAAAAATTTCAAATTTAAAAACAAACAAAATATCTACTACAATACAAAATTAACAAAAAAAACAAAACATATATAAAAATATTAAACTTTATTAAACATAGAAACATAATATAATGTAGCAAACATTTTAAATATACATAAAAACATTACATTTTTAATAAAAAAAAATACAAACAAATAACTATCTTGTAATAAAAATTTATTTTAACCTAAAAAATTATGAATTACATAAGTTATATATTTATTTTCCTACCCTATAACACCACACAATTTACAACACA
Organism: Calotriton arnoldi; assembly: GCA_963921515.1. Classification (NCBI taxonomy): domain Eukaryota; kingdom Metazoa; phylum Chordata; class Amphibia; order Caudata; family Salamandridae; genus Calotriton; species Calotriton arnoldi. The sequence goes on from CAWUFW010000441.1 coordinate 19,912, forward strand.
CATCTAAATTTTAAAAAGTGTACCTCCATAATTAACACAATTAATTAACAATTATACAAATATTAATAATTAAAAAACACATTTAAAAAGGTAAAAATGTATGTACTAACAAAACATTACAGCTATAGAACAGAAATACCCAAACAAAATAAAAACTAAACAATTAAAAATATTTATCAATTAATAAATGAATATTAATGATCAAGTAATAATTAATTTAAACTAAATTACTTTCCACCCTATACCCCAATAAACACCAAAACGCACACCTAAAAAATATTTACACAATTTACATAACCAATTTTACATTAATACATTAATATCAATTAACAAATCATTAATTCATTTAAAAAACATTTACTTCCCACCATTTACCACTAAAAACACCACAACTCACACATCAAAATTATTACACAATTGACAAAATTAAAATGTAATTAATTAATTAGCATCAATTAACAAAGATTTAATTAATTAAAAATAAATTACCTCCCACCATATTCCCCTATAAATGCCACCACCAATTTCGTTAAAACGTACACAATTAACATAATTAATTAACAATTAATTAATTAATAACAATTAACAATCAAAATATAAATATTTATTAATAAATTAATTCACACAATTAACCCTATAAAATAATAAATATATAGAAAATATTAATACATTTATTACAATTAAATTACTTCCCACTATATTCCCCTATAAATGCCACCACCAATTTCGTTAAAACGTACACAATTAACATAATTAATTAACAATTAATTAATTAATAACAATTAACAATCAAAATATAAATATTTATTAATAAATTAATTCACACAATTAACCCTATAAAATAATAATAAATATATAGAAAATGTTAATACATTTATTACAATTAAATTACTTCCCACCCTACTCCCCTATCAACCCACAACCCGCTCCTAAATAAATAACACAATTAACATAATTACCAATTCATTAATAATTAATAAAAAATAATTAATAATAAATTATTTCCGCAATTAAGATAAAATATTAAATAAATAAATATTAATTATGAAAAAATATTAATAATTTAATTATAATTAAATTACTTCCTACCCTATTTCCCTATAAACCAACAACCCGCTCCTAAAAAAAATAACACAATTAACATATTTACCAATTAATTATTCAATAAAAATTAACAGCCAATTATTAATTAATTAATAATAAATTAATTACCATAATTAACACTATAAAATCAAAAATAAATAAATACTAATAAATAAAAATTTATATTCAATTTATTTTAATTAAATTACTTCCCACCCTATTCCCCTATAAACCCACAACCCGCTACGGAACTAATACGCAAAATGTAATTAAAATAAAATGAATAACTTCTAAAAATGTAACACATGCATAAAAAGAAATGCAATACTTAGACAAAAAAATATAACACATACATTTAAAATACACACTAAAATACATAACTCTAACTAAAACAACAATATTTTTAATAACCATATTTTTGCAAACGATATTAATGACTTCGATATTTTGGAAAACGATATTTCATACCTTAAACTCGATATACTTGACCACGATATTCTGGCAGTCGATATTTCTGTATCACAATATTTTGCACTCGATATTAGTGCAAGTCGACATTTCCTACTCGATATTCTGTCTGTTTACCGGATATCATAAGATAATGAAACAAAAGGGAAAGAACCAAGAATTAACATGTGCGTGAACAGATCTGTATGACCTCTAACATGCAAAGCTATCTTATATAAGATATTTACAAGCTCAGATTTTTAGTTCCCCAGAATCCTTTCAGTCACATATATTTTCTCCGATGTTGATACCAATGGGAAAACATTGCAATTGAACAACATGTTTCATGAATGATCGAACGCACAAGCAAGCACGCAGAAAAGTGATGATATTACGTATTTTGGATTTCCAATACTGAGATGGGGCAATTGCTCAATTGTGTGGGTACGAGTGTGTGTCATTGAATGCCTTTAGCAGGCACATCAGATTCTAAATCCGGTATACATTGCTACTACCTTCCCTGTTTTCCCACCACATCCAGGCCTCCAGAGACCCAAGTGATCGTCTGAATGGGGCTTGACTACCTGGTCTTTCACCTGCCTTTTCTCACCTCTTTCGGGTCTCCACAGACCCTAGGGAGGTGGGGGAACGCAGAGGACTCTTTGCTTGCCTTAGCCGCCACGTCCCCTCTCAACCACGCGTCCACAGTGACATGCCGGTGGTGGGATTCCCAGGATGTAGTGATACGGCTCTCTGAGAGCTGCTGGTCTCAACTGCAGAGGGTGGGCGGGCAGGAGGAAAGGAAAGGTAGAGAGGGTGGTGATGGAGAGTGGTTGGACACTAGTATTTTTGTAACTATAATTTGGCATTGGAGGGTCATCATGCGGGTGGTGTGGGTTGGTGGCAGGAAACCATGTAATTTATTTTTGAATGATCGTTTTGAAAAGACCGGGCAGAACTTTGTGGTGGGTACGGATCATAGGACACCTGATAAAAATAGTTGTTCTTGTTCATAGCACAGGACAGGTGACCTACACTCATGGGGCCATATTGTGGATGCTTCTCCCCTGCTTATCTCAGAAGGGGAGAGGGATTTTGTGGAGCAATGGATAATATAAGATTGTAACTAGAAAACTGTGAATAAAGGTGTTCTTTTTACTCCAGGATTCTCAGTAACTATTCAAACTTGGGTCTGGTTGTTTGTCACTCAGGAACCCGCACACACTTACAATTGTATATGAATCATTATCCCCCCAAGCCGATCGAGGATTCCTCTGTGTGTGAGAGAATTATTCCACATTGCTGATTTCAACACAGCTCCCAATATGCTTTTCTCTAGTAAGGGACTTGCCTGTGCCACACTTAGGGGCCGATTCCGATTCGGGCCGGAAATCAATCCGACCGAGCCGGACCCGGAGAGATTTCCGACCGAATCGGACCCTAGCAGTCCGACCGAACGAGTACGATGCGTTCGCATGCTATCGGACTCGAGTCGGTCGGACACCCATTGAAGTCAATGGGAGCCGGTCATACAACGCGTACGCGGGCTCCCATTCACTCAATGGGTGCGAGGCGAACAAGGGCGCCCACTACAGCGGGTACGCGTCGTAGCGGGTCGCGGCATACATGCACAGGTAGGGGGGAGCCATGGGTCCCCCCTGTGTGCGACTCGCGCGGCTAGGCGTACAGGGGGGTCCGACACGGACCCCCAAAGTGCGGCTCCGACTGCTCTTTCGAGCCGGACGGCGCGAGTCGGTCGGACTGCTCGAGGCGCACATCGTACTTACCCGGCCGGGGAACGTCTCCATTGCGCGGTGCGAGTCGAGTCCGTGCGAGTCGGTCGGTGCGGTTGGGTCCCGCGAACGAGTCGGTCGGTGCGGTTGGGTCCCGCAAACGAGTCGGTCGGCGATTTCGCGTCCGCTCGCATCGTACTCGCTCGCCCGGACGCACGTCCGACTCGGTCGGGAAACAGGGCTCCGAATCGGATCCGGTAATGCCGGATCCGATTCGGAGCCCTACCGGCCGAGATCGGAATCGGCCCCTTTGTGTTACAAATGAGCCTGGAGACAAGGATGGGAGATGCTTTCTTACAGTGTATTCTGTTGTATGTATACAGTAGACTTAAGTATTGGAAAGTTATGATATGCAAGAACTTTTTTAGACTTTTTTATCATTTGGGTTCAGATGAAAGAACGGCTGATCAAGAGTAGGACCGCGTACTGTAATTGAGTTCTAAATGCATAGCTGCAAGATGTCTTTTTCACAAGCTCTAACTGATTATGAAATGTAGTCCTAGTGGAGTTTGTTAGTATGTTGCCCAGAACCTCGCAGAAGGTTCATGTATGAAGGCATTGTCTCCTCAGAAAGCTTTACAAGTACGTGCACGTGTACGGTGGTGATGGTGAATGTGGAGTCTGGTGAGCTGTTTACAGGACAGTGTCTGATCTCCTTTTGTCTCCTCTAAATTATTTTCCAAAATGTGAACAAAGAATACTAGCCTCGCTTTCTGATGGATATTTCTAACCACAGATTCCTCACCTTGTGAATAACCCCAGGTACCAGACTTGGTCCGGAAAATTTTCATAGCAACTCCCTCGTGCATCGGTAGGTGTTTTTCTGAAGATGGTGACTTCTATCACTTGGCAGCCATGAAGCGTAGTCTGCACAATCAGAGACGTCACCATGTCCTTTCGTTAGAGTCGATAGAAAACTCTTGTGTAGCTTCCTTCCACTAAAATTGGCGGAGTTAAGAGACATGATTCAATTTTCTACCAAAAGCTTTAGACCGTTAGTCAGTGGGAATCCTATGAAGAAAAGGTACATATAGGTGTTAGACCGAGCATTCAGTGAAGCTACCGGCAAGCACATACAACAGTCTACCAAGAGACTAGACTCGGCAATAGCACGCCATCCCATGGGAGATGCAACAAATTGCATCTGTGTTGTCACAGGAGACCCGTCACACTGGAATCTAGGTCACTGAGAAACTCTCATCCCTCAGGACATTCTAGCAGTCTCCCCTCCATGGAGAATTCACTGCTACTCACCTTGAAACATGCGCCAAATTGATTTTTTCCGTGCAATTTTCTTATTTTTCAAGCAACTATGTTTGTGTTCTATCTCGTTACTTTGTTACAGCTGAAGCTTGAAAGAAGTTGCACGTTTACATTTACTGAAAGTGTTTTACAACATAAGACCTGAACCGAGAACAGCACTCGAGTGAGTACAATGTACATGATTTTAGAGGTCTGTCTGGGGCCGATGTATAACAAGCACTGGCAATGCCAATAGGTGTGTCTTTAAAAGAATGTTGTATTGTAATGTGAAGTACTACACTAGATAGCGCGGGAATGCATATGTATTTGTGTGCAAGGAAACAGCTGTAGAATAATATTGATGTAGGTTTAAAGGTCAGGTGACAGTTGCACTGTCAAGCCAGTCCTAAAATTCGATCTACGTTAATGACTGCCCTTCTCCCATATGTGCTGGTCCCAGAGAAAAACATCATAAATGATCTAATTATCTAAGACAATTTAATAGCATGTGTGTGCCCTTAAACGTTTAACCTCAGGTAGTGGAATAAATAAACAAAATGATCAAAGCTGTGTGGAAAGCAAGCACTTTTTTGTGGAAGCACACAACGTCTGCCCAATCAAAGCATGTACTCCAGGCTCCTGACATTTGGGTGGAGCCGAAGCCCATCTTCTTGTAGTTCGCTCATAATTGTCTGCAACAGCTGTTCTGTCAAGTCAGACTATAAAAAGCTGTCTGCTGAGCAGGCTCTTTTTTGTGGAAGCATACAACTTCTGCCCAATCAAAACATGTACTTCTGGCTCCGGACACGTGGGCGGAGCTAAAGCCCCTCTCAAGGTGATCTCATATAACTGTCTGGCGACAGCTGCGATATCAAGCCAGGCATAAAAAGGGATCTGCTGTAATTGGCTCCTGGTCAACCAAAGTATATATTAAAACGTGCGGCTAACAGTTAGGAGCACTAAAGCTATTTTTAATGTCCAACACAGCACCATCTCTCACTATGTTCCAAGAACTGGCTAGTTAGTTTGCTTCTAGGCCTCCTTTGCCGTGGCCAAGTTGGGGATATGTTGTTGCATGGACGGTCTTTTGGATGCAATTGCACATGCAGAGCTTCGTTTCCCACAAATATAAAAGGTTGCCAACATATACTATGTGTAGCGAACATTGAAATAAAGACAGACCTGTGATGAATCATACATCTGTGTGTTTGTCTGCTACGGAGATAACCAGTGTTCCAATTCTGACATAAGGGACAGCTGCACCTACTTGCAGTTTGTTGATTAAATACTTCTTTAATATACCATTTTATAAGTTCATAAATCAGTTGTTTCACTGAGTTGAGATGTCTAGGGGTTTTCTACAAAGAAGAACCTGCTATACATTTGTGGCCTGTTATATGCATGAGTAGTGGTGCGCGCACACACATGCACATTCTCCACCCACCCACTCCCAAAAGCACATGTATGCTCACACCAATTCACATACACCTTCACTCACACCCATCTATTCCCAAGTGCACACACACATACACCCACTATTTATAAGCACATGCACGCAGACACCCAATCACAGCACACGCATGCAGATACATACAAACATTCATCCAACATTCAACAAGCACTTACAGGGCCATGATGGTAACATCAGGTGACAGAAGGGAGATAGAAAGGCCAGATTGCTTCCTGGTGGCCTCTGGGACAGAAGGGACGGATGAAAGATCCCATGGCCTCCTCTTATTGGTGGACACTGTCATGGGATAGCCAGTGAGAGGAGGACCCTCCCTAACTCCTCACAGCTTAGGGTGGGGTCATTGAGATGTGCTGACCCCCCCTCTGTGACGAGGCATCACTGAGAGGCAGTCAGCCTTGGGCACTTCAGGGCTCAAACCATGAAGTGCACACATCTGATTCTATCAGTGATGCCCCCCCTGATCATAAGGAGATGACCAAACAGGCCTTTGCTGGGGTGATGAGGTCACACCCTCAAGGCTGTGAAATCTTCAGTCTGGCAAAGCTTGGCTCAGGCTGCCAGGCACCTGCACATTAGCACATGCAAAGCGCCTGGCTGCCTACCCTAATCTGGAGTGTGTCCATCAGGCTGAACTTTGCTCAGCCTTAGAGACATTGATCATGCTTTGGAAAAGGGAGGCGGCATAGCCTCAGAGACCGTATTGATGGGCACCCCATCTGCAGTATCTCTGGATGTTAAAATGAGCCTTTTTTACCCCTGGGGTGTATCAGCTCATGCCTTAATTCATGCCAATGAAAAAAACCTTCTCAGATTATAATATTTATTTTGCACAATTGTGAATATTGCCTCCTAGATTGGTGGTTCCAGTAAATTTCTGCAAGATCAGTTCTAACAGGATGGTTACATATATAATAGTTCTATTAACCTGAGTGAGTTGGCATTATTTTTTTACAGGGTTAGTAAATTCTCCTTTGGAAAATAAAATAGATCTGAGTAAACTCTGTGAAGGTCTTTTAGGTGCCCGATTGGACAGGGCATCTTGGAAACCTTGCTTCTCAGCAGCACTAACGAACATAATAAAAAGCATCTTGAGGTGCACAAGAAAGAGCGCCAGCCACTAACGAATTACTTTATCGATTGCATGTGGTTAGGAAGAAAACCTATTGATCGTCTTGGGAGCCGTGAATCATTATGTACTCATTACAACACAGCTAGAAAGATCGAGCACCCTGCTGCCCGCGACAGACCGCCACCTCATCGCCCATCCGCTAATTGTGGTAAATAGCATTTTTATAGATCGCGCAGAGAATATTATTTTAGGTGCCTGCACGTCCAGTGAGAGAAAAATGGAAGCTGGATTGGTAATTCTGTTTTATATCAAAAGTGTATGCTCTCTGTTGGTCAGGCCTTCTACAATTATTAGGTTATGAGTGGCGGCTCCTCGTAAAGGCGCAGGAGCGTCCACCCACAGGAAAATAAAATAAAATGATTTTCTGGTGCTATAAAGGTGTGGGCGGGGCTGTTTTGGCCACAGAGCAGGGGGAGGAGTGGAGAGCACACTCTAAAGTGTGCATGCCTGCGTGGCCAGCCGTCTTGCGCCGGCCAAAGAGTCATAAGCACTTTGCATGTTCCCCACCAGGCTGCATTACACAACCTGGTGGGGAACAAGCCCAGGCTCTCAGGCCCTGCCGGAGCACTGAACCACGGCGCTCAGATCAATCACAACCCTGCTGTAAGGCAGCGTTGTGATTGGCTAGGGGAGCCTGGGTGCTCCCTGTTACTGCACGACTCGTGGACTAAGAGGAGGGAGGAGACGCCGGCCGCGGGGAAGGGAAGTGTGTTTTTCCTTTTCTTTATTCCCCCCCTTTTCTTTTTTTTTTTTTTAACACCCCCCTCCTCCTTGCCCCACCATTACTCCTTGGTAGCAGCTGCTACTGGTTGGGAGAACTGCACTGTTTAAACATTGAGTGCTTGAAGCGGAAGTGTTTGAATGTTTATATTTGAGAAAACCCAGATGAGTATCTTCTTCTGGGAGCCAATACCCAGATGTTTGAGACAATTGCACGTGTAGTATTGAGTTCAACAAGGATCCACGCTCGTCAGAGGTGTAACCGTTTCATGTAGATTGTAATACTGAAGTAACTTTTACTATCAGTGGTCCTAGTACCGCTTTCTCGGTTGCTGCTGCTTCATAACTGTGTCACTTGTATTGCAACTAAGGTGGAGAAGCGGCAAAATATTGTCCTTCATTTTGCCCAAGTCCACTGGTTGTCTGCACTCCAGAATTTTTAATTTAAACCTTTATTCATGGGGCACGAGACTTATTTGTGATTTGGATCATCCTTTCTGGTTCACCGGATCTCTAACATCATCACAGGAAAAGGGCTTCGCTCTGCTACAGGTTGTACATTAAAGGGGCACTCATCACTTAGAATCCCTATTGACGGGCACGCCTTTGGGATACAAGCTGCCAGGCTCCACAACTCTGACTCCCTACAGTTTCAAGAGCTTCAGACTTGGATGCTGTGTGATAACCCTTAAGGTCAAGTAGAAATTGGCAAGTCAATAGTCCAAAAGCACAACAAACCCTAAGATTGCAGAATAACCGTGGCAATGTCAGCAACCCAATTCCGTGTGGTCTGGTACAGAAAAGTTATGTTGTTGTGAGAGAAGACAGACCAGGGGGAAGACGCTCAGTCTTCAGTGTCACAATAGTCAGTGAAATGGTCAGACAAGAAGTCAGACCAGTCTGTCCTCATTGGCCTCTTGCATTTATTAACAGTAGTACCTACCAATGCAAAGAATTCACACGGTTTATTCTAGAACACATCTCTCCCAACTGAGACATAGTTTTATTCTTGGGCAAACTGCTCAATAACCTTGAGTCAGCATGTTATCCAGCCAGACTTGTTCACTGCTTGAAGGAGTATTATTGACAGGGCACATCCTGTCCAATCACATGGAAGAGATGCCAGGAGAGACGAGGGATGCAAATACAGAAGTATTTCTCGAACTTAGAAGCGGGTCAGGCATCAGTTGAGATACTACTTTGTGCCCAATCAACAAAGCTATTCCTGGGTCATTCTCTAGCTCCATCTTAACCAGTTTAGCTGGGCATGGTACTGAAGACAAGCCAACTAGAGAGATATTTACCATCACTTGTGCGGGTTTTGTGAGCGATCCTACCAAGGTTTATTTGTAACAGTGGGTGCGTATAGTTGATTTTACAGCACACCTTTCCAATACATTGGCTATAAGGCCATGGATATCGCATACGGTCCTCAAGACGCCATTGATTTATTTCAGTAATCCAGGGTCTGGCACTGTACACAGGAGGACCATTTATCTTAACTTATCTCTGCAACTATAAGGAATATTGTTATGGCCTGTAAGTGCCGTTGTGGGGGATGCATTAAAGAGAACTTGAGTTACCCTATGCCTGGGCATCTCTCAGCAAATATCTACACTGCTCTCTTGGGGCTACCATCAGTGCAGGCAGCAGAAAAACAGCAGAAATTTCAAAGAGACAAAAAAGATTACATGGAAGGGCGTATCCTGACATTCGCCAAAAAATATGACACCTACAGAAAGGGATTGCTCCAAGAGGATGTACAGAGAAAACCAGATTTAATTTCCTCCGGATCCAATTCTGATATCAGCACTGATGACGGGGATCATCCTGGAATTAGAGCTGGAGCTTCGGGTTTTCACAACAAATATCGCCTAATACGGGAAGCAGAAAAACCGAAGAAGGACAAGCCCCCCCCGGGGAAGAGAAAGGGGGAGGGGAAGAGGAAGAGGAAGAGGTGAAAGCAAAGACGACGGACCCGAAGAAGCATATGGAGAAGGGGCACAGGGCAAACGGAACCTGCGCCAGAAGAAGAAAATGTAGAGGACACTCTAACAGAGTCAAAGGAGGGATACATGAGGGTAGAATTTAGAAAGGGTTGTTTGGGAAATCGTAGTAGTGAACTGAGGTTTCGGGTGAGCCAAGAAGTGATAAAGGAGGGTAGAGACTAGAAAGGGTTAATTTGGAAATCATAGTAGTAGAATAAAGTTTGGAATGAGTCAGAGATTGGAGGTAGAGGGTAAATTGAGAGAGGTACAGGGTGAGACAGAGTAGTGTATTGGAGAGCCAAAGTTTATTTCTTTTTTCTTTCGACAATAGTAAAGTAATAAATATATAGATACATATCTACATAGAAAGGGTATACATGTATGAGGAAGATAATATATTGAGATTTAGAGATATTTTGTATGAACTCAGACTTTCATGTGTTGCTGTACTTGAAGCTAATTTATTTGTGTATTTTTATAACTCAATTTTTATTTTTTATTTTTATTTTATCTTTTCCCCACTATTTCAATAGTGAAGCACTTGTAGATAAAATAGTTATGATAATATTTACATATTGTGAAAGATAAATAAAACGGAGACCATAGCATCTAACCAGTAAAGATATATAAAACTATGCAGTGACCTATAAACATGTTAAGCATAGAATTATATATATATATATATATATATATATATATATATATATATATATATATATATATATATATATATATATATATATAGATATATATAGATAGTTATAGTTAGGACCTATTTTCCATAGGAAATCCGCGACATTCTATTTGAAATAACTCTTGCGTCGGTTGACGAATCTTCGCGAAATTTTCAAACTTTATGGCCCGCTCCGGTCCGCTCCTACCCTGAAAGTCTCAGGGTGATTCGTCAAGCGGGGGCCGAGAAAAAAGGGGGTCCCAAAACGTGTTTTCCCCATTCATTTTCCCATAGGAAACTTTAGACACGGCTACAGCCCGAACTGCTGAACGGAATTACACCAAATTTGGCAAAGAGGTAGTTCTTGGTTCAGAAAGAACCCTTTTGTTAAATGGTGTAAATCCGTTCAGTAGTTGCGGAGAAATTAAAAAAATAAGAGTCAAAAAATCAATTTTCCATAGGAAACTTTATGCAAGGCTACAGCCCGAACTGCTGAACGGAATTACACCAAATTTGGCAAAGAGGTAGTTCTTGGTTCAAAAAGAACCCTTTTGTTAAATGGTGTAAATCCGTTCAGTAGTTGCTGAGAAAATCAAAAGTAAAAACACATATATATCTGGGCGGAGCCTAACCACACATGTCATCGTGAGATCTGATTGGCTGTCAGCACTTCATCCTGGAATTGCTGGCAGCCATCTTGGGACCAATATAAATGATAGTACCCCATTGAAATGCATTGTAGTGAATCGAAGATTTTGAGGGTTACCAAAAGGAGAACTATAAAGGGTGATAACAGACTTTAGTTACATTAGAATTCATTTGTTGATGGTACCATACTAATTTCAGGAATTGTGGTGTGTTCTAAGGTGATTTTACCCTGTGAAAAACCTTCTGCTGGGATATCATGAATCATGTTTGAGAGAAAACTATTTTCACATGCTTGTCCCATACAGTTTTGGAAGGTGCCCCAGAAGCTAAAATGAGAGCATATTTTCTGTAAATTCACATTATCTTTCTCAGTCATGTGAGAATGAAGTCTGACATTCTCAGTAAAACATGTACATCCAACAAGGGCAGAGACTGTCAGTTGATTCCTTTGTGTTCTACTGCAGCTTCCCAGAGTGTTCTAAAGAACAACTAGAGTGCTAACAGCCTTACTTATGACAAAAGTATGGCACACCTGAAGCCATCTTGATTGGAATAAACTGGTAACACTTAAAACATTTAATTTAAAAAGGAACAAAATGATGGGGTTCATTTTGTCATAGAAATTATGGTTAGTGCTGTAGAAAGAAAAATTAGGACATGTTTCAAGTGTGATCTCAAATATCTTCCTGTTATATTTCAACAGGAGCAGCCTGTCAGTTGATGCCTTTGTGTTCTACTGCAGCTTCCCAGAGTGTTCTAAAGAACAACTAGAGCGCTAACAGTCTTACTTATGACAAAAGTATGGCACACCTGAAGCCATCTTGATTGGAATAAACTGGTAACACTTAAAACATTTAATTTAAAAAGGAACAAAATGAGGGGGTTCATTTTGCCATAGAAATTATGGTTAGTGCTGTAGAAAGAAAAATTAGGACATGTTTTAAGTGAGATCTCAAATATCTTCCTGTTATATTTCAACAGGAGCAGCCTGTCAGTTGATGCCTTTGTGTTCTACTGCAGCTTCCCAGAGTGTTCTAAAGAACAACTAGAGTGCTAACAGCCTTACTTATGACAAAAGTATGGCACACCTGAAGCCATCTTGATTGGAATAAACTGGTAACACTTAAAACATTTAATTTAAAAAGGAACAAAATGAGGGGGTTCATTTTGCCATAGAAATTATGGTTAGTGCTGCAAAAAGAAAATTTAGTGCATGTTTTAAGTGAGATCTCAAATCCTCTTCTATTTCATTAGAAAATTCTGACATGCAGACTGAAACAATCACTTTCAATACCAGCAGTAGACTTCCAGTTAACTCCTTGGTGAGCAGTAGCTTTACTACAGTGATCTAATGAACAACTAGAGTAATAACATTCTGAATTTATGGCAAATGTGTGACACATCTGAATGCCTTCTTGATGGAATCAAAGTAAAAAACTGAAAGCATTTCCTACTGAGGAGACTGCAGTAAATGAGGAAATTAGGAAACTTCATAACAAAGAAGTCTTCCAAGATGGCCACCAGTGAAAAAAGAGCCCAAATGTAGCACAAATATTACCCAGATGTAGCCCACATATAGCCCAAATGACAAAAGTGTGCAAAACACTTTTTATTCTTAGTTTTTTTGCAGTTTTATGTAGTGCAGACTGGTCAGGTATTGGAGCGTTGCATCTTAAAACATGACCCCCTACACTACAAAAACACCACTGCACTACCCTAAACCCTAAAACACTACCCCAGCACGACCCCCTACACTACACAAGCACCACTGCACTATCCTAAACCCTAAAACACTACCCCCAGCATGACCCCCTACACTACACAAACACCACTGCACTACCCTAAACCCTAAAACACTACCCCAACACCACTGCACTAACCTAAATCCTAAAACACTACCCCCAGCACGACCCCCTACACTACCCAAACACCACTGCACTACCCTAAAACATGACCCCTACACTACACAAACACCACTGCACTACCCTAAACCCTAAAACACTACCCCCAGCACGACCCCCTACACTACACAAGCACCACTGCACTACCCTAAACCCTAAAACACTGCCCCCAGCACGACCCCCTACACTACACAAACACCACTGCACTACCTTAAACCCTAAAACACTACCCCCAGCACGACCCCCTACACTGCCCGAACACCACTGCACTGCCCTAAACCCTGAAACACATACCCTAGCACGACCCCCTACACTGCCCGAACACCACTGCACTGCCCTAAACCCTGAAACACCACCCCCTTCATGACCCCCTACACTGCCCGAACACCACTGCACTGCCTTAAACCCTAAAACACCACCCCCAGCATGACCCCTACACTGCCCGAACACCACTGCACTAAACCCTGAAACACTACCCCCAGCAAGACCTCCTACACTGCCCGAACACCACTGCACTGCCCTAAACCCTGAAACATCACCCCCAGCAAGACCCCCTACACTGCCCGAACACCACTGCCCTAAACCCTGAAACACCACCCCCAGCACGACCCCCTACACTGCCCGAACACCACTGCACTGCCCTAAACCCTGAAACACCACCCCCAGCAAGACCCCCTACACTGCCCAAACACCACTGCACTGCCCTAAACCCTGAAACACCACCCCCTGCACGACCCCCTACACTGCCCGAACACCACTGCACTGCCCTAAACCCTGAAACACCAGCCCCAGCACGACCCCTACACTGCCCAAACACCACTGCACTGCCCTAAACCCTGAAACACCACCCCCTGCACGACCCCCTACACTGCCCGAACACCACTGCACTGCCCTAAACCCTGAAACACCACCCCCAGCACGACCCCCTACACTGCCCGAACACCACTGCACTGCCCTAAACCCTGAAACACCACCCCCTGCACGATCCCCTACACTGCCCGAACACTACTGCACTGCCCTAAACCCTGAAACACCACCCCCAGCACGACCCCCTACACTGCACGAACACCACTGCACTGCCCTAAACCCCGAAACACTACCCCCAGCAAGACACCCTACACTGCCCAAACACCACTGCCCTAAACCCTGAAACACCACCCCCAGCAAGACCCCCTACACTGCCCGTACACCACTGCACTGCCCTAAACCCTGAAACACCACCCCCAGCATGACCCCCTACACTGCCCGAACACCACTGCACTGCCCTAAACCCTGAAACACCACCCCCAGCACGACCCCCTACACTGCCCGAACACCACTGCACTGCCCTAAACCATGAAACACCAGCCCCAGCACGACCCCCTACACTGCCGGAACACCACTGCACTGCCCTAAACCCTGAAACACCACCCCCTGCACGACCTCCTACACTGCCGGAACACCACTGCACTGCCCTAAACCCTGAAACACCACCCCCAGCAAGACCCCCTACACTGCCCGAACACCACTGCACTGCCCTAAACCCTGAAACACCACCCCCAGCAAGACCCCCTACACTGCCCGAACACCACTGCACTAAAGCCTGAAACACCACCCCCAGCAAGACCACCTACACTGGCCGAACACCACTGCACTGCCCTAAACCCTGAAACACCACCCCCTGCACGACCCCCTACACTGCCCAAACACCACTGCGCTGCCCTAAACCCTGAAACACCACCCCCTGCACGACCCCCTACACTGCCCGAACACCACTGCACTGCCCTAAACCCTGAAACACCACCCCTCAGCACGACACCCTACACTGCCCGAACACCACTGCACTGCCCTAAACCCTGAAACACCACCCCCAGCACGACCCCCTACACTGCCCGAACACCACTGCACTGCCCTAAACCCTGAAACACCACCCCCTGCACGACCTCCTACACTGCCGGAACACCACTGCACTGCCCTAAACCCTGAAACACCACCCCCAGCACGACCCCCTACACTGCCCGAACACCACTGCACTGCCCTAAACCCTGAAACATCAACCCCAGCAAGACCCCCTACACTGCCTGAACACCACTGCCCTAAACCCTGAAACACCACCCCCTACACTGCACGAACACCACTGCACTGCCCTAAACCCTGAAACACCACCTCCAGCAAAACCCCCTACACTGCCTGAACACCATTGCTCTGCCCTAAATCCTGAAACACTAGCCCCAGCATGACCCCCTACACTGCCCAAACACCACTGCACTGCCCTAAACCCTGAAACACCACCCCCAGCACGACCCCCTACACTGCCCGAACACCACTGCACTGCCCTAAACCCTGAAACACCAGCCCCAGCAAGACCCCCTACACTGCCCGAACACCACTGCACTGCCCTAGAGTCTAAAATACCAGCCCCAGCAAGACCCCCTACACTGCCCGAACACCACTGCACTGCCCTAAACCCTGAAACACCAGCCCCAGCATGACCCCCTACACTGCCCGAACACCACTGCACTGCCCTAAACCCTGAAACACCAGCCCCAGCACGACCACCTACACTGCCCGAACACCACTGCACTGCCCTAAACCCTGAAACACCAGCCACAGCACAACCCCCTACACTGCCCGAACACCACTGCACTGCCCTAAACCCTGAAACACCAGCCCCAGCACGACCCCCTACACTGCCCGAACACCACTGTACTGCCCTAAACCCTGAAACACCAGCCCCAGCACGACCCCCTACACTGCCCGAACACCACTGCACTGCCCTAAACCCTGAAACACCCCCCCCTGCATGACCCCCTACACTGCCCGAACACCACTGCACTGCCCTAAACCCTGAAACACCACCCCCTGCAGCACCCCCTACACTGCCCGAACACCACTGCACTGCCCTAAACCCTGAAACACCACCCCCTGCACCGCCCCTACACTGCCCGAACACCACTGCACTGTCCTAAACCCTGAAACACCACCCCCAGCACGACCCCATTTACTGCTCGAACACCACTGCACTGCCCCAAACCCTGAAACACCACCCCCAGCACGACCCCCTACACTGCCCGAACACCACTGCCCTAAACCCTGAAACACCACCCCCTGCACGACCCCCTACACTGCCCGAACACCACTGCACTGCCCTAAACCCTAAAACACCACCCCCTACACTGCCCGAACACCACTGCACTGCCCTAAACCCTGAAACACCACCCCCAGCACGACCCCCTACACTGCCCGAACACCACTGCACTGCCCTAAACCCTAAAACACCACCCCCAGCATTACCCCCTACACTGCCCAAACACCACTGTACTGCCCTAAACCCTAGAACACTACCCCCAGCACGACCCCCTACACTACCCGAACACCACTGCACTACCCTAAACCCTAAAATACTACCCCCAGCACAACCCCTACACTACCCGAACACGACTGCACTGCCCTAAACCCTCAAACACTCCCCCAGCACGACCCCCTACACTACCCGAACACCACTGCACTGCCCTAAACCCTAAAACACTCCCCCAGCACGACCCCCTACACTACCCGAACACCACTGCACTGCCCTAAACCCTAAAACACTCCCCCCAGCACGACCCCCTACACTACCCAAACACCACTGCACTAAACCCTAAAACACTACCCCCCGCATGACCCCCTACACTACCCAAACACCAATGCACTACCCTAATCCCTAAAACACTACCCCCCGCATGAGCCCCTACACTACCCTAAACCCTAAAACACTACCCCGCATGACTCCCTACACTACCCAAAGACCACTGCACTACCCTAAACCCTAAAACACGACCTCCTACACTACACAAACACCACTGCACTACCCTAAACCCTAAAACACTACCCCCTACACTACACAAACACCACTGCACTAACCTAAACCCTAAAACACTACCCCCAGCAATACCCCTACATTACCCAAACACCACTGCACTACCCTAAACCCTAAAACACTCCCCCAGCACGACCCCCTACACTACCCAAACACCACTGCACTACCCTAAACCCTAAAACACTACCCCCAGCACGACCCCCTACACTACCCAAACACCACTGCACTACCCTAAACCCTAAAACACTCCCCCAGCACGACTCCCTACACTACCCAAACACCACTGCACTACCCTAAACCCTAAATCTACCCCCAGCATGACCCCCTACACTACACAAACACCACTGCACTACCCTAAACCCTAAAACACTACCCCCAGCACGACCCTCTTCACTACCTAAACACAACTGCACAATTTGTTACAGGCGTTGCAACGCAGGCCTGTGGTGCTTACTGGAAGTACCTAGTGGGCTAGTTGGGCCCCAGGGACCCTCAGGATTCAAGGTGACCTAATCCCCCAACTTAAAACGCACCACGGGGCGCGTTTGCACAGTGGTGAAGGGAGGGGCGGGGCCTCAGGTGACATGTGCGCAAACACGCCCTGTGGTGCGTTTTAAGTTGGGGAATTAATTCCCTTTGAATCCTGAGGGACCCTGGGGGCCAACTAGCCCACCAGGTACCTTCAGTAAGCACAACAGAGTTGCGTTGCAGAGAGGTGAAAAAGGTGCGTGGCCTCGGAACGCCTCTCTGCAACTCAGCTCTCTGGTCCTAACTGTAGGTACCTGGGGGGCTAGTTGGGCCCCAGGGACCCTCAGAATTCAAGGGGACTTAATCCCGCAACTTAAAACGCGCCACGGGGTGCGTTTGCACACATGTCACCTCAGGGCCCCCCTCCCTTCACCACTGTGCAAACGCGCCCTGTAGCGCGTTTTAAGAGGTAGTTTTAATCCCCCTGCCCTATTATGTACTAGGGACTTGCAGAGGAGGTCATGCTAATCACAGGGGTACCCCAACGCATAGTGTTCCCTAGTGTATGTAGGTGTTTTCACTGTATTCTAAGTGTCTTTTAGCATAGCACTGGCTCTGGTTAGTCAGAGTCATTTACCACCAGTACCCGTCTGAAAAAGTTGTGGGCACAGGATGATTTTGCAACAAGGCCTCTTTCTGCTCCTCTGTTGGTTCTTTCTGCACATCTTTTGCTTCTTTCTGTGCGTTTTTTCTTCTTTCTTCACATGTCCTACCTCTGTAGGCATAGTTAGAAACTAGCATTTAAAAAAACCTTTGAAATTCACTTAAAAAATCATAGGTTTCAGGCACGTTATAGTTAGAAATTAGCATTTAAAAAACCTTTGAAATTCACTGAAAAAACCATAGGTTTCAGACACGTTATAGTTAGAAATTAGCATTTAAAAAACCTTTGAAATTCACTGAAAAAACCATAGGTTTTAGGGACAGTTATATTTAGTTGGACATTTCACTCGTACAAAACCATAGAAATTCCCCCGTTATAGTTAGTTCAGCTAACTATAACTCGCGCCCCCGCAATGCACTGCTGATGACGTCACATATTACATCACTCATGACATGGTCAGTGACATCACTGATGACATCACTGATGACATCATCCATGTGATAATTTCATGCATCTTCTCACACCCTAATATAACTTTTGATACACCCACTCTAAATTACAGACTGCCATTCTCAAAACCATAGACACTCCAACACCAAAAACTACATACCCACTCACTGATTCTTAGGTCTACACACACATCCACTCACTCACCTGTTCAGTCACTCATACTTATAGTCACTCAGTACAGGACTATTATATGCACTCATACACATATATAAACACTCACACACCGCCACTCATCCATAGAGGTACTCACACACCTAGTCAGTCATGCAAAAAACTTAATCACACACCCATTTACTCACCTATACAGTTATACACACACCAGCTCACTTACTCATACAAATACTAGCACATTCTTACACTCTTATACAATCACTGATACAAGTACACACTCATCCATACAGCCACTCTCACAATCACACACTCTCACTTATAGCCATTTATATACTCCAACACACCTATATACTGCCTTTCACATATGTAGTTACTCACACATGTACCACTGAGATATACATTCAATCACTAACACACCCATACACACACTCACCCACCCATACAGTCCATCACAGATGCACTCTTGAAACCATGCACCCAGTGAATCACCAACTCACACATCTATGCACAGAGTCACACACACCCCACCCACACAAACACTCAGGCACCCATACAGATACTCAGACAATCAATCAATAACCCATGTAGACACTCATGTAGCTATTCAGAAAGCCATGCAGCCGCTTACAAACCAACAGACAGACGGATACAGACATTCACACAGTTTAGTCACTAACCCATGCATTCAGTAAGATACATTTAATCACTCACTTGTAGAGTCAGTCACTCACGTACTAAATCATCCATTCAGACACTTATATACCCACTCATTCTTCAATACGCCTTTCCCTATATATATTAAACATATTTAAACTTTACAGAAACACACAGTCACTGGATGATGTCATCAGTGATGTCATCAGTGATGTCATTTGAGATGTCATCAGTGATGTCATCAGTGATGTCACTGACCATGTCATGAGTGATGTAATATGTGACGTCATCAGCAGTGCATTGCGGGCGCGAGTTATAGTTAGCTGAACTAACTATAACGGGGGAATTTCTATGGTTTTGTACGAGTGAAATGTCCAACTAACTATAACTGTCCCTAAAACCTATGGTTTTTTCAGTGAATATATATATATATATATATATATCAGAACTACGCTGCATTCATTCGTCTCATAATCAGACCAGCTGGTCTGATTATGGATTAAAATACCGCTTTCCAAAGCAAATTGTTGTCCTCAGTAGCTGTTTTTATGAGATGAATGCAGCGTAGTTCTGGTATTTGAGGTTTGCCCCCTCGCTGAGGACCGCCGTTGAAAGTGGAAGGAGAAAGGCAACGGCAGTGCGGCTGCACTGCTTAGCGGCTTGATATATAGATATATATATATATATATATATATATGTATATATATATATATATATACACGGCAAGCAACAATGACATCACAACATGATACGCTGTCCGGCATTGACTTGGACCGGGAACACTTGGAGGAAGCTAAGCTCGTTTTTAGCGATATCGAGGGAGCAGTCAGCAATACCGGTGGAGGAGCGCCATCGGGAGACCCAGGTCCGCTGACCTTAAAACAAAAACTATTTAAATTAGAAAAATTGAGCAAAAAAGAGATAAGCAATGGTGGGAGATGACCTCATTGATTAAATACTTAGAGGTAAAACGAGTGCCACGAGGTCTAAGGATTTTTACTGTGCCTACCTACAAAGTCCCACACCCAGGGCTATTGGAAGAATGGGCAATGTTCACAGCTAAGACAAGTGCTGGGATGATAGAAATCTTGGTGAAATATGCAGAGTTGGATCTGGCCAAGATAAGAGAGGAACTAAAACGCCTACGTGAGGAAATAGATAAGGAGGAGAACGCCAATTTTGTTAAAGAATTCACAGTTAAGATGGTGGAACGACTACGGAGACACGAAAATGAAGTGAAATTTAAAAAACAGCAGAAATTTCAAAGAGACAAAAAAGATTACATGGAAGGGCGGATCCTGACATTCGCCAAAAAATATGACACCTACAGAAAGGGATTGCTCCAAGAGGATGTACAGAGAAAACCAGATTTAATTTCCTCCGGATCCAATTCTGATATCAGCACTGATGACGGGGATCATCCTGGAATTAGAGCTGGAGCTTCGGGTTTTCACAACAAATATCGCCTAATACGGGAAGCAGAAAAACCGAAGAAGGACAAGCCCCCCCCCGGGGAAGAGAAAGGGGGAGGGGAAGAGGAAGAGGTGAAAGCAAAGACGACGGACCCGAAGAAGCATATGGAGAAGGGGCACAGGGCAAACGGAACCTGCGCCAGAAGAAGAAAATGTAGAGGACACTCTAACAGTGCTTAATCTCCCGCAGAGAGAATTGACAAATGAGGAAACAGCACTGTTGGGATTTGGCCTCTCCTTTTGCCCGTCTTCGGGATTCGATTATGCCCAAGCCAGGATTGATTTGTTTCTGTTTGTTAGAAAATTAAAACTAAACAAAATTCATAAATTGAAAAACAAGTCTGGTGTCTCTGCTATTGTACCACCATGTAACTTGGCGATAGGGGAAGCTGAGGGACTTCTAGCACTGGAAACACTATACAGAGAAAGTGAGGGCTTAGATCCCAATATTGATATGGAACATCTCATGTCAAATTTGGGGATTGACATCGGATCCATCAGTAGAAGTGGTTTTAAACCTAAGTCCCGTGCTATTCCCATCACAGCCCACGACAACATAGATAGCTTCCATGAAATGGTTACACATGATCTAGTCGAACTGAGAAATAAAAGTGGGGGATACAGTGACAACTTAACACCTGAATTGAGGAAGGCTTTGAAAACTTTGAAAGAGGACACCTCCATTGTAATCAAAAACAGTGATAAGGGATTGAATGTGGTAATCATGGACTCAGAGCAATACAATCAAGAAGCTATGAGGCAATTACAGTATGTGGAATGTTATCAGGTTATTACACTTGATGAATATTGTGATTACGTCAAGGGATTTCAAATACAACTTAAGTCTTAGTATGACGCTGGTACTCTAGATCAGGATGAATTCAATTTTTTAGGATCAGAGCATCCCAAGATCCCAGCGTTTTATTTATTGCCGAAGGTCCACAAAAGATTGTCCAACCCCCCAGGAAGACCTATTGTTCCCTCCAATGAGAGTTTTTTAGAGAACACTGCCATATATATTAACTCATTTCCTTTTCCCTTCGTTAAAACATTACCATCATACTGTAAAGACAGTGGAGATCTGCTCACCAAAATTAACAACCTCATGTGGAGTGACTCGTACATCATCATTACGCTTGATGTCACTGCCCTCTATACTTCTATTGGCCATGATTTAGGAGTACTAAAATGTGAGTACTATTTAAAAAAGAGACCAGCGTGTTTCTTAGAACATACACGAATGCTGTTAGAGATGATTCGTGTTTGTCTAAAGGATAACATTTTCATGCACGATGGAAGGGTGTACAGGCAGACTATTGGGACAGTGATGGGCACCTGCTTCGCCCCCAGCTTTGCCAATTTGGTTATGGGCTGGTGGGAGAAGCAGGTGGCCTGGGCAGACGAAAATGCGAAATATGTCCAACATACATTGGTCTGGACCCGTTACATTGACGATTTATTTTTGTTATGGAACGGGTCAAAACAAGAGCTCGAGGAGTATGTGAAGATCCTGAATGAGAACCCCTACAATCTGCACTTTACAGCACAGATGAGTGTAAATGAGATATCCTTTTTGGACATCCTATTACAAGTAAAACATGGTAAAATCGACACCACTGTATTCCGCAAGACAACAGCTGGTAATAGCACTCTGCACTTTAAAAGCCAACATCCTACCAATTTGAAAGCTAGCATTCCTTATGGAGAAACATTAAGGCTTAAAAGAATTTGTAGCCAGGAACAGGAATTCCAAGGACAGGTACGAAAAATGAATCAGAGGTTCAGGAAACGAGGAAATCATCCAAAGACGTTAGTTGAGGCTAAACGCAAGTCAGAAAGTGTCACCAGAAATCAGCTGCTTTATCCAAATGATAGAGCACCAAAGGAAGGCACTGCAGCAAGGTTTATCACCTGTTTCAATCAAAAGTCCCCAAAAATATACCAGATCCTGAGAAGACACTGGCAGGTAGGCAAAAGGGATAATGTAATTGGTAAAGATTTACCTATGGCACCCCCAGTGACATATAGGAAAGGGAGGACATTGGGAGACAATCTGACACACAGTTATTTCGATGGAAGCCGCAAACCTGAGACATGGCTATCTACCATGAAGGGGTTTTACAAGTGTAATCATTGCAAGGCCTGCAGAATGGTTAAAAATGTCCTTATATTCAGATCGAACGATGGTCATGTGAAAAAGATAAAATGTTTTTATAATTGCAAAACTGACCACTGTATTTACGTACTTAGCTGACCATGCCCCCTGATGTATGTGGGAAGTACTATTTTTCGTTTAAAAAAAAGCATGCTAGAACATCAGCGAGCGATTAGGAACCATGATTTCACATACTCGGTGGCTAAACACTTCTATGACAAACACGATAGCGATCCTGGTCTATTGATGTTCTTTGCGGTCGATAGGATTCCCCCTAACATCAGAGGAGGCAATAGGGTCATGAATTTAAAACGCTTAGAATCTAGATACATCCTGGATCTGAACACTAAATTTCCTAATGAGTTGAACAGGGATGAGGAAGGGATGGGAATGGGCAGCTTACCCATTCCCCAGTTCCCCTCATAGTGTTCTGTAATATGCCTTATGTTTCTGCAACGATTGAATTTCAAGAGTTTTGATACTGGATAGCTGTGCAATAGGAGATGGTTTTACCTTGACACTACAGCACTTCTGCATTGGAACATCCCTGATTCCAATTATGATGAGATTTTGCACCTAGGGACTTTATGTATGCTTGGAAGTTTTGCACATGTATAGCTATTTATTATATTTATAGGAATGATTGGATTTATATACCGTTATTGAGTATTTTAGATATGAATTGATCTATATAGGATCTATATAATACATATTTTATGGGAATTGATCCATTGGCGATCATATCTTACCATTCACCTATTTGTGTGTTTACCCATACCCTCTCATTCTTAGCTTGAATAATGAAGTATACCAATACATATGCACTTCTATGATAAGTTGAATATCTGAAAGGTGACAATGCCCTGTATTCTGTCATCAAAGGTTTGATGGTTTTATCTTGGCACTATAGCACTTTTGCATTGGAACATTCCTGATTCCAATCATGATGATAATTTGCACTTAGGCACTTTACGTAGGTTTAGAAGTTTTGCACATGTATAGCTATTTATTATATTTATAGGAATGATTGGATATATATAACGTGATTGATTATTACAGATATGAATTGATCTATATAGGATCCATACAATACATATTTTATGGGAATTGATCCATTGGTGACCATATCTTATCATTCACTTATTTATGTATTTATCTACATCTTTTTATTCTTAACTTTAACAATGAAGTAGAACTATACATATGTACTCCTAGTATAAGTAGAATATCTTAAGGCTGGAAATGCCATGTATTTTGTCATCAAAGGTTTGATTCAAGGGAGGTCGTATAAGGCTTCTTATCAGGTTTGGGCATTGGCCCAAGAGTATGCTTCCCAAACATATGCTTCCCAAGTGTTCCCCAGAACCTAGTTTGTTAGATATGAAATTACAGTATGAAGGTGGCTTGTTTTTATATAAAAAAATCTTTGAAAAAATGACTAAAAAAGAGTATAAATTCTAAAAATGTAAAAATATATCTATATAAAAAAAATATATACCATTTGGATATGAACATGCTTTGAGCCCATTTAATAGACAGCATGTTTAATGAGGGGGACATGTTAGCAACGGATGTTGTTTCTTTTATGTCTATTTATGCTGTACCTTTAAATTTGAAAAAATCTAACTAAAGAATGACTTTGAAAAAGGCTGGGACTAGCCGAAACGCGTCAGGACGGACATCGCTGTGTGAAAAATCAATAAACAATTTGCTGCTTACCGGGAGTGCCCACTTTTGCTCTTTTCATAGGGGCTGTGGGGACCCTCATGCATGACCTAGAGCACCCAGATTTAGAGACCCAAGAGGGAGAAGGAGGAGACCCATAAGGAACATCCCCTGAGACATGTATGACGCCAGAATCAATGCAACTCACAGATCCCGTGTAAGATAGATCCCACTGACTTATACGCTATCTCTACATTGCAATACACCACAAATTCACTCAGATTGCTTGTTACATATACAATCCCCGCTCCCCAGACACAAATCATTATATTGACAACTGGGGGCAGGGGGGAGGGATAATCAAGGTTATAGATCCAATGCTGGCTGAGATTATGGTTCAATCAGACATGTATTTACCAGTGATATAATGAATGAGCCCATAACAAATGATATGAGTTGAACTACTGAACTGCTATGCTGTTATTGAAAAAGGATCAATAAAATCTGTTAAAAAAAGTAATATATACATTTATTTAGCAGACCTCTATGTATTTTTAAAAACATGGTTATTATACATATTTGTACAAAAAAATACATATATCTAGATGCATACATATAATCAAATCATAAATGTTTACATACACAGGGAAATGCTGAACACAAGTTTTTGAGTATGGCAGCTATGTAGGAAATAGCCAACTCTTGAGTAGTCTACTGACAATAAGATAGTTATCTGTGGATCTTATGTTTGGGGGTAATGAATTTCATAGTTTGGCTGCTTGAACGTAGACAGATGTACCACCTATGATCTTTATCTTGTATGGTAGGGTTTTAATATAGTGTAAAATTCCCAAAATTTTCTGAATTAAACAAACGTTACAAAACATTTTGCTCTTGCCAATATCAGATACAGAGACATGTACAAAAAACTTGGATATTGCTCATAGATTCCAGGTGATGTAATATTTTATGGTTCTGCTAAAAATATTTGCGGTGCTACTAATTTGATGCTTATGTTTTTTTAATGTGCTGAAGTTCTACTCCGCATAATTGGCTATAAGGAGTGATCAATGACACTCAAATGAGCCATACCTGCTCATTCTCCAGGTGGCTGATCACACTGTATATGTTTGTGCCTATGTGGGAGGGAAGGTAGCACAGTTCTTAAAATGTACGGAAAGCGGTTGGCTACTAGACCATATGAAGATTATGTATTCCCCTCAGCTTCCTGATTTTACAGACACATTGGCGCAGTGCGTAAACCATCCATGATAGTTTCACCACTGCAATAGTCTTTAAAATGTAAATTGTCATGACAATTTCATAGAACACCCCTGTGTATACATCTTACATTGACATCACAACTTCCATAATTCCCCTTAAAGTACACCCTAAAGCCCATATGTAAAAGTTTCTAAAATTCCCTATACTAGTAATAATGTTCGTTTTGAACACACTAATATAAATTTTTGCTGTTTTCTAACGTGAGCGCACGGGCTTGCTACAAATCTGTGGTTCCCATAGACAGGTGCCCTACATGTAAAAAACACAATTATATCATGCATGTTTAAGGAACATATAAGAAACATTTTTATGGTGCATGACCCCTTTCTACAGTGTTGAAGAAGCCTGTACACAAAACATGATAACTGAAGCCTGCGGTAGTTTCTCTGTGCTTTCAGCTAATTGCTTCCAGTACTGTATCCAATTATTTTATCACATTGACATTCTGCTGTACATATATTGTCCCTCTTCTCTACATGTGTTTAGGTCTCACCTAAGGCAGCACAAGCGCTGTCTGATGTGAGACATATTGTTACCTTAAAGTGGGCTTGAAGCCCGTCTGTTTTTAGCATTGGATGGCTTCATTGTCAGCCTTGTATGCGTGTTTCTTATTTGTTAGCTGTATGGGCTTCCTTTCCTCTTCTTGTGTTTGTCCCTCCCCTGGAGCATGGACACATTACTATGTCCTTACCACTGCTCGCTTTTTTTCAGATGCTACTTTTTTCTTTCTGTTTAGGTTCTCTACAAGATTGCATGTGTTTTCCCACTGTTTCCTGTGTGTACTTCTCTTGTCACGTGGTCAGCATAGGCCCGGTTAGAAGTTCCACCATTTTACATGCTCGCATTTCTCAAGGTGCCTTCCTTCTTAAACACTGTGACATTTGACATACATTTGCTTGCATGTCTGTTCGGGATAATATTCTCTGGAACTGCATTGCTTACATTTCTTCTTCATAGTCACATTATCACAATCCCTTGAATTCAGTACAAGGGATAAAGTTCACTGCGCAAGTGTTGTTGTTTTATTATTGTACGTTAGGCGACAGAGCTATCATAATAGAATAAACAATAGTGGCCTGGCTGGGGTTTCGGCAAGGCAGCATGGAGGTTGATTATTATATAAACCGCATCACCAACTTGAGGAGCATTTCGGTGACACTGCGAGGTCGCTGCATGTAGGAATTCCAGCCCAGCTGACTCCTGATTGTCTCCCTGAGGGATGCCCAACTCTACACCAAGACGGGCAGCTTGATGACACTTACCCACAGGTAATGGGAGTTAGATCACCCTACAGGGATTTGGCAGATTGACCTACATTGGACAAAATAGTTTAGGTAGTGTTAGGTGGGAGTACAATACCATACAGTACTTATATGCCATCATATATTCACTGCTATAGCACGATGGTTGAATCATTCATTTTCTTCACCATTCTTTTAATGTTAATTACGCTATTCTGTTTCCTTCTATTGATTATTGCAGTGCATGTTTTTTATACATCAATCACAATGCTTCAATAAATATTGAAACGCTTTACTGTGTATTTCTTGTGTATCTCTTTGGGTGTGCGTCAATAACCAAACGAAAGGGCTCTAGACCTGTTACTATGATTTCCTTGGGGAGTCATGGTTGTCATGTTCTGAGGTTGCAAGTTCATTTGTTACCCTTTAAGGTTAGGGGTACAGATAGTGCACTGTGAGCTAGCAGGACTATAGACTAGAATATACGGACGTTGTGTGTGGAATCAGTCTTGCACAGTTATGATGGTTATGTTGTCCAACAAACGCACAGTTTTACTTAAGGAGTAAAAGCCATACTACACTCTCCCCCTCTTCCACCATGCTTTATGTTCCTCTCTCTTGCCATGTGCTTCTTCTCCCCTCACATCACTCGTGCTTTCTCCACCCTTGTTTCTGTCTTTCCCGTGTTTGATCACCAACACCCATGCCCCAGTGTTTCTTCCCCCTACCCACGCTCCCCGATTTGCTTCCATCTGCCTCTCGCAATCCTGTGTTGCTTTTGCCCCTCGTCCCCCTTGTTGCTTCTTGCCCCATGTTCCTTTCATCAACTCTCGTCCCACATGTTGCTTCCGCCTCTTCTCCCCCATGTTGCTTCCCCCTCACCCATTTAGTTACTGATCCAACTCGGATCGGTAACTAAAAAGGGAGAAAAAATGGCTAAAACCATTGACAATGCCAATAGGTCCCAAATGTGAGACCTGTTGGATTTGTCAGTGCTTGTTTCTTAAGGTTTACCCCATTGTACCATTCTGTGGGGAGTTCAACTCACTCTAGTACAATCGGTCATGACCTCACTGCATCATTGTACTCTACCACCCCGGCCACTCCCTCCTCATTATCTGCTTCTTTCGCTCATCACCATCGCCTCCTGGTCTCTTTACTGCCACTGCAGGCTGAATATCCCTGAGCACAAGCAGAGGTGGCCCTCTGGCTGTCCATCCTGGCTCAGATTGTCTCCCTGACCCCCAGCCTTACCCTGTTTCCTGACTGGTTCTACTGCGCCTGTGCAGGGCTGCGTGGTAAAAACTGGTAAGCAAGTAAAATAAGCAGCTTCTCGTAAAGGTGGAAAGTAAGGCTGTGCCAACTATTGTTAGTTCGCACAGCTCCGCGGCACCAGTAGTTGCTGTTTTGCTCGTCGTAACTTCCATGGGGCTGAAACTGGCCTCTGACTCCAACCCTCGGGTTTATCTGGTTACCTGGATGGCTACCTTTGCTATGCCTTTTGTGTACAGCCCTACATTTTTGTCATATGGGCCTGCTGAACAAAAGATGACAACTTCACAGAACGAGTGACCAGTACTACCGGGCAATACTCACAGCAGTACTACCATAAGAATGGCTTATTATTACATTATGCTTTGATAAAGTGCAATGACCCATATGCCGGAGCGAAACAGGTGTCAGCTCATCTTATATTTTATACTGTGTTAATATTGCTACTGACAAGACTGGTGGACAACCTTAAAAACTCCCTGGAGGAATGATTGTAGGAGTACAGAAAGCAATATGCACATGGGGATCCCTCATCTTGATTTAATACACAGTGCCTCCTCAGCAGTTTGCACCAGGTTCTATCTAGCCGCTCAGCTTCCAACACAGATAACTTGCAGCACTTAGAGATGCACTTTCTCCAGTTGTGGTAATGAAAGTATTTCTTTGTAGCTGCCCAGCAGGTCTTGCTTGTTGAAAGGTGATAGCACGTTTATGATTCGTGGCGTTGGTACTCTGCTGATCCATCACATTGTGTGACAGTCCCTCCCTACTGGTAGGCCATGCCCGGAGGTGGCATGTGGTTCAAAGCGTGGCCTGGATGTTGAACACTGATGGGTCACATTATCCACCACCGGCGTGGCGGAGAGGGTGGCATCCAGGCTTTATCAAGATGGATGCCTGGCTCCAGGCATTAGGGATGCTGCTTCACAGGAACAATACTAGTTAACGCCTTCCTTTTCTTTCCCATGAAGACATGCCCAGGGAAGATTCTCTGTTTCTATGGCTACCAAATATTATCCTCGCTAGCCCTGTATCACTGATGACAAAGTGTGTGGCCCTACTCCATAGGCCCATCCAGGGGCGCATTCCTCCACCTTCTGCTACCACATGGTGGCTTTGGTGGAGAGAGAGGAGAGAGAGAGAGAGAGAGAGAGAGAGAGAGAATTTTTCGGGAGATTCCCTACTCTCCTAATGGGGCCCTACTGTGTGCGTCCTTCTAAACAACTCTACACATGAAGTGGTTGCTGCTTACACATTCAGTGATGGCCGCAAAGCATCCAAGCGAGTTACTGTGTGGAAATATATTTTTCAGCTCACATTTCATACCGTTGAACAAACAAAAAGCCCGACTTTATTTAATGCAATTTAGTGTTTTTTCATAAACCTTGCGGGGAAGTAATTTGCATAAGAAGAAAGGGCAAATGGCAAGAAAAAATAGTTTAGTGTTTGTTTTCCTGATGCATTCAATTTTAATCCATTTAGTTCCAACGCACTGGTTGTAATTATGATTTTTTTGTACGTTCTGACTGTGTTTGAGGGGTGAGTGCTTAAGATAAGTGGAAACGGCAGTGTTGGGGGGCGCCGCGGCTTATGTTTTATGAATCCGCGCGTCTTTGTTTGGGCCTCGGCTGGCTCCTGTAATCAGGGCTAGGCCGCTAATTAGCGGCGCGTAAAATATCTCCGTTCATGCTTTAAATCCAGATCCTGTTCATTAGGCCTGCAATTAATGAGAGCGCGTGGCTGCTGGTTGTGGGGGCAGCTCGTTGGCGAACTGTTTGCCATTCGTCGCAGAAACTGTTTTTTTTTTTGTCATTCCGTCTCCGTCGCGCGCCAGCAGAATATATAGTAGTGATTATAGGGCAGTACCTGCTTGGAGCCGTGGATAACAGAACCTATTACTGAAAAGCAGGCCCTGTTGACATATATTAGACTTGCGCTGATTGGAGGCTCGCGCCCATCTCCAGGTACAGTACAGTAATGTGTTTCACTCCTTCAGCAAAGGCCCTGCCCCAAAGGGGCCTACACCAGGTAATTGGGGCCACCTCTGCCTGTGACTTGGCTACCAATAGAATGAGAACTCACCAGGCTTGGAAGCTGGGTCCTAAATGAGGCGGTGGCGCAGATTCATTGATGGTTACAACTGAGCTTGGTGCATCATATGCAGAAGGACTTGTCAAAAGTCTTATGACATCACATCAACCTCTTTCGGATCTTAAGAAGATGCCATTGTTAAAGATGGGCCTTTTTATCACTGCAATGTATCTTCTTAGCTTACAGGGTACCTATTGGCTGTTCTTAAAAAATCAGAATTTCATTGTCAGTTTGGTATTATACAGAATAATGGACAACCATCAAGTGCAATTATTACATTTGCTTGACGTCACCGTCCTATCTCGGGTTGTATGACACAACCACGATTTCCTTGCCCACGCGTTCCTTAACAATGCACGCGGAACAACAAATGCGTCTGAACCTTGCATTCCGTTTACAGCGCAAGTCATTACAACGACTTGCCTTAGGGGGGCGCTGGACTTTGGAATAGTATAATGTACTATTCCAACTCCAGTCCGCACCAAAGTAGGGAAAGCGTTGAACTTTAAAGTCCAACGCCGGTTTACCAAAAGCATGTCGTTGTAACGACTTGCGTTGTAAATGGAATGCGTGGTACAGATTCATTCGTTGTTCCACCCGGGTTGCAAAGGCAACTCGTTGTTCGGCGGTTGTGGTATTTGCTGTTTCCCATAATTCAATAAAGCACTCGGCCTGCTGCTTTATGCTTAAATGATGGCGACCTAAAACTTCCCTATATAAAAGAGTAGTGGGTATTTTATTTTTATATATTCATTGGTATTTTGTTTATTGCCTCTGTTAATATTATTTGATCATTTAATATGCTGTTACTTCCCGGATGCCTGTGGTAGGCAGCAGCCCCCAGAGTAGGGGGCTCACGGGTGACAGTGGAATCGCGTTTGATGAGGTTACCGTGTGGGCAGTCGGCGCTGACATGATGCTAGAGAGGCTGATTGGATTAGAAAGGGATTACGCTCTAATGGGATAGGAAGCGTCTCCCTGAACATAAAGAACAGCTATGTGGGCTTTTGATGTTCGCTTTATGGGTCAGACAAGTTAATCTTGGTAATAATGGCAAGTCTGTCGTTACTGGTCACAGTTCAGAGAAAGGGGGCATGTATCTCAATAAAGGGATTACAGAAAGTCTTTTAAGACAATTTGAGCATTTAGAGGTCAAACAACCAAGTTAATATTTATGTTTTACCTTTTCCAAATTTAATTGGTTGTGCTTATTGAAGTTAACACCATGGTTTGGGTGAGCAGAACTCGTGCAGATGTCTCTTCTGCTTGATTAGGGCGAGTGATTGAAACTTACAAACTTTTGATGCTGGTACCATGGGTACCAGAAGAACTGGGCGTGAAGAACTATATGGCTGGTGGATCTGAGGAGCTTATCCCTCTGAAGTGGTAATCCCCGCCCCTTTGGATGAGAGCATCTGGAGGGAAAACAAATCCAAGGTGTGTCTTGATGGAAGTATGGGAGAGGACATCGCCTCCTGGGAGCAGTTCATACAGTCTGAACAAACCAGAGTCTGTCTTCTCAACAATAGTGTACCATTGTTACTTAACTCTATTTTCTCAGTGTGCCCACACTTATGAATATATTCTTCCATTGCAGGATTGAGGAATCCTTTGTAACTGGTATTACATTCCTAAAATAGTGGCGTGGTACGCGTGCCCACACCTTCCCCTGTATCAGTGCTGAGCTTTTCTCCTGATATTGAGTACTCTATTACAGTTCTGTGAAGTCAAGTTGCCCTTTCTGTGTGTATTCCTGTGCTATTTCTGTGGTGCGAATCTAGCGAAATGCAGCGGATTGCAGTACATGGTCAAAGTCGAGCATAAAGTCAACCTTTGCTAGGAGAGGTAGCTGGTTTGTGAGCTGGTAGTGCATTGAGATATAGTGTTCTTCAGAAAGGAGCATCTTCAACTCTTTCCTAAATTGGGGCAGCGTCGGAGCATTCTTGATGGATACAGGGATGTTGTTCCAGATCCTGGATACATAGATACTGCTTAGTCTTCAGTATGATGGTGTCCTGGCTGCCAGTGTGCTGAGAACCACCACAGATGGTGAGCTTGTCTGCGAGATAAGCGGGAGTGCTAGTTGTGATGGCTTCGTAAATGATGCAGCTGCTATTGAAGATGGTGCCGGCTGACAAGGGTTGCCAATGTGGCTCCATCAGGATGGGGGTGATGTGACATATTCCTACAGGCCCCGGATGAGACATGCTGTGGCTGAAGGAGTGCCTGCGTGGAGTCTCAGAGTCCATGGAATTGTGCATTACCACCATCCAGATGCAAGAGTACGGGGCGTTGAACAGGAGTTCTGAAGTCACTTTCTGGAAGAAATGGTTTCACTTTCTAAACAACCTTTTAAGATGCACTTTCAGTTTGTACTCTACTTTCACTGACCTTCTCTTTCTGATTCCCATCATGGTCAAGAATCCACCACGTGTCCTTGTATTTAAACAGCCTTAGTTTGGAATATTGTTCTGTGTGATCCACAATTTAGAGAACTGACATGTTTAGTGGAGTTGACCTGCTGCCTTCAGAGAACTGTTAGCAGAAACGTCCCGCTACATTCCAAGCCCTTCTGTGGATGGTTCTGAGAGGGAGATGTCTTTCGCCATCAGTCAATGCCCAGGCTTGGGTCGAGTCAGCACAGCTCTGGGCTGTCGGAACCAGATGTTCGTGTAGCCAGTATTTGTCCAGCTCTCTAGCCCCCATCACGTACATCTGCTCTTCAGCGAGCTCTCTTGTGGTAACTCAACAAAGAATGTTGGATGTGGAGTCCTCCTTAATACTTTTGTCACTACTGTGTAGTGGTGACAGTGAGTGCATGAGAGTTGAACTGGGGGAAGCCACACATTTCCTCCGTTGAGTGATCTTCACACTGTTCACACAGGGAAGCGACGTCATCCAGACTGGCAGAAGGCTAAGGTCTTAATCGGAATATGGTCCTTCCTGCCAAGCTGTGCAAGCGAGCCCTGATTTGGGCAGACGATACCATGAGAGTGTTGTTTTATAAGTCGGTAAAAGATTACCCTTCTTGGCACTCTACAAAGAAGTAGTGGAACCAAGAGAATGACGGTTCATGGTACCTCCTTGGACACAGCAGTCTTAGAGGAGAGATAAACACTAGTTCAGTAACCCAACGTAGATGTTATCAATAACTACAAGCTGGGGGCCTGTTACTGTTGTTTCTCAAACCTTCAGTTTCATAACCTATACGTTTCCCTAGTCTATGCGAAGGAAGAGTGGTGACAGAGGTATAGTGGAGCAGAAAAGGTGTCTGTTGGAACGACATGTGCAGGCCGGCTCTAGGACCTTGCACAGGGCAGATGGGGAGGTGACTGGACATCGGACACCACTTCCGGTCAGGGAGTGGGGACACTGGGCATTACTACCTACATCCACGAGGGGGAAAGAGGTGCCTGTGTGCATTGTACTGACCGAGCAAATAAAAGATCTTGCGTGCACTCACCAGCCTCCGGGTATTGCCCTTTGTGGCCAGGGCACAGGAGACACGACATCTGGCGACGAAGGTGGTGAACTGGACGGTACACCATGACGTGCGCAATGTATCCCTGCAGCAGATGTCCTGTTGACTTTGTGATTGAGGAGGATGGGCAATTACTCTATACATGAAGTGGTAAACAAAGTGGTTAAGTTATTCAGAACAATGTACTTCCCACCACTGTCTCCATTTTGTTTTCAGCCAGATGCATGAAGACAAAGTTTGCAAAAAGTGGTGGCAAATTGCACATTTTTTACGGCCAGTCTCTGATTTTGTGATGCGATCTGGGTACTTAGAGGTCCCACTGCATAATCTTTAGTCGTAAGAAACCGCAGAACAGCCTGTCTGATGAATATTAATCAGGCAGGTAGTTAATCCCAGGACACACTGCATAGGGCTGATTAAATCCAGCTGGAGATATGCCTGCCTTAGATTGGAAGAGCAAGGGTCCCTCCTGGTTTTTTGACTGACTAATTGATTGGTGCTATTTCCAATGGATATGAAGAATACAATCTATATTGTATGTTATATCATAAATATCAATAAAAAGATTTTTTTTTTTTTAAATAGGTAAGTAGCAATTTGTGACCCCACATGATTGGCTATGAATACAGGGATGGTGGCCTGCAAGGAACAAATCTCTGTGCTTGTATTCCCAGACAGGTAGCTTTTTTTGTTTGTTGCAGTCCATGTTCTTTAAAGGAACAGTCAGTGGTATCCTGGACAACTGTCTGCTCCTCCCGAGATAGCCCAGCACGCTTGTCAAAGAGGCTGGGGCCCATAGCACTAGACAGGATTGGTGTACAGTCTTCTGGAACAAAGAGAATGAAATGTAGCATATGTCGAGGGTTCATAATTGATAGACAGTGGCTGTGCACCCTTCCGTTTTAGATCTGGCTAAAGACAGCTTTATATTGTATTGTGACCTAATGGCATTCTTAATTTAAAAAAAATTGAAAAGTCCATTAGGGAGTAGTATAAAGTGGGCTTTGGTCAGCCCCTTTCAGCATATTGCATTGGTTTCCCATTGCATGGATGAGCTGTCCATCAAAGTCTTGTTGTTTGGTGACGGTACATTAACCCATTTGTGCTCCCATTAGCGTTTGGTGATGTGCCATTAAGTAGACTTTTCGTTAGACTACAGATGCGATATGGGGTGCATCATGTGATGTCATTATGTGTTTCTGGATGTATTTGCTTTTCTGAGATGACGTTTTAATTGCTGATTTATGGCTTTTTCTTTAGCAGTTCCTAATCGGAGGCCTTTCTGTCACTAAGACACAGTGCTATTGACACCTTGCCCTGGCATGTTCATTTATTTTAGTTTGATATCATGATAGCTTGTTGGTGGAATCATAGCATTTTTTAATCAGAAAGCAAAGAAGTGTGTGCGCACGCATACGCTTTCTTGAAGACGCAGTGACACTGGCCCTTTGTCAAATGCATCTACTTTACAGTATTTTACTGTGTGTGCCTTGTAATACCGAGTTCCTTTTATGACTTCTATTCATAACAGTTTTTGATTGTCCAGCACAATGCTTCTTAAACAACCCTGCTCAGCAGAGGGACCCTGCCCCCAGCTTCCATATTCTAGAAGCTAAGAGGTTTCTTCAGTATGGGGTTTTTATTCTAGGATGGCAAGATACAACACTGACCGTTACTGAATTGAAGACCCAACAATAACTAAGGGCTTCCCCTAAAAATGTGAGAGACCTGTTGACATTTTCGTTGCTGGTTTGGTAATTTGAGCCGGTGGTTTCCGGTGCTGGCACCAGCACTCAAGTGTGAACACCGGCACTTAAGGCAGCTGCCACATGGTGGCGCTGTTTGTGAAATATCCAGATGAGCACAGCAAGAGTTGTTGATTAATTAAATAGACGTTAAAACATTCAATACCTGCCTCCCAAGCCATTCTTAAAGCTTTGGCGGCCGCGAACAGTCTGAATTGTCACATTTGTGTCAGTGTGATGGTTAGTAGTTGTGCTGAGCCTGTGATTAGCTGCACTGGCAGTGGTAATGTGTGGTGCAAGCTGGGGTGCCCTCTGACGAGGGCCTTGGCACTTATTGTTTTACAAATTAATCACTCTTACTAACCCTTTTAACTACGTGTGTGCACTGAAGAGCTGTGGGTGTAAAAGTAAGGCTAGACACATTGTACTGCACATGGTGGGACTGTTGTTGGTGCACAGACGCTTCTGTTTTGTGAGCCACTGAATGGGTTTGTGTTCCTCTGTTCAGTCCCATCAGCTACTAACAGAATAAGGGACCTCCTTGAAAATGCAAAGCAGCGGTTGCTGCCATGGAAACACGGCCCTCCCCACACACCTTCGCTCCATGTTCTTCCCCAAAGTGTGCAATTATTGGAGGAATGTAATGGAATGTGAGCATTTTGCTTTACTAAAAAATGAAAAACCGTGGCCGCAACGGGAGCCGGGCCCCTATTATCTTTGTATAGTATGTTGTGCGGTTAGCAATTCTGAGCAATTTCCTCTGCTCGTGGACGCCTTCTTGAGTGTATTGAATTTACAGTCGGTGACAGTTGTGACTTGTGATGTGTTCTTTGAATGTAGCTTGTTTGAAATGTAATTTATATACCGAGGCACTGTGCTCTGCACCGTCGGGTGCTAATTTACACTATGGGGCTATTTCGAAACCTTTTATATATTGTAACGTGTCCTCTTTTCCTAAATGTCAGTGTTTGCATTCTATCTTTCTTGACCAAATAGGAACGCAGCTTCTTTTTGCACTAAATTGAAGTTATCACCACAAAAATACTCAGCAAAATAGCGTCCCCTTACAGTTTGCAGCATGGTCCTAAATAGCACATTGGTGCAAGCTAGCATCTCTTGGGCAGGCTGTTTAATCCGAGTGTTTGGTGGCCTTGGTCATTTATTCTGCGAATACTTTCTTATTACGAAGGCTATTTTTAAGTATTAACCCGGATCGATACAGTGACCCAGGAGAGCGCGATTTGTAAATATACCGTTTACATCAACTGTGAAGTTGATAGATATTTGGGAAAGTGACATTTTCAGAGGACGGTGTCTAGAAAATGGACCAGTTCCAGGCCAGATTTTCACGTTAACTGCTAAATAAATAATTGCAGATTAAATTTTCTATTTATTTTATGTAAATCTGGCTTTGATTTGCGCCCCTCGAACCAACATATTACATCCATGTTTAAACCATTATACGGTTTACTGCCTGAGATAGCACCTTCAAGAAAGGAAACGGGCTACTTTTTATGGACTGGGCTGAAACACTTTCACTCACAATGAGAACCAGCATTTCCATTCACTGGGTTCATCCTGTAGTGGTAAGACACCACCTAGAGGTGATGCTAAATTACTGCAAAAGGCCACACAGAAGGCTTTTTCAGTGTATGCGGAGCAAACAATGAAAGTCCTAGAACAGTCCTTGGGCGAACCGGACCACCAACCTTAAGCCCCACGATTTAGGCCATGTCCTCCACTGCCAGGCCTCCAACCGAATATCCCGCACTCAAGGATCCAGTTCCTACCTGAGCTCCTTCAAAGAGCCCTCAAACATCAGCTCTCGAAACTTGCAATCTCCTGTCTCCAAGATCTTTCCACCATGAGGGTCACCTGCACATGTTGCATTCTGTTCACTCTGTAGGGTAGGGTATATTGTAATTATTGTAACTTTTGTACTGCCTCACTGACTAACCTATCTCCCAGTTTCTAATATCCGTTAGCATGCAGTGCTGACTTAGTAGTAACGTTTAATGGCGTGGTGTCTAACATAGGGTCCACAAGGGGTCGGATCCATGTCAGATGTTCAAGACAAAGCGATACCAAAGGGGATGATGGACGGAGTGTTAGAGCAAATCAAACACTCACCCCCAGTCAACTGATCTGGGTTTAATCCATCATCATTCTTTAGCTCACTCCACCACCCCAGTTCAGACATGGCCATATGCAAATCAGTCTGACCCTGTGCCTCATGGGAACAGTCCAGCACGAACTGCCAAGCCATGTCTTCCCTGGACCGGAAACAAGCATCCTGGGACCGGTTTCGGGTTCAAAACCCTCATCAGCCAGGCTATCTTGAATCCAGTGGCAAAGTGAGCAAGGGACCCACGTCTGGGCATACCCTGCCAACTTAGGGCGAACAAAGCGATACCAAAGGGGATGATGGACGGAGTGTTAGAGCAAATCAAACACTCACCCCCAGTCAACTGATCTGGGTTTAATCCATCATCATTCTTTAGCTCACTCCACCACCCCAGTTCAGACATGGCCATATGCAAATCAGTCTGACCCTGTGCCTCATGGGAACAGTCCAGCACGAACTGCCAAGCCATGTCTTCCCTGGACCGGAAACAAGCATCCTGGGACCGGTTTTGGGTTCAAAACCCTCATCAGCCAGGCTATCTTGAATCCAGTGGCAAAGTGAGCAAGGGACCCACGTCTGGGCATACCCTGCCAACTTAGAGCGAACAAAGCGATACCAAAGGGGATGATGGACGGAGTGTTAGAGCAAATCAAACACTCACCCCCAGTCAACTGATCTGGGTTTAATCCATCATCATTCTTTAGCTCACTCCACCACCCCAGTTCAGACATGGCCATATGCAAATCAGTCTGACCCTGTGCCTCATGGGAACAGTCCAGCACGAACTGCCAAGCCATGTCTTCCCTGGACCGGAAACAAGCATCTTGGGACCGGTTTCGGGTTCAAAACCCTCATCAGCCAGGCTATCTTGAATCCAGTGGCAAAGTGAGCAAGGGACCCACGTCTGGGCATACCCTGCCAACTTAGGGCGAACAAAGCGATACCAAAGGACGGAGTGTTAGAGCAAATCAAACACTCACCCCCAGTCAACTGATCTGGGTTTAATCCATCATCATTCTTTAGCTCACTCCACCACCCCAGTTCAGACATGGCCATATGCAAATCAGTCTGACCCTGTGCCTCATGGGAACAGTCCAGCACGAACTGCCAAGCCATGTCTTCCCTGGACCGGAAACAAGCATCCTGGGACCGGTTTCGGGTTCAAAACCCTCATCAGCCTGGCTATCTTGAATCCAGTGGCAAAGTGAGCAAGGGACCCACGTCTGGGCATACCCTGCCAACTTAGGGCGAACAAAGCGATACCAAAGGGGATGATGGACGGAGTGTTAGAGCAAATCAAACACTCACCCCCAGTCAACTGATCTGGGTTTAATCCATCATCATTCTTTAGCTCACTCCACCACCCCATTTCAGACATGGCCATATGCAGACACTGGTTAGGTTAAGTGACTTTCTTTAAATATCCTTTTATTTCAATTTATCTCATGGGGATACACTGAAAATATGGCATGGCGTGTCCTCTCCTGGGCCGACAACCCACACCGATGATGTAATGAAATCTCAGTTTAATATTCCTTTTAACGATACTTAGCAGATAAATAAACTCAAATGGTGGGGTTTTAATGGGGTAGCCAAAGTTGTCTAATAGCGCAAGGGATTCATTATCC
Organism: Calotriton arnoldi; assembly: GCA_963921515.1. Taxonomy (NCBI): domain Eukaryota; kingdom Metazoa; phylum Chordata; class Amphibia; order Caudata; family Salamandridae; genus Calotriton; species Calotriton arnoldi. The sequence goes on from CAWUFW010000441.1 coordinate 59,411, forward strand.
ATTGAATCCTCCTGTGCTCCAGAACCACCGTTGCCTTTTGATGTATAAGGTCTTGGGAGTGCGGTTACTGAGTATTGCAGCTGATAATGAAACACGCTGCATAATGTATTGCTTTTCAACTAGTCTTTAATGCGCATTTCAGAAGGAAATCTTTATGCTGGAAGGGTCAGTGAGAAAATTGCATCTGTGTCCAATTCGTTTACTTGTCTGTATTGATTTTTGGATTACTATACTGAATTACTTTCTCCCTTCCATGAAGTGATATCAGTTAAGGTTCTCGTGGCCGTATTTCCAATGAGGGTGAGGTATCCGAGCCCCCAACAAGATAAATTCATCCTTAGCCATGGAAGCCATATGGCCTGACTGATACTTAGTCTATTATTGCGTCACTTCCCCGTTTCCGATCTGGCTATCTTTTGTAAACTTTGATTTTGTGTTATGTGGTCGTGAGTGTTTGAACACTTAATGACTTTTTAATGAATTTCTTGTATTTCTGCAAATTTCTCTCGCTTCAACTTCTTGCCTTCCAGGTGTATTGACTGCAAGGATTCATTTCTACCCAATGGCAGTGGAATAAACCTGCTTATTTTCAGTTAATGGTATTAAAATATACATTACTCTTTTCAAAAGGAGAGCAATAGAAAAAAAACCTCTGGGTCTGAAATGTAGGTAGACCTGTGGCTCTCAAATACCAATTCACTTTTTCATCATTTACTGGAAATCAGATCTGTGTGACACCGAAGGCAGCACTTATCCTCTTACATTCGGTCTATAATTTCTGGCACCTTTCTCAAATTTGCTTGTGTCTGTGTTCGTGTCATCAAATTTATATTTCTTTTTTTAAGTTTGATTTAAAGAGCGCAGCAGAGCACAATCGGTCTTTTTCCGAGTTCTTGAGGCACATGAAACAAGAGACATACAGAGGGAAAATTAAAGACGAATACAACAGTAAATGGCAGTTGATGGTCAGTAAATGAAACATGACAGTAAGTCGTAGCTAACTTATAACGCTAGTTGGTTACCCTTCTAATGCATCCTGTCTCTTTCTCATTCTGCACCTATTGGCTTAGCACCGCCTAATTTTTTATGTTTTTTAAAATTTGTTTTTATTGTTTTTTATACATTCACAAAACTTTGAAAAACAAAACAGTTCAGAACGGTCCGTATACATATTATATATCGTCAGATACAAATGTCCAATACAACTCACAATACGCTTTCTGCCAATTTACAGGTGTGTGCTCAATGACAGGGTATAGATCCACCATATGGGGAAGTGATAGGATTAGCACCGCCTAATGGCGCCCTGAAGACTGATACAGTGCTAAATTTGTAAAAAAAAAAAAAAAAGTAAAAAAATAAGTGCCAGGACCCAAGGTATTACTCACTGGTTCACTGTAGCCGGCATAACCCATGGCACTTTAAAATTATTGCAGATTTAAGTTCAAGTTTTATACATTTTTTTAGCATATATTAAATATCTTTAATGCTTTACTAATGAAAATTGCTTAAAAATACACTCACAGCGCCACCATGTGGTGGCTTTTCATAAATATGTGCCGGTGTTTACAAATGAATGCCGGTGCCGGGGACCAGAAAACATTGGCACTAATTAAGCACTGATTTAACATGGATTTTAGCACTCAGTGCTACTCATGCGTTTATACTTAACATACAGACAAGCCCATTCACCACACCCCAATGCAGTTGTGAACTTTTGCCAATTCCCTTTTCTCAGTCCACCAGTGTAGAATTGGATTTCATTGTTTCGCGCTCAGTAACGTCCCACGTGACTATGATCACTTTTTTTTACTCCTGATATTTTGACATACTATCCATTTTCCTGTGTCTCCAGTGATGTTCCGGATGTAAGCCATATACATCTTTTGCAGCAGGTGACGCACATAACCTCCCCGTCTCCTATCTGAGGTGCATACCTGTGCTGTGTGTGCCACTACTGGTACAAGGTTCCTCTGGACCGGTTTAGTATGCATGTACAGCAGATGTGTCTGATTAGTTGGAATCCTTGGATTTCGTCATTAGGAGAGTGAATCAAGAGGTGAGTACCGATGCTTGAAAATTGAATGCGTTACCAAGTGAACGCTATCAGTGGAGCTGCAAAGCACCCGCAGTAGTGACACACTGCTTACCATGTGCAGGTCAGTCTGATTGGTCCTATGCAGGAGCTATGAATACCCTGGGGGAGGAGTTACCTTGTGAAATAAGGATTTTCTCATATTCCCCTGTCATTTTTAGTTGCATCTAGTGGTCAAGTGTAGAGAGAGAATGCTGAATGCCTGGTGAGCTTTGAGCCCAATGGGGGATCAGACCATCTCTTGCTCCACAGGCTCTCAGTTCCACTACTCATCTGGGAGATAAAGCCACACGTTTGGGATTACATCATGGAATTGAGGCAGGTTCTCTTTCTCTTTCTGGGTGCAGTGCTGTGTACTTGTTGCATAGATATTTCGAGCACACCTCCCTCCCTGGGAAAGAATCAAAAGAGCCAGTTCAAGTCAGCTCCAGTAACTTTGGGGGATTCTGTTGGGGAACAGAGCAGGAGGGTAACGTCAATCAGTTTTTGTATCGCTCGTCACTGTCACCCCAGGGGTATCTGGGTGCTGAAGCTGCCGGAGCACTGTCAAAAAGGTAGGTCTTGAGCCTATTCCTGAAGTCCTCCAGGGTGGGTGCTGTTAAGAGGTGGAGGGGCAAGTCTTTCCAGGTCTTGACAGCGATGTAGGAGAAGGAGCGGCTGCCGCTGCGAAGGATGCAGGGGGTGTGTGTGAGGGTGAGTGATGTGGAGCGAAGGTGTCTTGTGGGCTTAGAAGTTCAGTCGATGGTTGATGTAGGACGGTCCTTAGTCCTGTAGGGCTTTTTAGGCGTGCGTGAGGATATTGAACTGGCATCTTTTCTGGTTAGGGAGCCAATGGAGGTTTCTGAGCTGTGGGGTGATGTGGGTCCATTTGGGGAGGTCCAGGAATGAGCCTGGCTGCTGTGTTCTGTATTGTCTGAAGTCTTCTGAGGAGCTGGGTGGAGATTCCAGCGACAACAGCATTGCTGTAATCGAGGTGGCTGGTGACGAGGGCCTGAGTGACGGTCTTTCTGGTGTTGAGTGGGATCCATTTGAAGATTCTGCGGAGCATGCGGAGGGTGTGGAAGCAGGAGGAGGCGACTACACTGGCTTGATGTTTCATGGTCAGTTGACTGTCGACTATGATGCCAAGGTTGCGCGCATTGTCTGTCGGTGTGGGTGTTGGTCTAAGTTCTGCTGGCCACCAGGAGTGGTCCCATGTGAAGGTATTCTTCCCGAAGATCAGAACTTCTGTTTTGTCAGAGTGGATTTTGAGGCAGTTGTCTCTCATCCAATTGGGTATGATGGTCATGGTATTGCGGAAGTTGGTTCTGGTGTTTCCGAGTTCTTCTGTGAGCGAGAAGATTTTTTATTTTTTTAGAGTTTTATATAGCGCAAACTAGACCCGAGAAATCGGGTTTCAGAGCGCTTTACATGAGCACTAGTTTTGTTACAGATGGACACATTCATTTTTGTTAGGCACGGGGAGATTAAGTGATTTGCCCAGAATCACAGGATGTTGAGCGTCGTTGCCGAGGCTCGAACCCGGTTCCCCAGCTTCAAGGTAGACTGCTCTAGCCATAAGGCTACATCCTCCTTTATGCTCTTATCCTCTTTTATCCTCTTTTATATCTACATCCAAGATTAGTTGGGTGTTATCTGTGTAGGAGATTATGTTGAGTCCATGGGATCTGACGATGTCTGCGAGGGGGGTCATGTAGAAGTAGAAAAGGCTGGGGCTGATAGATGATCCTTGGGGTTTGCCTCAGATGACGTCCTTGGGTGTGGAGGTGAAGGGAGGCTGTCGAATGCTCTGTGTGCGTCCTGTGAGGAAAGAGGTGATCCATTTGAGGGCGTTTTGCTAAATGCCTATGCTGTGGAGTCTGTCGATGCAGGTGTGGTGGGAGATGGTGTTGAATGCAGCCGAGAGGTCGACGAGGATCAGGGCCACAGTTTTTTCACAGTCGATGAGGATTCTGATTTTGTCTGTGGCAGCGATCAGTATGGTCTCAGTGCTGTGATTGGTGCGCAATCCTGACTGCGAGTTGTCAAGGAGGTGGTTTTGTTAAAGGTATTCGGTGAGCTGTTTGTTGATGTCCTTCTCAAGTACTTTTGCTGGGTAGGGGAGCATGGAGATTGGTCTGTAATTCTTGAGGTCGCTGGTGCCGGCAGAGGGTTTCTTTAGGAGAGGTTTCACCTCTGCGTGTTTCTAGCTGTCCAGGAATGTTGTTGTGGGTATGGAGGTGTTGCAGATGCTGGTGACATCTGTGCTAATTGGGTTGGTTCCGGAGTTGAAGAGATGGTGGGGGCAGGGGTTGGTGGGTGCCTCGGAGTGGATGGACGACATTATGACTGTAGTGGTCTGGGTGGTGAGCGGAGACCAGGTTATGATCGTTCAGTTGGTGTTTTCTGGTTGGTTGAGGTTGTCGAGGCTGAGAGTGGTGGGTTGGGGTGAAAGTTGTTGTAGATTGTGGCAGTCTTGCTGTGGAAGTAGTCCGAGAGGGCGTCGCAGTGTTTTTGGGAGCAGTGGATGGTGTTCTCTATGGCTGTCGGGTTAGAGAATTCCTTGACATTCTTGAAGTGCTCCTTCGTGTGGTTAGCCATGGCGTCGATGCGGGCAGAGATCACCGTTCTCTTGGCATCCTTGATGTGCAGTTGGTAGTGGCTGAGGGCTGCTTTGTGAGCAGCTCTGTCGGAGGGGTCCCTGGTGGCGCGCCACTGCCACTTGAGTTGATAGCAGTGGCGCTTGGTGGTTCTAAGCTCTGGGGTGTACCAGCTGGCTTGATTGGCAGTCTTGTAGGCTTTTGCTCGTTTCAGCAGGTTGACTCTGTCGAGAATTTGGTGACCCAGGTAGAGAAGTTCTGGAGGGCCTGGTCATGGTCTGCTGACGTTTCGGGTTGAGTGGTGCTGAGGGCCTGTGTCCACTGGGTCTCGGTTACCTTGCCACAGCTGCAGTCGGCGGAGCTGTGGTGCTTGGCGCTGGTGTGCTAAACATCAGAGGTTGTGCAGTGGAGGATGGCGTGGTCTTGCCAAGGTTAGTTCTGTGACGTGGGTGAACTTGACTCTGTCGATGGAGGTAAAGATGGCATTGAGTGTGTGGCCAGCTTTGTGTGTGACCAGTTGGGTGAGGCCAATGTTGTTTAGGTTCTCGAGGAGGGTGATGGAACTGGCATCGTAGAGGTTATTGACATGAAAGTTGAGATCGCTGAATAAGAAGTAGTAGTGGGACTCTATTGTTGAGGGGCGACGAGGTTGTGGATGTGGTCGCAGAAGACTGGTCGGGGTCCCGGGGGTCTATAGGCAAGGGTGCCTCTTATCGTTGTCTTATCGTTGGTCTGAAGTCGAAAGTTGAGGTGTCCCATGAGAGGCGTTGGGTCGTTGTCGGTGGTGCATTGGATGAATTCCTTGAAGATGATGTCGATGCCTTCTCCGTGTTTTCGGTGCGGTCTTGGTGTGTCATCTTGTAGCTGTCGAGGTTGGTGGTGGCGATGTCGGGATTCGAGGAAGTGTTGAGCCATATTTCGGTGATGAAGGTGACATCCGGGGAAAGGGTGGTGATGGTGTCCCAGATTTCCGTGTTGTGTTTGAAGAGGGAGCGTGCGTTGAGCAGGATGCAGTGGAGTGGTTCATGGTTGTTCGTGGTGTCCTGCGTGGAAGCTGTGTGGGCTCCGGTGCGGGAGGGTGGTCCTGTGTTGCATGAGAAGCAGCAGTGGTGGCAGGTGAAGGGTCCTTTGGTTGATTGTGGGGAGACATGACCACCAGACAATGAACACCATTGACAGGCAGAAATGGCTGAAGTCTTTGAACTTAAAACCAGAGCCCCAAAGAACTATCACTGGCCTTGTGTTTGTAACATCTTGCCCGCTGACACGATCCTCCAGCAGTACAAAAGCACAGGCGTAGTCACAGCCAAAGCATGGGATACCATCCGGATGGTACCAATAAGTACGCAGTCTCTTTTCTGGCCAGTGAAGACTTTTTAGTCTTTGAAGGCTCTACCCTCCTTTTGCTTCAAACTTAGAGGCTGTACCCTCTTCCTCTGGCTCAGATCTCCCTTTAAAGAGGAGGAGTTTAACGGGAAATTGTCTACAGTTGTTCAGAAGTCCCAGTCACTTTCCCGGTGTCCCACTGCCCTCCTTGGATTTATCGCTGGAGGCCTACTCTAGGCTGGGAAAGGCCTTCCCTACACTATCACTACTGATGTATGGGTCCTTACACTGGTGGGGAAAGACTATCCTCTCCACTGCCTCCAGCTGCCTTCATTCAGTCCAACCACGCCTCAGGTAGCATCCCCGAAACATCTGCAGGGGTAGAGAGGGTCTTCCTTTGGGGGTCCGAAGCTACTGTTACTCTGGAGGATTGAGCCCTCAAACAATGGCAGTTACACTTCTTCCAATTCTTCCTTGTACCGAAAAAGGGTAGAGAACAGAGTCGCACCTTGGATCTTTACTGCCTCGTCCAGTGCCTCCTTCTGTTCAAGACGCTCACTTTGACTGAAATATTTGCAGTCGTTGAGAATTATCAGCTGTGTAAAGTGGATATGGAAGACCCTGGGCCTGATTTATAGTTCAAAGGACAGGATACTCCGTCACAAACATGACGGATATACCGTCCGTGTACTACCAATGCATAATATCCCGTGACACTGGTAATACGGCAAACAGGATATACATCACATTTGTGATGGTGTATCCTGTCTGCCGAAATATAAATCAGGCTCTCTGTCCTGTAGGAAGTAAAAAGGGATATAGGATTTGAAAAAACAGCACTTCCAATTCTTGACACGGCCTTCGATGTAGACTCGGGTCTTTACCATTGTCCTGCTTCTACATCTCGTGGGACAGATTGGATTAATCACTCCACATAAACATGCCGGAAGTGAAAGCAGTCTTTATGTTCCTGACAGTCTTCCTCCTGATGGTCAGGTCTAGTGTGGCAATGGTACACACAGACAACATCATGTCTCTCTTTGAACATAGAGGACGCTCACTCCCTCCATCTCTGCCAGCTAGTGCTAGGAATGGAGGACATGTTCACCACCCTACCTGTGTATCTTCTGATCTGTATCATGTTGGCTGAGAACCAGAGACCAGCAAGTCTGATCAGGTTCTTTTACACTGCAATGAGCAGGAAATCAATTGAGGAGTCCTCGACTCTGTCTTCACTGACTGGGCACGCTGAGCCCTCAAAGCTGTTCTTACCTTCTAGAACTCGAGGACCTGGGCACAGCCAAGGAGCAAGTGGCTAATGTTCTGTTTTTTTCCTTTGCCAAAGAATATCAGCCTGCTCACTTGCCTTGTGGGTGATGTCATGTCTTTATACACATCTTGCTGAATCAATTCAGTTGAACAACTATGTCGCCTATCTATTGAGCTTTGGGGAGTAGAGGAACAGGTTACGGCGAATCCTGCTCCACTGTCAACGACACTGTTAGACAACACCTGATGGTCCAGACACATCTATTTGGAGCCATCTGCTAGCCTCATGGCACTTCAATCTGGTTGTGGTCAAATTAATGCCTAAACCATTTGAGAACAACGTGAGATTTGCCTGTTTGAAGTCCTGCGTCCTCTTACTGTTCACCATAAACTCTGTCAGAGATCTTTGTGAGTTTCAGGCTTTATACCTCTAACAGCTCTATGCCAAGCTGCATCAGGACAAAGCAGCCCTGAGGATTCACTCCACTTTGTGCCAAAGATAATGACAAAGAGATTTTTTCCAGACAGCTTTCCATGCTCTTTTGCCAACTCAGCTGCAAAACTGCACAACCTCGGTGTGGAACATGCCTTGAATGTTACCGTAGATAGAACCATGGCCCTGCACTCTGCATACCAATGTTTTGTGAACTTTGAAGGCAATGATGCCTGCCGAACTATAGCTAAGGCCACTACTGCCACAAGGATAGCTTTCTACATCTCACTGCTGTACTCTGCAGGAGACAGGCCACCCATCCGGTGTACAAGGCTTTTTCTGAAAGAGTTGAGAGGGGCCTTTAGTGGCATTCTGCAGCTGGGTCACTATTGGAGAAGTGTGCATGGCAACTATGTGAGCAACTCTACATGCATTCTGCAGAATTCCACTTGGAGGCCTCCTCCTGAAGCAATGCACAGTTTGACCAGCATTGTCTGTGGGACCTGATCTCTTTGGCCTAATCTGCCTGGTGAGGCATTTGCCGCCTACTTCCCTCGGCTCTCGAAACTGTCCACATGTTGAGACTGGGATGTAGGCAGGACATCTACTTTTATGCCTAAAGCTGCCCGGTGCTGCTTTGTTTATGCTTTTACATCTACGCAGATCTGCCCAGATGCTGAGAGTGGGAAAGGCCAGGATGTAGGAATCCTCTAGTTACCTTCTTAGCGATTCTGATGGTCATGGTCCACAAGCTGTCTTCTACAGTCAACATTCTCCTGCCAGCGCCCGGTCCATCTGCCAAATGATTAACACAGATTGCCTTCTTTTCAAGAAATAGACCTAAGGAGGGTGCTTACCTGCATAGGAACATCATTATACATCGTACGAGGCGCACAAGGCTCTATTAAACAGCTAAAAATTGTTTTAAGATGCACATAATTACTGTGGGGAGTCTACAAACTAGAATAACAAAGTCGGCATTAGGACACCGTTATCCTGTTAGTACAGATATCATAAGTGCCTTGTTGTAACCATGATAGATCAATAAACGAAGGGATGCTGCTGTTTATTGTGCTGATTTTTTTTCCATAGATTTAGGGAGGCGTATTTTAAAGGCAGAAGGCTTGAGGAACAAGCTGGTTGGTCGGACAGGTATAAATATTTAATTCGGGGCTCGCTGCTCACACTCAAAATCTCCCAAATGTATAGGAACCCAAGACCTGCGCAGGAAGGAAGAGCTTCACCTGAAATTCCCCATGTAATAGGCTACACTGCTTAAGATGTCCCTCTCTGAGCAGCACCTGAGAATATAAAAAATCTCTTCTCTTGCAACTGCTGTGCATCTCTTTCCTCATAACTTTCTAAAAAGACTTGAAACCTCTCTGAGGGAATTCTGAAGGAAAAAGGCTTGCCCTTCTACCAAAATGTGGGACCAGTTTTTATTCACCTGAATAGAAATAAAACATGTTTAAACAAGCTTAGGATTAAATACATTTTAGTGCAAGTAGTTCCTCTGCTGGGATCTGTATAGTTCAATATGGAGTTGTTGAGTATTTCCCTGACTGTCCATATTGGACCACAGTCATCAGTGTCGGGCCCCATTGCTTAATCCATTGTGTGTGAAAGATGTCTGAATCAAGCGTCTTCGGCTGTAGGTAAACAAGTAATTAGTATCATTGGGCCTGATTGGCTAAGAATTACGTGCATACAAGTTGAACTTGGGTGAACAAAATATGCACTTTGTGAATGTAAAATTCCAATTCTGAATTATAAAAACAGGATCGGTGGAATTCTGAGTTTGACAGGTGAATTTATGAATTTGGAAACTCCCTCATTATGCTGAAAATGTTATGGTAGAGGGTGACTATTATTGGCTTTTCTGGATGGAATACCCTTAAATTAAGTGATCCCCCCACAAACTCCTATGTATCTGTGTATGCACATACATACTGCATGTGGTTAACCACCCTGAAAACTAACGTAAAGTGCTCCTGCCAAAGGCAAGAAAGAGTAAGTGCAATTGTATTGTGGAATTGGAGAGGGATCATGCTCCCGTTCCATAGGGGGGTTTGGGGAAATGATTTCTCCTCAATGACAAATATTTTTCATATGGAAAAAATTGACATGCAAAATTATATTTGCATCACATTAGCAATGCCGAATTTTGCACCTGGTCAAAATTCTACGTTAAACGTTAGAGAACTCCAAAAAGAGCTGATTGTTGTAGATTTCCTGCAGAATTCCTTGGATCTATTGCAAACCCTGAATAATAGGAAGTTCGCTGAGCTATAAATACTGCAGAAGTAAATTGACAGCATCTTCAGTGAGGCCTTTGCGAGTTAAGCCCATTGCACGGGATAGGCGTCTTACCACCAAAAATGTGTATTCCACTAATAAAGGTTTCACTCTCCCAAGAACCCTTGTGTTCTTTGCTTTAAAACATCTTATTTTCGCCTCGTTACCCCGGGTGGGTGTTGCTTCGAGACTTCCAGGAGACACCAACAGGATGTCGGCCATGTTCTCGACAGATTGATGTCTGGCGCGCGCAACCTTTAGGCTGACCGCGAGGCCTACTGAATTATTCATGAGCTGGCTGCCGTCACAGACGAGCGCTGGCGGCGCGTTCCATCATTGATTTCTCAAAAACATATTTCCGACAACTTTGGTAGCTTACTAAATATACCAGCTGTAATATTAGCTCCACACCGGACGTGTGTGTTTAGAAACAGTTTGTGTGTTTGGCTGTTTTCCAGCGGCATATGTTGTGATTCAAAATAACACAACGGCGAGTGTCGGGAGATTCGAGGGGGTGGCAGTGTCATTGCAGCTGAGTTACACATCTCAACTCCCATTACATGCATTCAGCAGAAATTAATAAGTGTCAGGCTTAGAAATACCTTAAAATATTATTTTCCAAAGTGTGCATAGTACCTCCTTGGGAAGGGAATTGGCCGTCATTGCATTTTGCATTTCTGTCAAGCGCGAGCCAGCATCACGTGAAAAACTTTGAGTTGCTATGCTGTAAAAATATTACTGCAGCTGTCTCATCGTCTTGTCTTTAATGGTAGGTTTTTGTTTGTCGTCATTAACAATATTTAAGTATGATAATGCGAATTATAAGAAGAATAACAATCTTAATTGCAGTATAATTTGTATACATCACATATCGAATATCACAAATAGAATTGTTCTTAGCACGTGAGTGATCGGTATTATTACCAGCAGGCTAAATGGGTATAATGTTGTTAACCTTTAAGTCATTCCTGCTGGAATTCAAGTATGCGAGCTGCTGGTCCGGGGCGGGCTGTCCTCCTGGTAGCCAATGGAAGCTCTTCTCTGGTCTGCCTATGGGAGCCATAGATGCACCCGCCTCTGAAAACACAGCAATTCGGTAAAAGCTTGTGACCTGCAGTGTATCAAATCTCGTAACACAAAACATATTTTGTTGATTGAAACTGGATGTTTTTGAAGTTTTATCTGGCATTCATACACCATTCTGTAAATTGTCAGAGCATTATGCACAGAGAGATGATACAGCTCGAATCATTTAGAGCTCAAGTCCTTTACAATATTTAGTGCCTAATAAGGTCATGTGAGAGCACAAAACAAACAACCAGCCCACACACTGGCCCTTTCAAGCTGGCACAGAATGCCCGGAAAGGCAGTCCAACACTGGCTACACCCTAATGATGTCTTGTACTTTCAAAAAGGGGATTGGCCAAGGGGGCTTTCTGTCTTAAATTGGGCCCATGGAATGACACCCTATCTACACAACTGGATAAGAGCTGCCCTTGCTTTCCCAGTCAGCTTCATTGATCCACTAGTGGGATAATGAGGGAGAGAAGACAGACTGAAGGGAGGGATGCTTATCATAGCTCTCTTCCGAATCCGCTGGTGACCAGTAGAAGGGATTTACAACCCATGTAAATCCTGACCATCTGACATAGATAGGACCTGATCCCAGGGTACAGTGTGTCTTGAAGGAGTGGCCAGTCAGGTGACAAAGAGCTGGGAGCCAACAAGAGCATCCTGTATATCTTCTTAAGATGCACCACGGAGGGACTGAACTCGCGTGAAAGTATCCACGCCATGTAGTGAGGGTTTGCAGCGAGATAATAGAACACTTCTTTCAGCTCTCCTGTTATGTGTCTGTCACAGCCGTTTCAAAACCCCAAAACAGAAATGCCTGCTGCTTATTTTAGATGCGACCATCACAACATTTAATTATCCCGTATTTCAGCATTTAGGTTATCCACAGTTATTATGCAGGGAAAACAGGGTCACTTGCAAAGGGTAGTTTTGCATCTTAGCAACTCATAATGGTAATAAACTGTTAGGATTCCCTTAGCAAATAGCACTGAAAGAAGTGGGATGTGTAAATGAATCCATCTTAATCCACTAATGAGAGAGAGAACAGGAAATATTTGTAGAGACTACAAATATGATACATGGAAAATAATACCAAGTAAATTCTCTAAAATAGGTAGGAATTGAGAAGGTGCTGTGAACTGCGTTTTTTCTCAAATGATATAGTATCGCAGTTTGGCATTGTTTCAAATGACAGTATCACAGTTTGACATTACAAATGACATAGTATGACAGTTTGGCATTACAAATGACATAGTATGACAGTTTGGCAATACAAATGAATGACGTACTATCATAGTTTGGCATTACAAATAACACAGTATGGCAGTTTGGCAATACAAATGACTTAGTATCATGGGACAAAATTGTCCCGGATCTCTTTTAACTGAGTTATATATTGAGGGCAAAGAGGAAATTGAGTGTTGCCTAAACACATTCAGCGAGCCAAATGAAGTACTAGAGGCTTATGATAAATTAAGTAAGCTAATTGGTAAAAAGTTAACTAGTAAAAAGACCAAGGTAGGAACTAATGAGGCAAAGTGGTTTAATGCTGATTGCTCCAAAACCCACAAAGCCCTTATGGTTGCTTTAAAAGCGCACCTAGAGATCCTGAACTGATTAAAACCTGTAGGAAAGCATATGATTCAGCTTTAAAATTAAGGAAGGGTGCTTTAAGGGAACAGGCATGGAACGATCTAACACAGGCGAGCACACAAGCCGATAGTGCAAAATTTTGGAAAGTGGTAAACAGCCCCTTTTTCAAAGATAATAACACAACAAAAGTAGAGTGTGTAATTCCAGCCGACCGGTGGGTTAGCCACTTTGAACACATTTATTCAGAGGTTGTTACGGAACATATAGGCCCTATTTGGGTACCGAGTCCTTTACCACTAGATCTGTTTTTGGATGTAAAAGAGGTTCAGAAAGCGATTGAGGGTATGTCCGCCAGGAAAGCTCCCGGTCCCGATGGGATACCGGTGGACCTCTATAAGTCAGACACGGGTGTATGGGCGAAAATTTTAACCGGAGTGTTCAATGCAGCCATAAGGGTAGGTCAACCACACTCATGGTCAACAGCGGTGATATTGCCAATTTTTAAGAAAGGCGCTAGGGAAGACCCGGGATGTTATCGTCCAATTTCTTTGTTGGACTCCGCATCAAAAATAATGGGAAAAGTAATTTTAGATCGCCTAGCAAACTGGTTGGAAGAAAGGGAAGTGTTGTCAGAGTTACAATTTGGTTTTCGCAAAGGCAGAGGTACAGTGGAACAATGTATGAATTTACTAATGATTACCAGTAAATATACCCTAGCCAAAAAAGGACGTATGTCATTGGCTTTTATGTACTTAACGTCCGCTTTCGATAGGGTAAATAGGTCCAAGTTATGGTACTTATTAATAGAAACAGGGATGGACACGAATTTAGTAAGTTTCTTGCACTGGTCCCACCTTAATTTAACTGCCTCTGTAAGGTATAATGAAGATGGCTCCTTATCTAATGCCTGGAAGGTAAAGAGAGGAGTAAGGCAGGGGTGCATTCTTGCCCCGGTTCTATTCACACTGTACATAAATAATTTGGGGGCAGTGCTGTCTAATTCTTCTCTAGACATTCCTAGAGTAGGTTCTAAATCTATTCCAGCACTTTTATATGTGGATGACGCAGTTTTAATTGCCAGGACCCCAAATGCGTTGAAATCTTTAGTTAATACTTTTATTGATTTTATGGTAGCCCTGGATCTTGCGGTCAATTTTAATAAATCACACATAATGTCAATTGGTTACCCCAAAAAGGTGAATAAATCCCTTCCCTGTAAAGGAGGAGTGCTAACCAATGTGCCCACTTATCCATATTTGGGTGTATTATTTGATGACAGGGGCACCTGGGTAGCACAGCGTGCTCTAAAGAAAAACACCTTGGCAAGAGCAGCTGGAGCCTCACTGGATTTCGCTAGAAGACTAGGGAGCAAACCCATACAACCACTGCTAAAAATATATAATGAGAAATGTGTCGCTATGACAGTGTATGGTAGTGTGGTTTGGGGTTACAAGGATTGTAATGAACTTCAGGGGGTAGAAAATAAACATTTACGAAAACTCCTAGCTGCTCCCCCCAACACTCCAGCTTTTATTATACATGAGGAATTAAGGCAGGGCTACTTGACAGATAACATTGCTGTAGCACTCCTGATATGGTGGCTAAAAATTTGGCCCAGAGAAAAACCAAATTTAAACCAGACTATTTTAGAGGACTGTTTGAGTTTGGATGGTGCTGCAGAAATTCCTTGGTTAAATTATATCTCACAGCAGCTTTCAGCTCCTGGGCAACCGGAGCTATTTAATAAACCCAGAAAGCTGCAACCCGAATCTGTGAAAAATTTAAAAACTCAATTTCTTCTAAGGAGGCAGTTAGATAGAGAAGCAAAGGAACTCATGAAACCCTCTTGCAGATATTTTATGATTTTAAGTCCTGGTATTTTAAGCCAACCGTTTTGGTCTTTTGTTAATAACCTGCATCATCGCTTTATTTTATCTAGATTTAGATTTAATTGTATCCACTGGCTCCTAACTGTACCCAAAGGCTTTTCAAAGTTAGGTTCCTTGCAACCATGTGCATGTGATAACTTCTCTGAACAAGACCTATTGCACTTTATGTTCTTTTGTGGTTTTTATACCGAACTTCGAGCTAAATATATTCTACCACTTTTAAAAGATTGCCATTTTGCACAAGTTAGGCCAGCATTGACCTATCTACAAATGCTTTCTTCCCCTTTGTTTGTTACGGGGTTGCACGTTTTTTATCAGGGGCAATTCGTAAAAGAAATAATATGGTGGGTTAACAATTATGACCCGGGTCGCTAGAATATGCCTTGTATTCTGAATTTATTTTAACTTTGTGTATTTTAATCTTCTATGTAAGTGTTTTTATGTAAAATGTACTTTTATGGCCAGAACGTGGCCGAATAAAGTTTTAATTGATTGATTGATTGACTTAGTATCACAGTTTAACATTACAAATAACATAGTATGACAGTTTAGCATTACAAATGACAGTACCAAAGTTAGACATTACGGATGTCATAGTATCACAGTTTGGCATTACAAATAATGTATCACGGTTTGGCAATACAAATTACATAGTATAACAATTTGGCATTATAAATAACATAGTACCACAGTTTGGTAATACAAATGACAGTCTCACAGCTAGGCATTACAAATAACATAGTATGACAATTTGGCATTATAAATGACAGTCTCACAGTTAGGCATTACAAATAACATAGTATGACAATTTGGCATTATAAATGACAGTATCACAGTTACGCATTACAAATAACATAGTATGACAATTTGGCATTACAAACGACATAGAATTACAGTTTGGCATTACAAATTACTTAGTATCACAGTTTTCTAATACAAATAACATAGTATGACAATTTGGCATTACAAATAACATAGTATGACAGTTTGGCATTACAAATAACATAGTATGACAGTTTGGCATTACAAATGAAATAGCATCACCATTTGGAACTGTCTCAAATGACATAGTATCATTGTTTGCCTTGAGCATTGGGTTTAGTGTGCATTACCATTTTATTGGAAGCTTAAGTATATGTTAGTCAGTCTGCATTTCTTCCAATATCTACAGGTCATTCATTGTTTCCGACTGGAGTTTATGGGGCTTGCCGTTTCTTCACATATTGCTCGACGATGGTGAATGTTGCTCTTGACACACACACAAAGTAACTCCAGACTTTGCCTAAGGTGTTTTCTTTTTTTTAATCTATTACTTTCCTTTTCTTTTTCTTGAACATTTTTCAGATTTTTGGAAGTGCACTTGTCGTAGCAACGAAGTTTACTTGCATATCAAATTTGGTTCTATTTGATGTGGAGCGTTTTGACCAAAAAGTTGTGTTTTTGAAGAAAATCAATCAATCTATGTTGGATGGCACGTCCCATGTGAACGTCATTTGTACCACAATGGCAAAAATGCATCTTAAGCTGATATCTTTGACGGGTGTACTCCAAGTATATGTGGCGAATCTGTCAGTTTGGGCAAATTAGGATTGTTCAATTCCCTATGGAAAGTGCAACATAACCTTAACTATAGTGATACTATTGTGGTAGCATTATATTTGTGTTAATGTGTTGTAAATTTACCTCGCCCTACCTTTTGATGATATATTGTGTAGTCATCAGTAAAAGAAAAACTAACTATGGCAGTATAGCTTCTGTTGCTGACATCTGCTGTGATCTGCAAGTCATCGTGAGTTTGAAACCTTCAGAAATCTATAAACTGAGTGACGCTATATTCGAAAGAAGTAACAACTGTTATTTAAAGGTCTTAGAAATGGCATAATATGGGCTACAAAAAAGAAATCATTAATTATGGATTCTTCCATGTCTATGCAAGACCTCTTGTTGCCAGCGCTCATTCCTAAACACATGTAGCTTTTGCTGATCATGCTATTAGTACTTTGACTCTCATAATAATTGATTTTAGAAGTATGCAAGCTCAGTACCATTTTTGCTTTGGGAATTTGCATTTCTGTGCTCCTACTTATAATTGGAGATGAATTTGCATTCGCTGCATGAATTATTCATGGACCAGATTTCGCTGGTTCTATCCGCCTCCTTTGATCAGTGTGATCTGTAAATTCACAGACAGGATCCTATCCCTGTTCGAAGTGGAGATGCGGCGCAGCGCTGTTGTTTCTTTGTAAAGGACCGGGTATGAAAGAGGACACACTAGCAAGGATGAAGGGTTGTAGCCTGTACTATTGACTCCCGACTACAAGAGCTCTGTATTTTTCTATATCCCAGGATTCAAATGTGCATCTGACAGGAGTTCATTGCAGAAATTGGCGGAGGGGGGTTGGATCTAAATCTCTTCTCTCCAGTTTTAATGCAGAAAAGTTGATCCTGACTGACCACTATACTCCATCTATAACATAATGCGGTGTAAATAGTTTTTGCATTTTTATTTCAAATCAGATATGCATTATGGAAAAGAAATGCCAATAAGTAACTCTTGTTAAGAAAATGTACGTTTCCGTTTTTCGCCCTTAAAGACCCCCCAATAATGGCACTTTTCCAATCTTGTCTAAAGTTGGAGCCTTTTATAGGCTTACCACACTTTGTACCAAGAATGTTGAGGCTGCAGCATCCTTTGACCCATTGATGCCTGAGATTAGCGAGGCACATTTGAGAAGAGTCGCTTGCTGATTGTTGATGTGTCGGCGAAGTTTCTCATCAAGTTCATTCAGATTTACACATAGGACCTGTGTGTCACAGGGGATGCACATGGATTCAGCACCGGGGCTGTACGGTCCACTCCCCCATCTACTAAGCGTGACCATGTGCCTTAGCATTCATGGACTCCCAGGAGCCCCTTGGCAGTTAGTCAGGGGAGGCTAATATTAGCCGGCCTCTGGCTCTCCAACCCTGTGGTGGGAGTCTTTGTAGAATAATGAGCCTCCTCAAGGGCCTCGACCAGAGAAATGAGTCTTATTTAATGTCTACCCGTGAGTAATGGGTAGGATGGATTGAGGCATTGCGCGAGTTTCTGTGCGGCGGCCCACAATGCAAGCACTGGAGAGGTTGTCATATTGACACTGCAAATTCTGTTGCTGCCATCCTGCGTCAGATCTTGACTGATAAAGAGGAATTGATGACTGGCGGTTGTCCTGAAGTTGGTGCATTCCTTTGGGAAGGAGGAATGCACCTGTTTCCGATCCCAGTTATACACCTTGCCATATTCCCTTGTGAAAACTTACTGCCCAGCCAGCGTAATTTGTGGAAACTTATTAGCGCATCGTGAATTTGGGTCTGGCAAAAGTGTGCTTTTGATCTATGTATGTGCAATTTCTAACAGAAATGGGCACATGACCTTTTTGTTATCCTGTTTTTCTCAGTTATTTTGGTCTGCTTTTACCCTAATACCAGCACGAACTAATATGAGGGCAACACAGCAGGTTTACTCACTATAGAGGTAAGAGGATCACTTCGGTGTCAAAACGGTGTAACTGTGTTCAGAAGTTTCGATAAGTTGGCAAGAACCTTCACTACTGCAATTAAATGCCTTTAGAAGTCAATGTTCTTCCTCTATCTTCTTTTTCCATTTTCCTTTTTTCATTTTCTAACTTTTCATCGCGTTTGCCCCTTTTGTGCTAAGTTCGACCATCTTCTAAAGAAGAGGCTGAATTACCTCCTCTTTTCTTGTAATTGCATCATCTCTATTTGCCGCCGGCCTGCAAATACTTATGTCGAAGCTTACAGACAGAAGCCATACCACTTTCTCCACTAATATGTGAATTTAAACCCGCCCCATTATCTTGCCTTGGTATATTTAGCACAGTCTAACTGTCATCAGCAATTAGGGTTGTCTTCGGGATCCAAAGATCTCCAACACTGGTTGGCTTGCCACCTGCGGGTGCTGCAGTTGTTCCAACAAACGACAAACCCTCTCCTAATACATAAACCCAGAGCATGAACTATTTAGGAAGGCTTGGATGGACTCATTTAGCCCAACCTTAACAGAGACAGGCAACTACCTAACTTAATTATTAGAAGTATAGAGTGTTCTTTAGTCCCTGGTGTCTAATTTCCCTTCTAGCATAATGTTTTGGAGAGACCATCATAGCCAGCGTGTATCAAAAATAGGTATCGTTGGCATAGATAGGAAGTGTCCAACACTGGTAGAACAGCCAGATCATAAGGATATCCAGCTGAGATAAATTTACATATAATGAAGATGACATTATTTGGTATGTGTTCGCATCCCTGGAAGTAATCCCTTGAGTAGAACGTTGACATATTCTGAAGAAACAGATCCATCAAGGTTACATGGATGTAGGCGTTGGAAACCAGGAGCCGTGTTCTTGTTATTCAGGACAGTAAGTAAAATAGATCTTTAATGTGGCACTGTCCTTCTCCGTCACTGGTAAAGCCCAGCCCATATTGATGGATGTGTGTAAAGGAAGAATTTGGATGCCCGCTGGCACAGAAACTGTTGCTTTTCTCCAATCTGCCTCAGTAAACTCATCATCGTACAAAGTTTCAGAGGCAAGGGGCTGTGTCCATGGGGTTGTGCATCATCTTCTTCGTCCTGGGCTGCTGTTGTCATAAGATACTAGATTATTGTTTTTTTCAGCAGATAGGCACGGCGTACCCAGATTTTATTTCAATGCCCGTTGTATACAATTGTCATCGTACGTTCAGAGTGCAGATAATCCAATTTCCTTCGGTTAGTTGCTACATGTAATGCATTCTAGTGCATTCCTTCACGTTGGAAAGTAGTAATGTCCAATGATCGTGAATCATAACAGTCAGTCATAATTCAAGTGTTGCGGATGCCTTTCTGATTGCAAAAAGTTTTATATCATTGCATTTCATGCTTGTATCCACAGTTGTGTCAAAACCACTTTAAACTTTACCTTAGATTCTAAACAAGCATTGGCAGTTATAAAGTGAGTTTCAAACCAGTGACTTTGCTATTGATTGTTAAAAAAGTAAAAGAAAACAATTGGAGGAAAATGTCTCAAGCTTTATTAAGGTATCTCAAAATTGAACATTGAGTTCAATATTTTCAGTCTTTATCATGGCATGGTTTATTTAAATTTCAGGCAGGAAACTGGACAAAATGTAAAAATCCTGTTGCAAGTAATCAAACAAACATAACTTCAACTAATTACAGGTACTTACAAGAACGTAACAGCTGTTTGAGGAAGTCAAACGTCAGAGGCTTGCCATTTACAATTCACATGACTCAGAACTGGAATAAATGCTTTTGCCATTTGGTGCTCAGCAGCAGCCCACAGAGTTGATCTTTTGGCTTCTGGGAGAAGATTCAAAGCCTTTTCAGTCACTCTGAGTAAACCTCGAGTCCTCAAATGCAGGCTGAATGAGTGCAGTACAATCCATGGGAGGAAGAAATACAAAGAGGAGGAAGGAAAGAAAAGAACAAAGCAATTGAGACTGACAGGAAAACAAGCAAATTATGATAAGCAGTGAGCTGACCTAACACCCACTCTAAATATTGATGACAACAGACAGTTAAAAGCTGTCTGTAGGTGAGACCTAAGATTAATATTACACAAAGAAAATAAACATATTCTCTTTTGGTTAATATCATTAGTATATGATGCCTAATGTAGTGTTGAAGTGTAGTTACTACTAAGGTGTTACCACAATAGAGCAATCTCTGGACTATAATCAATGGTGTGTGACCCACCAACTTTGTGAATTTTATTTTCAATATGTACTAATTCCACAAAGTTTGCTAAGTTTAAAAAAATTGCAGATGAAAAACTCAACAAAACATAGGTGTTTCAGGGGAAAAAAACCTTTCATCCCAAAAACATTCCCACATAACCATTTTATGAAGGAAAATTTCACCTGCATGTGAAGTTGAGTAACGATGACAAACTTTATGAAGTTGCCAAGTTTATCAATACCACAAAGATTCAGTGGTGGAATTCCAATAAGATATGTATGTATATGTATTTGTAAAGCTCGACCTAGTCGCAGGCAGTGGAGCACTCTACAGGGTCAGAACTAAACATAAAGTCAATGATTTGGGGGATTGTTAGTGCATTACGATGCCGTGACGAGCATCTTTGACTCTTTCCTAAATAGGAACAGCAGTCATGTGCTCCTGATCATATGGGAATGTTGTTCCAGATCCTGAGTGCACAGCTGGAGAAGGCCTAATGCCTTGTTTTTTTCTATTTTACACTTCTTAGTCTCCAGTTTGACGATATTCTGGCTGCAGGTGTGCCGAGATCCACCAGAGATGGTTAACTTCTCTGCAAGATAAGAAGAGGTGCTAGTCGTGATGACTTTGTAAATGATGCAGCTGGTTTTGATGATGGTGCAGGATGGAAGATGGAGCTAATGCAGTTCCATCAGGATGGGTTTGATGTGATCATACTCATTATATGCACTATCCGGCTGAGCTCTTTTTAATACTGTGAATCTGTGGAGGCTCTCGGACGTAGCTATACATTCTATCATATTTGGCTGCCTTTAATTTTACTTGTTCAGCAGTGGCGCCTGCCATTTACCGAGGGCAGGGGTGCAGGAGGGACGCAAAAAAAAGAATGAGGGAAAAAAAGTACCTTGAGGCGCAACGTCCGCCTCCACCAGTCGTCTCTCTTCAGTGGCACCAAGCCAACTCCCCTAACCAATCCTGGCGCTGCTCTCACCAGCATGAGAGCAGCGCCAGGATTGGTTGGAGCACTGGAGGCCTGCGCTTTCTCTAACCCAGCTAGGCTAGAGAACTTTAAAATGCGCATGTCTGGCTGGCGCCGCAAGATGGCAGGCCAAAGACATGCACATTTAAAGCACACAGCTCCCTGCTACTGCACTTGGCCGCACTGGCCCCGCCCCGTCACTCAGTAAAGGACGGGTCGGTTCCTGAAAAATAAAATGGTAATAAATAAACTTTATTACCATTTTATTTTTCAGCTCTGGCCTATGGGTCGACGATCCTCCGCCCAAACGGAGGAGCCGCCCATGTGTGCAGTTTGAAGATAATCGTGCTATACCTACACACTCCTCTTCATAGTTTTATGTTCTTTTAGATGGAGTTTTGTTTCTTGTAGAGATGCCAGATTGACATTGTGTGTTTTGGACAAGAAAGGGATTTTGCCCTCTTTATGATATATTGATAATCAATTTTGGGAGATTAGAGTCAAGTCTATAATCTCCCAAGTATTCTATTTTAATCGCACACAGATTTTATATTCTCTTTCCTTTCCCACTCCCAACCATCTATGCTGCTGGTCGAAGTGTAACTTTATAAAAGTCAGGCATATTGAGTTAGTGTCTGATATGTTGCCCCATTCTTGCACCGATTGGTGTTTCCACATTGCTTTCCTCTGGTGCATTCCATGACGATGGAGGGTGACTCACATGGAAGGTACAAAAGGTATCCCAGGATAGTTGGAAGCCCCGTACAATGTGTGCCTTTCTGCAAAAATAGGTTTTAGATCATAATCTCATTGTCTTTACTTTGCTATGGTGATCTCCCGGTCTCCAACGAAAGAGGTGAATGTTACTTCCAGATTTTATGAACTTCATCCATAATTCTCCTTGTGTGTAATGATAGCACTGTAGTACTTAACATCACCTTATTACAAGGCAGGGCATCCTTCTGATGAGAGGCAGGGTAGCTTGATTTTGCACCTGATCAGGAGCCAGAACTCACTCCATTATTGTTGGGTTTAGAAATCTTGAATTCTTAAGGCACCAGTTCCCAAATGCATTCACAACTCCCTTTGTGATGAAAGCCAGCATGTCACTCGAAAAAGAGTTACCGACTCTGCTCCCTGCTGCATAGGTTCAGGGAAGACCATGCAACCACTTGCATGAAAGTAAAATCTCCAGGCATAGTTAATTGTGAGGAAATCAGGTGATTTAGTTCCATCCCGTCTTCAAAAAAGAGCACTTGTTCAACTTCATCTAAGGCAGCATTGTCCGAGCATCTAGAACTTTAGTGCTCAGGGATGTTGGCCAATTCAATTGAAGGACATTCCTTTCAGTGACTAACACCATCCCTGATTGGGGGATCTGAATAGGAGGATCCAACAAAGTCAGAGATGTTTTTCCATATGAAGGTCTGTAGAACCCCGTGGTAGCAGTGTGTGCGTGTGTGTGCGCATGCAGAACTGTTGACCGCCCAAGTCAACAGCTTTACTACCTCATGTTTCCATTCCCTGAAAATGCTGAGGAAGATTTTCAAAGGTCTGCCAATCTGCACCTGAAAAACTGTCAGGCACTCCCTCGTCACAAGCAAGCTTGGCTACAGGATCCCCCTCCATGCAGAGATCAACAAAAAACTCACAGTAACTGTTAGCACTTTGGCACCTGCGATGACCACCAAATCCTCTCACTAAATAACATTTGGTGACCCGGCAGGTTGTGACTGCACTTTGGTGAATGCCAAGAAGCTGGACCATGAAGTTGAGCTTCCAAGTGAAAAGGAATGGACTGCACATCGCTTTAGTCTTTCTTGCAACAAATTGCATTCACGGAGGCGTAAAGATTAGCTCAGTAGTGTCACTTTTGGCCATGCCAGACTGTGAGGAATACCACCACCACAATTCACTGGCCACGAGGCAGTATGTAAAGATGAGAACGTTTCCTTCTTTAATTGGCGTGTGGGTGTTCAAACCAGTGCTTCCTTTAAAGGCTGAAACAACGATGAAATGGTCACAAAACTTGCTAATAAATTAATTTGTTAGCCTCGCCAAGGTACTGATGTGTTGCTTTCTTCTGATGAATGATATTTATAATTTGCTTGGTTGACTCTGTTCTTAGAATCTGAACTCGTTCTCACGAGATTTGGGTTTTGTCTGTTTGAATTGGGGTGAGTTAGGGGCAAAAATGAAATGTGAACCATGCATATCTTTTCCCAGAATATTTGTGCCAGCCCTGAGATTAAAATACCATCACAATACTATTGAATACTGCTGGAGCCCCTGTGTCACCTCCTGGACCACTTGGAAGCCTCAAACACACCATATTCTTCCATTGAGCAATACAAAATACGGCTAAACAGTATATTGCACAGACCCATCTTCACTGACCATTCCTTTCAGTTTTATGATTGTGATATAAAAAAGCTATGCCAATGTATGCGTTGTCTTTATACATTTTGTTTGTATTAGTTACACCGAGGACCTAAGGTGAGTTTACAGTATTAGTTTCTGCATCACTCCTTCATACACATAATATCAATTAAAAATAAATAAATCATGTAACACATGCTGTGTAACTAAGCTCGTACATTGAACTTGTGTGCGTTTATCATTATGGGAAAACTGAAATTAATCACGGCTCCCTTGCCCTGTGAGTACACCCCGAGTTTGATGCATAATCTGTTCACGTCAACACGTGTATGTAAGAGCTTGCCATCAGTCTCACAGTCCCTGTCCTGACGGTGTGTAATAGATCCTCCGCCCCGTCTTGGGGCTTCGTTGGCTAGGCTCCACTTGCGCCGCCTTTACAGGCTTTTTCAAAAAAGTACAACTAGTAATAATACATAGCATAAAATGTATAGCGATCCTTGTTTATTCGGGTTCATGGGCTTCATGGACCAGCATAATAGCATCCATACCGTGTTTGATGATCTTATGCTTCTAGGATATGTAGCCTACACGAGGGAGTGGAGTCTAAGGTATCAGCACAAGAAGTTCTATCCTTATTTCCTTTAATCACTTGACGCCTCTGCCTTAGGAGTATAAGATGTCAGGCTCTAGGTTTTCTGCTTCATTCGTTATGTTGATCATCTCTCAACTCGGATCTTGTAAAGAACTCAAAAAGTACCTCATGGCACAAATCTTCTATTAGCTGCTTGCATATCCCTCTGTGCTCCTCTCCTCTCCGTGCAGTGCAATGCTTTAATTATTTGCCCACGTCATCATAGTTGAATATCATTGGTTTATGTGGATATCTTGTGGCGACTCCATATGATTGCGATGGTCCTTTTGGCCAATATCAATGTTAGATCCGGGAATCTATTCCTTACGTTTTGTGTTTGCGGGCGAGGAAATAGCCCTAACAGGCAACCAGCAGGGGTACAGAATTTGTCTCTCTCCAGGGGTTCAACCATGTGATTTGTCACTTCTATCCAGAACTGAGACCCTATGGAGCACTCCTGTACAAAGTATTAATACCCCGCATTTTCTTGCAGACATGTGGGACAGTGCGCTCTTGTGTTGTATAGTCTATTAATTTTCCTAGGGTTTATGTACGTTTGGTGTCGATAGTTAAATTAGATATATTTAAGTCGATCATTCCTCAAGAGCATCTGTGTGTATTTGAGAGCTTCCTTCCTCTACATGTAATCTAGACCATTTTCCATGACACAGTCCTATCCCTCCCTTAGTCTTGACATCTTGTACAAATTTAAAGTAGTGCTTTATAAAACCAAGGCACTTCCTTGCACCCTTTGCTAGTGTGAAAAGCAGTAGGTTCGCTTCATGCGGCTGGTGTTCTATATGTCACTTGTACCCCAATATTCTTGTATCATATCCCTGTTGGAACCATATGTTAGGACCTGGCCGGCAGAGAGGCTATGTGCTTCGGTCACTTCCTTTAGAGATTTCAACTTGTTTGAGGAATAACAGCCCCTCCCCCCACCATCAGAAGTCCACCTATGTCCAAGCTTCCCTCAGTTTGGGTCTAAAGTGCCCATGTCCTCTTGGGAGCCCCACTAGGGGCACTGCCAAAGCATAGAGATGGGCAGAGTTGGTCTTTTGCAAGCATCTCGTCCAGCATTTCAAAGCGGATCAGACTAAACGGGGGAGTACATTGTCTGCTGGTTCCCTTCCAATGATCATGGTGGCTAAGGTTCCCCCATCTGATCTATCCGTCGAGACTCCTGCCTCTGGCGTACCTACTTCAACCATCCATCTGGCAGCCCACTGGAGCTGGGATGCTTAGAAATACATTTCATAGTCAGGGGCTGACAGCCCACTGTCTGCCAATGGGATTTTAATGTATCCAGTGCTCCTCTGTCTCTTTCCCCGACCTCATAAGAGGCCTGACAGCATAGCATCTAATTCATTCAAGAAGCAGCGTTGGAGCCAAACGGGCAAGTTAACAAGGAAGTACAAGTATCTTGGGAGCATTATCATCTGATATAGGGATACCCTACCCGTTATCGATAAAGGTAACAACTTCCAGAATGCTATATTCTTCTCCAATGATGGAACCACAGGCCCCAAGTTCCCCACTCGTACGTCCTCATCTGAGTGATATATGCACACTCCTAGATGTCGGAAGATGTAGAGTTCCCAGGCTATGTCGGGCGGAGAGATTGAGGGTACTAAGTGTTCTGGGTCGAACTGGGAATGCAAAAGTTTTAGACCGGTTCACTTTTAATTCATATACCAGCCCAAACTTGTTTAGTGCGCCATTTGTAGCTTCTAACCCTGTTTTTCCAATTCTGAAGCATAACGGAGGGGATATAGTGTGCACGGTATTATACAAGGATGTGCCCTCTTCCCTGCCCTCTGTTTCCAGTAAACTAGCTGTAGTTTCATCTCCATGCAAACAGCATCCGCGACAGGGCAACTCCCTGCCTAGTGCCTCGCCCTACCCTGTATGTGATCACTGGCCTTTCGTCATGACAACAGACTGCACTGATCTACAGGAAGTCCCAGGACCATGTGTCACCCACCCAGATTATGAAAGTAGTACAAGGCCATATGCATGGTAATGTGCTATGCAACTGCTGTGTACATAACATAGACTGTCAGGGCTGCTGCAAAGATCCTTGCATGCCAACCCTCCCACACTACACCCCTACGGGTGTGCATTTGATATAACTAAAAGCATGCAAACAGACTCCCTGCAGAGGAGACCAACACGCATAACATGAAGTCGTTTTTGCAAGACGGTTTTTACTGCCTGTTCTTATAGGTCTTGCTTCTGCAGTTCATATAATGTGTGTAAACCCTATAACAGTGATAGTTACAGGTGAAAATGAATACAAATAAGTGAGTTAGAGGATATTGCAAGGTTGCAGTTTTTCCAAGATGGAGGCTGTTGCTGCGTTGACTGAATCCATCAGGAGGCGGCCATCCCAAGGGATGCTGTAACATTTAAGGTTGGGTGACTCTCCTTCGATTCTCGTTAGCTGCCCTTGATGGATGTGTTTTTTTCTCGTTCGTTGCCCTACATGCGGAGCTCGCTATATGATGTAGGGCCCGCTTCCTGCAAATTAAGGTGCAATCTACAAGTCTCGTCAGGGGATCCCCCAGTGAAAACCTGTTCATTACCTTACTAATTTTATACTTGGCTCTACTGATGGGCATGTGGGACTCCGTGACTATTACACAAACCCATGGGCTCGTGGGCAGTAAGACCGAGAGCGGCGGGCGCTGTCTCTTTAAATTTCGAATGGTCGCGAGGCTACGCAGGGATTCCTGGTCGCGAGGCAACGCAGGGATTCCTGGCTGCATCCGAATTGTCCATTTATACTATGGCCAATATTGGTTACAGCTATTAAAACGGTGCAAAGCAAACACTGTAAAACATGAAAAAAACATTAATGACAAGAAATCTGACTTTGATGTACGGCTCTGAATGAAAGAACAAAAATCGTCCGGGTGATTTTTGTTTTCGCCATTTATGAATGGAATCGTATCAAGGGAAATACACTTCGGGGCAGATTTACAAGCCCCTTGCGCCACTTTTGCGTCACTTTTCCCATGGTAAAAGTGACGCAAAAGTGGCGCAAGGGGCTTGTAAATCTGCCCCTTCGTTTTTTGTATTATTTCTATTTGTGGAAAACAGCTATGCGCCCGTTTTTCTGGTGCGTCTCACCAGGGCCGTCTTCTGTGCGCGTTGCTCTAGTGTGGCAGCTCTGTGATATGTCAGTGAGGGCTGGCCTGGGGCTTGCTGAAGAGTACTTTGTGTTCCCTCAAAGTCCTGGGTTCGAATCCCAGCTGGACCACCTCAGTTTATGATCTGTTTTATTAATGTGAGACTCCCTGTAAAAGTTCGACTATAATAATAATGTTATTTTTATAGCTAATGTTAATAACGTTATTAATGGTGTCAATCCGACCATTATAAGAACAATCACAATGATATTAAATGTTTGTTACTAATAATGATAATAGTGATAAATAAAATGACAATGAGGCTGTTAGAAATCATAGCATTTAGGTTTACTGACTCCATTGGCCGGTAGCTGAGCCCACCACAGTATCGCCGGCCAGCTGAGCCCACCACAGTATCGCCGGCCAGCTTTGCCAGTGGGTGAAGAGCTCCTGAGCCAGCCTAGTTTTCAGGCATAAAAGACAATGCCATGTCTCCCTGGTCCTAGCCGCTGGCACTGCCAGCAGGTGGGGAAGTGGATTCTTTTCAAATCCAAGGGTGTTGTCAAGGCCCTTCTGCAGACATGCATCTTGTTTCCTGGTCACCTATCAGTTACCGAAATCAAAACACAGTATACTGTTCTGAAGAGATTCAGCCCCAGAGATATTACCCTGAGAAGCTTGTGCCTTTGAGAAGAGAGGCCCTCACTCACCCGAAGGTGACATGGTGCAACCCACAGCTTAGGAAATTACACTGGTTGGCTGTTCTGTTTGTAAATGCCCATGTTAGGACCACAGAATATCTTCTGAGTTCAAGACAAGTCCTCTTCTGTTGTTAAACAATCAATTGACTTGTTTCCATTCCAATGTCTATATTGTTGAGCAACCAATCAACTAGGTAAGCGTAGGAATAGATCCATGAGAAACTTCCTTGCAAAAGCCTCTCTTTGAACAAGAGCAGCATTTCAATTTGCTAAGACTTAAGGAAGGTGCCAGCAAGGCTTAGCCATAGCTCTTCTGCAGACGCTTCCACTCCTGTTGCCACTGTGGGATTGCCACAGGTCCCCGACATCATGGCTGAGACCAACCTGCATCCTGTTGGCTGCCTATGTCACAAGAACTACTTTGTTAGGAAATGGTGTTCCACTTTGTAAAGTAAGCAATAAGTAATTCCATCTGAAGGTTTGCGAGCTAGAGGACAGAGAGTGAGTCGCTGTTTACAGATTATATATGTTCTGTAACAACACCTGCCATCTGGTAATGTGGACATGTTGCTCTGTACTCTACACCCTCACTTCTCTCGCAGCAAATTCAATCTATCAAACTGTATTTATATAGCGCAGCTTATCACCAGTGAAGGTATCCAGGCTCTGGGCTGTGGGTCTCAGTCGAAGAGCGAGGTCGAGTTCCTTCCTGAAGTCTGCCAAAGAGGGAGCTGTTCGAAGGTGGAGGGGAAGGGCGTTCCTTCCCTCTCTCAAAGGGAATGTAGTGCAGGTGTTCACGGATAACACCACTGCCATGTGGTACTGCAACAAGCAGGGCGGGTGGGGTCGCGGACCCTATGTCAAGAGGCTGTTCGTCTCTCGACATGGCTGGAACATCAGGGCATGTCCCTGGTGGTTCAACACCTGGCAGATTCTCTGAATGCCAGGGAGGACGAACTCTGCCACCGGTGCCTGGTGGATCACGAATGGCATTTTCACTCAGAGGTGGTGCAAGGTTTCTTTCAGCGGTGGGGAGAGCCTTGGTTAGATCTGTTCGCCACCGAAGAGAACTCGCAATGTCAACAATTCTGCGCGTTGGAATTTCCAAGGCGGCACTCGCTCAGCAACGCTTTTCGTCACGAGGGGAACTGCGGCCTCCTGTTCGCCTTTCCGCCTGTACCACTTCTGCCCAGAGTGCTGAAGAAGTTCAAGCGCGACCGGGCCCAAGTCATTCTTGTGGCTCTGGACTGGAAACGAAGAGTCTGGTACCAAGAGCTCTTGAGCATGGCCATCGATCCTCTGATCAGACTGCCTTTTTGGGAGGATCTTCTGTCGCAGCAGCAGGTGACGGTCCTGCACCCAAACCTGTCCAGCCTCCACCTCCATGCGTGGATATTGAGTGGTGACATTTGACAGCTTTTGACATTTCTACCGAAGTCTGTAATGTCATCTTGGCAGCCAGGCGACCCTCCACTAAGACGGTATACGCCTGCAGATCGAACAAGTTTGTGGCATGGTGCGCAGCAAAGGCTGTGGATCCCCTTTCTGCCCCTCTTTCGGAGGTTCTCTTGTATATACTTTCTTTGGCCCAGCAGGGCTCTGCCCTGGGCACTCTTAAAGGCTACCTTTCGGACATATCTGCCTTTCTTCGCCTTTCTGATCAGCCTTCTCTTTTAAAGTCCCCTATTGTAAATAGATTTCTAAATGGCATTACTCACCTCTTTCCCCCTTGTCCGTTCACAATTCCCCAGTGGGACTTGAACCTGGTCTTTATCTTATGTGCACTCCCTTACGAGCCTCTTCACAACTGTCCTCTCAGGCTCCTCACTCTGAAGACAGCTTTCCTTGTTGCCATCACCTCTGCTCGCAGAGTGAGTGAGCCTCAGGCTTGGTCTTCCAAACCTCTTTTTCTTGCTGTTCATCCGGACAAAGTAGTCCTTTGCACAAGACCCTCTTTTCTTCTTATATAGGACAGACCATCCCTTTGCCCACCTTCTTCCCACCTCCGCACCCTTCCAAGGAGGAGGAGAGACTGGACCCAAAACATGCGCTGCTTTCTATCTAGACTGCACAAAAGAATTCCGGGTGGACGATCAACTCTTTGTTCGATATGTGGGGGCCAAAAAAGGTCGGGCTGTGCAAAAACGCACCATCTCTCGATGGGTTGTCCTATGCATTAAAATCTGCTACTCCCTGACAAAGAAGGAAGCCCCAGCGGGACTTCGTGCCCACTCCACCAGGGCAACGGCAGCTACTACTGCCTTGGGGCGTGGAGTCCCACTCCTTGACATCTGTGAGGCGGCCACATGGGCATCTCTGCACACTTTCACCAAACACGATTGCCTGGACAGCCAAGTCCGGAGAGACGGCTACTTTGGCCGCTCTGTTCTCCAGGACTTTCTGGTGTGAACTTGGTTCGCAGACCCACCTCTGGGGTTGGCATTGCTGTGGTATCTATCCTAAAGGTGAGGAATCTATAACTACAGTCTCTTTCAGATGAACAAGTTACTTACCTTCGGTAACTATGTATCTGTAAGAGACATATGTAGTTATAGATTCCTTACTGTCCCACCCATCCTCCCCGTTCTGCGAACTGACTTCTAGGGATAGGGACTCCCTTACAGGGCCCTAGTTATGTGCACCCAGCGGCGTCACTAGGGTTGGTGTCACCCAGTGCGGACACCTTTCCCAAATGAGACTATTTAGTAAATAGTCTCATTTGGGAAAGGTGTCACCCCATGTGATGGTGTCACCCGGTGCGGTCCGCACCCCCCTAGTGATGCCACTGTGTGCACCAGTGGTCAGTGTCTTGCATGGCTCTGCGCTTCTGGCGTGGAAAGTCGTGTCAGAACTGAAGTCAGCGCGCAGGGGTGGCGTCTAAATAGACACCGCGACGTCATCACGGTGTACACGACACCCACGACGGACACGGAGTCGACTGACGCCACCTACCGACACGCAGGTGTACTGCTAAAGAAAAAATCTCAGGATCCAGTCTGACGTCTGGGGGTAATTCTAAAGGTAAGGAATCTATAACTACATATGTCTCTTACAGATACATCGTTACCGAAGGTAAGTAACTTGTTCGACTGGTCTATTCCAATTTTCATAGGAAAGCCAGGGGGACCCACTTCAAATGAAAGATTAACCTGGAACATTGTTACAGTACTCGTACCTCATTACATGACCTATTAAAAGACGTACGTCATACGATTGTGTGTTTTGCACTGAGGTATGTATACAGAGGCCCACTCAAACATCATGCAAACACAACACCTCTTTGGTCTTCAACCTTTTCTGTAACAAGAGCTACTGATGTTAAAAGAAAACCATCCAGAGCTACTAATATTATTAGTGTTGTAATAAAGACCACACCAGACAAGGCTACATAAGTGGCCACCATACGCAAGGTTAGTAGCACTGATCACCTGAGTGCATCAGGCAGAGTTTCCAGCAGAAAGGTAAAAAAGATTTTGTCAATTTCAAATGCCTGTACATGGGTTATACATAACCAATGCCCCTGGCACCAAGGTTAGGGTATTAATTATAATTCTGCCCAAGCCACATGATTTATCACTTAAATATTAACTTTAAATATATTTTGGAAACTGAGTATTTTTCTCAAAATGTTATCGTATGAGTTCTGAAAATACACACATTTTTGTCTTGAATACGCACTCAGTCTAATTATACATATATTAATTCAGCCAAGCAAAAGCTTATAATTCAGTGGGCTGGGCTGCACACAGGAGAGCTACTTAAAGGTGGCTGTAGAGCAACCAGTAGCTTATGCGATACTCGTCGGAGAAGCTTGGAGTATGACATAATATTGGAAAGCCATTTGTTAAGCTCTATGGTAGTGTCAAACCACACACACATGCCCCTTCTAATATCTTAAAGTCCCTTTGGGTACAAAATAAGATTAAAAAGTAGTCTACCACGTTCCTTTATGTTTCCCTCAGCCTATCTCGATATGGCACGTGTTGTTCATCGTGCTGATCATACGTGTAGTGTTGGTTAATGGCAGGAGATAGAATTCCTAGATACATTGAAGATAAAAACTAATGTACTTTATGCCCATTTTAAAGTCTGGCTTGACACTTGGTGACCTTTTTAGGCCTGGCTTGACAGCACAGTCCCCCACCTCACACAATGAGGACATCTAGATGCACATCTCCTGCATCTTTTTCTAGGATTTTACCCTGGTCAAGACACAGTATAGGTGAGCAGCACAGTCACTGTCAGTGATGTGGTACAAGTATTTGCTAGAGATTGCGTCTGTCGAGCTCAAACCTTTCTGGTGACTACTTCACGTGGTTTGTTACAAAGAACCAGGAATGCTCGGAAACTGTCCCCACGATAATTGAGAAATTAAGCACCGGAATACATTTGGAGTAGATTTTGCTCGAGTTTATGCT
The DNA here is from genome assembly GCA_963921515.1 of Calotriton arnoldi. NCBI lineage: Eukaryota > Metazoa > Chordata > Amphibia > Caudata > Salamandridae > Calotriton > Calotriton arnoldi. The sequence continues at coordinate 91,940 of CAWUFW010000441.1, forward strand.
ATAAGTCAGTGGCACAGTATTAAGTTGATGTACATCCCGGCTTTTGTTAGTGGGCAGGTTCCAGCTGCGGACTGCACAGATGCTGACTGTTGTTTCATTGACTCTTCTCTGTATAATCCTGCAGCCCCGGGCCAAGCCTCCCTGTCATCCAAGTATGTGACTGCCCAGGTCCGTCACCAGTTGGAAGAAGCAAATGTTACATGTGTGAATAGGGTTAATGCCAAAAGGCGGCAGACTGGTCACCAAGACAGACTCAATCTGACGGATCTCCGACTCGGCCGAGCAGCAGCTTCTGTGGCACGCTCAGATACCAAGATCCATCCGGCCTGTACATTTGTCTTTGAGTGCCTTTCTTCGGCCTCTCCCTCCAACTGCCCAACCTCCGAGCTGGCCATTGGCACCTGGTCTAGAGGAAAGGCTACTGACCACATCTGCTTGCTTGTAGTGTGATTACTGGGGCTGCAGTGCTGACCTCCCGCTTTGCTCTATCCCTTTCTCCCCTACATAAGCTCTCAAAAGCGAGTACATCACAGTGCTCCAGCCAGAGCTGATGACCAGGACCTCCTGACATGCTGTTGGGACATTGAGCTTGACAGTGGCGGCTCCTCGAGGGAGTGCTGTGGGGCGGGGGAGGGGCTGGGTGGGGGGTAGTAAACTCCGGCATAAGGCCGAACGGAGTTAAGTAAATAAATATATAAAGAAAACGAATTACATTGCGCGCGCCGCATCGCCGATTTGGCGTTGCAGCGCGCAATGTAATTCGTTTTCTTTATTTATTTATGTACTTAACTCCGTTCGGCCTTATGCCGGAGTTTACTACCCCCCACCCAGCCCCTCCCCCGCCCCGCCACCCCGCAGCACTCCCTCGAGGAGCCGCCACTGGAGCTTGATCTGTTGTAGGTCTCGCCTGAGAAAGCATATGCACTGTGACTTGCAAGACACTTTGTTAGCTTACCGTTGGCTTAGAGCCCCCGCATTGCTTACCATTGGTTGGCTTCATCGTCAGTCTCATTTGCTTTCTTCTGTTTGGTCAATGTTTGCCAGCTTCACTCACTGCCTCTTCATGCTTCTCCCTCCCCTGGAGCATGACCGAAGTATGCTTCCTTTTGGTGCCCAGTGTCCTTCCACTGCTTGCGCACTTTTGGAGGAACTTTTTACATTTTAATTTTAGCATTCAATAAGAGCCCTTGTGCTTGCAGTCTGTCTGTCCACTACCCCTCCCTCACCACGTTGTTGTTGCTCTGTTGTTGTTGGTGCCCCGTTGTTGCTTGCCCGGTCAATGGTCCCCTTGACCTTGCCAGGTAGGTCGCTCCCCCACCACACAGCTCCGCCTGTGTTGGCCGCCCGCTGCTGCTGCTGGTAAGATCGCCGTTCCGCTTGTGGCCTCGGTGCCCGCATTTCTTGCTTGTCTCCCCATTTTCCCTTCTGTACCCCTCGCTGCCCCATTTGCATTGTGCCCGTATTTGTGTCTGCTTTTCTCTCCCCATTTTCCCTTCTGTGCCCCTCGCTGCCCCATTTGCATTGTGCCCGTATTTGTGTCTGCTTTTCTCTCCCCATTTTCCCTTCTGTACCCCTCGCTGCCCCATTTGCATTGTGCCCGTATTTGTGTCTGCTATTCTCTCCCCATTTTCCCTTCTGTACCCCTCGCTGCCCCATTTGCATTGTGCCCGTATTTGTGTCTGCTTTTCTCTCCCCATTTTCCCTTCTGTACCCCTCGCTGCCCCATTTGCATTGTGCCCGTATTTGTGTCTGCTTTTCTCTCCCCATTTTCCCTTCTGTGCCCCTCGCTGCCCCATTTGCATTGTGCCCGTATTTGTGTCTGCTTTTCTCTCCCCATTTTCCCTTCTGTACCCCTCGCTGCCCCATTTGCATTGTGCCCGTATTTGTGTCCGTTTTCTCTCCCCTTTTTTCCTTTTGTGCCCCCGCTGCCTCTCGCCATTCCCGCCGCTGCGTCCCCTGCGGCCCCGCCCCCCTGTCTGCCCATTCGCTGACTCTGCCTCCCGCCTCCCAGCTGCTCCTCCCTCCCACCTCCCCATAAATGGCGGCCGCTGCGCGGTGAGGAGAGCGACCCTTGACCTTGCCAGGTAGGTCGCTCCCCCACCACACAGCTCTGCCTGTGTTGGCCGCCCGCTGCTGCTGCTGGTAAGATCGCCGTTCCGCTTGTGGCCTCGGTGCCCGCATTTCTTGCTTGTCTCCCCATTTTCCCTTCTGTACCCCTCGCTGCCCCATTTGCATTGTGCCCGTATTTGTGTCTGCTTTTCTCTCCCCATTTTCCCTTCTGTGCCCCTCGCTGCCCCATTTGCATTGTGCCCGTATTTGTGTCTGCTTTTCTCTCCCCATTTTCCCTTCTGTACCCCTCGCTGCCCCATTTGCATTGTGCCCGTATTTGTGTCTGCTTTTCTCTCCCCATTTTCCCTTCTGTACCCCTCGCTGCCCCATTTGCATTGTGCCCGTATTTGTGTCTGCTTTTCTCTCCCCATTTTCCCTTCTGTGCCCCTCGCTGCCCCATTTGCATTGTGCCCGTATTAGTGTCTGCTTTTCTCTCCCCATTTTCCCTTCTGTACCCCTCGCTGCCCCATTTGCATTGTGCCCGTATTTGTGTCCGTTTTCTCTCCCCTTTTTTCCTTTTGTGCCCCTCGCTGCCCCATTTGCATTGTGCCCATATTTGTGTCTGCTTTTCTCTCCCCATTTTCCCTTCTGTACCCCTCGCTGCCCCATTTGCATTGTGCCCGTATTTGTGTCTGCTTTTCTCTCCCCATTTTCCCTTCTGTACCCCTCGCTGCCCCATTTGCATTGTGCCCGTATTTGTGTCTGCTTTTCTCTCCCCATTTTCCCTTCTGTACGCCTCGCTGCCCCATTTGCATTGTGCCCGTATTTGTGTCTGCTTTTCTCTCCCCATTTTCCCTTCTGTGCCCCTCGCTGCCCCATTTGCATTGTGCCCGTATTTGTGTCTGCTTTTCTCTCCCCATTTTCCCTTCTGTACCCCTCGCTGCCCCATTTGCATTGTGCCCGTATTTGTGTCCGTTTTCTCTCCCCTTTTTTCCTTTTGTGCCCCCGCTGCCTCTCGCCATTCCCGCCGCTGCGTCCCTGCGGCCCAGCCCCCTGTCTGCCCATTCGCTGACCCTGCCTCCCGCCTCCCAGCTGCTCCTCCCTCCCACCTCCCCATAAATGGCGGCCGCTGCGCGCCGCGCCGCTGCGCGCGCCTAAGGCAAGCCCGTCTGCGCCCGTCCGTGCCTGGACCGCGCCCAGCGCCAAACCCCCTGGCCCCCGCAGCAGCCAACCCACCCACCGGACTTACGACACCGCCACCCTCAACGCACTCAACACCGGCCGTATCCCCGGCTGCCACCGTGCTACCCCAGGTCGCACCCACGGACCCTTCGGCTGCCAATCCTGCAAGTTCTCCTGCCTCCGGACCTGCACCGCACCCGCCAAGCCGAGCACCAGCAGCAACCACCTGAAGTGCATCCTGCTCAACACCCGCTCCGTCCACAGACACGCCGTGGAACTTTGGAACCTCCTCGACTCCACATCACCAGACGTCGCTTTCCTCACGGAAACATGGATGAACGCCTCCTCAGCGCCCGACATCGCCATCGCCATCCCGGACGGATACAAGATCACCCGAAGGGACCGCGCCAACCAGACCGGAGGAGGCATCGCCATCGTCCACAAGAACACCATCCGCATCACGACCAACTCCGACGACACCTTCACAGCCGGCGAACACCTGCACTTCCAGATACACACCGACCCCAAGACCACCCTCAGAGGCACCCTCATCTACAGACCCCCAGGACCACGCACACAATTCAGCGAAGACATCGCCGACCTCATCAGCCGGCACGCCCTCCCCTCGGCTGACTACATCCTCCTTGGGGACCTCAACTTCCACCTAGAGAACAACAACGATCGCAACACCACCACCCTGCTGGACAACCTCGCCAACCTCGGACTCAAGCAACTGGTGACCACCCCCACACACCACGCCGGCCACACGCTTGACCCCGTCTTCTCCTCCAGCAAGGACATCTCCTTCAGCCACACCACCGGACTCCACTGGACAGACCACAGCTGCGTCCACTTCAGCTTCAGCAGGATCACCACGCACCACCACCCGCAACAGTTTCCGCGCAGAAGCTGGAACAAGATCACCACCGACCAACTCACCACATCCCTGAGCCAGAACCCTCCCGCCAGCTCAACGAACCCCAACCAAGCCGCCAGCAACCTCACAAGATGGATCACCAACTGCGCAGATGACCTCGCCCCATTGAAGACCCCCCAGTCAGACCCGGCAACAAGAAAGCATCCTGGTTCACCGACGAACTCAAGAAATCCAAGAAGAACTGCCGGGCCCTCGAGAAAGCATGGCGCAGAGACCCGACTGCAGACAACATGACCACCCTCAAGCACGCCACCCGAAAACACCACCAGCTGATCCACACCACCAAGAAAACCGCATTCAAGGAACGACTGGACAACAACGCCCACAACAGCAAGGAACTCTTCATCATCGTCAAAGAACTCTCGAACCCCAGCGCCGGAAACAACGACATCACTCCCTCGCAAGACCTCTGCAACTCGCTCGCCTCGTTCTTCCACAGCAAGATCGCAGACATACACAACAGTTTCAGCACACAGCCGACGTACCCTACGACCGTTCCAACGTCCCCCACCTCCACCCTCCGAGCCTGGACCCCGATCAACACCGAAGACACTATCCGCACGATGAACTCCATCCACTCCGGATCACCAACCGACCCCTGCCCTCACCACGTCTTCAACAAGGCCGACGCCGTCATCGCACCCCACCTCCGGGACATCATCAACACCTCCCTCGACACCGCCACCTTCCCAGAGAGCTGGAAGCACGCCGAACTCAGCGCCCTACTGAAGAAACCGTCAGCGGATCCCACCGACCTCAAAAACTACCGCCCCATCTCGCTCCTTCCTTTTCCTGCCAAAGTCATCGAGAAGACCGTCAACAGACAACTGGCCGCCTTCCTCGAGACGAATGGATCCCTCGACCACTCGCAGTCCGGCTTCCGGGCCAACCACAGCACCGAGACCGCCCTCATCGCAGCCACCGACGACATCCGAGCCCTGCTCGACAACGGGGAAACAGCGGCCCTCATCCTCCTGGACCTCTCCGCAGCGTTCGACACAGTCTGCCACCGCACCCTAGTGCAACGCCTGAACAACGTCGGAATCCAAGAGAAGGCACTGGAGTGGATCATCTCCTTCCTCGCCGGAAGAACCCAGAGAGTCCGCCTCCCCCGTTCAGTTCCGAGGCCACCGAAGTCATCTGCGGCGTACCACAAGGATCATCACTCAGCCCCACCCTCTTCAACGTCTACATGAGCCCCCTCGCAGCCATCGCACGCCAACACAACCTCAACATCATCTCCTACGCCGACGACACCCAGCTGATCCTCTCCCTCACCAACGACCCCACAACCGCCAGAACCAACCTACATGAAGGGATGAAGGACGTAGCCGAGTGGATGAGGAACAGCCGCCTGAAACTGAACTCAGATAAGACGGAAGTCCTCATCCTAGGATCATCACCCTCCGCCTGGGACGACTCCTGGTGGCCCCCTGCCCTGGGCAACGCACCCAAACCAACAGACCACGCACGCAACCTGGGCTTCATCCTGGACTCCTCCCTCTCAATGACCCGACAAGTCAACGCCTTCTCCTCGTCTTGCTTCAACATCCTACGCATGCTGCGCAAGATCTTCCGGTGGATCCCCACCGAAACCAGGAAGACGGTCACCCAGGCCCTCGTCACCAGCCGACTGGACTACGGCAACTCCCTCTACGCCGGAACCTCAGCCAAACTTCAAAAAAGACTCCAACGCATCCAGAACGCCTCAGCTCGACTCATCCTGGACATCCCCCGACACAGCCACATCGCCGGACACCTGAGAGACCTGCACTGGCTCCCCGTCAGCAAGAGAATCACGTTCCGACTCCTCACCCACGCACACAAAGCTCTCCACAACCAAGGCCCCAGATACCTCAACGACCGTCTGACCTTCTACACTCCCACCCGCCAGCTACGATCGACCAACCACGCCCTCGCCGCCGTCCCCCGCATCCAAAGAGCCACAACGGGAGGAAGATCCTTCTCCTACCTGGCTGCCAAGACGTGGAACTCCCTACCCATCCACCTCCGCCTTACCCAAGACCACCTCTCCTTCAGGAAGCAACTCAAGACCTGGCTGTTCGAACAGTAGCGGACCCCCCTCCCCCAAGCGCCTTGAGACCCTCCGGGTGAGTAGCGCGCTATACAAATGCTTGATTGATTGATTGATTGATTGATTGCTTGCCCTGTTGTTGTTACCCCGTCATTTCTTGTCCCATTGTCGATGTTGCCCTGTTGCTCTCCCTGCCTCCCTCTTCCTGCATTGTTGCTTGCACCGTACACCCCGCCCTCCTCCCGCATTGCTTGCACCCCCCCGCGTTCTTGCTTGACTTGCCCCCCGCCAGCTGTGTTGCTTGTCCCATCCTCTAATGGCAGGAAATAAAAGCGTTTGCAAAGCCAATAGTGCTCACCTATGTGTCAATGCTTGTTCTCATATATGTTCTCTGGAAAGCACATACTGCTCATGCCAAAGCGATAGCTGTCCTAATATTGACTCTATTCTGCCAGGGATCCGTGCATTGCTATTACCTGTCGGAGAAGAGGGGGTTAGGAGTGAAAGACCGTGTGTGTTTGTGAGTGCGTGCGGTGCACATGATGTATCTCTTGGAAGACTGGCAGTGCTGCTGGATACACTTTGACTGTTCTGTGTGGTTAGTGACTCCCGTAAACACCTTTTCATACAAACATCAAAATGCCTGAGTGTATCAATGCTTGTTCTAGGAATGTTACCGAACACAGCAATAAAATCTTATATTTGGCACAGTACAACTGTCTTCACACAACTATCCCTCGCTGAGCCAATAGAAGACATTAGTGAGACCAACTACTACACACAACAAAGCACCAAAGCCTTATCATTGGCAAAGCGCAGCTCCCCAAGTGCACAGCACAGAACTGCCCCTCACATGAACCAATAGAAGGCGTTCGCTCCCGAACAGAACAGCACTTCTCACCCAGCTATTCCTCACTGAGCCAATAGAAGACTTATACATTTAACACTGCACCATAGCTGTACTATTGGCAAAGTACTACTCTCCTCGCACAACCATCCCTCACATGACCCATAGAAGGCGTTAGTGAGACCAACTCACATGTACAACACAGCACTAAAGCCATATTATTTGGAACAGACGAGACGCAACCATACCGTCCTATTGTAACTTGAACAGGACAGTATGGAGAGGCAGTCCTAGACTGCGGAAAGGTATCAAGGCAGTGCTTAACTTGAGCCGGTGGTTTCCGGTGCTCAGCACTGGCACTTGAAATCAAGTTAAATGTATAAAGTGCACTAACTAACCCGAAGGCATCAAAGCGCTAGTGCATACTGAGAAACAACCAATAGAAACCAAGAAACAGCACTCACGGGAGAAGGAAGAGCCTTTAAGATGCTTGCAAAACGGGGTTCTGAATTCTCAACACCGGCCTTAGTGACAGTCCCCAGCATGGGGGCGCTGTCTGTCTAATTTAGAGATGAGCACAACAGTGTTTAATAAAATATTTATTGTATTTATTATTATTATTTGTAGGGCGCACAAATCCTCCCCAAGGGGATCTCTCGGCGCCTGGGTAGCAGACAACCTAGTATGGAAAAATGCTCATTAAAACAGCCAGGTTTTAAGATGTTTCTTAAAGAGAGCCAGACTGGAACATGCCCGAATATGCATTCAAAATGAATAATACCTGCTGCCCTTTCTATACTTATAGCTTTGGGGGCCTCGATTAGTCTGAATTGCCACTCTTGTAGTAGTGTGATGGTTAGTGGATGAGTTGGTACTGTGATGGCAGCTCTGGTAGGCGCTGCGCTGCCTCCAGAGGAGGGCCACAAATTAAGCACTGGCACAAGGACACACAATGCAGACCGAACGTGTGATTTTGTGCCTTGATTTCCGGGTGAAGCGTCAGAGAAAGAGTGGCAGAAGGCCGGTGGTCGATTTATCTCGTGCTGCGTTTTCTCTTTTGCTGAAGTCAACATTGGATGTGTTCACCCATTTTTAAACAAAATCTGAAAATAGAAATTGCTGAAAAGTCTGAAGTATTTTTAGGCAAAGTATATATGTTTTCTCCAGAGAATACACATAAGACTTCTTATAAACAGTAAAAACGTTTTTGTTTCAGTACTTGACAGGCATCTGTCGTCACCAATGCATAGAGACAAAAAATGCTGCCTATGAATATATTTATTCTCTTCTGAGACTGAATGTTCTTTAATTTGGCAGCTGTGCCAGAAATATTCTCTAATCGCCTGTCTGGGTCTTGACCTAACCTGCTATATGCTTTCTGCCTACAATGCCCTAATTTAAATGATAAGTATTTTTGCAAAGGCCTTATATTTAGTAGGCAAATGCTTGGTGTTTGTTTTATTTTTTGTATTTTTTGGCATTGGTCCTGTCTAGCTCTTTGTCTCCGTGCGAAATAGAGATAATCCCTGCTCTGCTCGGGAGGCTAGCGAGACGGCGGATGCAGCTCGGTTCGTGTATTTATCTGATAAATTATTAATGAAGCTTTTAAATGGAAGACCGGGACATGGGTCAGAGTGGGGGTGTCAGACATGGTAGGTGGAACCAGCAGCCGCGGGTGCTGAGCGCGCGCGTGCACCAGGGACGCTCGCGTGCCGCAGGCAGGCGAGGCGCGCGGGACAGATGGCCAGGGCTCACCGCGCAGCTCCCTCGGGACTTTTCCTAGCTAATTCTAGCGTTTGCCACTCTCCAAATAAATATATTTTTTATAAAGAATTAAAGCTTGATAGACTCAACAGCGACCAAGCAACTGGGATGTTACTCCCGCTGAATGTGCACTGCATTCTTCCTGCTCTGGGTCACTGAAGTGATATCTAATTATGTCTGGAATGAAATCACAAATTACGGTGCATTTCACAGCGTGTTTGCTTTGGTTCTGAGCCTCTGCCCCTAGTGAAAATTACTATTTTGCATCTGAGGTCTTTAACATTGGCTCGAAAAAATATTATGGGGCAGCTATTTCCATTTTGTTTTAGTCCTGCACAGAACTTTTTTTTAAAAAGTTACTGTTTTTATTCAAATCCATTTGAAAGGTACTGGGTTGTGTGTACGAAGTAGTACAACAAAATAAAGCACTATACATCTATCTAAAAGGGCTTTATTTCTGATAATTTCATAGGAAAGAAAATGGATCTTTTATATTGGTGGAAATGCTTGCCTTTATTACAATCATAGCTTCAATTCCACAGCCCCACATCATGGGCCTGGCACGAGCACCCCGGTAAATGCAATTCCTGCGACTTACAGTTAGGGGCAGTGTAATGTTTATCCCCCTGCCAAGCGCCAGGTGAAATAAAGTTAGCACCACCTGTAAAAATTACAACAGGTCAAATCTGATGGAATGGAATGCGCGAAAAATGTCCAGTAAATACCGGGCCAGGCAGCTTTCGTGTGGTTAGCATTTATATTTCCCATGCCAGCTATACAGCCAGGGCACAAGTCGCGGGTACATGGAGTCCACCCACTCTTTTCACAGGGTGGACGCCGCCCCCCATGCCAAGAAGGTGGGCCCCACAGAAATATGCTGAACTTGTCCCAGTGTAAAATGACACTGGGACACGTTCACAGCGCCTGCATGTTGTCTGCTTTCGATTCCCAGCAGCACCGTGCAGGCTGCAAAGGAGCTTTTTTTCACCTCCAGCTGGACCAAAGTTAAGGGGCCATCAGGCCTCCTTTTGTTTGTATATCCTGACTGGAGGCGGCCTGGAACCTCGCACATAAATGTAAATGCCAGGGAGGGGAAACAAAGGCACACAGCTTGTTATCTCTTCACAGGGACTTAAGAGAGGCAGCTTTTGCCTTTGCTCAGTCCCTGTATATAAGAGATGCATGCACTGTAAGAATGTCAGATGTGTTGGTCTGTCCCAGTATTTACACACATAACAATTTCAGCAGCACTATTTTATTTCTTTTATAGCGCTACGCAACCCAATGCATGGTTTCAGAGCTCTTTACGTAACATAAACATTATACATTGACAATAAATCATGTACATGTGTAAATCAGTGTACAAGATGAGTTACATGAGACAGCGAGGGTTACAAGGTGTAAGAGTCACATGTCCTTCATAGCTTACTGTGCTATATTACAATTTATGAACTGCAGGAAACAAAAGGATCTCTGTGTTAAAAGCAGTGGCCCACTTTACTATCTACATAAAAATCTGTCATCTGCATGTTAGTGATGTGCTTTGAAGAGACACATTAACCTTATACAACTTTGATTCAAATCTGGGACTTCACAAAACACAGACCGCTCCAACAAATGTGTTAAACTCCAGAGTTCTCTCACCGTTATTACTATTCCCTGAGGTTTACTTGCCACCTTTATAGCAGATGCCTTAACCCAATCAAATATTTTAAAATGTAGACATTCCAACCAATTAAGCATAATCGATCTACTGCCATGCTTCTCCTTGTTGCCAATTTCTTTGTGGCCGGGCTTAAAAAAATAAATGTATTAGTTGAGGCCCAGATTTTGCGTCGGGATTGCGCCACTTTATTGGCACAACCCCAACACCAAATCTCATTTTATAAATCTCATAATGCGCTTAAATGTACTCATGATATGCCTGATAATCATATGTGTGAGGTCTTAATATCTGATGTCACGTCTTGTGATGTCACTTCCAGTGAGGTCACTTCCTGTGATGTCACATGCAATGTCACGCGTCGTGCCATCATGCGCTGTGATGGCACACGTCATAATTTCACTTGCATACTGCCTAACCTGGTTAGTCCCCCCACTTCTTTTTTTAGGACTTGTGTCCTGTATACAGCTTTGTTGCGCCTTTCTTTTGAAATTGAAGTTTTCTGATTTCATCAGACGTTATCAAGCAGCTCTTTGTCAAGGGCAGCCCTCCTGAACCAGAAAACATCTACCGCCAATGCTTGATTAATTACCGTGTGAGCCAAATATTTGACTGTGGCGATCCCGCCAGCGCCTCCCTTTGTCTTCATTTACTGCCCAAGTCGTTTTGAAATGTTTATTTTATTCTGCAGAGAAAGGTCTCAGGGTCATGACCCGGCAGTCGAGTGGTTTTGACCCCCGGCACTGAAACTGTGAAAAGATGAAGGTCTTTTGTTGTCACTGTTAGTCTGACGTCGTCATAGCAGAGCCGCTCGCCTGATCCCGAGCGCCCGAAATTCTGTAGTGTTTCATTTTTTTGCATGCATGGAAATTATTGGCTATTCAGGGATTATTTAGAATAAGCGGCCCTAAATTCTGAAAATCGTCTCCCATTTTGCACAGTTTAGTGCATGGCTATGTAAGGCCTCCCTGTACCGTTTACACTCGGTCTACCAGGGACAGAGCTGGTGTCAGAATCAGCGTGAAGCCTTTCTATCAGGGAAATATTGGAACCAGCTGAGAATTTGACCAGTATCGCTTTCATTGTGCAACCCTAATAGAGAGCCGCGGCTGTGACTGCGTGATCAGACCTCATATCGCTTTCGATCGAAGTGTGCCTCTAAAACCGCGCCTCGCCTACACCCTAAAGTTCCAAGAGCTGAAAATCCAACCGACAGCCGTACTTTGTAAAAATCCAGAATTCATGATTTTGAAACCAGGTTGTAGCATTTTCAAGCGTAAGACATTTCTTGGCTCACTTAAGTAGCGTGTGATGTGCAAAATAATGTGATGTGGGTCCATCATGAGAAATGAATGCACGCACACCTAGGCCGTGATATAGGCAAACAATCGCTGAGCACTGTTCATCTTAAAGCCTGCGAACCTTTGAGGTAACATAATCTGGAGACTTGCAGGAGCGGCTCCTCCATGTGGGCGGAGGAGCGTCGCCCCACTGCTTTCTTGCAGTCCGACCAAACCAGTCATACACACACTGCCTTTTCTCCATGTAGGCGGCATGCAGCCTACATGGAGAAAATGGCCTCCCCATAGAAGCCTGTGTGGTCAGCATCCCAGCCAATCACAACGCTGCCATTGCTGCGTTGTGATTGGCTTAGGGGAGGGGAGAGAGGCTGCCTGCTTCCTGTGAGGAGCAGAGAAGCAGAGACGACGCGGGACCGGACTGGGCCAGAGAAGGCAAGTTAACTTTAAAAAAATAATAATAATTAAACCCCCCTGCGTGACCCCCTCCCCGCACGACCCCCTGCACTCCACCCCCCACCCTCGAGTCATGCCGGGCGCGACTGCTGGAGAGGTTCATATATAGGTCGAGAAGAGGGTGGATTTAAATGCAGTTCAAACTCCACACTGAGAGTCTGCAGGTGAATTGTGGCTGTTCCATGGTTTGGGTCCAAGGGGGTGATGCTGCCTTCAGCCCAGGGACATCTTAAGGATTTTGGGGGACCTAGGCCAAACGTATTTTGGGGACCCCTGTTCGGAACAGCTTTGAATTTGTGATCCAATTTCAGCTTTTTTATGCTCTCTTTGGGCAGGTCACTGACAGTGCACAGGCACACTGTTCCAAACTCTAAATGTCTTAACATCTAATATTCAGGGATGGTTATGTGTGTGTTTCAATATTGTAACAGCAGCAGCTCACTAATATTACTGCAAATAATCTCTGTGACGCCCTCACATTTATCATATGTGAGGTCCTGTGTGATCTAAAATAAACTTTTTTATGGATCTTGCATGAAACATAAACACAACATTTCTCTACAAAATGTCTGTACTGGACTCTCACACATCACATACATTAAAAATAAATTAAAGGAAAATAATATTTAAAACAATAAGAAATAGTCAAGGTCATTAGGGCAAGACTCTGACGAACAGAGCTATCTCTATCAGGACGCCCCCTGAAAGGCTGGAGCCCTGGGCCAGAGCCCACTTTTCCCATGCCTGAAAACGTCTCTGCTTCAGCCGCAAGCGCTTGAGACGAGGCAGGTGTTAGAAGCACCCATAGGAACGCTCTTCAGACTGTGGGAGTCGGAAGGTACCGGTTATTGGTTAAAAATGGTGATTTCCCAGATATATTTGCAACATGTACAAGCATCTAGATTGTCTGCTGTCCTTGAAGTCCCGTAAATAAAGGCTGCTTCGAGCAATGGAAAGGTGGAGTTTTCTTCTTTTCGAAGTGCCCTGTGCTTCAGGCATCCTTGTAAGCAGTCTCCTGGGCATGGCATGGTATAAGCAGCAGGCGGCTGGAGTAAGACACCTGCTTCCTCCAGTCATAGGTAAACGTTTAGCCAATAACAATGTGGCAAAGGTTTCTTTGGGATATCATCAACTGGCCTTTTATTATAACTAGCTAAAATAAACTCTTTATACAGATAATAATCTACCTGAGCTTCCATTAAGAGAATCTAGCTCAGGTGGATACTTACTTTTTTGACCTTGAGAGCCAACGAAATGTCTGTTTCATCAGCAATACGACCACTATAGACTTCTGCCTTAAAGCGCCGCTGCAGCACTCAAGATTTCAACTAAGGGCCTTACAAATGTCCTTGTTGCAAGGTAAGTGAGAGCTCCTAAAACACAAAATTTCATTTTTCCAGAGGCTCCAGAATAGGTCGGCGCGGAAGAGATCATCAGTATAATTCCATCAATTTGAACTGAATAAGGAAGACCCGGAGCAGAGTTCCTTTGAGTGTGAGACAAACTTTCTACATTTATGTGAAACAAGCCGCGTGAGGACTACAACGCTGACTGAGATTAAACTATACATCGCCCAAATTTAGGTTAAGAAAATTAAAAACAACATTCCTTGCTGCATGTTCTATATGTCACTACACAGTGGGAGGAAGGGGAGGAGCAACCAGAAGTTCTCAAGACAGGCCAGATCCCCCCATTCCTAAAGAAACCTACACTCGACCCATATGACCTCACCAACTACCGGCCCTTCACTCCCCTACTGTTAATTGACAAGATGATTGAAAAATCAGTCAATGTTCACCTCTCAGGTTCACATTAATGCTAACCATCTCCTGCTCTTATACCAGTCTGGCTTCAGATCATGATGAAGAATGGAGACCGCCAGTGCTTAATTTGTAAACGAAAGAGTGCCGGTGCCCAAAGCTCTCCTCTGAAACACGCGTTCGAGGCGCGAGTACAGAATACCGAGGCTGCATAATCCTAAAGACACTTCAGGCCTCTTTAATCCATTTACAGCCACTCCCTGTCTCTTCAGATCTCTCCTGCATGTTCCTGCTTTCGCCCTTGTTTTTCTCTTTTCTCTTCCTCCTCTTACCAGTTTGCCTGTTACTCCCTCTTTTGCTCGCAGTAAATGCCTGATGCAGAAAAATAAGTGCCGCCCCCAAAAATAAGTGCTGGTGCCCCCCACCGGCAACCACTGGCTCAAATTAAGCACTGGGGACCGCTACCTTACACATCATAAGCAGTGCCCTCCTGACCAAAGATCAGGATTACCTGTCTCCTGATATTGCTGGACCTCTCACCTGCCTTCGACATAGTCAATTATCCCCCCCCCCCCATAGGCACCCCGGAGTCGTGAATGGGGTTCACCTGCAATGTTCTTCACTGTCTCTGCTCCTACCTTTCCAACCAACACCAGTTTATTCACCTGGGCCGCTCGGGGTCCCGAAATTTCCCTGTCACTGGTGGAATCGCCCAATGTTCCATACTGCCCCCTGCCATCTTCAACCTCTACATGGAGCTGCTTGGCGCTCTACTCACAGATATGAGCATCAAGATTCACCAATATGCTGAGGATTCACAACTCTACTTGAAAGTCCCCTCTGCTTCGGACATCCAACGTCTCAAACACTTCCTGCACATCATCCAGACCTGGAGGTCCAGCACCTACCTGAAGCTCAGCCCAACCATGAAAGAATACCTGCTATTTGTCAAGAACAACAAACAAGAAACAGTACAAAGCTGCCTCAACCACCTGAACCTCAAAGGCTCCAAACCACAACTTTCATTGAATGCCAAGCCAATTGGATTCAACCTGGGCACCCTTGTCACCCTCAAGAAACATATTGCCGAAAAAACACAAAGACAGCCTGGTACCCGCTGTCTTTTCTAAAGAACGTGAAACAGTTTTTCCAGAAAGTGACTTCGGAGCTGCTGTTCAAGCCATCGTATCTAGATGGTGCTAACACCCGTGTCCATGGCCTCCCAGACTCCACACCTGGCACCCCTTAAGGGCACCCTACATGCCACAGCATATTTCATCCAGGGCCGGAAGAAATATGGTAACATCACCCCTATCCTGGTGGAAATCCATTGGTACGCCATGCCTGCCCGCACCATCTTCAAAACCAGCTGCATCCTTTAGAAAGGCATAACGACAAGCCCTCCCCCTTATCTTGTAGACACGTTCCCCATCTTTGGTGGCTGTCGGCATAACCACAGCCAGGACTTCCTTGGACTACAGACTAAGAAGTGCAAAAAAGGGGAAGCAAGACAGCAGGCGATTGCCTTCTATGCACCCAGGAGCTGGCACAACATCCTTGTAGCCATCAGGACAGCACCAACACTGCTCCTGTTTAGGAAATAATTCAAGATTCATCTCTTTAAAGATCACTGCATCACCATGCATTAACCATCCAAAACTCGGCTACCTCACTGTCATTTGTAGACTTTAGCTTACTTTGAACCTGTTACGCTCTCCACTGCATCTTGGCTAGATTTGCAGAATATAAATCCCACATACAGACAATTAATAAGTATGACGCCACTGCTGGCTTTGAGAAGTATATAGGCCACAGACAGCATTTTTAGAAAATTCATGTGATACTAACTCTGCATACCTTAATGCTGTGAACTGGAGAAGGTGTGGACTTGCAGAATTCTCACCCAACCTTAGTGACGCAAACTGGAGGAGGTGGTGTAGATGCAGGATACGCAGCGGACATTAATAACACAAACTGGAGGGGGTGTTGGACGTGCAGGATACGCAGCGGACATTAATGACACAAACTGGAGGGGGTGAAGGGCACTCTATGGACCTTAATGACAAAAACTGGATGGGGTGAAGGACACTCCACAGACCTCAATGACACAAGCTGGAGGGGGGTAAAAGATGTGCAAGATACTCCACAGACCATAAGAACACAAACTGGAGGGGGTGAAGGATACTCCACAGACCTTAATGACACAAACTGGAGGGGTGAAGGATACTCCACAGACCATAAGAACACAAACTGGAGGGGTGAAGGATACTCCACAGACCTTAATGACACAAACTGGAGGGGTGAAGGATACTCCACAGACCTTAATAATACAAGCTGGAGGGGGTGAAGGATACTCCACAGACCTTAATGACACAAACTGGAGGGGGTGAAGGATACTTCACAGACCATAATAACACAAACTGAAGGGGGCGAAGGACGTGCAGGATACTCCACAGACCTTAATAACACGAGCTGGAGGGGGTGAAGGATACTCCACAGACCTTAATGACACAAACTGGAGGGGGTGAAGGATACTCCACAGACCTTAATGACACAAACTGGAGGGGGTGAAGGATACTCCACAGACCTTAATAACACAAGCTGGAGGGGGTGAAGGATACTCCACAGACCTTAATGACACAAGCTGGAGGGGGTGAAGGGCACTCCCTGTACCTTAATGACACAAACTGGAGGGGGTGACGGGCAGCCGCGGCCCGTGCAGGTAAGAGTGGTGGGGCAGTGGGGCCTGGTGGGGGGGGATTCGACAGACAACCACGAAGGAAAATTAAATAAATAATTATTTTTAAATCCTCGTCATCTGTCGAAATCTTCCCAGCCCTCCCGGCACCACCGCCCCACCACTCTTACCTGCATGGGCTGCGCTAGGTGACGGATACTCCACAGACCATAAGAACACAAACTGGAGGGGGTGAAGGATACTCCACAGACCTTAATGACACAAACTGGAGGGGGTGAAGGACGTGCAGGATACTCCACAGACCTTAATGACAAACTGGAGGGGGTGAAGGGCACTCCACGGACCTTAATTACACAAGCTGGAGGGGGTGAAAGATACTCCACAGACCTTAATGACACAAACTGGAGGGGGTGAAGGATACTCCACAGACCTTAATGACACAAACTGGAGGGGGTGAAGGATACTCCACAGACCTTAATGACACAAGCTGGAGGGGGTGAAGGATACTCCACAGACCTTAATGACACAAACTGGAGGGGGTGAACTCCACAGACCTTAATGACACAAACTGAAGGGGGCGAAGGACGTGCAGGATACTCCACAGACCATAATGACACAAACTGAACGGGGTGAAGGAAACTCCACAAACCTTAATGACACAAACTGGAGGGGTGAAGGATACTCCACAGACCATAATAACACAAACTGGAGGGGGTGAAGAATACTCCACAGACCATAATAACACAAGCTGGAGGGGGTGAAGGATACTCCACAGACCTTAATGACACAAACCGGACGGGGTGAAGGATACTCCACAGACCATAAGAACACCAACTGGAGGGTGTGAAGGATACTCCACAGACCTTAATGACACAAACTGGAGGGGGTGAAGGACGTGCAGGATACTCCACAGACCTTAATGACAAACTGGAGGGGGTGAAGGGCACTCCACGGACCTTAATGACACAAACTGGAGGGGTGAAGGATACTCCACAGACCATAATAACACAAGCTGGAGGGGGTGAAGGATACTCCACAGACCATAATAACACAAACTGGAGGGGGTGAAGGATACTCCACAGACCTTAATGGCCCAAACTGGAGGGGGTGAACTCCACAGACCATAATAACACAAACTGGAGGGGGTGAAGGATACTCCACAGACCTTAATGACACAAACTGGAGGGGGTGAAGGATACTCCACAGACCTTAATGACACAAACTGGAGGGGGTGAAGGATACTCCACAGACCTTAATGACACAAACTGGAGGGGTGAAGGATACTCCACAGACCTTAATGACACAAACTGAAGGGGGTAAAGGCTACCCCACAGACCATTATAACACAAACTGGAGGGGTGAAGGATACTCCACAGACCTTAATGACACAAACTGGAGGGGGTGAAGGATACTCCACAGACCTTAATGACACAAACTGGAGGGGGTGAAGGATACTCCACAGACCTTAATGGCACAAACTGGAGGGGGTGAAGGATACTCCAGGGACCTTAATAACACAAGCTGGAGGGGGTGAAGGATACTCCACAGACCTTAATGACACAAACGGGAGGGGGTGAACTCCACAGACCATAATAACACAAACTGGAGGGGGTGAAGGATACTCCACAGACCTTAATGACACAAACTGGAGGGGGTGAAGGATACTCCACAGACCTTAATGACACAAACTGAAGGGGGCGAAGGACGTGCAGGATACTCCACAGACCTTAATGACACAAACTGGAGGGGGTGAAGGAAACTCCACAAACCTTAATGACACAAACTGGAGGGAGTGAAGGATACTCCACAGACCTTAATGACACAAACCGGACGGGGTGAAGGATACTCCACAGACCTTAATGACACAAACTGGAGGGGGTGAAGGATACCCCACAGACCATGAATTGTTGTATGTTACTTTTCAGGTGGTAACTGGTTTAGGCAATGAGCCATTAGAGGCCACAGTGAAAGTAATATAGGTCGGATAAGAGGTTTTGTACTAATACAGTTGTGAACAACTACATCAAACCTATTGCTAGGCTGTATTATAAATCTTTAATAGATAATAATGAAATCGGTAACATGCCAAATTTCATTTTTGTGAAATTTATCTAGTGGAACTCTTTTTATTAATGCTTTGTTTCCTGATCAGGTCATAGAACAGAGTCATCCGTTTCATACCACATTATCAATTAATATTTGTATTCAGTACATTGCAGGAATTGCTTTACCAGACGCTGCTTTAAAGATCTCGAATATAGAGTGGTGTGGTGTGCCATCTACCGGCGGGAACATGAAGTGCTGGTAGCTGACAGAAGCGTCATAGACGTGTTCAAATTCCGCTGTATTTTAATAATAGCTGTAAGTAGTGTTTTAATAGGGCCGGCTGGCAGCAAAGGCTGCACACAGGTCTTGCCTCTGGCCTCTATTTGTGGCTTCTGTCTCGTTTCCTCAGTGGACGCAAACTGCTGCCAGCAGCTGCACGAAAATAGATTGACGGAGGAGGCCAGGGGCAGCCGGTGCGTCAGCGACTGTTTGCCTGATTTACCTCGGAGGGCACATTGTTAGTTTGTTCCATAAGTCTGCAGTGATTCACCCACCGTTTAGAAGAATCACATAATAACAGGGGAGAGGGAGACTAGATAGCTAAAGCCAGTACTCAATTTGTAAAATAAAAGAATAAATAAGCGAAGGGTTGCAAGCTTCTCTGAGACACTTCGCCAGTTCTGTCCGTTGCCATGGTTGCTGAAAGCCAAGGTTGCCTAGTCTCGTTTCCACCTCATGCCTCTTTCTTCCATCACCTGACCTTACACTTCCCGCCTCTCTAGCTGACTCCTGCAGGTTCTTTTTCATCCCTCCTTTCTCATTTGTCATGCGTTTCCTATCTACCTCTTTCTCTGTGTCGAAGCCTGAGGATGAAGTTCCAGTCTCCAAAAAAGAAATGCTGGTGCCCACCACCTGCAACCACCGGCGCAAATTAAGCGCTGGTTGTACTGTTATATTTAATCCATCCAGTGCGTAAGCAAAGACAGAGGTGGCAACTGAGTAAAGTCGAGTATTACTGAAGTCCAGTAAATATGGAAAAGGGATTGTCAGTGGCCATTGTGGGTTTGCCAGGATAATGTCATTGTAGTAGAAGAGCAAAGACAAAGAGGTGGAAAGTAAAGTTTGAGGTACAACAGATAGCAACATCCCCTATCGGATCCTTCAATATCCGTTTTGGTATGTATCTATATGTATAGCCAGTGTCACTGCAAAATGCAATTGTATAGTTGCTGCATTTTCTGCTTAATTTAGTATTTTCGATAGATCTCAGCCAAAAGAAGCTTTCCTGATCGACCAGATCAATAGTTACTAAAAAAAAACCACAAATGCTACATGTGGTGCACACAATGCAAAAAAGGTTAACTTGTCACCTTACGGTTGTTTCTTGCTGTATTGAAAATGTAAACCGGTATTAATGAGTTGAAACTTTTGCTTAGACATTATTAATGCCCCCCGATGGATTGGGAAATGGCTTTTGTCTGCACCATGTAAAAATCCTGACTTGTTTAAATGTAATTCATCCCGGTTAGAAATAAAGTGTGCACCTTAGTGATGAGAATGTTTTGCTTCATTTTTTGTGTAAATTCAAGATACACCACAGACTATGTTCTCAAAACAGCAGTTCTTTTAGGATGGATGTAAGAGTACAGAAACATCTCCAAATTCTACTTCTCCTTTTAAGGTTTGATGTCTTTAATCTTAGTGTCTTCTGGTGTGACGCATATATATGCAGCGGCGGTTTCAGCCTTAGGGCGTTGGGGTGTTACCCCTCTAATATTCTGGCCCCCCTATTACATGTAAACGACACGCTGTCAACATATTACATACATTACATTTTTTTTATTCAGTCCGCGCCGGTGGCAGTCCACTTCCAGGAGCGGCATCAGCGGCTCAGGAGGGGGTGGGGCTTAAGTCATAGACTGACATCACATACAGGTGGCGGCCTGGGTGGCAGCAAGCACACGGCACAAAGTGCACGTCGGGTTGGACGGAGTATTTCTCTGGGCAGCCCGACATGCGCACTAGAGGCTTCGTTCTGGCTGCACATTAGGAGAGCAGGGGTTGATCAAAGCCACAACACCCGGTCTCCTAATGAGCGGCGAGTTCACCTGCTCAAGCCAATCCTGGCGCTGCTTTCATGCTGTGCTACATACAGCAAGAGAGCAGCTTTTGGCTGAGAGACGCGGTTTTGTCAATGCTTGTTTTGTTCGATGATGCATGCCTGTGACCCAATCAGTGACCTCCGTGCGCCTATAAAGCGCTCCAAATCAGACGTGAAGATCATCGCCGCCTCGCCTTCTTGCATGGGGAAGGAGGGATCTGTCAGGACAGCCGCTAGCGTGAAGACTTCTGGTGGCGGGGGAGGAGATGGACAAAACACTGCAGATCAAAGGGGTCTGTTTTTAGTTCTAGTAAATCTTGGGGGCTTCCCTTGTCTGCTCCCTGGGACCTGTGCCCCTTTGTGGGCCCGTTATGAGTTCGGCAGAGCAGACAGTGACCTAGGTGTTGGAGTGGCCCAAGACCATCTCGTACCCAAGGGGTTTCTGCAGTCGTCCCTGAAGGTTGGGGTGGTGCTCTGCAAGCTACTGGACCGGCTGCTCCCTGGCTCAGTAGACAAAGTGGATCACTCCTCCCTCTCATGCATCTGTACAATGGAGCTAAATTTTACCTCGCTAAACTGTGTTACTGTGTGATTGTTGTTTAAGTTCGTTGCTGTCTTTTTCCCACCATCTGAGACGATCGGACTATAAATAATGCACATTCACCAGTAGACGTTGTAATAGCATAAATGAATGTTATTTATAAAGCGCAACTTATGCCCTTGGGCGTCTTGGTGCTATAGAAAACGAGGATAGCTACAGCAGGTACCATAAGAGAGTCAGGCAGATGACCAGGTGCCTTTTAATCCTGCGAGAAAAGCCAGGTCTTTAACGCCTGTCTGAAAGTAAGTAAAGAGGGAGCAGCTTTTAATGTCAGTGGAAGGCTGTTCCAGAGCACAGCTGTGATCCTGATAAAGCTCTTCCGACCCCAGTTGGTCCTCCTAAATGAGGGGACAGTCAGGTTCATGGCAGAGCCTGAGCGAAGCGTCCTCACTGGGACGTACCATTTGAGTTTCTCCTTGAAGTGGGCTGGCCCCAGTCCATGCAATGATTTATAAGCCAGACAGAGAGCCTTACACCTACATGGTTCTCTAACTGGCAGCCAGTGTAGTTACCTGACGGCTCCTCTAGCCGATTCATGTTTAGGAATTTTAAAAAGGAAATGGGCAGCAGCA
Source organism: Calotriton arnoldi (assembly GCA_963921515.1). NCBI lineage: Eukaryota > Metazoa > Chordata > Amphibia > Caudata > Salamandridae > Calotriton > Calotriton arnoldi. The sequence continues at coordinate 113,949 of CAWUFW010000441.1, forward strand.
TTTTGCAAAGTCTAAAGCCTCTTCAAGAGGCCCGCTGCGAGAGTAAGATAGAGACTATTGCAGTAATCGATCTTTGTAAGTACCAATTCAATGATAACAGTTCTCAGAAGTTCGGGAGGCAAGATTTTTTCGATTTATTTATTTTTTTTTTTTATTTTTTTTTTATTTTTTATGAGCCTGAAGGAGCCAAATGAGACTGATGTAATTTTATTTACTTGGTCCTTGAACTTCAGTTCTTTATCTACCAGGACGCATACGTTTCAATGTAACTGAGTGAAGCGAGGGACTGCAGGGATCACTTGTGCCTATGACAGTTACCCTGTCCCCAGTCAGCAGGGGAAATGCATGTACTATTACTAAGTCTACTGTTGGACACATTCTCTATACAATTGTTAATGTGTTATGTTTTTCAGGAATCTAAACTTTTTTATAGAAATATATATTTGAAAACGGAGTCGTTTCTTGCATCTCTCTCTCTCACTTTTTGTCTCTCTCTCTTTTAGTCTCTGTCTGTCTGTCCCTCTCTCTCTCGCTCTCTCTCTCTCTCTCTAGAGCACGGGTATTCATAGTAAGGCCCGCGGGCTGCCAGCGGCCCGGCAAGCCTTCCTTGGCGGCCCGTGGACCTTGCAGACATCGTACCTGTTTTTTGTTTTTTTGTTTTTACAGTGTCAGCAAACACCGCAGCGCGGACTCTGAGAGACTCTGCTCTATGGGGGCCGGGTGATTCTTTAAAAGACCATTCACTTGTTAATGAGGCTTTGTTGTATTTCACCTCTTCTTAGCGCCCCTGCATCTCCACGAGATGCAGGGGCGCTAAGAAGAGGTAAAATACAACAAAGCCTCATTAACAAGTGAATGGTCTTTTAAAGACCTGTGAAGTACTCTGGTGCGGCTTTGTGTGTGTGTGTGTGTGTGCCCCGGCTGACACACACGTGGGGTGAGGTGACAGAGACCGAGAGAGAGGGAGACCGAGGGAGAGGGAGACCGAGGGAGAGGGAGACCGAGAGAGAGGGAGACCGAGAGAGAGGGAGACCGAGACCGAGGGAGAGGGAGAGGGAGGGAGACCGAGAGAGAGGGAGAGGGAGGGGGAGGGAGGGAGAGGGAGGGAGAGGGAGGGGGAGAGAGAGGGAGAGAGAGGGAGAGAGAGAGAGAGAGAGAGGGAGAGAGACGGAGAGAGGGAGGGAGAGATAGAGAGAGGGAGGGAGACGGAGACAGAGCGAGAGAGAGGGAGAGAGAGAGATGTGTGTATGCCGGGTCTGGTGGCTCAGTGGATGAAGGCGTCCGCTGCAGGGGCCTGTGTTCAACCTCATGGTCAGTTTTTTTTTTGTTGCTCTAGCCCCGCCCCCCTCCCCCACTGACCCCGCCCCCACCGGTGCGGCCCTCGGCCACAAACCACACTGTAAATTTGGCCCCCGAGAGAAAGTTTGTGAGTACCCATGCTCTAGAGAGAGCAGCGGATCACTGCTGAATGGGACGCTTCCAGGAGACGATTACCGCCATTGACTATGCCGCAGCAGGGAGTAGGCGGCCCAACAGCTGACGAAGTCAGGGCATTATTATATGCACAAACTGGTTACTTAACCAATGTTCGCGGAATGGGACCACTTACATGCTCTCCTTGCGGGATTTTGGATACAATTGCTATACATTGGGGCTTTGAAATCACAAAAGTAGAACAGCAGTGTTTACTGTGAACAGAGATTTTGCGGTCAGCTCTCTGTGATTGGACGATACAGCTCCAATAGGATTCCATCATGTAGCATTTCAAAGCCCCGCGAAAAACAAACTGGTTAACACGAAGCTGGCAATGAAGAAGGCATTCACCGAAACGTGTCTGCCAGGTGTTTCCCTTGTATATGCATGAATTCCTTTCTCCTAGTGGTGGAATAAAAATCCTTACCTTGAGGCGACTCGAGCATGTGTCAAACCCGTCCCTTGTTGTGAGGCGGGATTGGAGTTGGATATATATATATAATAACACTGGCTAAGTCAAATTTATGCAACAGGAATACAGATAGATATTTGTGTTAATAATCATTCTGTTGGCAAATCCTTCGAGGTAAGTTCATTCTATATAAAACTGCAAAAAAAAGGTGATGGGGAGGGTCTTCTAGCATGTCAAATATTTGTTTGAACTGACGTTCTTCAAGGCCCCTGTGTCGGTGATGGCAATCCAAGTCTCTTCTCCACCCTGTGTGTGAATACAGGCGACTCTCCTTCAGGGCATTGATAGTGTAGACAACTTTGTCGTGGCCGCCGTCATGCATGTTTAGAGCATCCAAATCAAATCCATCCACCGCCACGGCTCTCGCTATTGGCTTTGCTGTTGGGTTTTTCGGTGGGCAAGAGGAGCGGCACACATTGGCATTGCAAAATGGTTGATTTTTCCCAGAGGCGGTGTTTTTTTTTGCCCTTTGCTGGACAGTGCCTAGCCTGGGTCCGTGGTCCTCTGCATCTTCGCAGAGTCGACAGTTCTTAGTGGCTGCTACATTTCTCTTCTTGGGGGGTCGCACATTTTGTGAGCTGATTTACAGGTTCGCTCCTGAATAATTGCATAGGCCACGTCCCTTTTAGAGACCCTCCACTTTCTTCACCCTACTTAAATCCCTGAGTAAAATCAGAGACTTCCGAGCAGTGAAACTGATTATTTAAAATGCATGAAACAGAAGACCCTGACTCACGAGTCCCACACATAGCACTTTGCATGCCCTTTAAGGATACTGAAGGGCTGTTCAACAACATAGATTCAGGCAGGAGAGGAGTGTGATCCGCCTGGAGGGGTTCAGAGACGTTTCAATACCACTCCTCACCCTTGAGTATTCAGCAGCGTTCAGAAAGACTTCTAAGATGCATAACTTACGTCGCAAAGACGAGTAGGGCTTTTAATTCTATGTACTTTTTTCACGTGCTCCTCATATTATTCTCTGCTCAGCTCAGAGGTGATAACAAGTAAACACACCGAAAAGGGTCCTGCTCCCTCTGTCTCCCGTTTAAAATCCCTCCTTCTTGGTGGGTGTTCACTCCATCAGGGTATAGACCCTTGGTTATCCCATTATATGTCTCGTTGAAAGAAGTGTAGGCGTGTCTCCCCTTTTGTTAGTAAAGCTTGCTCCAATCCATATATGTGTTGCTCCAGTTTTACTTTATTATATTTTTCTGTTTTCCGAATGACAATCCGTTATACAGTTTAGACGAAGGACAGCCAACATGTGTTTCACCCTCTGGGGCTGATAGCCTGGGGCTTTCTCAAGGCTGTATCAATCATATAAGAAAAAGGGGGAAAAGGGAGAATAAAACACAGAACTTAAAACAGGGTCTGTGTTCGACACGGGACCATCACCAAAGTGAAAGTGAAACGGCTAATAAGTGTGATAACAAGCATCACACTTGAGCGCATGATGACAAAAGTTAAGGGTCACTTGAAGCGCATGTTTCTGTGTCTGTCAGCAGTAAGCTTGTGGGGTGATGTGATCACATGTCTTATTCCCTGAATGAGACGTACAGTGCCTTGCAGGGTGCCCTACTGCCTTTTATTGTTGAATCCTTGCTGTCTCATTGTGTCGAGTCCGACAAATCACAAAACTTGTATTTCCTTAGTATATTCCATTTGTAAAGGTATATCAATACATAAGGAAACCTGTGTGGTACTCAGCATTGTTATTTCAAAGTTTGTTATGAAGTTCTGTGAGTATACTGAATAAACAGCTACCTACGTCATTATCATATAAAATCTCTTTATTGATGTCATAACTACACTTTCACAACTACCTTATTAACCTTCTTGCTTTGTCAAATTTGCTTGAAAATGCACCATTTGCTCACACTTTTTTCAAAATTTTCTCCTGGGGAGAACCCCCCCGAACCGCACCTTATGATGGTTGGGCTCGTCGCCACAGGTCACTCATCCCAACTTTTACACCTTACCACTTTCAAAAGTCACCAGCCGCCACTGTATATATGTCATGCAAAGTACTGTTCTACAAGGTAGTGTCTTAATGGAAAGAGCGGTGTGAAGAGGCCCATAGTGTGGACACAGAGTAAAACCAAAATCGACAGCCATTTCTAGACGTAACCGGGTTATGCAGAATGAAGAGACAATTAAAGTGACCAGTTATAAGCTTGTATTTGAAAATTCTAATTTGTATGTTTGAAACAAACCATTTTAGTCCGGGCGTTGGAAGGAACAGTGTTAATACATATTGTTTCTCTGCTTCCTTGGGGGACAAAATAATTGTTTGTGGATAACGTTTTCAATATGATTCCGTCGTATTTGTATACTTTACTTGTTTGAGAAACCTGTGCATTTTGTGTAGCGTTGGGATCGCTTTGGCATCAATGTGTGTTCAAATGACAGATAACTACTTCAGAATGCCACATAGTACGCCGATGCTGCCACATAATTTAGTCAACGGTGCTGCATAATTTGATCCTCCATTGCTGCATAATTGCAGTGGCCCTGTGTGTAATGAATTTATAACATCAGCTCAGTGACGGAGTTGGAGACGAGGCAGATGCCATGAGGTATGAGAAGCGAGAATGTGGCCAGCACAGCCCGTCTAGGAGATCAATATGTTATTAATAACACGTCTCTTCATGTAAAACAAGCAGAGTCTGAGAGCAGAGGCCGAAGAGTGAACCAACCTTCCATGATGCTGCAGCTTGAGAGCGGACTGGCGATGGAAGGGTTAAGGGTAGTGCAAGAAGGCGGGGGGGGGGGGGGAGGGGTACGAATGCAGTGTGTTCTCTGGGAATATGTGCATAGTGAAACATGTCTCACTGTGGTTAATGATGCTTAATGGTGACCTTTGCCCCTCAGCTATCGGGAATTGCTTGCACACGGTGGCAGATCGATAGCTAAGATTTAAAGGCAGGTAATAATTCAGTTTCACTCAAGATGCTGTGGCGAGTTCACGGCTCACTGCGGTGGTGACGGGTTGTGTTACTTTATCCAGTGGTGTCCAGCATAGGTGCAGGAGGGCTGCGTCCAAGCCCGACTTTCTGGATATGCACCGACAGGGTAAATTCACTGATTTCCATTCATTTAAACTGAAAGTAGACAGATGTATTTTATTTGGATATCATGAGGCCCTGGCATACATTCGGCTATCTTGGACCCAGGCTGACACCCATATTGTATTGTTTACCCTTATTGTCTCGTGGCATTCATGTACATTATTTTGTGGTGCTGGCCATGGATGGCATCGGTATTTTCCGGTGAAGTACTACTGTCTGGCGGTGACATTTGTGGCCGGACTGTGAGCCACAATCAGCCCTGGCAAACGTGTTCAAACCAGCCCTGCCTCTCTCTCTCTATTCTCTCTCTCTCTTCTCACACCTCTCTCTCTTTCTTTTCCCTCTCTCTCTCCTCTCCTCGTCCCTTCTCTCTCCTCTCCTCGTCCCTTCTCTCTCCTCTCCTCGTCCCTCTCTCTCCTCCCTCTCTCCTCTCTCTCTCCACTCTCTCTCTCTCTCTCTCTCCTCTCCACTCTCTCTCCCTCTCTCCCCTCTCTCTCTTCTTTCTCTCTCTCTCTCCCTCCCTCTCTCTCTCCTCTCTTTCTCTCTCCCTCTCTCCTCTCTCTTCTCTCTCTCTCTCGTCTCTCTCTCTCTCTCTCTTCCTATCTCTCTCTCTCTCTCTCTCTTCCTATCTCTCCTCTCCACTTTCTCCCCTATCTCTCTTCTCTCTCTCCTCTCCCTCTCACCTCTCTCCTCTCTCTCTCTCTCTCCCCTCTCTCCTCTCTCGCTCTCTCCTATCTCTCTCCCTCTCTCTCTGGTCTCTCTCGCCTCTCTCTCTCTCTCTCGCCTCTCTCTCTCCTCTCTCTCTCCTCTCCCTCTCTCTCTTCTCTCTCTCTCTCCTCTCCCTCTCTCTCTCTCCCTCTCTCTACTCTCTCTCCTCTCTCTCTCTTCTCTCTCTCTCTCTCCTCGCCCTCTCTCTCCTCTCTCTTCTCCTCTCTCTCCTCGCCTCTCTCTCTCCTCTCTCCTCTCCTCTCTCGCCTATCTCTCCTCTCTCTCTCCTCTCCACTCCCTATCTCTCTTCTCTCTCCTCTCCCTCTCACCTCTCTCCTCTCTCCTCTCTCTTATCTCTCTCCTCTCCACTCTCTCTCTCTCTCTCCTCTCCTCTCTCTCTCTCCTCTCTCTCTCTTCTCTCTCCTCTCCCTCTCTCTCTTCTCTCTCTCTCCTCTCTCTCTCTCTCCCTCTCTCATCTCCCTCCTCTCTCTCCTCTCCCTCCTCTCCCTCTCTCCTCTCCCTCTCTCGCTTCTCTCTCTCTCTTCTCTCTCCCTCTCTCCTCTCTCTCCTCTCTCTCTCGCTCCTCTCTCTCTCCTCTCCCGCTCTCTCTCTCCTCTCCCGCTCTCTCGCTCCTCTCCCGCTCTCTCGCTCCTCTCCCTCTCTCTCGCTCCCTCTCTCCTCTCTCTTCTCTCTCTCTCTCCTCTCTCTTCTCTCTCCTCTCTCTTCTCTCTCTCTCTCTCTCTCTCTCCTCTCTCTCTTCTCTCTCTCTCTCCTCTCCCTCTTTCTCCCACTCTCTCTCCTCTCTCTCTCCTCTCTCTCACTCTCTCCTCTCTCTCTCTTCTCTCACTCTCTCCTCTCTCTCTCTTCTCTCTCCCTCTCTCCTCTCTCTCTCACTCTCCTATCCACTCTCTCTCTCCTCTCCCACTCTCTCTCCTCTCTCACTCTCTCTCTCCTCTCCCTCTCTCCCTCTCTCTCTCCTCTCGCGCTCTCTCTCTCCTCTCCACTCTCTCTCTTCTCTCTCTCTCCTCTCCCACTCTCTCTTCTCTCTCTCCTCTCCCTCTCTCTCCTCTCCTCTCTCTCCCCTCTCCCTCTCTCTCTCTGTCTTCTCTCTCACCTCTCTCTCTCCTTTCTCCTCTCTCTCTCCTCTCTCTCCTCTCTCCTCTCTCTCTCTCTCTCTCTCTCTCTCGAAGTCCACCCTCTGCTCTAATTTCATGTGGAGGCTGGATAGAAGGACAGAGGGGTCAGCCGCCCCAGCCATAAAAACAGGCCTCCAAAGGCTGCGTCCCACTGGGGAAATTCCCGGGGAAAGAACGGTCAATCCAGGCCTGCTGACATTTTTCAGACTTAAACTGCAGAACAAACGTGACCATGACATTTAGAATGAATGTGTTGTGGTTATTGAGGAACACAAAGCATTTAGATAAACGCAGGAGAAACTCTGCTCCAGAGAACTTGTAATTCTGAAGGAGCCCGCCCCGTGAATGCCCCACCGTTGAATACCCCGCCCAGTGAATGCCCCACCGTTGAATGCCCTGCCCAGTGAATGCCCCACCGTTGAATGCCCCGCCCAGTGAATGCCCCACTGTTGAATGTCCCGCCCAGTGAATGCCCCACTGTTGAATGCCCTGCCTAGTGAATGCCCCACTGTTGAATGTCCTGCCCAGTGAATGCCCCACCGTTGAATGCCCCGCCCAGTGAATGCCCCACTGTTGAATGTCCCGCCCAGTGAATGCCCCACTGTTGAATGCCCTGCCCAGTGAATGCCCCACTGTTGAATGTCCCGCCCAGTGAATGCCGCACCGTTGAATGTCCCGCCCAGTGAATGCCCCGCCCAGTGAATGCCCCACTGTTGAATGTCCCGCCAGTGAATGCCCCCACCGTTGAAAGTCCTGCCCAGTGAATGCCCCCACCATTGGAAGTCCTTCCCAGTGAATGCCCCACCGTTGAATGTCCCACCCAGTGAATGCCCCACCGTTGGAAGTCCTTCCCAGTGAATACCCCCACTGTTGGAAGTCCTTCCCAGTGAATGCCCCACCGTTGGGAAGTCCTTCCCAGTGAATGCCCCCCCGTTGGAAGTCCTTCCCAGTGAATGCCCCCCCCGTTGGAAGTCCTTCCCAGTGAATGCCCCACCGTTAAATGTACCGCCCAGTGAATGACCCATCGTTGAATGTCCTGCCCAGTGAATGCCCCCACCGTTGAATGTCCCGCCCAGTAAATACCCCCTCCGTTGGAAGTCCTTCCCAGTGAATGCCCCCACCGTTGGAAGTCCTTCCCAGTGAATGCCCCCACCGTTGGAAGTCCTTCCCAGTGAATGCCCCACCGTTGAATGTCCCGCCCAGTGAATGCCCCACCATTGGAAGTCCTTCCCAGTGAATACCCCCACCGTTGGAAGTCCTTCCCAGTGAATGCCCCACCGTTGGAAGTCCTTCCCAGTGAATGCCCCACCGTTGAATGTCCCGACCAGTGAATGCCCCACCGTTGAATGTCCCGAACAGTGAATGACCCATCGTTGAATGTCCCGCCTAGTGAATGCCCCACTGTTGAATGTCCCGCCCAGTGAATGCCCCACCGTTGAATGTCCCGCCCGGTGAATGCCCCACCGTTGGAAGTCCTTCCCAGTGAATACCCCCACCGTTGGAAGTCCTTCCCAGTGAATGCCCCACCGTTGAATGTCCCGCCCGGTGAATGCCCCACCGTTGAATGTCCCGCCCGGTGAATGCCCCACAGTTGAATGTCCTTCCCAGTGAATACCCCCACCGTTGGAAGTCCTTCCCAGTGAATGCCCCACCGTTGGAAGTCCTTCCCAGTGAATGCCCCACCGTTGGAAGTCCTTCCCAGTGAATGCCCCACCGTTGGAAGTCCTTCCCAGTGAATGCCCCACCGTTGAATGTCCCGACCAGTGAATGACCCATCGTTGAATGTCCCGCCCAGTGAATGCCCCACCGTTGAATGTCCCGCCCAGTGAATGCCCCACTGTTGAATGTCCCGCCCAGTGAATGCCCCACCGTTGGAAGTCCTTCCCAGTGAATACCCCCACCGTTGGAAGCCTTCCCAGTGAATGCCCCACCGTTGGAAGTCCTTCCCAGTGAATGCCCCACCATTGAATGTCTCGACCAGTGAATGACCCATCGTTGAATGTCCCGCCCAGTGAATGCCCCACCGTTGAATGTCCCACCCAGTGAATGCCCCCACCGTTGAAAGTCCTGCCCCGTGAATACCCCCACCGTTGGAAGTCCTTCCCAGTGAATACCCCCACCGTTGGAAGTCCTTCCCAGTGAATGCCCCACCGTTGAATGTCCCGCCCCGTGAATGCCCCACCGTTGACTGTCCCGCCCAGTGAATGCCCCACCGTTGAATGTCCCGCCCAGTGAATGCCTCACCGTTGGAAGTCCTGCCTCGTGAATTTCCCGCAGGCTTGCTATACTTTTTATAAGCAGGATCGAGACTTATCAGCTGGTACCTGTGTCCAGTCCTGCCAGACCGTTCATGAGCCCGGATCAGCACTTACCTTCCACTCCGCTTTTCTTTCCATGGACTGCTTAATATGAGCCGGTGGTTTCCGGTGCTCGGCACTGGGGAAGGCGAGCTGAAGTGGCCCCCTGGCTTTTTTTTTTTTTTTTTTTACAAATTAAGTACCATGGACAGTACCCAGGCGGGTTCATCTCTTCAGGCCTTGCTTGATAAAAAGCCACACGAGATGCCGGCAAAGCACACTTGGCCCCAAAAGTGTAATCTGGCCTAATGTTGCAGCATAGTTTTCATGGAATTTCCTGAAATGCTGTAAAAAAAAAAAAAAAATTAAATGCTGTTTTGGGCTTCCCTGGTCTGGTGTCTCAGCACACCTTATTTACCTTTGGTGAGCAGAGCCTGCGCATCTCAGCAGGGCCGCCATACTTGTATTAACAAAGGATGCTGGCTACTACAGCTTTCGAGCCTCGTTCTGAGGGCCCCGGTGTCACTTCCGGTAATGCTGCCCCCTTGTAAGGGCGGTGAGGTTTACAAGGCGATTTCACGTGGGACCCTGAGGGTTCCTGTACATATTAGGAATTTCACAGCAATGGGTAATTCTGTTTCTGATGGCCCTGGTGATTCCTCCGTTTCCTGGAGTTTCATCTGGACATAGCGTTACTGTGGCTCCTCTGCAAATATAACTTTCCACTTTTCCATGTTGCCCATTCATTTCATTCTGTTTGTTCCTTACCTCCCATTCTCTACTAGTTATTTTTCCATCCTCTGATCTTGTTTTCCTTTTCATTTTCTCCTGTCTGCCCTCACCCTTTCACACTCTTTCCCTTTCATCTTCCTCCTTCCTTCATCTCTCGCCTGTTCCTCGCCCCTCCTTTCTTCTTTCCTAGTCACTTCTCTTCCTGGCCCGCTTGCCCTGTAATCGGCCTTTATCCCCCACATCCTTCCTCAGCCCCTCACTTCTCTCCCTTGATTTATTTTATGTTTCTAACGCGGCACAAGAGACGCCTGCTTCTTTTGTTTCTGCTAATAATAACAAGGCCCATAGGGCTGGCACGGCAACTGTTTTCAGATGTTTAGATCTTTCATTCCAGACGCCCGCAAGGGTCAGGGGAGGGAAGGGGCGAGCTTTTGAATATCCTAGAAATGTCAGAACTCATTTTGCTAGGATTATGGTGACTCCCCCGGGTAAAAAGCAGGAACAAGCTGCTGAAAGTTACTTACACGATACAAAAGGGGATGATGGACGGAACGTTTGAGCCAATCAAACACTCACCCCCAGTCAACTGATCTGGGTTTAATCCATCATCATTCTTTAGCTCACTCCACCACCCCAGTTCAGACATGGCCATATGCAAATCAGTCTGACCCTGTGCCTCATGGGAACAGTCCAGCCCGAACTGCCAAGCCATGTCTTCCCTGGACCGGAAACAAGCATCCTAGGACCGGTTTCTGGCATTTCAGCCGTCATCAGCCAGGCTTGCTTGAATCCAGTGGCAAAGTGAGCAAGGGACCCACGTCTGGGCATACCCCCGCCAACTTAGGGCGACCAAAGCGATACAAAAGGGGATGATGGACGGAACGTTTGAGCCAATCAAACACTCACCCCCAGTCAACTGATCTGGGTTTAATCCATCATCATTCTTTAGCTCACTCCACCACCCCAGTTCAGACATGGCCATATGCAAATCAGTCTGACCCTGTGCCTCATGGGAACAATCCAGCCCGAACTGCCAAGCCATGTCTTCCCTGGACCGGAAACAAGCATCCTAGGACCGGTTTCTGGCATTTCAGCCGTCATCAGCCAGGCTTGCTTGAATCCAGTGGCAAAGTGAGCAAGGGACCCACGTCTGGGCATACCCCCGCCAACTTAGGGCGACCAAAGCGATACAAAAGGGGATGATGGACGGAACGTTTGAGCCAATCAAACACTCACCCCCAGTCAACTGATCTGGGTTTAATCCATCATCATTCTTTAGCTCACTCCACCACCCCAGTTCAGACATGGCCATATGCAAATCAGTCTGACCCTGTGCCTCATGGGAACAGTCCAGCCCGAACTGCCAAGCCATGTCTTCCCTGGACCGGAAACAAGCATCCTAGGACCGGTTTCTGGCATTTACTTACACTACACACAACTGCGAAACACTCAGGGCAAGGTTTGATTAAAAAAAACATATCAGGGTTAGCAGGTTTCCTCTACACGGCCTTCTATAAATACTTTTTACTCCCTCGCTTTCCTTTCACTCTCTTTTCAGTGCTGACACTGATTCCTCAGCCCTGCCCTGGAGGGCACTAGAGAGTGTGCTCTCGTGTGAGTGAAGTGTCTGAGACTGCTTTCTAACGCCCATTTCCAAGAGTGCGCCTGTGCACAGTGGCACACCTCAACCAAAGTAGCCTATATGCGGTAGTGGAAAACAAAATTGTGACTTCATTATACGACGAGATAGGGCAAATTAAGCAGCATATTGGAGCACGTTCTGTGATAGTCTTAGTTCGTTATTTTGACATCAATTACTGAGAAGGTAAAAGTTTCTCTTCATTAATACCAGTTTAAGACTAATATAGCAATCAGCAACTAAACTGTTACATATCTTTTTATGTATGTTTTTAATTAACAGCCCTGATGAAGTCCTAAGGGACGAAACGCGTTGGCTGGGTTGATGTGCAATTTGTTTGATCAAAAACTTCAATAAAAGTGGATTTGAACTTATGTATAAGACTCCCGAGGAATATAATTGAACTTTCTTGATGGATATATGTGGACATTGCACTTCATGAAAATTTTCATAATGCTCCAAATGGAGCTATATTATGACACTTTGGACGCTCCTTTTCAGTAATTTTGGTTGGTATTGGATTGTTTGTGGCTTGTAAGCAGTTGGGCCACGAAAAGTTGAGCGTAGTCAGGACTTACAATAATAGAACGATACACTAATGCGACATCGAATGTCCCACACTGCTATTGCTTAGTTTTTGTACATCATGGAGCCCAGCACACCTCGCACCATGGAGCACAGCACCTCGTCATACCACAGAGCCCACACACTGTCACACCACAGAGGCCAGCACACCATCACACCATGGGGCCAGCACACCATCACACCACGGAGCCAGCACACCATCACACCATGGAGCCAGTGTCGGCCTTTGGATATTTCAGGCCCTGTGCAGAGCATACTGTGACACAAATTGTTTTTCATTGCTAATCGTTTTATTTTAGTAGCTTGCTCACAAGTACAATAAGTAAAATTTAACTATACAAGTGCACCTGTAATAGAATAATATATAATGCTACTTCTTCACAAAAAGGGAACTTTCCTTGCTTTCCGTCCTGTAAATTCTTTTTATTAATTCACTGTAGTTGAGAGTTCGTCCAACTTCATGTTTAACTGATATCAGTGTCAGGCCAGGCAGTCAGTCCTGGGCCATTGAAGAGCACAAGTAATTCTTAATAATTTTCAACTTTGAGATGGATCATTCCACAGAGGCTACCTTGACAGGAACTGTCAGAAACATTATAAGAATAATGTTTAAATTGGGATAAATTTCATGCAAGTGGTTGTCATACATATATTTGAGAGCAGAGAGAGCAGACGTGGTACATGCTTCATCTGTATCAGGATGGTTTTTCTTGTACTGACCCTGGAAGCTTTTAATTTCTGTGATGAGTTCGTCCCCTGCATTGTCTTCTTCAAAATATGTAGCTGCATCTTTGCGTTTTTTCTCGAGCTCTCCTGTTTCCAAGGGTTTACCTGATATGACTTATTTTACAAACCTATATCTGTCATTAGAACATTGGAATGTGGAGCACTCCATTGAATACAATGGAGTGCTCCGAGCTTCTACGGGCCGGTTAAGGCCCGCAGAGCAACATTCCAATGTTGTTTGAACAAAGGCCTCTCGGAGCCCTAGGGGATTTCAATCCCTTCGGGCTTCGAGAGGCCTTTGTTTAATTTGTTAGAACATTCTGCCCTCTAGTGGCAGAATGTTCTAATAGCCCTTCTTAGCTGGGCTATACCGGCTATTAAAGTCCCGCTCCCTTGTTAAAGGCCCTCGCCTTCGGCTCGGGCATTTAACGCTGGAGCGGGCCTTTAATAGCCGGTATAGCCCACCACGGCGGGCTATAAGGCTATATTAAATGTTACCATTTGTTCAAAGCATTCTTCGAGTTTGCTGATTGCATGATCAACAATGACATTGAAGTATTCAATTTTGAATTTTTCTTCTGGTCCAATTACTGGATCATCTTCGCCTTCATAATCAAAATGTTGTTTCTTCCTTCTTGTCCTCTTCTTATTCTCAAAGCTGGTCTTCACTGGATCATCAAACCTTGATCGAATCTCAGAGGCAACTTCAATAGCTTATCAAATCCTGTGTCACAATACTCTCTCGTGCAATCCCAAGGGCTTTTCAGCAGAGCTATGGCAACATCTAACTGCATGTCAATAGTTTGCATCAATTTGCTAGCCTAATTAATTTGACTGAAAATTTCAAACCAGATAATGCTGACAAGAAATGGAAATGAGTGAACCTCATTCTGTAAACTCTGGGTCTCAGAGAATGTCTGCCCATCAAGATTAGGCACATCCAGAACTTTTATCAATGCTCTGTGAACATCAGGGGCATAGTTGAACAGAAGTTTCACACTCTCAATGCTTCTCTCCCATCGTGTGTCTGATGGCCTCTTTACAACTGCAGTACTCACACAAGAGGTAAGTAAGGCCCATCTTTTTGTTGATGCTGAAAACATGTGGTATATTCTCTGTAAATACCCAAAGAAAGACAGTGCTGTAGTTGATGACTCCGCTGCATCACACAAGACTAGTTTCAGAGAATGACAAGGATAAGGAGTCAAAATTGCTTTGGAGCACACAGATGCTTTTTTTCCTGCTGTGCACCTCTGAAAACTCACACAGGCTATTGTAGGGGAGGTTGCCACCCTTCTGCAGCTGGATTACGACAATGACGTTACTTGCAGCGCAAGTTCCGACAGTAATCCACGGAGGCACTGTACCCTTACCTGCTGCTGTTCTGCGATCTCAGAGTTAGCAATGGCATAGCCAGCGGTTACAGAAACCATAAAAAGCCTCCTCCGCTTTCTGTGAGACGTGTCAGTTTACAGGGCTTCTGAGGCGCACACAGTCCCTTCCGCCTCCTCGCCCCATTGTTCTTTTGTTGCCTCCATACCTGACTGCGCCTCGCTCCTCTTCAGCTTAGAGTGCTGGCCGACCAGAGCACCGGCGCTGAGGGGCAGGCACTCTGACGTCAATGGTAAATTTCTGTGAAGTTTTCTGAGACATTTTTAGGTCCCCCTAAGTTGCGGGCTGTGTGCGACCACACAATTCGCACACCCTTAAGGCAGTGGCGGCTCGCAGAGGGAGTGCTGCGGGGCGGTGGGGAGGGGCAGGGTGGGGGGGTAGTGGACTCCGACATACGTCGGAACGGAGTAAAGTAAGTAAATCAATAAATAAAACAATTTTCCTTGCGCGCGCTGCATCGCCAACCTGCCGCAACACCTATCCCAGCACCCTGCCGTAACACCTATCCCAGCACCCTGCCGCAACACCCATCCCAGCACCCTGCCGCAACACCCATCCCAGCACCCTGCCGCAACACCCATCCCAGCACCCTGCTGCAACGCCCATCCCAGCACCCTGCCGCAACACCTATCCCAGCACCCTGCCGCAACACCACACCTATCCCAGCACCCTGCCGCAACACCTATCCCGGCACCCTGCCACAACACCTATCCCACCACCCTGCCGCAACACCTATCCCAGCACCCTGCCGCAACACCTATCCCAGCACCCTGCCGCAACACCTATCCCAGCACCCTGCCGCAACACCCATCCCAGCACCCTGCCGCAACACCTATCCCAGCACCCTGCCGCAACACCCATCCCAGCACCCTGCCGCAACACCTATCCCAGCACCCTGCTGCAACACCACGCCTATCCCAGCACCCTGCCGCAACACCCATCTCAGCACCCTGCCGCAACACCCATCCCAGCACCCTGCCGCAACACCCATCCCAGCACCCTGCCATAACACCCATCCCAGCACCCTGCCATAACACCCATCCCAGCACCCTGCCATAACACCCATCCCAGCACCCTGCTGCAACACCCATCCCAGCACTATGCCATAACACCCACCCCAGCACCATGCCATAACACCCACCCCAGCACCCTGCCGCAACACCCACCCCAGCACCCTGTCGTAACACCACACCCATCCCAGCACCCTGCCGCAACACCCATCCCAGCACCCTGCCGCAACAACCATCCCAGCACCCTGCCGCAACACCTATCCCAGCACCCTGCCGCAACACCTATCCCAGCACCCTGCCGCAACACCCATCCCAGCACCCTGCCGCAACACCTATCCCAGCACCCTGCCTCAACACCCATCCCAGCACCCTGCTGCAACACCTATCCCAGCACCCTGCCGCAACACCACACCTATCCCAGCACCCTGCCGCAACACCCATCCCAGCACCCTGCCACCACACCCATCCCAGCACCCTGCCACCACACCCATCCCAGCACCCTGCCGCAACACCCATCGCAGCACCGTGCCGCAACACCCATCGCAGCACCGTGCCGCAACACCTATCCCAGCACCGTGCAACAACACCTATCCCAGCACCCTGCCACCACACCTATCCCAGCTCCCTGCCACCACACCTATCCCAGCTCCCTGCCACCACACCTATCCCAGCTCCCTGCCACCACACCTATCCCACGCTCCTGCCACAACACCTATCACACGCTCCTGCCACAACACCTATCCCAGCACCCTGCAACAACACCTATCCCAGCACCCTGCCACAACACCTATCCAAGCACCCTGCCACAACATCTATCCCAGCACCCTACCACAACACCTATCCCAGCTCCCTGCCACCACACCTATCCCACGCTCCTGCCACAACACCTATCCCAGCACTCTGCCACAACACCTATCCCAGCACTCTGCCACAACACCTATCCCAGCACCCTCCCACAACACCTATCCCAGCACCCTGCCACCACACCTATCCCAGCACCCTGCCACCACATCTATCCCAGCACTCTGCCACCACACCTATCCCAGCACTCTGCCACCACACCTATCCCAGCACCCTGCCACCACACCTATCCCAGCACCCTGCCGCAACACCTATCGCAGCACCGTGCCGCAACACCTATCCCAGCACCCTGCCACCACACCTATCCCAGCACCCTGCCACCACACCTATCCCAGCACCCTGCCACCACACCTATCCCAGCTCCCTGCCACCACACCTATCCCAGCTCCCTGCCACCACACCTATCCCACGCTCCTGCCACAACACCTATCCCAGCACCCTGCAACAACACCTATCCCAGCACCCTCCCACAACATCTATCCCAGCACCCTCCCACCACACCTATCCCAGCACCCTGCCACCACACCTATCCCAGCACTCTGCCACCACACCTATCCCAGCACCCTGCCACAACACCCATCCCAGCACTCTGCCACCACACCTATCCCAGCACTCTGCCACCACACCTATCCCAGCACCCTGCCACAACACCTATCGCAGCACCGTGCCACAATACAACACCTATCCCAGCACCCTCCCACAACACATATCCCAGCACCCTGCCACAACACCTATTCCAGCATCCTGCCACAACACAACACCGATCCCAGCACACTGCCACAACACGTCACAGCATCGTGCCACTGCGCCTAATCAAGCACCCTGCCACAACACGTCACAGCATCGGGCCACAACACCTATCCCAGCACCCTGCCACCACACCTATCCCAGCACTCTGCCACCACACCTATCCCAGCACCCTGCCACCACACCCATCTCAGCACTCTGCCACCACACCTATCCCAGCACCCTGCCGCAACACCTATCGCAGCACCGTGCCACAACACCTATCGCAGCACCGTGCCACAACACCTATCCCAGCACCCTGCCACCACACCTATCCCAGCACCCTGCCACCACACCTATCCCAGCTCCCTGCCACCACACCTATCCCAGCTCCCTGCCACCACACCTATCCCACGCTCCTGCCACAACACCTATCCCAGCACCCTGCAACAACACCTATCCCAGCACCCTGCCACAACACCTATCCCAGCACCCTGCCACAACATCTATCCCAGCACCCTGCCACAACATCTATCCCAGCACCCTGCCACAACACCTATCCCAGCTCCCTGCCACCACACCTATCCCACGCTCCTGCCACAACACCTATCCCAGCACTCTGCCACAACACCTATCACAGCACCCTCCCACAACACCTATCCCAGCACCCTCCCACAACACCTATCCCAGCACCCTCCCACAACACCTATCCCAGCACCCTCCCACAACACCTATCATAGCACCCTCCCACCACACCTATCCCAGCACCCTCCCACCACACCTATCCCAGCACCCTGCCACCACACCTATCCCAGCACTCTGCCACCACACCTATCCCAGCACTCTGCCACCACACCTATCCCAGCACCCTGCCACAACACCCATCCCAGCACTCTGCCACCACACCTATCCCAGCACCCTGCCACCACATCTATCCCAGCACCCTGCCACAACACCTATCGCAGCACCGTGCCACAATACAACACCTATCCCAGCACCCTCCCACAACACATATCCCAGCACCCTGCCACAACACCTATTCCAGCATCCTGCCACAACACAACACCGATCCCAGCACACTGCCACAACACAACACCGATCCCAGCACACTGCCACAACACGTCACAGCATCGTGCCACTGCGCCTAATCAAGCACCCTGCCACAACACGTCACAGCATCGGGCCACAACACCTATCCCAGCACCCTGCCACAACGTCTAGCCCAGCACCCTGCCACAATGTCTAGCCCAGCATACTATTACATTTTCTAGCCCAGCATCCTACTACAACGTCTAGCCCAGCACCCTGCCATAAATACCACTGCTCTATGCCACGTATACCAAACCTCTGTCAGAAAGCCTAGCCCAGCACCCTAACACAACGTGTAGCCCAATACCCTAACACAGTGTGTACCCAAGCAACCAGTTACACCGTCTACCCCAGCAATCTGCGGCTATATCTGTCCTGGCACCTTATCACATCTAACATAACTCCATGAGACATCCAGCCCAGCTCTCTACCACAGTGTCCGTTAGTATTATTTTCTTTGTCCATGATTCATGCATCCCAAAGGCTTCTTCATAGTGCACTGGGACATTGTCATTGATGGTCTGTCAGATTACCAGAGGTGGCTCCTCCACTAGGGGGGAGGAGCGTCGCCCCACTGCTTTCTCTCAGTGCAAGAAGCAGAAACATAAAATGGTAAAACTACCATTTTATGTTTCTGCTTCTCGCACTGCAAGAAAGCAGAAGGGTTTGGTTGGGGCGGGCAGGTGGGCGGGTCTGCTCTAGGGCAGGGGAGGAGTGGCTAGCACACTGCTGAGGGCGCTTACTGTTTGGTCGGCCCTCTGGGGCCGACTAAACCAGTCATGCTCACTCTACCTTTTCTCCATGTAGGCTGCATGCAGCCTACATGGAGAAAATGCCCCCCCCCATAGGTGCCCGGCTGGGCGCCGTCCCGACCAATCACAATGCTGCCATTACAGCGTTGTGATTGGCTTAGGGGAGGAGGGAGGCTGCCTGCTTCCTGTCCCTGCTGGGGTCAGGAAAGCAGGCGCAGACCGAGCAGTGAAGATGCGGGACCCGGGAAAGGTACGTTTGTTTTTTAGTTATTATTTAAAACCCCGCTCCCCGCGTGACCCCTCCTTCCCTCGCGACCACTTGCCCGTCCCCCACACCCCACGTGACCCCGCGCCCGCCCCCCCACCTGTGAGCCATACCGGCCGCGACTTCAGATTACCAGAGTCTGTTACAATCTTGGCGCCCTAAGCATCATAATGCATGACACAAAAATCCTCCTGAAAGTTTGGTGGAAGGTTGAAAGTGTCCAGCCTTCAAACTTCAGATTGAACATTGCGCCTCTCCAATAGCTGGTGGAGAAGCACTGGTTCAAGATAGGTATTTATGTTTCATCTTCATCTGAATTTGACCCACCCTTGTTGGGCCTTAGAAGCGTCTATTGCTAGTAGACTTCCAGCCCTGCTAACAAGGCACGAGCACAGTCAAATCCAGAAAGGATTGGAGCTTTGATCACTTAATTCCTGTGCGATAAGTCCAGATACGCGTGTGGTCGTTGAAGATAGGAAATTTATGAGTTACCGACTTTTGAGACTCAATGTTATATGCCTTGTGAAAGCCGAACTATGGATTCTTTATCACTCTATGGTCAACGGGGCAAGCCTCAGGAGTGTAGAGCCATTAGAGGACAGCGGGGATCTTCCTAATGCTCTAATCTATAACAGATATGAGAGGCAACAGTTATATCAAATCCACTTCCAGATGTTTTTTGCATAATGTGAAACAGTCAATATATAGCAGTATTTCCAACTGATGTCATCTAAATAGGATCAATCACAAAAAGAGGGGGGCAGGGAGCTAATAAAAGGTCCAGAACCCTTGCTCCCAAGATCAAGTATGAACAATACTAGTAGGTAACTGTTCCTGTAGTGGTGTATCTCCGGGTGGAAGGAGTGAGGGGGTCTTCCTTATTAGGGAGTAGTGCCCTCACACATTTCAACATCCGGCTTAGCTTTTCATGGGGTCAGCGCTGCAATACCCCACAAGCTGCGAGAGAGCTCTTTGGTGGAGATCTTTTGATAAAAATAGCCGTAATGATGAGTGCGGGTGTGTGAGATAAGTGAAGAAGTGAATTTAAAAATACCTAACGTGTATGAGAAAATAACCATTACCAACCGTACCGAAACCCGTCCACCCAGCCCTATTTAGGGTAGGGATATTCATTACCACTTATTTGGTCCTGATGAAACGCCATGGATCCCTCCTGGACTGCTGAGGTGTGAAACATGTCGATCTACAGACCCTACACACGTTGTTGGATTGTTTTAATTCATAATTAAGAAGTGAACAATCGACACATAGTTTTTATCCTTACCAAGGTGACCCCAGATTAAAATTATTTTTGGTACCCCTTAGGTATTTTTAAATTCACTACTTCACTTATCGCACACACCCGCACTCATCATCATGGCAATTTTCAATAAAAGTTCTCCACCAAAGAGTCCTCTCATGGGGTATTGCAGCACTGACCCCACGAGGAGCTAAGTCCGATGATGAAGCATGACAATCTTAGGGGCGTGTGGGGGCACTACTTCCTAAAAAGTAAGACCCCCTCACTACTTCCACACGGTGATACACCACTACAGGAACAGTTAGCCTACTAGTATTTGTCATTTAAATAGGTTCTTTATTCATTAATAAAAACAGCCAATGTGTTTCGCTCACACTGGAGCTTCCTTAGGGCTGCAACATACAAAATTACAAAAAAATCTTTTTTTTATTTTTTTATTCTGATAGAACACTTAAAACCCACATTTATATTTATACGTACACACCTCCAGTACCATGTACTGACAAAAGACTAATTTGGCAGTAAAAACTCATATCACCTCAAATGAGATATCTATCCCTTTCCCTCATATATGGGAGTACAAATATTTTTATAATAATATATTCACATTATTGATACCTTTAACATCCAACACACCAATATTTTCAGTTTGAATCCTGCATATACAACTTCATTGTTTAAACAGATTCATTATCTAAAAGTTGCCATTACTAGCTTAAATATTAATATGTCATCACAAACATATTTCATCTCACCAATGTAGTATCCAAAATCCACCACCAGGTAGCACCCGTAAATGTTCATTTTTTTACTTTATGGTACATGTCAGTGTCATGATGAAAAAGGCTGCTGTCCATTGTATATTAAATTTATTGACAAGACAACTCGGCGTGTCAGACTTATGTTTGTCCCTCCCACGGAGCATAGCTTCTTTACCATCTCTGCCACTGGCTGCTTTCTATACTTTAGCTGTTAGCTTATAGAGACAGGGGGATGGTCAACCCCCTGCTTTAGCCGCAACAGCGAGGGTGGAGTCCTTGATGGGCCTATTCTGTCTGCTCCTCGGCAAACGCTCATAATTTACGTGAACAGGTGGGAGGTTGAGTGGCTGGATGGATGGGTGGGTGGATGTGTGAGTGAAATGGTGGATGGATGGATGGGTGAGTGAAAGGGTGTATGGATAGATGATAGATGAATAAGTAAAAGGATGGATGTAAGGGTGAATTGTGAAAGGGATGGATAGATGGATGAGTGAAAGGGTGAATGGATGGATGAATGAGTTAAATGGTGGATTGATGGATGGATGACTGAATGAAAGTATGGATGGATGAGTGAAAGGATGAATGGAATGAAAGGCTGGATGGATGAACGAAGTGAAAGGATGGATGGATGAGTGAAAGGATGAATGGATGGCTGGATGAGTGAAAGGATGGATAAATGAAAGAATGGATGGATGGATAAGTGAAAGAGAGGGTAGATGGATGGCTGAATGAAAGGGTGGACAGATGGATGAGTGAAAGGGTGGATGAGCAAGTGAAAAGATGGATTGATGTGTGAAAGGGTAAATGGATGATGGATGGGTCGAAGGGTGGATGAATGAGTGAAAGGATGGATGGCCGAGTACAAGGGTGAATGGATGGAAGAGTGAAAGTGAGGACAGATGGAGTGAAAGCAGGGGCATTGTCAACCCTCCGCCTTAGCAGCTACAGCGGGTGGGGTTCTTGATTGGCTTCTTCTGTCTGCACCTCGGCAGACAAAGGCTCATAATGAACGTGAACGGTGGGAGGGAGAGTAAGTAGATGAAGGGATGGACGTGTGAGTGAAATGGTGGATGGATGGGTGAGTGAAAGGGTGGATGGATAGATGCTTAGATGAAAGAGTCAAAGGATGGCTGTAAGGGTGGATTAGTGAAATGGATGGGTGGATGAAAGAGATGAGACAGAGGATGGATGGATGAGTGAGTGAATGAATGAAAGTATGGATGGGTGAGTGAAAGGATGGATTAATTGAGTGAAAGGCTGGATCAACGAAGTGAAATGGTGGATAAATGGTCGAGAAACAATGAATGGATGGATGAGTGAAAGGATGAATGTAAGGATGGATGAGTGAAAGCGAGTATATGGATAACTGGATAAAAGTTATGGATGGATAAGTGAAAGGATGGATGGATAGAAGCATAGATGAATGAATGGTTTGATGGATAGCTTTGAATATGGATGGATAGGTTTAGAGAACTTTTTGTTTAAGAACTCCATGGGAATGTATTGCAATCCCCCCCCAGTGCGTCTCACTTGTGCCTGTGCGCTCCCGCGGTCTGCTGTTTCGCCCGTGTTTCTCCCTTTGCCCCGTGTTTGCTCCCTTGTGTTGCTTTTCGGCCAGCCTGGCATGTTGGTTGCCCCCTCCAACACCTGCTCCTTAACGCGCGTATTCGTTTTTTTTAAAGGTAATTCGTGCTACGTTTTAAAAGGCGCATTTATGCTACTTTTTTATTTTATTTTCCGATCCATCTCTGATCGGAAAAGAAAGAGACAACTGTGCCATTTTTGGAAAAGTCGGACAGCGGAACCACACCTGTCCGATTTTCAGCAATTATATTTATTTTCCAAGACTTAGTTTCGCTAACGCTTGCACTTTCCTTTTCGCAGATATTAGGACCGACGCGCTGCTTAGCTCGAACACGTATTACGCGCAGCTTTACGCTTCATTAACATGAACGGAAACCTCCTTCCTCCCTTCAATTAGTCATGGTGGCCTGCGGTCCAGCGTGGTAATTGTGGCCAGGGCTCCCACACTTAGTGTTCACTTCTTCACCGGCAGGGGGCAGAACGAGTTCACACTTTGCAAAAAGGGACCTTGCGCTTAATCTTGGCTTTTCTCCGTTCTGCTGCAGCGGCAGGGCGTTCGGTGATTTATCCTTCCCCAGCCCATGTCCCGCCATCGGTACACGCTTGCACCTCACCACGGAACAAGCCTCCTGGACCCCGTGGCACAAGCAGTTCATTCCGCACGCCCGTGCGCGCGTCCGTTGCGCAAATTCTGCTTTATTAAGTGTTTATTTAACGCCGGCCGCCCGGCGCGGCTCTGGCAGGCGCTCCGCATAGCTCGGGCCCGCTTGGCTGTCGAGCGCGGCTCTTGGCACAGGCCCGAGTCTGGGATCCGCACGCTTTTTCCATTTTAGCGAGCGTGCTCCGGGCGCCGAACCATACTTAGAAAGTGCGCACCAGAGCAAGCCTTACTTAGCCATGAATGGAGCCCGGAGGGGAGCTGTTGCTTACATTATTAAAGGTTCCTAGATTTGTTGGCGGCGCCTGGCCCTACAATGTCAGGCCTGATTAATTAAGTAGGAATGGCAGGTTGTAAGATCACGGTGTAGATGCTCCTCCTACCTGCGCAAACGCCTTCCTCGCAGTGTTTGCTTATCGTTGACATCCTTGTTGAGCAGTGAACCTGTTTTTATTCAATTTCGTTTTTTATATTGCACCTGTTTTTTTCATGTTCTAGCCGCAGTGGCGGCTCCTCCGCTAAGGCGGAAGAGCGTCGCCCCACTGCATTTTGAGCAGTGGATAAAGGAAAAATAAAATGAAAATAACACTATGTTAATATTTCATTTTTCCGGTTGACGGGGCGAGGCAGGGCTTGGCTGTGTCACAGCCAGCAAGGGGAGGAATGGTGGGCACATAAGTGCGCATGACTGTTTAGCCGGCAGTTTTGGGCCGGCCAAACAGTCATGCGCACTTTGCTTGTTCCCCACCAGGATGTAGTACGCTGCTTGGTGGGGAATATGCACAGGCTCCCATTGCCTGTCTGAGCGCCCAACCACGGCACTCAGACCAATCATAACGCTGCCTTGCAGTGTTGTGATTGGTTAGGGGAGCCTGTTTGTCCTTCCTGCTTCAAGCAGGAATAGAAGAGGATGAGGCGAGGCGGCGGTCCAGTAGCAAGGTATGTCATTTTTTTTTTTTTTCTATCCGCCTGCCCCATCCGTGCTACTCGGTGGCAGCCGCCACTGGTCCTAGGCACCTCCATATTAAAAAATGGAACATAGATGCTTGTGCGGCCCTTTCTGTAATAACAAACGCTTTAAGTGCGTTTGTGCCTGCTAGTTCTCAAGGCATAGGCCCATGCAAATGAGTGCGCGTGCAAGTGCACTTTTGCCATATTACCATAGAATTAGAGAAAGAAGTTTATTAGGACGATTGTCCATAAAACATTCTAAAACAACAAAAACGCCTGTACAGTATAAAACTGACAAACTTGTGCCACATTACTGCCGCATGGGTAAAGAGGCTCTCGGGAGGCCCAAAGTTATCAGTGTGATATCTGAGAGAAAGGGAGGTCTCCTGTTCTCCTTTGCTATAATTGGGTGCAGCTGCACACTGCACCCTCCTGCGGAAAGAGGAGGTCAGGGGTTCCTGCACATGCTTTCAAATAAAGCTATCCCTCCTGCATTGAAAGCGACTGGTGGTGTGAATCATGGAGGGTCCCTGGGAACCCTGTGCCCTTACCCAAAAGACACCATGGTTTGTGCACTAACTGAGATGGTGTGGGTGCAAAATATGGCCTCGTGCAATTAGTATTTCAGAAGGGGCTGCACAAGCATCTGTGGTTAACTTTTGTAATATGTAGGTGCTTTGAGGGTGCAAATATGGGTGCCTACTCGTGTTGTGGCATGGGACACTTCTGTATCACAGCCTATGGGGCCGATTTGGCACAACGGTGGTTCAGTATGAATTGGACTATGACACTTCTAGCTACTCAGGTTCAGTTGCAAATCCTGCCAGTATTTAATATAAATATGTCACATGAGTGAGGTGGCCCGAGGCTGACTTCTGTACTAGGAATTATTCAACATAAACGTGAAATGAGTCGGGGGGGGTTCGAGCCCATTTACCTTCACTGGTGTGATTATTCCATCCCCTAAAAAGTCTTCCATCCCCAAAAATCTTACATTTCATTACGTTCTGGCACTATGATAAGGCAAAGTAAGGTGGCCTTTTTGCGACACCATCTAGTGGCGGTGCGAAATTAGTGAAAACATGTCCAAAACATTAGTGTGAGATTTAATTGCTTTCACCCCTTGCTGTCCTGCTCCGCTGCCTCTCTCACTATAGATGAATTTTCCCAGCAAGTCCCTATTTTTCAAGGACTGTCTCAGGGTCCTGACGCTTTTTGTTAAGTAAATACATGTCTCGGTTTTGAAGAGGGGGCGTACACAACAGTGTAGTGCTGGTGTTTTCACTGGCCCTCTTTTCACAACAGGGACAGAGGTTCTATGCTTGAAAGACTCGCCTGCTGTGCTGCCTCATTCATGGAGCGCAGCAGGTTTCAATGAGGGGTGCCAGCATCCACTGCATCACTAGCCTCCCCTAGGACTCAGTCCAGCATGGTGAGGTCGTGAATGGCAGAGGTTGGTCCACTCGGAGCGACTCCAGGTGGTGAGGGGGTGCAGGTGGCACCTCACTCAGGCCATGGGAGATCTAGGGTGAACTGCACATCTCTCCCCCACCTCCAGCCACCCCTTACAGAAACAAAAATTGAACTTTATCCAGTTTTGTTTTTTCCATTTGCTTTCTGGTCCTTGTAGTCGTGTTTTACCATTACGAATACAGGACTACAAGTCCCAGAATACAAACAGAGTTAGACTAAATGTGAGCTAGTTTTAAGTTTTGGAAATAGAACAAGGTGCACAATCTCTGAAACATATTTTTTGTTTTACTATATGTAGCCTTTTTAGTAGAGTTGTAGATAACACCCCTGTAGTCCTGTTTTGGGTGTTGTTATTGTAATACTTTAACATCTACGGGAGGTGCCAAAGTTTAGTTTTATTTCTAAAAATAACCCGGTTTTTGGTTCAAAAAATTAGTTCACCCTATCTCTCACCAAAAATCCCGTACAAACACCGGCTAGTTTATTCGCATCCTAGAATGAATCGCACATTTTTGCTTGTTGCAGCGCAACGAGCGGGGCGGCGCCTGTTCCTGCTCTTGGGTACCAGTGATCATCTCTAGGTGGGGCCAGTGGCTTAACGAAAGTTGAGGGGGCCCCCCTGCAAGGTACACGGAGGGGCCCCCGCTCCGGATTTAATCCGGAGCTCTCAGGCCTCAGTACTGTGCTGAGGGGACCCCCTGCAGCTCGGGGCCGCCCGCACCGCGGGGGCTGCGGGGCCTGTGTTACGCCCCTGGGTGGGGCTTGGTTCTGTTCTGGGCGTAAGGTATCAAGGCAGCATTTGATCCATTTCTTGAGAGTGATACCTTTACTGGCTGGACGAGAGTTGAGTGGATGTTATCTTGGGCAGGGAATTGTTTCAGTTTGTCTTCATGGCGGCTGGTATTTAGCAGTGTGATGGTGTTATGGTTGTAGTCTCTGCTCCACGAAACTGAAGTCTTACATGTGGAGCATCAAACTATTAAACTGGGAATTCGGAAACTCGTAGACTGGCGCTCATTGTGGTAATCAGGGCCTTGGCCTATCAGGTCTACCCTTAGTCAATCTAAGTCATGACCATGTTCGCCAAGTTTTTAGTTATGATGCTCTGGTTACTAACCTTTGGTGCGTGATAGAAACATAGAAGCATGTCATGAAGCCATTGTAAAGACCAGAAAACATCAGTCTTTACACTGAGGAAAACAAAACCTTCTCACTGAGGAAGAGCTTCATCGTAACCTTCCACCACGGTGTGTAGTGTTGGCTGGGGGGGGAAAGGACTTACTCTACTCTTTCTATTAGGAATCTCTCAGTAATAACTCAGTTTTTGTTGTCCCCAAATCCTGGACCCACAGTGGCCTGGTGTCTACTATCCCAGCTAAGGAGCCATTCCTTAAGCCCCCGCGTCCAAGCTGTTTTAGATACTTTCATAATATCAACCCTTCTTTTATCATTCATGAGGTCTTGCGTGTTCTTATTCCTTACCGCTCTTCACAGTGTTGACTGCCTTGTCTATCTTGTTTTCCAGAGACATTTTCTTTCAATGTTCTTTAATTAACAGGGGTTATTCCATCAGTGATCCAGAACACAACATGTTCTCTGCCCTGCTTGACTGAATTAGAGGGTTTGGCTGGGCTAGTGGTTTTGGAATACTGTTCTTCCTTTTTGCTGCTAGTTGAGAAACTGTGTAGTTTTTGGCTCGGTTTAGTCCCAACATTTGGGAGGCACACAATCTCCTAAACCCTTTTGCTCACGCAAGCCAGTCTTTGACTTTTTGATCACCTTTTTGATCCCCAATTATTGTCTTTAATTTGCTTAGCACAGGAGTGATTAATCCCCCAGGGCAAGGCACTGACTGTTGCACCTGCCCCTTTCGACTTGGCGTATTCACGCGTGTGATTGATTAGTGTCTCCGCACTCATCGTCTTCCCTGGGGCCTGTTTCCTCCTCTTCTAAGGAGGAGCTAACTTATTTCAGACTATTCTGAGGTTTCAGTAAAAAAAAAAGTCAGGCGCTCATCATTTCTTTACAATTTATTTCGTCTATTTTTCTGTAGCGTGGACCTGACACACGGTCAGATGAGACCTCTACAATTAATATCCAGCACAATGAACAACAGGACAGGCCTTTATTAACTGTATCATATTCATAACAAAGGAGAAAGGAGTGTAGAGAAACTAGGAAGAAAGAGTAAAATTCTAGTAATGAGTTCATAGTTCTGGTGGCTCCAGGATGACGCATCTAGAAGCCAGGCGAGAGGTCTTGGTTTCATGTTTTCGTTTTATTTTAAATCTTGTGATCTCCAGCAATAGCCAACGCTCGTTCTTGCTGCTTCATTTTTTCTCTGCTTCATTTTTTCTCTGGTGACAATTTGTCTTGCACGTAGCTGACTCGACCAAAGTGAAGTGTTTTGTGGGTTATGCATGCTGTCTTAAGTTGGATTCTGGCCTCCAGGGGAGCCAGTGGAGGTCTCTCAGGATGGGGTCAGATGTCTTTTCACCCATGACAAGTCATGCGCCCACTTGTAATATGGATTTGTCCAGTGCTTGAACATTTTTAGGGAGACCAGTAAGTCTGTTGTAGATGCTCGTCGCTTGTGCTTGAACAGTGGTTCTGAAATCCTCATGTGGAATGGATGTTTCAGTTTCCTTAGTGGGTTAAGCTGGAGTTGGCCGGTGTTGTCTATTTCAGACATATGCATCTGAGCGAGGGGCTCGATGCACAATTTGAATAGAAGGGGAGGTAGAAACAATTATTTACATGTTTTTATATAGCGCAAACTTTACCCGAAGGTGTCAGAGCGCTTTACAATAGAACCATTTACATGACATAAGGACTTCAGAGCACATGAATTACATAAAAGATACGAACAGATAAACTCTAAACTCACATAAGAATGGTAGTAAGTACATAAGTCTACTACATATACTAGTGGTTAGGGTTACATATATACAAGTTGCAAATTGACTCAAGATTACATTTTAAGAATACTTGAAGCCATTAGGGCCGGACAGTGATAATTACATATTTACAGAGCATGATCTTCTCGCCATTGCTGGGGTTCTTGTGGTGCTCGTTCAGCCAGCTCTCACGGGCGGGGATCTTGGGCCTGGAGCGGTCCACGAGCTGGTGATGGCCATAGGGGCAGGCAGATCCATGCCACAAAGTCAGGCCTCCCGCTGGGCTCAAGCATCCACAGTGCCACTGGGTCCGACCTCCACGACGCAGAGTTTGTCCTCGAGGCACCCCTTGGGGGTGGTGCTCTCTCGCTGCTCCATTGCTCCTGCAGGAAGTCTCAGGCTCCAGGCCTCTCTCGGCAGCAGGTCTCTGGTGCCGATGGGTCTCCTAGTCACAGCTCTCCTCTGCCATCTTGAGGGCCGCGCGCTGACTGCGATTACCAGCGCTGTTCGTTGCTCTGGACATGGCACTCAGCACTGGGGGGTCCAGAGGGGTTCCATCAGAGCTCACCGGTGCTCCCCGAGCCTCTATCGCCTGCAGGATTGCATCAGATGGGGGACTCCGGCGGGAGCTCACCCTGTGAACATCCCTCCGGTGCACCGGAAGCGGTAGTCCCTTCACTATGGAGCTCTTACTACCCTTACACAATGCCACAAACACAGACCTGTTCCTTCCTGGCACTCTGCCCAGGCCTGGCCAATCCCTGAAGAATGTTGCAATGGAGATGGTGGTGCTGTCATCAAAAGTTGCCTTTTTCGCAACATGAGATCTGGAAATGATAAAGGATTGGAGCCATTTTAGGAGTAGTTCATCTATTCCCATTCTGGAGCAGACCATGTTTCGAAAAGCACCGCAGCCAATGGTATTGACGGCATAATCCAGAATGGTATATATTCAGGGGGTTTTAGCTTGGTATGTGGCTTTGCAGTTGTATGGAGACAGGTTTTCTAAATTTCTTTCAAGAACTGGTTATTTGGAAACATTTGTGAAGGTCGCCCGGCTCTGCGTTTTATTTTTTCAACATCTGTGTGATCTGGCAAAATGTAAGCAACAGGGAAAATACTCCTCATTTAGGTAATGAGTTGATACTGATGACAATCAAGGGTGGGAAACCCTTGGGTGCAGGGTTTAACGTGCTTGCTGGAATGGGGAGTATTGAGTGCCAAAGTAAATGTATCAGTTGAGGTCGTTTAGCAGTTACTACCAATAGTATGATCCCCATACTATTGTCACCCCAAATTGAAAACAAAACCACCGCTTTTGCACTTGACTCTTAAAGTAGCGATTGCAAAGAGTCAAAGGCTCATTTAGGGAGTTGGGATCTCAGAACCTGAGACTGATTCACAAATGTATATGAAATATACAATTGACAACAGAGAGTATCAATACAGTGTATCAAACCGGCAGTGGTGTAGTGTAGCTCCTATTTCCCTAATAGGCTCTGCGCATTGGAATAATATATCCTATAGGTTTGACATAGGACTAAGGTCAGTATGTCCCTATCGAGTATATTAAACTTAATTACTTGTGCCAGCTAGCTCAGAGGCCACTAGAAACTCCTTGACAACAAGAAGGGAGTAGTTTCTGGCAGCCGCAAGACATGACCACTGTGTTTCCCTTTAGAATCAGAACGTGTCCCAGAGTCGTGGAAACAATAGATAACTATTTCACTCAGCTCAGTCGTGCATGCTTAGTTTTCTCCAAGTTACACAGAAAGAAATAGACGGGCGTTTCAATAAAAGATTTATTGAACAGTCTTGTTTCTGGTGTAAGTAAAATGTGCTGTTACGATCACAAGACAGTATGCAAGATAAATAATGTACAGTGTGAGCAGTAGAAATAAATAATACTGCGAGAGCATTATCTTTTAGTACATATGCTGTTACATAAATAACACAGACTAAAAATGCGAGTACTCATACGATGCGTTTCTAATCTAGTTCTACCCCAATGTACCTAACCTAACCTAGGTGTAGGACGAGGTATGAAGTAGGTGAAGTATTCCTTACTATAGTATACTATAGTATACTAAGAGTACGCTAACCCCAGTATGCCTAGTATGCCAAGAGTCCCTCTAGGTTCTAGTCTGCTCCATACCTGAAGAATGAGAGAGGTAGGAATCTCTTTGCCAGACTCGATCTCCAACACCCCGCAAGGGAAGTCAGATCACTGGAAGCTGGACTCTCTGCGTGCAGGGATGACAGCGTCTTCTCAGTGCGTCAGGCCGGGAAACGGGCTCCTCTGAAGTCGAGGTCTCCTCTGATTTACAGGGGCTAGGGAAGGTATATTTATACCTGAGAAGCACCTAAGAATGTTAGTATTGACGTGAGTCGGACAGCGAAAGACGTCATGAATGAACCCCTAAGGAATAATGGTTCATGCATAATATATGAGTCCTTGAAGAAATCAATAGTCCTGGACTAGGGAAACTCCCACAGCCTAAGGGTCTGTTCTTCAAGAACTCGTTGTGACGTTAGGGTGGACGGATGTCAGAGACCATGCCTGTATTTGGAGTGCACGGTTAATGCGTAAATAAGGGCTGGGATTTTATGCCTATATAAGGGCAGGGCGAATTGTGCCTATATAAGGACATGATACTGGAAAGCCCGTTTATGGACACCCTAAGAGGAATACAACACCCACTCCACTTTCGTGTGTACGATAATACTAAAATGCTAAACATTTAAAATGCTAAACATAAAATCGAGTACCGCATATTTAAAAAAAAAATATATTTTTTAAAAGCATTTAAAAAATATATTAAAAAATGCAAAAGGTACTGTACATTTGAAGCATTGCTTTTCATTTCAGGCATATATTTAAAATAAAATGCAATATGAATGAAAGAAGCAGTAATATTTACATGTGACAAAAAAATGATCGATAAGTTTCTTAAAAATCAAAGTCATTTCATGTCATGAAAATTAATGAACTGTTTTAGACACACAAGATGACTAAGTGTCCGTGGAAGTACCTTGAAGTCTGTATTATAAGGCTAGTTCTACTTTAAGCAGATTGTAGTGCCATTTTCGTTCGAAAAATGGGAAAGAGTTCAATTTTGGTAGAGTTCCAAGTTGTTTTGAAAAAATGAAGGCCAAATTGTTACTGCATCTCTGGAACACTGTATGCTGAATCAGAGTCAGTTTACGGGTCTGGTGTAAACATGAGATCATCTACTTCTATAGACAAAACATCGTCCACTGTAGTTGGTGTCAGTTGGAACACCTCGTGTAGCAGATTAATTGCACAGAGATGTGAAGCTTCGCTTCCAGCATAGGAGTGCCGCAGCAAAGTTTGCGTCCGTTGTTACCTGTGTGCCTGTAGATCTTTCTCGTACCTCAGCAGCAGCCGGAAGCGTCTGTGAGATCTCAATGAATGCTGACATCAGGATTGGTAGCCTCTGGGGACAACACAGAGCATGGGCCGTTATCGGGTCCAGCAGAGTATCGACATCCGTTGGCGTAGCTGATGGAAATGTTAGACAGGTGTCCAACACGCATTCTTCACCGCATAGCAGGCATCGTAGAACAGGTAAGATGCAATCTTGCCAGATTGGTCTGAATGACAGGAACCAAGTTGTATTAAGGTCCCGTAGACGAGTCATGCCCAATAGCTGTACTATTCGCTCACGGCACTTTCGTTCAAGGAGAGCTTTCTCCATTTCGCTCGGAGTGATGTCTGCGAATAGGCTGGCCATAGCGCAATAGCAGGAAGAGAAATAGAATTCCGGCAACAAGTGCTAGAATTAATGGTATGCCACCAAACACCGAATGTGCAAAGTTCGGGATGATTCCAGTATTGCCTGGAAAGGTGCTAACAGACCGGTACAGATGCTCTTAAATACATGTATAATTCCACTTGTATCAGACATGTTGAAGATACGTGATATCATTTCTACGAAATGTATAGGGCAGTTCGTACGTATTAAAGTCTGTATCTCAGCCGAAGTCCTTGCTACTTGTAGATCATAGGTTTCCTTGGCCGAGGTCAAAGGCACTGTTTGCTGTAAAAGCATGGCTTTCATTCTGCTCAAAGTATCAAATCTTATAAAAGAGACGTTCAGCGAAGGCCATAGAGGCGACTCCCTGACTGTGTCTATTGGGGCAAACAATACTTGCATACAGCAAGTGACCCTGGAGTTGACCGTTACTAGATATGGGATGCCTGGCAACATGCCGCAGCAACTCTGATCATTCAACATGAGGTAACTCCCATTAGAAAGTTGTCCAAACGTTGGATTAATCACAGCAGCTGGTGTACCCTGCTGATGGCAAGACAAATTTGCCACAGAACCATTACAAGCCCTGTGTAAAGAAATGTCCTGACATATAAGCGAACCGCTTAGTGCAAGTTTACAGTTTGTACCGCTCAAAAACACTTCACGATCCCCACTCCAACATCTATATGTATACGGTAAATCCCAAGATGTCTTAATGTATTCCTTACCCAACCTTTCATATTTGCCTGCTTGCATTTGTCTGAGGCAATACTGAAACTGAAAAGTACTCACAGGTAATGTTATTTTGCCATGAATAAGCCATTCTGTAGCTGGTTTTTCTGCCACTGTGAATGGTAACTTTTCCAGTTTTTCAATGCTCAGCACTGTATACCTTGCTCCTCTTTGTGCCAGTTCGATCTGTTTATCAGTTAGATTGTATTCTGCAAACAGAGCCGTTGTGTTGATAAAACGCCAAGGCACATAGCCCGCTCGCAAAGATTGCAGCGTCCAGCTTAATAACATAATAGAACGTAATTGAGACTGGCCTTGCTGTAACATCGCCAAATCTTGTTCTAGTATGTCGATAGCAGAGGATACAATGCCATCCAATGAATATATTCTGGAGGACAAAGTTGTTAACCCATTGTCGACCACAGAGAGTGTTTTCTCTAAATTAATACGATCAAGTTCACGTATTCGTTCTGCGGCCTCCATCTGTGATACTTTCCATGCTTCATTATAAGCAGCATAAATGCCGGCATATATGAAACGTTTTTGACGCGGTTTTCTTGGTCCAAGCAAGAATTCCCTAAGGTCTGCGTCCTTTTTAAGTAAGGTTAAGTGTTGTTTCACATCCTGTAGTGTAGACTTATGCAGCCAATCGAGGCATAATTTTCCTACACTGTATGTTGTTACTACCCCCGGATGTTGTCTTTGGACGTATCTTGGGTCTGGCCTATTAATAGTAAAGCCCTGAGTTTTATTCAGGAATCTTTCCTGACAGTTATTCGTGTCTGTGGGCCAGATCAACCATTTTTTCCAATCAGGATTAGATCTGTTGAGTTGTAGTATATTGTCAACTGTCACCACTGCCTGTGTATCGTTATCTCTGGCAGGTGTTGGTACAGAAGGTGTGTTCATCTCTTTGATCTTGGCTAATCCAAGACAAGACGTTTGTTGGATGGTTTCATTCAAAAACATTATTTGTTCAGGGATGATGCAGGCTCTAAATAAAGCTTCTATCCCCTGCACTTGCCAATCTTTAGTACCCCAGACTGTTTTGGTGTCTATTGTGTCTTTCCAAAAGTCAAAACCCTGTCTAGACAGTTGGGCATTAAATAACGCAGAGTAAATCTGTTTTGTACTTGTTAACATAATTTTCAGCCCTGTCTTGTTTACATTTTTATAGTAAAACATTTCTGGTTCAGATGTATTGTATCCTGAAAAATATGGAAACTTACTAGCAAATGTTTTTGAACTATCTTTAGGTGGTGTAGGACAATGTTCCCATTGGTTAAACATAAACACATTTCTTGGATATGCAGATTTATGCAAATAATGATGACCATAGTGGTTATAACAATACATTTGTTCATAGTCTGATGAACCCTCTAAATATTCATGTTTAGAAAATGCAGCAGATTTTTCTAGGTCAAACATTATATCATTGACAGTCTCAAAGTCCCAATCATCTGAATAGGTACTGGACGTAATTAGATCACTTAGTGAAATTTTAAACAAATGTGGAATGTTCAATTGTTCCGTCGGACCGAAGATTTCAAAATCTGTTTTGTCCCACACTATACCATCCTGTATAGGAACAGCTGTGATGTTCACTGATGACAAGTCTCTTGCTTCACGATGGGAAGATTTATGAGGTTTCAAAAGTACGTTCACGTCTTTTCCTTCAGTGTTCACGTGGATGTATCTGCCACTTATAAGCACGCTCACAGTTGTTACCAAAGCTAGCCAGAGCAGGAAAACAAAAAGTCTAGATATAATCCAGAGTTCAATCCATGGAGAAACCAAATAAGTCTTTTTCAGAAAGTGAAGAAAGTCTTGTACTTGCTGCTTGAATTTCAATGATGCTGGCGTCGTTTCAGGTTCACTCGGATCTTCTGAGAACGTATCAAAGTTAATGAAATAGCCAGAAGCAGTTCTGTCAATTGTTGGAATTGCATCAGGATTTGTAGAAATCACTGGAACCAGTTCATCACTTGCCACGTTGGTGTAGACAGGTGTATTTGGACGAACTGTTATTTGGTGTTCAAGAGGGATGAGTTCCATAGCGTTGTTGCTTAGTCCTCCATCTGTTACAGCTGAATTCTCGATTGTTATCAGTCTTTCAGTCTGAACCTCTTGGATAGTAGCGAGAGGAGTGCGTCTGCTACTAGGTCGGAGTCCACGAGGCCTACTGTTTAGTATTGGCCACATACTGTGGTTTGATGAGGTCGATGGACACAAATCTTTTCTCCTTTCTTCCAGCAAGGGGCGGCAGAAGTACTGTTCTTGTTCCTTGAACTGCTAGGACAGGTACTGGTTGTCTGTAAGAAGGTCCAAATTCCTTCTTGTCCGCAATCTTTTCTCTGACTAGATCCCCAACTTTTGGAATCCAGACAGGCCTTGCTGGGACAGCCGGTTGATCCCCAGTGGTGGTTGGCTGTAGGAATACGTTGCTTTGTTTCGTTCTTAACTTGTTTAGTTCCTGTAAAACAGCCAAACGATCTTTGATATCAAAGGGTTTATTTTCCACCACTGTGCCTACGTGTTCAAGGTCTGGTACCCACATTCTTGTCCCAAATAGGACCTCATATGGAGTGACCCCCTAGAGAACTTCTTGGCAGATTATTCAATGAGCGTTGAACCCCACTAAGGTATTTGACCCACCCATCACCCGAACCTAATACCCTAGCTGTTATAGACTGCTTTATGTCCCGGTTTTTCCTTTCCACAACAGAATTTCCCTCAGGATGGAATGGAGAGGAGTACCGCAATGCAACGCCCAGACTGGCCATGGCTTCTTTGTAAGCCCTAGAGCTAAACGCAGGACCCTGGTCAGAATGTAGCGTGCCTATTGCGTATGTGCCGATAAAGACTCGCAAATCTTTTATAACAGTTCGAGCGTCAGCCGAGCGCTGAGGCCATAACCATAGGAACCTAGATTCAGTATTTGTGGGAATGCCTTTGTCCAGTAGGACGCAGGCGCGTAGATAGTCTAAGGCTGTCTAACAGTGGTATCTGTACTGAGTTGCCGCATTCGCAGCATGGTGTCTGGTGGCTCTCTCGCTGTAATTTACAGTCGAGGCAGTTGTTGATGAATATGTGAATTTCTGTATTCATTCCAGGCCACCAGTACATCTCTTTTAACGTCAAAATTGTTTTAGAGATCCCTTGATGTGACAGACCCTCCCCCAAATGTGTTTCATAAATCAAGGCTGCTCTACGTTCCATGTTTGGAATTACCCTATCCACCACTGCAGGGATTCGAGCAAAAGGAACGTTGTTTGCATCAATTATATAAGAGTACTTGAGTGGAAACTTTTTTGGTAACGCTGCACTGCTGCCTTTGCTTGAAGCATTGACAGCCAACATTATCTCACCGTCTATTTTTGTTCTTGAGTGATCGCAGCTACGGAAGCCGTTTGCACAGCCCCCTTTGCGGCTTCGTCAGCCAATGAATTCCCTGCAACGTGAACGCCATCACGTTGATGACTCAGTGTGTGGATCACGTGAGCCTTTGGTAGTTCGTTTTCAACTGAACTACTTGTTCCCAAAGCATTTTATGCTTTATTGTGCCACCTTTCGCATCTTTGAAACCATTTTCAAGCCAGTTTTGTATATAGTCATTATACGACTGAACACAGTAAAAGGAATCGCACACTATCAGTGTGGGGAATTCTCGATCTGTACTTTCAAGTGCCAGTTTGAATGCTTGTAGTTCAGCTCGCTGAGCTGTACAATCTCCTAGAGACTGAGTTTTTGTGACCATAGGTCTGAAGATGCCATTTCGCATGCGACCTTTAACGATTGCACACGCTGCACTGTAAGCTTGCTTACTCCCTGTTGCGGGTTGTGCGGATCCGTCAGTGTAAATTATGAATTCGTACTGATCGAGAGGCAGAATTTCAGTAGGCAGAGGACATTCATGTTCGTATTGCAGGAATGCTTGTGTTTTTAAATCTGGATCAAAAACATATTCAACATCTGTTGCAGCAAGAGAATTAACCCATTGTATCCATCTTGGATGTAATGCTTTAGCATTTGGAATGCTAGCTTTTGTTACCACTTCTAAAGCTGGTACCGGGGTTACGACAATAATGCGTTTCCCTTGGGCTAAGGCTCTTTCTTTTGCTACAGCGGTTTGAACTGCTGTTAGAATTTTTTCAGTTGAACTGAAGCGCATTTCCGCTTGTGTGTACAAATGGGATTTGTATGCTATTGGTATTTTCTCACACTCATTGAAGGTTAAGTAAGTGAATCCGCATTAACCCGAAATTATTCGGATCACCAAATTGCGTTGACTTACGCGTGTTTGTAAGTGATTTGTTGCTAACATGTTAGCCTGGAGTGAAGGCAAGATTTCTGTGTGTTCCTGTGTCCAGTTTCTGGTCGAAAAATCAGGTTTGATTAATGCGTAGAGAGGTTTAACCCTTTCTGCGTAATTTAGAATGTATGTTCTTCCAAAATTTAGGAAACCCAGGATAGATTGTAAGTTTTTTAGCGTTTTTGGAGGTTGGAGCAGCGCACATTTCTCTAGAAAGTTAGCTGCCAAGCTCTTGCCTTCACTTGAAAGCTCATATCCTAGAAATAGGACATTGAGATGGGCAATTCTGGACTTTTTAAAGTTGAACTTGTACCCCTCAGAGGCGAAACCCAGTATAATGGTGCTCACCCTGTTCAAGTGTTTTTCCAGGTCATCGTCTGTCAGATAGATGTCATCGACATAGGACAATGCCTCATTGTCATAAATTTGTAGTAACTCCGTTACCCTCGCTGAGAATAAACCTGGGCTGTTCTTGAACCCTTGTGGGAGTCGACAAAAGTGACGCTGGGTCCCCATTATGGAGAATGCTGTTAAGTACCTGCTTTCAGGTTCTATGTTTTGACAAAAGAAACCATTTGAGATGTCTAATGTTGTTTTATATTTTTTACGCACAATGTTATTCATTAATGCTGTGCTATGTGCATTTTGCACTGCAAAAGTTTTTGAACAAGTGTTTAAGTGTCTGTAATCCAAAACTAGACGATATGTATTGTCTGGTTTGGAGACAGGAAACAAAGGATTGTTCATTGAGGAGGTGCATGTTTCAATCACCCCTTGATATTCAAGTTGATCTAAGATCTCCCTGACCTGTTTTTAGCTTCTTGCTTTATTGGGTACTGCCGTTGTGCAGTTGGTTCATGTTTCAGATGTATTTTATGGTGAGGTGAATCCTCATCCCATCCTACATGATTTTTATATAATGCTGGGGCCTGGGCCACTGCCCATTTCCTGGCATATGTATATCTCAGATGCATTGGTATATGGTTGGAGAAGGCAGGCATAATTATGTCCTCGCCATGTGGGCACTCCCTGACAAATTGTGGTGGCCAGTCCTTTTCTGCTAGAAGTATGTCATAGCCCTTTGATAGTCTTTCCCAAAAAGTGCTTTCACCTGTCTAGGTTTGTCTCCCTCCATCCGGAGTGTTATGTCATATAACTTTTGTGGAGTACTAACCCTGGTGTCTACAGTCTCAACTGTGATGTACTCATTCAAGTCCACTATCTCCAGAAGTTCCTTCAGGTTCTGGCGAACTATTGTGACTTCTGCTGCACTGTCCAGCATTGTCTGAGCCCATTCTCCGTTCTTGAGTTGTGTTCTCAGTATTCTCGGCATGTCTGATCTTTAGACCTGCTACTTTCTTTTTGGAGAATTGAGGTTTTGCTTTAGTTTTTGGAGCGTGTTTGTCGTCTTTCGATTTCACGCGTTCTTCTCTATGTTCTGATCGTCCTCTTCTTTCCGAAGTCTGTGATGAGATCTGAAAGGGACGAGAGGAACGTGTATCAGTATCTTGATACCTGTCAGGCTTTCTCAAATTATCCCTATTCCTGAGGTTATACCTCCTTTCAGAGGGCTCCTTTTGAGGAGACCTACCTCGGGATTGAGAACGTTTCTCGTTTGATTTTTGTTTATTAGACTCCCACTTCTTTTTAGAAGATGTAGGAGTTTGTTTAATTGAGTCCTTCTCAGGACTTTCAGATAGCTTAGGTTTCACTGGTCTTCCACCCAAACTATCTCTGCCTAATTCTGCATAAGATTGTTCTATAATTCTGGGTAGCTCTGTTTGATGTTCTGTAACATCAAATTCCATTAATTTTGGCGGATCGCCACTGCTGCTGCCTCCCCTTTAATATTAGATAATATTATTGTTGAGACCTGGTCGAAATTTTTCAGTAATTTCAAACCTAAATTTAGAGCAGGCTCTGCCCTGTATTCGTTTTGAATTTGTTTCAGGACATCAGGTATTAGCGCAATTGACGGAATGCCATGTGTTTTAGTATAGATGGCAGCAAAGACTGAGCCCCAAGTGGTGCAGTCTTCCAGTTGTGGTGTGATCCCCATTGGTAAACTGATTGTCAGTATTCTGTGTTTCTCATACGGGCTAGTATTTGGAAATACTGCTTCGATTTGAGTAATTTTTGAGCTATCCAGAATGGAATTTGCTCACGTTTTGTGGGCATTTTACCCATGACTGCGTATAGAGTCTGTGGTGTAATTTTTAGTGTATTCCCCTGTTGGGGAGTTGGATTTGGAAGTGTTAATGGTTGCTGGACTGTAAAAGTCTGCATGACATATTGGACCAATTGTCTGTAGATTTTTATTAATTCTTGTATCTGAACAAGTAAGTCCTCATCTGACATTATATCTAGTTCAGGATGAGGTGTGTAGCCGGCTAGAATCGGCCATGTTGCTCCTGGTCTACCTAGTGGACCGAGCCTGGTAATGTTTCTGTGATGTTTTAGGGCGCCTTTAAACCAGAGCTGATGCTCCTGGTATGTTAATGGAATTTCTATATCCTCGAAAGGAATGTATTCCTCTGGTGGTTCATCTTCTTTGTAGAAGTGAAACGTGTGTGTTACTGAATTGGATTCAGGAAATATTACCCATGAATAGAATACCTCTGTCTGAAAGGATTTGTGTGCCTCTATCACGAAAACTGCTCTACCGCCTCTTGGTGGTAGGCCATGTTTTATAAGTTTTAGAGTGATGGCTCTTCTTAAGTTTGGAGCGATGTTTATGACACCCTCCTCGGTTTCATTTAAACCTGTAATGTTAAAGGCTGCTGCTTGGGCTGGATCAGCCGCAGCTCCACCGTTTCCGGTCTCAGTGTCGGAGCCAGGCATTTTGTTGTTTGAAAAATGTAGAACAAGTTTCAAGGAAACAAAGATTAGGTGGACAATATTTTGGAACACTGTATCCTTCAACGTTGAGCAAACCAAACAGCTAATATATAGGGTACTGCCCTATGTAGCCGTGGCGGATACTAAACCCTGCCCACTCCAGACGTCTTTTGGAGTATATGGGTAGGGGTCTTGAGAGAAAAAGCACGGCTGAGTTACTCAGTATCTAACGTTGAATTACCGCCTTACCAAACCGTTGGGCGCCATGTAGTGTAGCTCCTATTTCCCTAATAGGCTCTGTGCATTGAAATAATATATCCTATAGGTTTGACATAGGACTAAGGTCAGTATGTCCCTATCGAGTATATTAAACTTAATTACTTGTGCCAGCTAGCTCAGAGGCCACTAGAAACTCCTTGACAACAAGAAGGGAGTAGTTTCTGGCAGCCGCAAAACATGACCACTGTGTTTCCCTTTAGAATCAGAACGTGTCCCAGAGTCGTGGAAACAATAGATAACTATTTCACTCAGCTCAGTCGTGCATGCTTAGTTTTCTCCAAGTTACACAGAAAGAAATAGACGGGCGTTTCAATAAAAGATTTATTGAACAGTCTTGTTTCTGGTGTAAGTAAAATGTGCTGTTACGATCACAAGACAGTATGCGAGATAAATAATGTACAGTGTGAGCAGTAGAAATAAATAATACTGCGAGAGCATTATCTTTTAGTACATATGCTGTTACATAAATAACACAGACTAAAAATGTGAGTACTCATACGATGCGTTTCTAATCTAGTTCTACCCCAATGTACCTAACCTAACCTAGGTGTAGGACGAGGTATGAAGTAGGTGAAGTATTCCTTACTATAGTATACTAAGAGTACGCTAACCCCAGTATGCCTAGTATGCCAAGAGTCCCTCTAGGTTCTAGTCTGCTCCATACCTGAAGAATGAGAGAGGTAGGAATCTCTTTGCCAGACTCGAACTCCAACACCCCGCAAGGGAAGTCAGATCACTGGAAGCTGGACTCTCTGCGTGCAGGGATGACAGCGTCTTCTCAGTGCGTCAGGCCGGGAAACGGGCTCCTCTGAAGTCGAGGTCTCCTCTGATTTACAGGGGCTAGGGAAGGTATATTTATACCTGAGAAGCACCTAAGAATGTTAGTATTGACGTGAGTCGGACAGCGAAAGACGTCATGAATGAACCCCTAAGGAATAATGGTTCATGCATAATATATGAGTCCTTGAAGAAATCAATAGTCCTGGACTAGGGAAACTCCCGCAGCCTAAGGGTCTGTTCTTCAAGAACTCGTTGTGACGTTAGGGTGGACGGATGTCCGAGACCATGCCTGTATTTGGAGTGCACGGTTAATGCCTAAATAAGGGCTGGGATTTTATGCCTATATAAGGGCAGGGCGAATTGTGCCTTTATAAGGACATGATACTGGAAAGCCCGTTTATGGACACCCTAAGAGGAATACAACAGTGGGAACAACAATTTAAAACCCTCCTAAAGGGCCTAACAGAAAATCAGGGTACCAATCACTTACCCAGGCTTTTGCACCTACTTCCTCCTCCCGAATATTCAGCGATTCAGAGGAGGACGCAGGTCCAAAAGCCTAGGCGGCATCCCTTGATGAATGTATGATTACACCATCTGCCCGCCTCTAAATACCCAATGGGGTGCAGGATGCCCTAGGATATGGTGACAAAAGGGCAAATTAACCCTGTTGGCGTGCAAGTGTGACTTGCATGACTGCATGTATTTGTCCTACACACTGTAGCAAGTGTGACTAACATTAGTCTGCTGAAGTTTGCAGCATAGCCGAAATCCCCTGTCATATAATCTCACGGATCTGTTATTGAAGGTTCTCTGGAAAGACAGAAGACCTACTTGGACAGAACAATGGTGGCTGAAACATGTAGACCTGTTCTTGGTGCAGGGGATCACTAACTGTCCTCAAAGGCATCGTTCTTGCTTTTAATCTTGTCCTCCAAAATTTAAGAGAGAGAAATTGCGCTCTAGCTCCTTCTCTGGAAATACTCCTAAAATCTGGAACTCCCTGCCCCTGGACCTGCGGGAAAATCGATTCTTCCCTCACTTCAAAAAGAAGCTGAAGCTTCTCCTCTTCAACAAATACTTAAATCCACCTCCCTAAAGCTCCTGACCAACCTGCGGGCACCCTCCCCGCACCCTCTAAATCTGTGCACCACTACCCTGGGGAAAACTGTGCCTCTAATTCCCCCATCTGCAAGAGGCTTTACCCCAGCTACCTTAGAATTACAACGCCTGTCTTTACTCCTGCTCATTCGGTTTTATTTTTTCGTCCTATGTATTTCCACTATGTTCTTTTGTGTTTTTATTTTACTCTTCTGGTAATTTTGTACAATTGCTGCTGTGCTCTGCAAAGTAATATGTATTTTATGTACCGTAACTACATCAAAATTATATCAGCAACTTCCCCCAATGTACTTGTAATCCTCGTCCTATAATGTATCTATATGTACTCCAAATATATCGTACGTAGTTCGGCTTATGCAATTCCTCATATACCTCTCACTTTCTGTCACTATGTATCTGTATTTACTCCAAATGTATCTCAAGTATACGCTGCTATCTCTGAAAAGCACTCTGATGCCTTTGGGTCGAGTTTGCACTATATAAAACTAAGTAAATAAATAAAAATAAATAATTGTGAAGAGGGGACTTGAGACAATTTTATTTTTAGTACCGATCCCACCTCCAAGAGCTCCCTTCTTCTGAAGGTGGAGCCCACCCAGACAGCATAGGTGTCAGGGTGAGGATCCGGTGATGAAGCATGCCGCTAATTAGTTCTAGTGGGTGAGAGCCCTTTTAACAAATTGGAAGGATTCCCTTTTAGGAAGGGTTAGGGTGAGATGTTAGGTTTCTTAACATAAAGTGGTTTCTCTCCTCATTGATTGATTGACACAAAGCCTTTGCCTGCCCCTGAAGAAAGGGAAGGGCTTTTACAAGGAAAAGTGGGATTGTTCAGGCAAACCGAGGGATGGAGATGGTCTGTCGCTTCATTGAGTCTACACCAGAAGCCCCAGTGCTGAGTAGGAACGGTAGGGTAAGGGAAGCACTGGCAGGCGAAGTGCCATTTATAAATGCACATTTTTTTACTCTTCTTGTCTTCTATTTAAAATGTATTTTATGTATTTAACTCCTTTAGACACCCCCTGATTACCTCCAATCGCACCATATTTTGGCACCAAATCATGTGTCCTTGAACAGCTTTCATTTTTACAGCAATCAATTTCAGGAGGCCTGACAAGTCCTGCATATAAACAGTGTGTGGGCAGAGTGTACTCAGATGCAGTGTAACTAATCGATGAATGCCTGCCTGGCTGCA
Source organism: Calotriton arnoldi (assembly GCA_963921515.1). NCBI lineage: Eukaryota > Metazoa > Chordata > Amphibia > Caudata > Salamandridae > Calotriton > Calotriton arnoldi. The sequence goes on from CAWUFW010000441.1 coordinate 157,496, forward strand.
GGTAAGAGACACTGGCTGCAGGTATAGGTAATCAATACATCGCTGATGAAGACAGCTTTCCCAGGGCTGAAAAACGTCTCTTCTTTTAACTCTGGTCACATGGAGCCCACTTAAAGGTTGCAGATAAAAGGGTCTGATATGAAATTGTGCTTTTCAGTGCTGTTTAGTGCCATATGTGCCACTAAAGTTTGGACAGCTTCAGACAAACACGACTCCTCCATATATTAGAGAGTGGGATATTCAAATATTCTTCAGCAGTAAAGGATGCTTCGATGTGACGTCACACAGCCCACTGAATGGGTCAAGGTAGAAGCTTGTAGCTATGCGGATTTACGACTTTTTTGTGTGCAATGATAGCAAGGCAAATGGTCAGTCTAATATCCTACATATTTTCATATTTATTGAGTAATCTTTATAATACAGGAAAAACCCAGAGAGCAGCAAAGGGATCTACAGAGAACGTGGATGCGACCCAATCCTATACTCACAGGTTAGATATGTCCCATACCGGTTAGATATGTCCTATTCAGGTTAGAGATGTCCTATACCCATACATGTTAGAGATGTCCTATACTCACAGGTTAGATATGTCCGATACAGGTAAGAGATGTCCCATACCCATACAGGTTAGAGGTGTCCCATACAGGTTAGAGATGTTCTGCACAGATTAGAGATGTCCTACGCTCATACAGGTTAGAGATGCCCCATACAGGTTAGAGATGTCCCATACCGGTCAGAGATGTCCCATACAGGTTTGAGATGTCCTATACCCATACAGGTTAGAGATGTCCCATACCCATACAGGTTAGAGATGTCCCATACAGGTTAGAGATGTCCCATACCCATACAGGTTAGAGATGTCCCATACAGGTTAGAGATGTCCCATACAGGTTTGAGATGTCCTATACAGGTTTGAGATGTCCTATACCCATACAGGTTAGAGATGTCCCATACCCATACAGGTTAGAGATGTCCCATACAGGTTAGAGATGTCCTATACAGGTTAGAGATGTCCCATACCCACACAGGTTAGAGATGTCCCATACAGGTTAGAGATGTCCCATACCCATACAGGTTAGAGATGTCCCATACAGGTTTGAGATGTCCCATACAGGTTAGAGATGTCCCATACAGGTTAGAGATGTCCCATACAGGTTAGATATGTCCTATACAGGTTAGAGATGTTCTACATAGGTTAGAGATGTTCTATATTTACAGTGTAGAGATGTCCCCTACCCATACAAAGTAGAGATGCCTCATATCCATACAGGTTAGAGATGTCCCGTACCCATACAGGTTAGAGATGTCCCATACAGGTTAGATATGTCCCATGCCGGTTAGAGATGTCCCATGTCCTATACAGGTTAGGAATGTCCCATACCGGTTAGAGATGTCCCATGTCCTATACAGGTTAGGAATGTCCTATACCGGTTAGAGATGTCCCATGCCCTATACAGGTTAGGAATGTCCTATACCGGTTAGAGATGTTCCATGTCCTATACAGGTTAGGAATGTCCTATACCGGTTAGAGATGTCCCATGCCCTATACAGGTTAGGAATGTCCTATACCGGTTAGAGATGTTCCATGTCCTATACAGGTTAGGAATGTCCTATACCGGTTAGAGATGTCCCATGTCCTATACAGGTTAGGAATGTCCTATACCGGTTAGAGATGTCCCATGTCCTATACAGGTTAGGAATGTCCTATACCGGTTAGAGATTTCCCATGCCCATACAGGTTAGAGATGTCCCATACGGTAAGAGATGTCCCATACAGGTTAGTGATGACCCATACAGGTTAGTGATGACCCATTCAGGTTAGAGATGTATCATACTCACACAGGCTATAGATGGCCTTTACAAGAACAGCCTGTAGGGTTACATATAGGAGTAGTAAAGTGTTCATTCCAACGTGAAATAGAGGCGTGCTCACATTTTTACATATCTTTACTACAATAATACAGAGATTAAAATGGAGCATTGACTCTTTAGAATATGGAATCATACTGGAGGCACAGAACTTGGCAAACCAGTGCATTCAGGGTAACATAATAGGACAAGACCAGGAGACATGTGTAGATTCGAAGTTAGCGTAGAGGGCGAGGGTTGAATCAAGAAAGAGGAAGTTGCATGGAAAAGAGAAAGGTGTTCAGTTAATTTAAATAATTATTAAACCTGAACTCTTGTGAGCAGACGCGATCCCAAGATTCATACACTAGGGGTGTCATATTGTAGATAAACAATACGTCTGGAACATCTCAATCAATCAGTTATAAATTTGCGAACATACGTGACAAGAATTTTCAATTCTATTAAGGACAACGGAGGTGAGGATTATTCTTCTCTTTTCTTTGCTTTTATTCAGCAGCCAATCAAAACACTTATTTTATAAAAAAACTACAAATCCCATGAGCCCTCAGACCCCATAACAACCATAGAGCGTAACATATAAAAGTCCCAACAGAGATAACTACTTCCTCTTTCTTTGCTTGATCTCAGCATAGTTAAAATGAACCATGTCGAAACATTATCTTGAAACGATGTCTCTGATGGAAGAGTCCTTCACGACCCAGACCCTGGACAGATGAACTTTTAATCCTCAGAACGTGAAGACGATTCCATGAACTTTAAGCACTCGGCGGGCCACCGCAACAGAACTCCAGAAGGAATAACCCTTTGACCGAATCAACGTAGAAGAGTTGTACCTCTCATTTGCCATCTGTACCTGAAACAGAAATAAACTCCGTAATACTGGGTAAAACCCACATAAATCATAATCCTGCCACTATACGTAAAGGGGGGGAAAAACGTATACAATGCAACCACTCTAATAGGCATATTATTATCAGAATAATACATAACAGTACTGTAACTTTGGGTGGGATAATCCTCGCCTCCGTTGTCCTTAATAGAATTGAAAATTCTTGTCACGTATGTTCGCAAATTTTTAATTCTATGTCAGGACCGGAGGCTCCGATTATGCTTGTTCAAAGCTGAGCCACCACTATTGACGCCACATCCAAAATAGGCTTATAGTAAAACGTCTTAAATGTAGATTCAGCTGACCAATCAGCTGCATTCATTATATCAGAAAGACTTACACCCGTGGAGAAAGATTTGGACGCCATTGCCCCTCGGACAGAGTGGGCGCCAAATTTTGAGACATCAATGCCCGCTTCATCCATGAGCCCTCGCACCCATCTACAGGTGCTACTTCACATATGGAATTCCTCTCTTGGCTCGGGCACCTTCCCGGATCCATGGAAGCATGCTACACTTTTGCCTCTGAAGAAAAAACCCAATGTTGATGCTGGGGTTCTGTCTAATTATAGACCTATTTCCTTACTGCCGGCACCTGCCAAGATGCTAGAAAAGGTGGTCCAGTGTCAATTGGCCAAATTCTCGGAGAACAATAACATTTTACATGACACTCAATCTGGCTTTCGTGCAGGCTTTAGCACAGAGATGGCCCTGATAGAGGTGGCTGAATCAGTGAGGGCAGCGGTAGATTCGGGGGCATCAGCTATGCTGGTGCTCCTGGATCTATCTGCTGCATTTGATACAATAGATCATGCTATTTTGGTTCAACGCCTTCATGACTTCGGCATTAGGGGAACCGCCCTTGAGTGGGTGAGGTCATTCCTCCACAAGCGGACTCAAAGGGTGGCTTTACAACCTTATCAGTCTGAGCAGAAGCGCTTGTGGTGTGGGGTGCCCCAAGGATCTGCTCTAAGCCCACTGCTGTTCAACATCTACTTGGCCCCCCTGTTTTCACTCATTGCCAACTGGGGGGTCAAGGCAATATCTTATGCCGATGACACCCAGTTGGTGTTCCCTTTTAAAGACCAGTCGGCGGACTCTTTTAAAAGTTTCAAGAGCTGCCTCACTGATGTTGCAGCCTGGATGAATAATAATAAATTTAAATTAAACGCCGAAAAAACAGAGGTGATGTTTTTTGGGACCAACAAGCCTCCAGACTCGGACTTGTGGTGGCCACAGGCAATGGGGGTGCCACCCACCCCAAAAGGCGCGGCGAAAAATTTAGGAGTACAATGGGAGGCTGATTTGTCTTTTTCCTCTCAAATTCAGCAAGTAACATCTTCCTGCTTTGGAAAATTGAGGTACATGAGGACATTTTTACACCTGCTTCCAGAAAATTGCCATCGTACCGTAGTTCATGCAACTGTGACGTCCAGGCTGCACTATGCGAATGGCATTTACTTGGGCTTACCTGCCTACATGGTGAAGAGACTGCAATTGGTTCAACACGCGGCAGCACGATTGATTAGCCGCGTACCCATGCGACAGCATATCTCTCCACATATTAAGGAACTTCACTGGCTACCGGTGGCCAACAGAATTACATTTAAGGCCCTAACTTTGGCTTTTCGGTCGTTCCATGGTCTCTGTCCCAGATATTTGAAACAACGACTATCTGCCTACAAACAAACTCGCCTATTGCGGTCCAACAATCAGTATCTGTTGGCTACCCCACGAGTTAGGAAAGAGCGCTGGGGCGGTAGATCTTTCGTGGCTAGAGTGGCTAAACTTTGGAATTCCCTGCCTCCTGCCATGTGTCAAATTGATTCAGAATGCCTATTCAGGAAAGCAGTTAAGACATGGCTTTTTAACCTGGATTAATTCCGTGGAATGGCTGATGTCTGACCTGCTATGCTGCTGTCACTTGTTGTTATAGTGCCGGGACACCTCTTTTGGGAGGTAGCTGTTTTGCGCTCTATAAATGGCCGTATTATTATTATTATTATTATTATTATTATCTAGATAAGGTGGCTGGTGTCACTGGTCGAAAAGGCTTTTGCAAAGCAATGAACAATTGACCTCTCATATCAGATCTGAATTCAGCTGTACTTACCTCGTACGCTTTCAAGCATTGGACTACACACAGTTTAGGATTATCCGGGAACGCCGGATAAGAAACTGAGGTAGAATTTCCTTTAGTCCGTCTGGATATAATAAAAGTTGCCCCTTCAGGAGTGAACCGACGGCCCTGCGAGATCAAGGGCGCGGATATCCGAAACCCTCTTGCAGGAAACCAGACATAACAGTATGGCTAATTTCACTGAAAGTTGCTTTCGAGATAGGTATCTGTTGGCCGGCCAGGATTCCAGAAACCGTAGGACCACAGACACGTCCCAAAGGACTGAATATCTAGGGCACGGAGGGTTCACCATCCTAATACCCCAAAGCAGTTTACAGACTAAGGGATGTTCTCCAACTGATTTACCATCAATTTGAACGTGCCCTGCCGATATGGCGGAACGAAAATTGTTCACAGTTCGGTAAGCTAACCCAGATGACGCTAGGGAGGCCAGGAAATTCACTACCATGGAGACAGATGCTGTAGCGGGATCGGTGTCCCGTTGAGAACACCAGCTACACCATCTGTTCCATGCAGATGAATATCGTTTATGTGTGCTGGATGACCATGCCTCGTTAATGAACTTGTGAGCCTCACTCGAAAGCCCTGGGATCTCCCAGCGATCCCTGAAACTCGCCAAGCCACCAGAGGAAGCTGTCCTGACTCTATCAATGGATGAGGAGCCTTCTGAGGATCTAGCAACAGATTCCATCTCTGTAGAAGCAGAAGAGGTACAGCACAGGACATTTCCAGAAGCGTCGGGAACCAAGCCTGGGCCCTCCATAGCGGGGTGATAAGCACTACTTCCGCTTGTTGGTGCCTGGTTTGGGCCAAGACTCTGGGAATCATCATGAATGGCGGGAACGCATAATTCAGAGTCTGGGGCCATGTCTGGAGAAACGCGTCCGAGGCTAACGCCTCCGGATCCGGACGCCAACTGTAAAACACCGGTAACTGCCTGTTGAGGTGTGAGGCAAAGAGGTCTAGATGACACGGACCCCATAGGAGGTTCAGAGTACGAAAGACTCGTGGATGGAGCCTCCAATCGCTGAAGTCTCGAAGGTAGCGAGAGTGCCAATCGGCCACCTCGTTGCTTAGACCTGGGAGATACTCCGCCACTACTGAAATTCTGTGGAGTAGGCAATAATGCCAAAAATCCTTGGCTATCTCTGCCAAAATCTTCGATTTCGTTCCCCCCAATTTGTTGACATAGCGAACCGCTGAGACATTGTCCATTCGCAAAAGAATGCAACAATCTGTCTTCTGGGGTGAGAGACTGCGGATCGCGAAAGAGCCTGCCATCAGTTCCAAGCAATTTATGTGCAAGGAGAGTTCCTGTTGGGACCACCGTCCCCCAGTGGATATTGAGCCGCAACGCGCTCCCCAGCGGCTGGCGTCCGATTCTATCACAATCTCGGGACTGGACCCGAATATGGCTCTGCCGTTCCATGACTCCATGTATTTGAGCCACCACAACATCTCCCACCTCGCCTCTTCGGAAAGAGGGATCTTTTCTGCATATCCGAGGCCTTTGCGGAGATGTTGGATCTTTAAACGTTGGAGTGCCCGATAGTGAAGAGGGCCTGGGAAAATGGCTTGTATCGAGGGGGCCAAAAGCCCCACAATCTGCGCCACTGACCTCAATGACACCACTCGTTTGTTCAATATGATGCGCAATTCTTTCTTGATAGTCCTGATCTTATGAGATGGAAGTAGCAGCTGGCAGCTCCGTGAATCTATCTGAAAACCTAGAAATTCTATGGACTGCGTGGGAGACAATATGGATTTCTGAGGGTTCACCACAAAGCCTAGACTCTGGAGGAGAGAGATGGACCATTCTAGATGAGAGACTACTACCCGGGGACAACTCGCCATGATTATGATGTCATCTAAGTAGACGATCAACCTTACACCGCGCGCTCTCAAGGATTCCACCACCGGGCGAAGAAGCTTTGTGAAGCACCATGGTGCAGAAGAGAGCCCGAAGGGAAGGACTTTGTACTCGTAGCACACGCCTTGCCAGACGAATTGGAGGAATCGACGATGCGGGGCGTAAATAGGAACGGAGAGGTAGGCGTCTTTGAGATCTAGATGCACCATCCAATCCCCTTCCTGTAATAGATCGCGCAACGGATGGATGCCCTCCATCTTGAAGTAGCGATAAACTATCCAGCCGTTGAATTCTTTCAAGTTGAGGACCAACCTGGACCCCCCCTTTTTTCTGGACTAGAAACACGTTGCTGACAAAACCCCGCGGGTGGAGATGTGATGGGGCGATGGCTCCTTTCTGCACTAGAGAATTGATCTCGTCTGTGATAAAATTCTGGTCGTGTTGGGAAAAATATATTGGAGGGGGTATCCGACCCTGACTGGGGTTGTCGTACATCTCGAGTTTGTAGCCCTGAACGTTCTCCAAGACCCAGGCATCTTGCGAGATCGTGTGCCAAACCGGAAGAAAAAATTGAATGCGACATCCCAAAATTACCTCTGAACATAAAACCAGTCTCACCTGAAGTTCCGGTGTCCTGCTGGTTGGCCTGGTTGCCGTTGTATCTGCCCCTGCGGAACCTATTCCGAGCTCGTCTGGTAGGGTAGAAGGAGGAATTGGAGTCCTGATAACCTCCCCGCTGTTGTTGGTATTGGCCTCTTGGGGCGCCTTGGTTTCCTCGGCCGAACGACCGCCCTCTATATCGTCCGGCCCGAGTGAAAACCGGGCGGAACGCCCGCTTCAAAGACTCCTGCGCCTTATCCAGGCCACTGAAGGCCGCCACAAATTTCGTGAGTTCTTTGAGGAACGGCTGACCAAAGAGGAGACCATCCGTGATGGGTCCTGCCTCTGAGGTGGACAATTCCGCTAGCTTGGGGTCTAGCTTCAGCAGGATGGACCGTCTCTTTTCGCTAGACATGGCACAATTAGCGTTGCCCAGCTGGCATACGAGTCGTTGTGCCCATCCAATGAGTTCGTCGGGATCGATGGCTGCTCCGGATTCCTTGGCCCTGTACCCTAGCTCCAGAATTTTCGTGGCGGGGCCCGATAAGTCAAGAAGCTTGTCTTGGCATGTCCGCCAAGCTCGGTCAATGCCTTTTTTCGGGTCTTTTGCATATTTTTTCAAATACGTGAGCATGGTGGGGTCCACCTCGGTGTTATCCGCCACCTTCGCCGCCAGATCCGGCCTAGGGCTTTCGGAGAGTAGTCGAGCCCTGACGTCCTTGTCGTAGGGCCGACGGAGGTGTGATTGTACATAGTCTGCCACCTCCTGCGACGGGAGCCACGCCGTCGAATTGGGGTGGATGATATCAGCCGGCTCAAAGGTAAGTACTTTAGGTTGAGAGGGGGTCTCTAAATGGTGTTCCTTCTTTTTCTTGGCTGGCCCGGCTACCTCCTGGTCGTCTGATTGCTGATCGGAGGATGTGTCATCAAGATCTCCGTTGGGAGAATTGGAAGGGTCCACCTGAGTGGATGAAGCCTGATCTTTAGCCAAAGAATCAGCCAACTTCGCAAAATCAGCTTTATGTGGGTTAACCCCTTGTGCAGCGCAAGTCGTAGGCTTAGGAGGGTTGGGCGTGGCGGGAATCCATCCCTGCTGCAAAGCATATTTATTGAGGTGTCTCTTCAATGGGGCGATAGCCTTGACCAAAGCTGTATTGACTGACTTCTGGACCCTAGCATCTAATGCTTCTACAAGGTCCTGCTCCAATGAACCTGCTGGTTCAGACGCATAGTAATAGTCCTCCTCATACATATACTCCGCCATGATATAGCCCCGGTAATTAATTGAGCTAGTGAATAAGCCAACCAAAGGAGGATAAATCCTCAAACCAAAGTCCAGGGACTGGACCGTCGGGGGGAGAGGCACTACCCCAGGCAAGCCGATAGCTACAAAACCTTTTTGTTGTAAGTGGAGGGAGGGCTTGCCAAAATAACCTCTCTAGGCAAAGCCTATGCAACTGTTATACAGCCAACTGCACTCGTTACACAGCCGGCGTAGAATGGGGCTAAAACGGGCTGAGCACTTTTAAATTTGGAGCCTTTCCCGCTTCAAAACTGTCCGATCGGCAATTTGCGGTGAAATGGGCTCAAAATGGCTGCCGCGCATGCGCGGTTGCGACCGCCCGTGAAAACAGAAACAGGACTGTGCGATCGAGCGACGCGCAGTCCTCGCCCCTTCACTCCCTCTCCACAGGACACTGCTGAAGGCGCGTCGCGCCCGGCAGGGGAGGCCGCAGCGCTCCCGAACAAAGTAAAAGGTAAAACCCAATAGCCCGATCTAAGCGGACCCTCGCCGCCGCGCCTAGAACAAGGAAACAATATCGCGAAGTGAAGCGGGCCTTCGCCGCCGCGCTTGCCTTCAAAATAATCTGTCAAACGCTCACAACAGCGTACGCTAGGCGCGATCTCACTTGGCAGTACCCTGGTTAAGAAACGCTAGGGGGAAATGTAACAGTATACAGTAATTAATCGAAACACATAACAACCATACACTACAAAAATGCAAGTAGGTAAGGTAAGGGGCACTTAACTGGCTGCGGAGCAGCAAAGAAAGAGGAAGTAGTTATCTCTGTTGGGACTTTTATATGTTACTCTCTATGGTTGTTATGGGCTCTGAGGGCTCATGGGATTTGTAGTTTTTTATAAAATAAGTGTTTTGATTGGCTGCTGAATAAAAGCAAAGAAAAGAGAAGCATAATCGGAGCCTCCGGTCCTGACATAGAATCATGGGTTTATATAGCGCGACTACTCATACCTGAGGGTCTCTTAGCGCTACAGTGGATTCAGCAGAAATAAATCAATTTGATTAAAAGAGCCCTGATTTGTCTCATCAACTCAAGACACTTAGGTCCACAAAGGTAGGTGGTGCAGGGTCCCTCATGTCTTCACTCTCTTTAAGGGCTGCTTCTAGAAGGCTCTTGTATTGTTTACGGCAGACTGCGGGCAGTGGTAGGTATTGTCAGCCTTTGAAGTATTGCCGTGCTGTGGCATAAATTGCTTTATGGGTGTTTTTGCGTCAATCAAGGTCACCTTTTAAATGTGGTGTGAAAAAGTCATATTAAGTAGTCCCACTGCTGTGTTTTTTTTGTAAAATGCCCAGGCATTCTTATTGCAGTTCTCGTTAGTCTTCATTTCTCTGATCAGATAGCGGAAGTCACTCCTTCTCCTACCTCACGGCCAGGGCATGGAACGACCTCCCTCTTCACCCTGGTTTCTGGAATTCAGGAAAGGACTCGACCTGCAGTGGTGGCCGTGACAATAAAGAGGTGGTGGGGCGGATGGAGGGGAATGGGGGAGCGCGGGAGAGGGAGCACGGGGGTATAATAATAAGAAAAAAACCACTTACCTGGAGCTGCCGCCCGCCTCCCGCGTCATGCTCGTCCTTCCTGGTCCCAGCAAGCACTGGGCCCGCGTCACGGACTCCCTGCAATCCCCGCGCTGCTGTCATGTGACAGCAGTGCAGGGATTGGTCTGAGCAGACTGGAAAGACGCTTCGCTCAGACCAGGGAGTCTGTGAGGGTTGACATCATTTTATTTTTTATTTGCTGGCTCTGAGCCAGGTAGGGGGGCGACGCTCCTCTGCCATTGCGGAGGAGACGCCGCTGAAGACCTGGCTGTTTGACACAGCCTCTGCAGCAAGAATCATCAGCGCCGGGATACCCTCATGGGTGATTAGCCGTGCTTTACAAGTCCTGTTTGATTGATTGATCGATTGATCATAGAAAGAAGTGACCATCCACAGCCAATAATGAATAGCTCTTAGTCCAAACAACAGCACCCAGAACCAGCCATGAAAAACATTCAGACTCTCATAGTTGTTTACTGCCAGATAGTATCCACTCTAATCACACCAGCCCCAGCCAATAATGCCCCGTCTTTAGTGCCACCCTCAAGCAGTCTGTGCCATCCATGAATATCGCCCAATAGCACCTGTCTTATACATCAGATACCAGTCCCACCACAACAATCACAGCCAATCACAAATAGCCTCCAGTGCCACTTATTGCGTTCACTGCGAATCATGAATAGAACCCAGTCCCATCATATCGAATCAAAAATAGCACCTCTTCCACAGTCAATCATGACTAGACCTCCCCCGCCCCGATCTCATTCCAACATTCTGTCTGTCCTATATAGACCCTAATCACACCCAATTATGACTAGTCCCCAATCACATCTGCAGCCAAACACGAACAGCCACCTATCTCTCCCGTAGTATTCACAAACTTTGAGGAATAGCCCCCAAACCATTCCATAATCATTAGTGGACAATAAGGATTAGCCCCAGTCTCGCTACCGGAGCGAAAAAAGACAGCTGTAAACATATTCCAGTCTTACCGCATAAGTCAGACCCATAAATTCCACCACTGCAACTTAGTCACAATTATCCATTATAGCTGTAACAACCAATGACAAATAGTCACCTTCCTATTCACCAGAACGAATCAAGAACAGGCCCACACATTCCCCCACAACCTTCAAAACCAGTTAGAAGGCACCTACAGTGCGACCATAACAAACAGGCCATTCCATAATAGCCCACAGTTACATTCAAGACAAGCCTAGCCAATCATGAGTATGCACAGTCACACGGAAGCCAATCCTAGCCGTTCGTAAATACTCAGTCGCTATTATATCAATCTGTCACTGTTGAATTGGCGCAATCTCACCACAACAACTCAGCTAGCAATGACCAGCTCCAATCTCAGCCTCCTCAACCAAAGCTTGCAGTCGTGAATGACCCACGTTCTCACCCAGATCAATCTCAGCCAGTCAAGAATAACCTCAAATCCACCCACAACATCCACAGTCAGCAATAGTCCACAATCCAATCCCCAGCAAGTGCAGCCATTCAAGAATAACCCCTGATCAACCCACAACATCCACAGTGAGTCAAGAATAGTCCACATTCCCACCCAGGTCAATCTCAGCAAGTCAAAAATAACATTTAACTCACCCACAACGTCCACAGTCAGGAACAGTCCACAGTCCAATCCACAGCAAGTGCAAGAATATACTCTGGACCACTCACAACATCCCCAGTGAGTTTAGAATCATCCGCATTCCCAACTAGCACAATCTCAGCCAGTCAAGAATAACCTCCGGCCTACCCACAACACCTACAGTCAGGAATAGTCCACAATCCAATCCAGCAAGTGCAGCCAGCCAGGAATAACCTCTCATCCACCAACAATATCCACAGACAGTCTGGAATAGTCCATGTGCCCATTTGGTACAATCTCAGCTAGTCTAGAATTAACTTTGACCCACCCACTTCATTCACAGTCTGGAATAGTCTATCTTCCCATTCAAAAAAAGTACAGCCAATCCTGAAAAGCTCAGCAGTGAAAACACTACTGCATACCTCCAGAGTAAGGGTCCAGGAGAGAAGTCCTTTGAGGTCATCTTCCCCATCCCATAAATGTGGAGTCGTAGACCACTTGTCCTTCCTTGTCCTTAGAGAGACATTACACATAGGTCAGTAAACCTCTGCATTCCTCTCAGTTCTTCTGTGTGTTGGTAATAAGGTTGGTGAGTGGAGTATGAGTGGAATTCACGAGTTACCACAGTGACTACCTATAATGATGCCAGTTGGTAGAAGCTGTTCGATGCTCAAGTTGATACCACCTCTGAGTTTGTTTGTTTAAGCTGGGCAGGTGTTGGCTACATTTCCTAGTAAGTGGACACCCTCACCAACATTCTCACCAGAGAGGCCACAGTTTAAATGGACATGGAATCTGAAGCGGCCACCTTGCACGGATCCCTTAATAGCGAGGTCCAGTGGCCTGAGAAAGATGACAGTACTGCTTCTTTACCTGATCTCGGTCCACACTCACCTCACCCTCACACCTACAGTTGCTTCTAATAACAGCAGTCAGGGTGGGGGGATAAATTGAGAACAGAATAGAATGGAAGAAACTACAAGACACAACCCGTTCCAGAAGAGATGAACATGGCACAGGGGAAATAATGTTTAATATTAATTAAATCTGCTTTCTAGAAAATAGTTTCCGCCTTCATGTTGGGCATTCTTCCATGAGCGCATCAACAAATATTAGAAATTCAAATCAGGCTCTTTTTTACGTATTGTAATCTAATTGAATCCTATTAGTGCGTGTTGTAGTTTAGACACAGTCATTAGTTTGTGCGTCAGCCCCAGTGTCTTCGGCCCCTAGAGTTTGCTCGTCTGCATGAGGCTGTGCATGGGGTGGGCCTGGGCGCCCTGCGCCCTGCATGTGCAGCCTGCTGATTAAATATTGTTTGCTGCACTGCTCAGCCTGCAGTTTACTGGAAAACCAGCAGGAAGAGTTGGAAGTAAATCGAAATAACACACACTGGGAAGGCAGACTGTAAATTACGATATTTTCTTAGAATTTGTTGATACCGACCTTCTTTGGATAATAAACATTTGAAAATATTACAATGTCTGGGTCCTGGAGTTTGCCCTGGCGTATAGGATTCTGCCTTCAGGGGGCTTAGTTAATTTACTGCTGGTCCTAAAAACGAAATAAAGGAAATACAAAAAAAGAGACAGTGCTTTTCATCTCCGAACAAGCAGAGCTGAACACCTCATGGGCAGCAGGACTAGACAACGCACAGCAAGCAGTAAATGAAGCAGGGCCTCACGGGGCTGCACGGGCCACAGGAAGCCGCGTTGTACCGCTCCCAGCTCATAGCAGACAGCACAGCACTGCTTCCAGCAAGCAGCAGCGTAAAACCACATCAAGGTAGCAATACCACACAGCACACCCTTCACATTAAGTAGAACTGCAAAGCCGACGTCTAGTACGTCTACACAGCTCACAGCAAGGAAATCTAGAGTTTATTTGTAGCATGGCTACACAACAGACAACAGATATGGCTACACACAGGGTTGACAATACTCTGAATTACCCCGCTAACCGTATAGAGGCGATGCTGCACACGTTGCTACCCAGTTGTGCATAGCTAACTCTAAGCAGAGCTACGCGCCCCATAGCTAGAATTGTTCGACTATCCTCAACAAGCAGTTCTACACAACTCACACAAACGTTGGGCTACACAGCTCACGGCCAACAGGGGGCACGCAACAGCTCTTCACACTAAGCACATACATGTGTGCATACCTATATGCAGGGATGCCCAGATTACATCTGTTTGTTACAGAAAGTTTACAACTAGCAGGGTTACAAGCCTATAGGAAGCAGTGTTGGACAGCTCAGCGTAAACAGGGCCACGCAGTTCAATCAAACTGTGCTACACAACCAGTCATAAGCAGTATTCACTGCTCGTAGGAAGTAGGTGTACACAGTTAACAGTAACACACAGCTGCCAGCAAGTAGTGCTGGATTACAAAATGCTGCTCCCAGTAATCAGTACTACACTACATGCAACAAGCACGACTACCCAGCTTACAGCATGCAGAGATCACACAGCCCAGCATATAGAGCTATCCAGTGTATAACAAGCAGGACTACACAGCTCACAGCAAGCAGAGCTTCACGGGTCACCATGCAGGGCTCAGCGGCACACACCAAAGACATAAAGGCTTACAGTCCAGAGCAAACATACCTACACCACTCATAGCAAGCAGAGCTTCACAAGTCACACCAATGACAAGAAGCCTATGCAGTTCAAAGCAAACATACCCTAATAACTCACAGCAAGCAGAGCTTCAACGCTCACAGCAACAACAACAAATCTATGCAATTCAGTGCAAACATACCTACACCACTCACAGCAAGCAGAGCTTCACAAGTCACACCAATGACAAGAAGCCTATGCAGTTCAAAGCAAACATACCCTCATAACTCACAGCAAGCAGAGCTTCAACGCTCACAGCAACAACAACAAATCTATGCAATTCAGTGCAAACATACCTACACCACTCACAGCAAGCAGAGCTTCACAAGTCACACCAATGACAAGAAGCCTATGCAGTTCAAAGCAAACAAACCCTCATAACTCACAGCAAGCAGAGCTTCAACGCTCACAGCAACAACAACAAATCTATGCAATTCAGTGCAAACATACCTACACCACTCACAGCAAGCAGAGCTTCACAAGTCACACCAATGACAAGAAGCCTATGCAGTTCAAAGCAAACATACCCTCATAACTCACAGCAAGCAGAGCTTCAACGCTCACAGCAACAACAAATCTATGCAATTCAGTGCAAACATACCTACACCACTCACAGCAAGCAGAGCTTCACAAGTCACACCAATGACAACAAGTCTATGCAGTTCAAAGCAAACATGCTTACATATCTACAGCAATACGGAAAACAATTGGTCCTGTCGGGTAATACAATTGCTGTGATAAGTTTATATTATTGTTAAGAAAAAACAGGACAATTAGTAATACAACAAATGTCAATTTTCAAGTGAGAAAAGAAATTGAATCTATGCAATGGGAACACACCAGAGAAACACATTTTTCAAAATAAAGTCTTTTTTACTTTTTGTGTTTTCAGAGAAAGGCTGTCACAAATAAAACTCAATTGTAGACGAAGGGTTTGTGACAATAGTGAAAATAAGTGACATGTGGTGGTCAGTGAAACGGTGGTGCACTGTATACAAAACGTACATAAGTGACATGAATAAGTTAGATTCAAAAAATAATTTCTTCTACAGATGCACTGTCTCCTGCTTTTAGCATGAATCCTAGACACAATGATGACTTTGTATTAGGGTCAAGGACCAATTGTTTTCCGTATTGTTAATACCCAGGTCCTGAGGGACATAGGGTCACCCCATTAACTTTAATGGTACATATCTACAGCAAGCAGAGCTTCACGGGTCACCATGCAAGGCTCAGCGGCTCACAGCAACAACATCAAGGCTTACAGTCAAGGGCGAACATACCTACACAACTCACAGCAAGCGGAGCTTCACAGCTCACAGCAACGACGCAAGTCTATGCAATTCAGAGCAAACATACCTACATCACTCACAGCAAGCAGCTCTTCACAGCTCACACCAACGACAACATCAAGTATGCAGTTCAGAGCAAACATACCTGCACAGCTCACAGTAAGCAGAGCTTCACAGCTCACACCATGGAGGTCTCAGCAGCTCACAGAAATAACAACAGGTCTACACAGCTCACAGCAAGTAGAGCTTCACGGGTCACAGTATGCAGGGCTCACAGCGACAGGTCTACACAGCTCGCAGCAATCAGGTTTAGATCGCTGATAGCAAGCAGTGTTACCCTACAAGCAGTACTACACCGCAAGAATTACTACACTGCCCACAGCAAGCAATGGCACAAAGCCCTTAGTAAGCAGTATTATGACTTCCACGCCATACAGGGATTTATGAGTCACTCTACACTGATGCACATCCCACTCTCATATGGTCTCCATTAAATGCCTTGGTCCAGTTGTCGTTAGTGTGTTGTCGTACCATCTAGCGAGGAAAGACCATTCCATCCATGAGATTTTTTTTCTTTCCCCTACTTCTCCTATTTTTCATCTCTCCTTCCTTCTAGGCTTTGAAGTGAACTGATGTTGGCAAGAGGCACTGTCGAAACAATCACCTTGAGTTACCTTTGTGCTCTTGTGCACGACTATCACTACTGCACGGCTAGCAGGAAGCCGCGCTACTCGTCCTATACCAAGCAGTACCGACAGAGGACAGCAAGAAGGTCGACACAATTCACAGCAGACTTAACAACAAACCTACAGAGAAGACCCACACAGTTCATAATAGGATGGCAAAACAGATCACAGTCGTCGGTACCACACAGCAATGGTTTATTCCGGAATAATTTTTGGCTTTGTTGTTTTTGCTACAAACCTTTACCTTTAAAACATATTTTTAATTAACATTGTCATGGATCTTGTATATTGGCTAATATGGTTTCCATTTCGACCTGGCTTCAATAGACTCAAACCCTCCTCTGGTTTAAAAAGACACCACACACCTTGGTGTGTTCCTGGGCTTGGCGGGAACTGGCAATTCCCAAGAAAGGGGGCGATGATGCCTGAGTGCCCATGTTTGCTATTTCCCTACATCAAAAAATCTAGGAGGGATGTGCCCCATCATGTGCACCTTCCTCCCTCAACGACATGATAGCATCATCAATCTTCAGAGTGATGACCCGAGTGCTTGTTGTGGCCTCCATCGGAGAGAAGAGGTGGTTGTACTCAACAGCGCTCCAGGAGGCCTACTTCCACGCCCCGTTTGGACAGCAGTTGAACTTCACGTTTTTAATAGTGTCAGCAATAACAGTGCACCAATAGCAACGTGGCTTGCATGCAACCCCTAAAGTCTTCACCGTAACCCCACTCTACGATAGTGGGTTTCTTACCGTTGCAAGTAGTACACATCAGCCTCCTACTTGGCTGACAGGTCCTTACAAGCTGCAAACAGTACTTGACGCGTTTTGCAACTTTTGGGTTCTGTATATACCACCTCATTGCTTCTCCTCTGCCCTCGGCGACTCTCCAACGTATGAGTTGTGCTGGACCACTACATTGGTGCAATGTCACAGAACGCTGAGGAGCATGGAGTCTGTCCTTCGCTTCTAGGTGCCACGCTCATCCTCAGACTCTTCACTCCGGAGGGCACTCGAAGAGATGGGCTCACCCATGAAGGCGAGACCAGAATGTGGCGTTAATCGAGGGGGGCAGATGCATGCAGGGTGTATACACCGTGCGGTCTGGGGGCTGACATTTTATTTTTGAGTGGCTAGCGCCACGTTTGTTGTCGGCCATCACTGTTTCCCAAAGCAGCCGTTTTAAGACAGCCCGTTGGGTTTCTAGTTGTTGAGTAAGGTTCTTAATTCTAATAGCAAGACTTATTGGAATTGAGTAAGTAACTTCTGGTCAGTGTTCCAATACTGGCAATCTTTAGAGGGCAGCCGGGCGTGCCATACTGGTGGCACAGACGACCCCATAGCCAGTAACTAAGCTGCCTTCCATATCATTGGGCCCTTCGAATACTTTTTTAAAAGTCATAACATTAGCAGAATCCACGGGGTTTCCTTGAGTAGACTATTGTAGATTTGAAGTACATATTTGCAGTTAACACAACCAATCTTCTCTCTTGCATGGTTTTGGTGTTGGGGTGTGTGTGTTCGGTTGAAGAAGTCGTGTAGGGTGCAGGGTACCTTTGCACTTTAGTTTTGGACACTGTAACTGACACTGTATTACTGCTTTCGTGTGTTTGACTTTGCTGCCGGCTGCTTGATGTGTTTTTGATGTGTGTGTATTATGCGTTTATAAATGCAATACAAAGTTTAATTAGTAAATAGAAAACTACCTAAAATATAAAACCTTCTTTAATGTATCAATTCCGGCTCGTGGCCCACATTTCTTTTCCATTCTTCGGCAGAGGCCAATCTCGCCTGTGGCCTGACATTTTAATTTGTCATTTTCCCCTCACCGCAGTGGCAGAAATGGGTTTTCGCGCTGAAAATAATCGACCGAATTGAGCTGCCTGGCTGTTCAATGCACCCTCTGGAGGAGAAAATGGCTTTCATTTGTTTTCTTGTATATAATTTCTCAGAAACCTCTTCACTCAGTCAACATTTTTTTCTGCCCTCCTCCGGTTGGTGGCCGTGGGGTGTATTAGTAACTCTCTGAAAGGGGGGAGGGGGTGGTTAGAATAAAACGAGTTCCTTCGCGCCAGAGTGAAGGGTTTGCAGGGCGGGAGCTATAGGATTTCAAGAACAGCCCTTCGATGTGGCACCAGGGGTGTACCAGGATTATAAGGGGACCAGAGGAGGGTGCAAGAGCAACTCACCAAGGGACAGTGGAAAAGACGAGAGATGTACATTAAGTCAAAACAGAGAAGGACACCTAAGTGGTGCAGGCGACGTGGAGATAGGAGTTGTAAATTAGGGGGCAGGGAGTACAATATGTGCACACTGTGGAAGTGGGATGCAGAGAGACTGAGGGGGGCATGCTTTTATGCCATTTACATGACCTTTTCCTCCTGAGTTACTCCAGAGCTTGCCCAGCTCCAACTAGAAGACCAGGTAAGGTGAGCATGGATCACCTCTTATTTTGTTGGAATACACTGAAGTTTCCGCTAACTTTGCCCGGCCTTGCAAAGCCATCAATTTTTGCACTAAGGAATTTAATCCTCCAGGGCCTTGGACTGCCGGCCTTTGCCCACCTGCCCTTTGCCTTCAGTGTTGACGTGTCACAAGCTGGTAATGAATGGTAGATCACTCACAGTTTGTTGGTAGGACCTTGGTTAGTTACCGTCTCCCTCTATGTGTAAGGATTCTTGCTTATGTATTAACGATGGTGGAATAACCAGTGGAACACTTTCTTCACTGGCCAAGCATGAGTCTACCGTCTAGGTTTCTTTCTAGTTTTGTTGTTTTATTTAGTGGTATTTTTTACAGAATGAGCACCACCTTGGGATAAAAGAGAAAGGACCACTTCCTTTTAGGTGAACTGGTGAGCTTGAGGCTCAGCGTGGTTGGTGACGGGTGGCAGAGATTGAGAGGAAAGCCGCAGGGCTTTTAATCTGGAATGTATCGAGTGCTGTCACACCTCCGAAGAGTGCTCTTAGTGAATGTCAGACCGCCACTGGTTAGTGAACCTTTATGAGGTCAATAAATGTAGTTTACCAGTGATGCCACAAGCTCTTTAATACCAGTAGACTGCTCCATGGTGTCAAAGACTCCTATTTGGGCTGCAAAACCTTTGAGATAGCAAGGCTGAGCGGCCATGCTCCATCTGGGGAGTGGAGGTGACCTAGGAACTTTGACGTAGTGCAAAAAAACACAGTCAAGTTTAATGTTTAGTCTGGGTTACAGTTTGCTAAACAGATAGGTCTTTATTAACAAACCCGTAAAAATGATGCACAGGAAAGCAAACCAGAGGTCCTGACATCTGTTTCGAGATATAGCCACAAATGATTTTATAAATTTACCGCCTCTGGTACTACTGATTCAGTTTGTGTCCTGTCGCCACATTAACTGTAGGGAAAAGTTGATTGGAAACACCATGCTCTTGGCAAGGCAAGTAACTGCCTTCAGATCTACTTAGTCTCTCACTTACAGCAGTCCTACCATGGGAAAGAGAAAGTCTCCTGAGTCCAATTCCGTGCAGGTCACTTGTAAGGCGGGCTTCTTAGCAACCATGACTTCAATGGCTAAGTGCTCTAATAGTGTCTATTTGGGATGCCAGCCTTATGGGAGAGAGGGAACTCTGTAGTCAGGGAAATGCTGAAGGGCTTATGATGTGCCAATAACTCAAACCTGACAACCAAATCTGTACTAGAGCACGGTACGTGGCAGGGGAACCAGAAGAAGACATTGGGACAATTAATATGGGAAAGGGTCTTCAATCATGCGTTGACCAGTGAATGGTGGTAACTGAGCCTGAAACAGGCTTTGCAGCGTGTACAGTGGAGGAGAATGCATTGGAGCTGATGCACTTCAGGGGTGTACAAATGCAGCGGCAGACATTAGAGCCTATTGTGTCTTAGTGAGGCCTGCTGCTACCTTAAGAACTTCAGTAGTTAAGGAGGCTGTAGTAGCTATTGGAACTTATTATGCAACAAACTAGCAGCCAGTAAAATCTGTGTTGTAGTCCTAGAGCCAGTGTTAAACACGGACGCCTATGGTGTGGTAAATGCAGGGCTTTAAGTGGGATGAAAAAACTGGGGGGTTTCTCAAAGGGGCGTGGCCAATGCCATTAAGGGCATTGCTTAAAAACAGTTAAGCAAAAAATCTGTGCTTAGCATAGTGTGCCGCCTGGCTTGTATTTCGCTGTTTCTGTCATTGCATCCACATATATGATACAACAAGTAACATCATACCTACAACAAGTCAGGACTATTGGCTTTGTCAATGGTTGTTAGATGCATAAGATAAATAAGCAGCAACTATGGCTTGTTATATAGAATACTGAGAAAGCTTCCACTTACAGCCCTGGTGACACCACGACAATGTTGCTGCTCCTGAGTTTCAAAGAGAAGGAAATCCAGAGAGAAAATTACTCTCTTTAAAGGATTTCCCTTCCTCTACAACGCTCACCTGGCATGACGGCATGACGTCATGCCGTAACTTCTCAACTAGTGAGAAGTGAGCAGAGTGAAAACCCGCACATGATCTGCCTGCTGTCACTGCAGTCCGGGAAAAAACGGGCCGCCTGTGCCAGGGCACGAATTACAGCCCGATAGAGACCCGTTTCGAGGCCTCCTTAAAAAAACTGCCGGTGCTCAGCACCGGTGAGACCCGGCCCACTTAAAGCCCTGGGTAAATGAGCCTTGAGCAGGCGTTGCCACTTATGCGGTAATGAAGATAGCACCGGACATTTAAGCATATGTTGTAATGGAGATCCCAGTAAGCAGCCAGGCCTGTGTTGTTTTTGAGCCTGCAGCAAGCTCCTCTTTTACTGTAAAATGAGTCTGCATTGTTATGTTATGTTAAATAAGCTTATAAAGCGCACGTATACCCGGAGGTGTCTTGGCGCTAAATGGAAAGGCAACCTCATCTCGGCTCAAGAATCTAGTGGCCATGCTATAAGATGCTAAAGTCAAGCAGAGTTAAATAACCAGGTTTTTAAAATGTTCCTAAAAGCCAAGAGATTGTTTCTATGTTTTGGATGCGGCATCGAAGGCACTGAAGGCTCTGACATAGTTTAAAAGGCTTTAGCGGGCATTGGAGCTTCTTATGTGGCAAAGGAGCCTGCGGCATATGCCGCATTAGAGCTAGTTATCTGGTAAGAAGGCCTGAGCGGCTGTTGAAGCCTGCGCGTCGATAAAGGACCCACACTGATAATAGAGTGAGTCCAGGAGTGGAGCCTGCAGCAGGCCTTGGTGCTTGTGTATGGTTTAGTAGCCTTCTTATGTTGTAAAACGAACCCACCTCAGTCATTGAAGACTATGATGTCATCAAAGAGCGTGACGCAAGCACTGATGACCGTTTAAGAGCCTATGGGTTAAAGCAGCCTGCAGCAGGGGAAGTAGTTAAAAGTCCTGGAGCACACACTAGAAGTTACATGCCATTGAAACCTGGAGCAGTGACTGATGCCGGCTATGAGATGCGGTTTGCTGCATGCACTCTCCTTTTTGTCCAGTGGTCTGTTATTATGTCATTCACATTTTTCTTCCGCCCACTATATCGTACATTATGGGGCAGTGGATCAGCCCGCTTTATCTATTGGCTAACTTCACTGTGAGTGACGTCATTGTGCCCTTTCACAGACCGCACATTCACACAAAGTAGTTGTCATTAGTGACAAAAAACATATTTTTGGTTTCAGCCAATGTTTTTTTTAGATTTACTGGGGCCAACAGCTTCCCCAACAATAAAGTTTTGAATAAATCATGACACAGCAAAACACTTATTGCCAAAGCCAAAAGGTTGACACCGAATACCAGGCCTATTGGCTTTGCCACTGTTGGTTTGGTAAAGGAGCCTGGAGAAAGCGTGGGAGCTTATTATAGTTGGTAAGTGTGTTTGTAACAGACATAGAAGTTGATTATATGACAGAGAAGCAGACTTTAAGGCTTGGTATGTGGCAATGAAGCCTGCAGCTGCAAAGAGGCTTCTTAGCTGGTAAAGATGCCTGAAGCTGGGACTGAAGAGGGTTATAAGGCGGAGAGGCCGGCAGCAGGCACTGTTGCTTACTATGTGGTGGACACGTCTTTAGCAGAAACTGGAGCTTTTTATGTGGCAAAGAAGCCAACTGGCAGGTAATGAAACTTGGGCAATGGGAGTGAAGGTTCCAGCAGGCCTTGGAGGTCGGGATGTAGAGAAGCGCTGTGAAGCAGGCACTCTTGCTGTGGATTTGAAGCAGGCACTCCTGCTTCGGATGTGAAGCAGGCACTCTTGCTGTGGATGTGAAGCAGGCACTCCTGCTTTGGGTGTGCATCCGGAGTCTTAGACAAAGATTTTATTTCTGTGTAGGTATCGGAGTCCACAAGCGGGCTCCCTTCAGTGAGTTTTTTGTTAGTCAGTCTGCTTATTAATTAGATTCCTGATTTAACATGGCGGCTGAGTATACGAATTCTCGTCTCGTGCTGACTGTAGACTGACAGAACATGGCGCCCTGCTCTGCGGGGTCACGCCTTCCCGGCGTCTGCTGGCTCATGCTGTAGCTGTTTAACAGTTTTATTTCCGCTCCTTTCAACATGTCCACCAGCAAGATGCTTTCCGTCCGTCCTGGCTATTTATATCCACTTATCGCAGCTATTTCCGCCTGCACAAAGTTTCCTGGCACCTTGGTTGCAGCGCAGGGCTGTGAGCTGGAATGTGCCATGGTGTGGCGGGTATGGTGGGGAAGTGAGGCCAGGAGTAGAAGCTCCTAACAGCAGGACATATGCAAGGATGGAAGGGTATGAGACAAAGAGATGAAAATGGGATGTGCCATGGTGTGGCGGGTTTAGGGGGGGGGGGAGGTGAAGTGAGGCCAGAGGTGGGAGCCCCTACCGCAGGACATTGCAAGGTTGGAAGGATATGAGACAAAGAGATGAAAATGGGTTGTGCCATGGTGTGGCGGGTTTGGGGGGGATGAAAGAGGCCAGAGGTAGTAACTTCTACCACAGGACACTGCATGGATCAAAGGGTATGAAGATAAAGAGAAGAAAATGGAATGTGCCATAGTGTTGCAGCGAGCTCCTGACACAGGGTTGTTAAAAGGGGGTGTATGAAGATACAGGGATGAGAATGGAAGGTACCCTAATGTCTCAGGGGGATCCTGTCAAAGGGACACTGGATGGCAGGGTTGTATGACAATGTGTTCTATTGTAACATTTTCAGACTACTGATGAGACAACAAAATGCTCCAATTCCAGCCAGGGCCTGGCACCCTTTCAGAGATGTGTCTTTCGATGTAGAAGGACCTATGTGGGAAGTCGGTTGAGATGCTCGTATGTCTGAAGAGTTGCAGACAGTGCAAGAGTAGACTCGGCCTCTCAAGCCTTCTTATCCATCGTAGTCCACTTCTTGTGTTTATAATGACAGCAAGAGCCATCCGGATTGCAGGTAATTTTCAGTACTCGATATTGATACAGTCATTCGGTTCCAAAGTCTGGCTGTAGCGTCAGTAGCGCTTGAGTGCAGAGATCGAGCTTGGCAACATATGCCGCCTTTGTGCGGAATGAAGAGTGGTTGAGTGCCAGGGATGGATGTGTGAGCTGCACTCATTCCATTAAAGGTGATGATTCTACCTACTGGAAGCCAGTATATGGAACGGAGGTCAGTTGTGATGTGGCTCCACATTGGTAGGTTGAGAACCTGTAGGAAGCCATTCTCTGTAGTTTCTGAAGTAATAATAGGGGTGTAATGATGTCATCGGCATAGTTAAGGTGGAAGAGTATAAATATTATTCATTTTAGTATTAGTAGAATAATAATAATACATACACACCTAAGCATCTTGGCACTAGGAACAACCAACGAGAGACGGGACATCCAATGACAAAACAAAGACGAGACTGGAAAAAGCAGTGGAACATTTACATATCCAGAGGAGTGTCTGAGCATCTCCAGGTGAGGCAGAGAGTACTAGTGCGATGATAGCTTGGACCTGTGAGCAAGAGCCATAAGTATGGGAACATTCTTTAGTGAGATCTCGTCTTACGGAAGCTTTGTGTGGCCACTTGATTTACTTGTGATGTATGCACCACCCCTAAGTTCCTCACTTCGGCTGAGTATGGTGGCAGGGGTCCTAGTTTTAGATGCCAGATGGTTGAATGTGCCCAGTTACACACTCAAGAGCCTTCATTTTTAAGGTGTTGATCTTGAGGTTGGTATCAGACATCCTCTTTTAAGCGTTTTCCGACAGCACAGGAGTCCAGATCAGATGAGCTTTGAAGCTTTAGATTTATTTGAGTGTCATCAGCATAGCTATAGCAGTTGGGCTTTGAGGATGATACGAGGGTTGGTAGTGGAGGTAGATATTGCTTCAGGGATGAAGCATAAATGGGCTGTGATGCTGCAGGGAGCTCCTGCCTCAGGATGTTAGAAGGAAGCAGGTGTATGACGAGACAGGGACAGAAGTGGACTGTGCTATGGTGTGGTAGGGGACTTCTACGGGGACAATGTAAGGGAGTGGGTGTATGACGATACGGGACACAGAAGCAGACAAGCCTTGGCGTGGTGAGGGACTACTTCCAAAGGGACATTTGATAGAAGAGGGTCTATAGAGATACAGGGAGGAAAATGAAATGTGTCATGGTGTGGTGGCAGGGGCTCTTCCACACGGACATTGGAAGTTAGGGGGAGTTTGGATATACGTGTTCACAATTGGCAGAGGGCTCCTAGCATAGCACATTGGAAGGAAGGGCATGTATGGTGATAAGTGGATGAAAATGTAATAAATGATGGTGCATCGGAGGTGGGAAGGGTACTGCCAAAGGGCCATTGGAATACAGGTGTGTATGGGGATACAGATATGAAAATGGAATGTGCCAAGGTACTGCAGGGGGCTCCTGCTAAAGGGACATTGCAAGGAATGGGACCCTTTCTTTCCAATGTCCCTTTAGCAGGAGCCCCCAGCAGTATATAGGGATCAGAATTGATTAATTATTCATTACCAGACCAGCTTTAATGGGAGATGATTGCTCTCCACTGAAGAGGAAAAACATATTTTACACGAACATTTTCCCTAATATATTGACTAAAGCCAACGCCTTTGCAGGCAGTTCTGAAGCAAAACCAATTAAATATGTCAATACTTCATGTTCTGCCATGCTGTAGTACCCAGGGGCATTCTTAACCACCAGCAGCAGCAGCAAGTCATCCATGTGCTTGTCCTGCTTCCTGAGGTTTGCTTTAGGTGCTAGGTGGTCTGAGGATCTCTAACGGCATCCAATCCTGATAGTAGACCCCTGTCCTCCACCCTGTCTGGAGATCCCCTGAGCATCCTATAGCCAATCAAGCCCTTCTTGCGAGACATTTGACATTTTGTTCAGAGACTTTTTACATAGTAGTGATGGTGGTCTATAGACTTGTGAGGGTTTAATAGATAGTATACTTTTAAGACATAGTTGTTAAGGTATTAAATACTTGTGCCAGTTGTATGGATGGGCAACATATGCGTACGACAATATATAACACTATCTGATAAAATGTAATGACCCGAACCCCAGAAGTACATAAGAATCTGTTATCCGACTGCTGCCGAGGAAGCTCGGCGACCCAGGACATCTGACACTCTAAGTGTCTGCATGCTTTTGCCTCCACTAGATTCTGGGCTGCGCCCTTGGCCCTTGTTCAGCTTCACCAAGAAAGATCGTGTTTTGGAAAGGCCAGTGATGTTATTAACAGTATGTGATTAAGTGTATATGGACTTATACTATGGCAAGAAAGTAAGCCATGGATAGAAACATTTACTTCCTAGATTTTCAGGGTATCACGTGAGATAAATTTGTATGCAATGAATCGTAACTAAGAGTAATTACATGATTATCCTAAGGATCTGTGATGGAAATCTCCCCTCTGCCTCTTCCCTTAGACAAGTGTTGGACAGTCCATCTTTATCACACAAGGCACCCAGCTTGAGGCCTAAGAATTCTTTATGCCGCGTACAGAAACAACAATCTTTCTATAAAGCAGCAGGACTAGTATGAAATACAGAGCCCTAGTTCTACGAATCTTGGTGTTTTGCGTAAATGATTTTCCTACGCGACACTGATGGCGTTATTTGAATAATACCCACCTCACTGTGATTGGTGTTACCAGCAAGCACATGCCAAGGCACACAGGCCTGGTAACATTCCTATAGCAGCCTAGCATTTAGGCTATCGTCTGCACTTGCTGTGCAAGTAAGCTTGGGTACTGGGCTGGAAACCTATTCTGATAACGTTGGTGGGCACACAGTGGATGCTATGCTAGACAGGACATAATGAAAATGGAAATATATTGTGTGTTTGATCTTTATACTTAGTGTTCACAAATTCCTCATGGACGCAGTCTACATCTCCTTTTGAGACTTCTTGATTTTACAATTTCTTAGACCCCAGAATTTTGCTTTCACAAATGCAAGCTTTTGTACAACACAGACGGCATCCAATAACTCTGCGTTAGGTGCGTCTGCTCAAAAGTCATCAGTCTGGTCCTCCAGATCGAGATGATGAATGTAGATGTGGTCAATTCTTGAAAGACAGGAATTTGTAAAATTATGTCATGTAGCACGCGTTCAAGTTTCCATTACTTAACGCGGAGCAGTGTTTTAGACAGGTTTAAGTATTGCCCTTACATGATGCCCAATTACAGAGTGCTTTGGTTTTGATTGATGCCTTCATTATGGTGCGCAGTGCCTGCTGAGCCAGTTTCCACTCAGGAGCTCCGAAGCAAGGGGTTTTACAAATACAAGATCATTTGTTGATGACAGATGGAAGTTAACCCCAGACATCATCTAGCGTTTGCTGTTTTGGATAAGGAGGTCTTCTAGGGAAAACGTTATATTAGTTTATATCAGTTCATCATTTAATGCCTTGCATTATTATAATACTTTATTGGTATTTAACATCAATTTAGATATTGTTAAGAACTCTGCACAAGCTGTTAGAGTCTTTAACACATTTTCTGTTTTTTCACCCCATCCAATTTTTTTTTTATTTGAATGAATGAATATAAGCTTTATAAAGCGCGAACTAAGCCCAGGGGCGTCAAGGCACTGCGAAAAGAGGTCAGGAGACCGAGGTGCACATATGTACAAGGCTTACGGAGTTGAAAGAGTGAAAAGCCAGGTCTTCAAGGCTTTACGGAAGAGAGAATGAGATTCCAGAGCCGAGATTGAGAGAGGAAGGGAGTTCCAAAGCTTAGCTGCAGCCACAGAGAAGGCTCTGCCCCCCAACTAGCTTTCCTAAAACTTGGAACTATCAGCAAGTTCTTACTAGCCGATCTTAACTGCTTGGTGGGGACATATCTCCGAAATAGTTTTTAATGCCTTCTGACCCCGTATTGTAGAAAGCCTTATGAACAAGGCAGAGGGCTTTGAATGCAATTCTCCGACCAAGCGGAAGCCAATGCAGATTACTGATAGTGGCCGAGACTGAGTGATATTTGGGAAAACCCATCACCAGCCTGGCAGCAGCATTCTGCACTAGCTGAAGTCGATGCACAAGCCCCTTATTAATACCCAATTACAGTAGTCTAATCTAGACAACACACGGGCCACAACTGCCTGTTTTCGGGAGGAAAAGGAAAGAAATTGGGAGATCTTTCTGAGAATCCTTATCATCCCAAAGCAGGTGGAAACTGTTCTATTGATTTGGGGGCCCAGGGAGAGGGAGTTGTCAATTATGATGCCTACATTTTTAGCACTGAGGCCAGGGCGGGGGCAAGGACCAAGCGTGTCCGGCCACCAAGCCTCTGACCAAATATCCTGATGGTTTCCAAAAATTAAAACCTCAGTTTTTTCCCCATTGAGTCTTAGATAGTTCTCTACCATCCAGAAAGCCACTGCCTGCATACAATTTTTAAAATTCGCCGCCGATGCTTCTGCGCTGTCAGTGATAGAGACCATAATTTGAGTGTCATCAGCGTAGGATAACATTTCTAACCCAAAAGATCTTACCACCTTGGAGAGAGGGGCTACATAAATATTAAAAAGGGTAGGACTCAATGAGGACCCCTGAGGGACTCCACAGAACAACTAATTGAAAGCTGAGTAGAATTGACCCATCTGTAATTTGTAATTTGTTTTTCATTTGACAAGATCTGTTATTTACCTTTAACTTCTTCCCGACCGCCCAGTTAAACATTCCCTCCCCCAACAAAGAGCATTTCATTATATGTTTGAATTTTTGGTGGGTGTAGTCAATTCAAGGACAGCAAACTGCAATTATTCTGCTGCACAGTGCGGTGCACAAACATAATAGTGGGCATATGTTTGTTAAACCAACATATGCTCATTATCTTGATACCTTTTTACTGAGGCTTTCTTGGGGATACAAACATTTGAACTGTGAATGTTATTGGTGATCAAGACAGTGATCCAAATCTGTAAAAAATCTACTGTGAGTGACTGAATTCATTATCTCTGTAGCGAGGTCACCTTGAAAAAATCATTAATGTGTCACAGCGGGAAATTAAAATGTATACATTTACTTGAAATAGCTTTATAGATCTGTATGAATATTTTTTAATATTTTCCTGATATATTGACCTCATTATCTCACAATTTCCCCTCTTCCATTTTGTAGTGTTTAATGTGTATTGAAATGGAATAGGCACACATGCCTAAATTATATGAACATAGCGCAAGCATTTGCTGGTTTAATTTTATGGTTTTTCACATATATGGTTACAATTATTTGTATACTTTTACCCAAATTTGTAAATAAAATAGTTAAATAACTGATGCAATGTAGCATTTCTATTTCATTAGGAAAGGTATATTCTCGTGTTTGTTATACATCATATGGTGACAATAGTTCATGTTTCTTTTACAATGTATTATTTTGAAATATATACATTCATTATATGGTGTTCCACTGTGCAGAGTTTACTTTCAGACGTTTTTACTTTCAGCCTGAAACTTTTTTGGCGTAAACTGAAGTACCATGGGACATCTGACTGAAGAGCAAGACCATCATCTTACTCACTTTTTTTTAAAATGTACATTATTATTTTATTAAAGAGAAAACTGACCAGAAAATATTTTTACAGAGAAATCACTGCAAAAAGGTTGTTACAAAAATATATTTTTACAGAAGAATGACAACATGACAAAATGACAGCATACAAAAATATCTTCACAGAGAAATCATTAAAATACGTTCACAGTGACTCAACTCCAAAGAAATGTTGTACAAGCAAAGAGCAAGGTTTAGGTTTAGTTTATGGTAAGAGTAGCTTTCAGTACCAGGGGTCCGGTGCAAGTTAGTCTTGCCTTTGGTTCAAGTAACAGAAATACATATTGATTGTAAAGAAGTTCAATGTGGCCATTTAGTTTCATTAGTCCTCCAAATTGTATTAAGACGAGTGGTGGCCGGGGTGTCTCTTATGGGTTAGTTCTCAGTAGGGTAATCTTTTGTATTGGCTTTGATTCAAATGTGCTGATTTTCTTCAGCGGTTCTCTTACTTGTTTATTCATTTTGACCATTACAGTGCAATGAGACATTATGCCCTGACCTGCATTTCGATGTGAAATGATCGTTCTCACAGTAAATATCATTGGATTACGTCATAACTATTCTAAATAGTGCAATGGTGTATTAGCACCTCTAGAAATGGTACATGTGATTAGAAGCGGACTGTCGTGAACAGATGTTACATTATATGTGCGGTGTTCCTTTACATTTAAAAAAAACTGTAATCCCCGTTAAAACTTTGTTGGCCAGAAGTTGTTACCTTGTAAACACATTATTTAATCATTTGCATAACCAAGGTAAATCATCAAAGTACAAACCAAAAACAACATACATAAAGTCTTCAAAGACTTAATAGTGGTAGAAACGTATAACTATGTGCATTGCAAACAACATAATATCAAAATGTTATTTTTCAAACCCAAGTACACCGCCTCACATAGTTTTCTTTAGATGACATTACTTTAATTACTTTAACGTTGTCTGAAAACTCAGACACAGTCCTTCCTCTTCCGAGCTGTTACCCATCTCACAGAGGTTTCTTCTGTGCTATCTTGGGCTCACAACTTATGAAGCATGCATATTTGATTGTCTCTAAAGTCACTCCACTCAGTGGAGTGAAGTATACATATATTTTTACTTTCCCCTGCCCTGGTAGATACCGACAGTTGGTCAAATCATCATAACTTTTTTTCTCGTTGCATACTGTTGAAGTTCAGGTTTGTAACTTAAAACCTTGTTATAGCATTTAATATTGATTGACAATAAGCTTTTAGAGAACATCTGATCAAGGCTAGATTAGGCATCCGTCTTCTAATCCTGATAAAAAGGGCTATTTTTTTGACAGTGAGAAGACGTGATGTGGATCGCATTTGAGATCGTGAACATGTAAACAGCAATCAGCTGTAAATCAATTAACAAACAAGCATTGGCATAGCCAATAGGTCTCGCCTTTGGGGCCTTATAAGTGTTTAGCCAGAGCTATTGACTTTGCCAATGTCTTCAAGCTGTGCTGTAGAGAAGTGTGGCTGCTGTGCAGCATGCTGAAAAGTTATAATAAAAAAGTGTCAGAAGCATTTTTGTTACTTTATATATGACCAAGAAGGCATTATGTAAAACTGAACGACCATATTAAAAAAAGTATTTACAATAAAAAATGTCCTCAGTTTTCTTTTGTTCTTGCCATGCTGGCAACTTGTTTCTGCCTATTGCAATGGTTGTTTGTTAAAGCTTTTTTTTTTGAGGGGCATAAACAATCGGAGGGTGAAGGTTGGGAACAAGTACCTGTATTATAACACTAGCAGCGGCCAGACGCTAGAGGAGAATCAACAGATGCCAGATTCCGAGAGCAGGCTGAGGTGGTGCTGAGTGATGCTGAGGTGGTAGTGGTGGTGGTGGTGACTGTTGCGGAGACGATGCTGAGGTGATGCTGAATGATACTCAGGTCTTGCTGAGTGATGCTGTGGTGGTGCTGAGTGATATTGTCTTGGCGCTGAGTGATGCTGTGGTGGTGCTGAGTGATATTGTCTTGGCGCTGAGTGATGCTGTGGCGGCGCTGAGTGATGCTGTGGCGGCGCTGAGTGATGCTGTGGCGGCGCTGAGTGATGCTGTGGCGGCGCTGAGTGATGCTGTGGCGGCGCTGAGTGATGCTGTGGCGGCGCTGAGTGATGCTGTGGCGGCGCTGAGTGATGCTGTGGCGGCGCTGAGTGATGCTGTGGCGGCGCTGAGTGATGCTGTGGCGACGCTGAGTGATGCTGTGGCGACGCTGAGTGATGCTGTGGCGACGCTGAGTGATGCTGTGGCGGCGCTGAGTGATGATGTGGTGATGCTGTGGTAGTTCTGAGTGATGCTGTGGTGGCGCCGAGTGATGCTGTGGTGGCGCCGAGTGATGCTGTGGTGGCGCCGAGTGATGCTGTGGTGGCGCCGAGTGATGCTGTGGTGGCGCCGAGTGATGCTGTGGTGGCGCTGAGTGATGCTGTGGTGGCGCTGAGTGATGCTGTGGTGGCGCTGAGTGATGCTGTGGTGGCGCTGAGTGATGCTCTGGTGGCGCTGAGTGATGCTGTGGTGGCGCTGAGTGATGTGTGGTGGCCCTGAGTGATGTGTGGTGGCCCTGAGTGATGTGTGGTGGCCCTGAGAGATGCTGTGGCGGTGCTGAGCGATGCTGTGGCGGCGCTGAGCGATGCTGTGGCGGCGCTGAGCGATGCTGTGGCGGCGCCGAGCGGTGCTGTGGCGGCGCCGCGCCGAGTGATATTGTTGTGGCGCCTAGTGATGCTGTGGTGACCCTGAGTGATGCTGTGGTGGTGCTGAGTGATGCTGTGGTGTCACTGAGTGATGCTGTGGTGTCGCTGAGTGATGCTTTGGTGGCGCTGAGTGATGCTGTGGTGGCGCTGAGTGATGCTGTGGTGGCGCTGAGTGATGCTGTGGTGGCGCTGAGTGATGCTGTGGTGGCGCTGAGTGATGCTGTGGTGGCGCTGAGTGATGCTGTGGTGGCGCTGAGTGATGCTGTGGTGACGCTGAGTGATGCTGTGGTGGCCCTGAGCGATGCTGTGGTGGCGGTGAGCGATGCTGTGGCGGCGCTGAGCGATGCTGTGGCGGCGCTGAGCGATGCTGTGGCGGCGCCGAGCGATGCTGTGGCGTCGCCGAGCGATGCTGTGGCGTCGCCGAGCGATGCTGTGGTGGCGCCGAGCGATGCTGTGGTGACGCCGAGCGATGCTGTGGTGACGCCGAGCGATGCTGTGGTGGCGCCGAGCGATGCTGTGGTGGCGCCGAGTGATATTGTTGTGGCGCCTAGTGATGCTGTGGTGACACTGAGTGATGCTGTGGTGGTGCTGAGTGATGCTCTGGTGGCCCTGAGTGATGCTCTGGTGGCCCTGAGTGATGCTCTGGTGGCCCTGAGTGATGCATGACGCTGTGGTGGCCCTGAGTGATGCTGTGGTGGCCCTTAGTGATGCTGTGGTGGCGCTGAGTGATGCTGTGGTGGCGCTGAGTGATGCTGTGGTGGCGCTGAGCGATGCTGTGGTGGCGCTGAGCGATGCTGTGGTAGCGCTGAGCGATGCTGTGGTAGCGCTGAGCGATGCTGTGGTAGCGCTGAGCGATGCTGTGGTGGTGCTGAGCGATGCTGTGGTGGTGCTGAGCGATGCTGTGGTGGTGCTGAGTCATCCTGTGGTGGTGCTGAGTCATCCTGTGGTGGTGCTGAGTCATCCTGTTGTGGTGCTGAGTGATGCAGTGTTGGCCCTGAGTGATGATGTGGTGTCGCTGAGTGAAGCTATGGTGGTGCTGAGTGATGCTGTGGTGGCGCGGAGTGATGTTGTGGTGCTGCTGAGTAATGCTGTGGTGGCGCTGAGTGATGCTGTTGTGGCGCTAAGTGATGCTGTGGTTGTGCTGAGTAATGCTGTGGTTTCACTGAGTGATGCTGTGGTTGCACTGAGTGATGCTGTGATGGCGTTGAGAGATGTTGTGTTGGTGCTGAGTGATGCTGTGCTGGCTCTGATTGATGCTGTGGTTACGCTGAGTGATGCTGTGGTTATGCTGAGTGATGCTGTGGTGTTGCCGAGTGAGAGATAGAGTGAAGATATAATGCCCAATTAGAGAGGGTGGTGAGAGAGAAAGAGAGAGAAAGGGTGTACATAGAATAAAGAGTGGAGCGGGATAGAGAGAGAGAAAGAAGGGGAGAGAGAGTGAATGAAGGAGTTTGAAAGAGAAACAGATAAAGGGGTGAGAGAATGAAAGGCTAAAAAAGATAGAGAGGGGAGAGTTAATTAAGTAGAGAGAGAATTAGAGAGGGGAGAGAGAGAGAAGGAGAGAGACAATAAGAGTGGGGGGTGTGGAGTTTAAATAGAGTGAAGAAGTGACGCAGAAAAAGTAACCTTAAATATAGCTTTGTGCTTTGCGCGAATAAATATAAAAAAAAAAAACAGAGTGAGACAAAAATACTGGTAATTAGGCTGTAACTCCCAATATAAAACAAATAGCGATATAAGGTGAAATCAACCCACCGAAGCAATATTTCTAACTAGACAAAAAAAAGCTTGCATTTCAATGCTAATCGCTGTTGTTTTTCATGTGACTGTAGTCCAGGGCCGTCAGTTGGTAATGTGAGCTGCTGCTGCGATTGAAACATCAGAGTCCAGAGAGTTAATGAGCCATGACGAGGAAATGAGGAAGAGATAGGAAACCCAGATGGCAGCTGCGCGCGTGCCCGCCTTCGTGAACGCAAGCTGGTCGCCAGCCGAAAGCCAGTGGGTTTGCACTTCCAAAACCCGCTTACTAAAACTCTCGGCCAGAGCAGCGCAAGCGCTGGTGCAGGCCGAGACCTAAAAAGGAATAGAGCATGCCTCTTTGGCCATTCCAGACAATGATAGTTGAGTTGGTCTTTTCAGTTTTTTAAAAATAATTATATCTGGTTTTCTTGCTTCATCTGGAATACACCACAAAAAAGTAACATTGGTTACATTTGACTTTGTGCCATTTTGAAGAAAAAATAAAAAGATTGAATTTCTTCATTACTTGGGAACAAAAAGGAAAGGTTTCAACAGGTGCATCCTGCATGGCAAAGTCGTCTTTTTTATTTAAAACATTTTATTGACATCTAACAGTTATGACTATGACTCAGACAATGAAATAAAGGTATAACTTAATACTGTAGCAGTAATTATGGACATATGGCAAGACCCATGTAGCCAGAGCGAGTCGACAAAAAAGAAAGTAATACAGGAAATAACAGACTGACGTGCTCTTTTACGGGGTCACTTTTGTGCCTTTTACAAAAAGCTGTTTTTTAGAAAAACTATTTCCGAGAAAACTCATTCCACATTTTTTTTTCTTAAAAGGACGTGTTTAAATTTTATTAAAGCTGGGTCCTATCTTATTCACTGTAAAAATCTACTTAAAAGAATGGGGTGGAGGGCGTGGCTTGGCAAGTCATCATGGCGGACGTGTGTTGATCGCACTCCGTCCGGCCCCATGATATCCTGCATGTTTATCCTGTTTCTCCGGCGCTGACACGATCCCTGAGCTGTCCCGCCGAATACTGAATGTGGCGGCGTACCCCTGGGCCGATCTCCGTGCTGCTGGGGATCTGCTAAGGACATCGCGGCGATCGAGGGAGGATGCGGCCTGCGGGAGGCGTGCCCACACAAGGAGCAGGGGAGTTGCCTGATCCCTCGCCCGTCCGGAGGTGCCATCGCTGCCGCGGCGGAGGGGGCGGGCCGCGCCTCGGCGATCTCGCGGAACCGGGCTGGTGCCGGCGGGGCGGGGCTCATCCCCGGGGTGTTGGCGGCCCCTGTTCCGATGAGGCCTGGCCGAGTTGCAGAGCGGCTCAGTGACCGGATCTGGTCACGGAAGCGAGGCGCCGTTGAGGATATGCGACGCGATCGGCTGGCCGCCATCTAGCGGTAGAGGATTGCTCCGGGAGGCGCCAATATTGGATCCCTGGGAGTGTGTGGGCCCTTCAGGACATTGTGTGCGGTGTGGGGTCTGGGGACCACCTGTAGGCCCGCTGACACGAATACGCCCTTGACCTGTGCCTGCCCGCCGCCTCCCTCTCCCCCCCTTTTTTTTTTGAGATCATACTTACTGGGGAATCGGCGGCCGGTCGGGCCTCAGGGGGAGCGGGCATTGGTAGAAAGACTGCATCACCGGGGGGCTGCCCTGATTTGCTGGCCGTGTGGAGGTGCTGTCGCGGCTTCTGCCGGGGGTGCGGGCCGCGCCCCGGTGGCCACGTGAGCTCGGACTGGTGCGGAAGGAGCAGGGCTCATCTTTGGTGTGCGGGCGGCCCCTGGTCCGGCGGGACCCGGCTGCGCTGCATTGTGACTCGGTGGCCGGATCGGGTCACGGAGGTGAGGTGCCATTGGGGGTCCATGTTGAGGCCATAGACTTCTCTGGGAGGCGCCCCTACTGGCTCCACAATATCATCTGTGCCGCTGGGCCTGGGGGCTGTTTGGGGCCTGACACCACCAATACGATGCTGTGAGGCGCCTGCCTCCCTCTCCTTTTGCATCAGCTCCTGCAAGGGTTCGGCGGCCGTGTCGGGCCGCGGGTGAGCGGGGATCCGCTGACCACCAACACCCGTGCTCGTCTTGGTGGGACCTCGGCCCATCTGTTCCACCGCTGGGTCCGGGGCGCAGTTGGGGGTGTGATCCTGGCTCCATCCTGAGGCGAGGGGGCCCTTAACCGTCTCGGGGTGACCGGGACCGCGGGAGAGGTATCCCTATCTCCCGTGTTTTCTTGGGCCACTATGACACGGGACAAACCAGGCAGTGGCTCTGGCAAGCAGAGCACTATGGATAAATATACAGGACAGGGGGCTCCGGCAGCTGCATCCGGGGACCACAGAGTGCGGTGCCTGATAATGCGGCTCTCCTGGCAGCTATCACCCAATCCAGAGAAGCTTTGGAGGCTAAGATTGGGGCGGTCGGATCTGATGTTATGCTCTTACGCCAAGATTTGAGGAATGCGGTCGCCCGCATTACTGAGACGGAGACGAGGGTCTCAGGTGTGGAAGACGTGGTCGCCACCCTGCAGCAAAAAGTATCGTCCTTGGAGACTACGCAGCGGGGCCTAGCATCGAGAGTGGAGGATGCGGAAGAGAGGGCGCGACGTAACAACTTGCGCTTTGTGGGCTTTCCGGAGGGCAGCGAGGGCGGCAGCATGGAGCGGTTTCTTGCAGACTGGCTCAGGGGCTGGCTCCCTCTGAGGAGCTCTCGGCATGCTTCGTGATAGAACGGGCTCACCGGGCCCTGATGCAGAAGCCCCGCCAGGAGCCCGCCCGCGGCCTGTCATTGCTAAGCTTCTTAATTACCATGACAGAGATACCATTCTTAAACAGGCCCGGGCAAAGGAGCCGTTGCTGTTCGACAACTCCCGTATCATGATCTTCCCAGACTACACGAAATTAGTGCAGCAACGGCGGCAATCGTTACTAGCCGCCAAGGCCCGCCTTCGTGAACTCAAGCTCCCTACGCGTTGCTATATCCTGCCCGGCTGCGGGTGGTGTGCCGGTCTCGCACCCACTTTTTTGATTCACCGGAGGAGGCGTTCCTATGGACAGATGAGACGGTGCGGCTGCGTCCCCATTCGCCACCGGGGCGTGAGTCCGACTCCTCCTCGGGGGACCGGCCCGGGATCAGCCCCGGCCCAGGGGAGAGGTGGCAGGCGCTCTAAATCCAGGCGTCGCTCCCGATCTGTGGGGTCCTCGGTGCGTGAGGGGTCTACTACTCGACAACATGCTTCGGCGGACTGAGTTCAGGGTCCTCTTATGGGGGTTTTGTTTGGGATGACCTGTATTGACCGGAGAAACACGTCTGAAGGTCCATCTCCTCGTGGGGCTCTACCCGTGGAGAAAGGGCCGGTGGACCATGGGCTGTGAACTGGGGATCCATTGGCGGGGGAGGTGTGGGACTCTTTGTTTGGGTCAGCCTGCTCTGCCTGCCGCGACAGGTACTTCACTGTTCTTGAGGAACAGCGTGGGGGGGGATTTGTTGGGTCGTGCTTGAGGGGAGGGTGGTTCTGGGTTGTTGGGAGGGGGTTGTTGGGTTGTTTGGGGGTAGGGGGTTCTATTGTTTAATCGCACTGGCCTACGCTACATCAGAGCCACTGTATCCAGACCGCATACTCTGGCCTTGTACACATACACGCTCTGACTTTTCTCATGGCTGGGTCTTCTAGTGCTGCGCAGGATCCCTCTGGGATCCTCCACATAATGAGTTGGAATGTTAGGGGGGCGCTGGATAAAATCAAACATGGCGCCATACTTAAACAGGCAAAGCGCGCGCGTGCGGATGTCCTGATGCTGCAGGAGACGCATCTTATGGGGACTAAGGCGCTATGCTTTCAGCGCTTTGGGTACGTACATGTCTTTCACTCCGGGTTTGTGAGGGGTTCCCGGGGGGTGCGATCCTTTTACATCGACGAGTTCCATACACACACATGAAGGCTTGGAGGGATACACAGGGCCGGTATTTGTTTCTTCAGGGACGGGTGGGGATGGAATCCGTCGTTTTGGGATGTGTCTATGCTCCCCGCCCCTGTCATGGAAAAGATCATGACCTTGTGGCCAGATATGCCGGATGGATTGACTGCGGTGGGGGGGGGGGACTGGAATGACGTGCTGGACTTGGTCGGGGACCGTTGGCGGCCTGGGGCCCAGTTGACTGTGGGTGGGACTACTAGGCTGCAGTCACTGATGGCCAGTTTGGACTGGGTGGACCCTTGGCGTCGCCTACATGGGTCGGCACAAGGCTATACACATCTGTCGGCCGTCCACGGTTCCCTCTCCCGCCTCGATTACATCTTCGTCCCCAGAGCCATGGTCGATAGGGTGGTTGCCGCAGATATTCTTCCGCGTGGACTGTCCGATCATTCACCGATTACTCTCACATTACGTGTGGGTCGGGCACAGCAGCCATTTCGGTGGCGTTTATCGGTGTGGAACCTCCAGGGGGAAGAATAAAGAGAACTTATGGAAACGGCCATTGCCCAATATTTGTCGACGAATGTAGGGACTGTGGAGGGGCTGACTGCCTCTGGGGAGGCGATGAAGCCTACGCTTCGTGGTGTGGATATCTCATTTTGTGCAGCTGCCCGCAGATCGCGTAGGGAGGCTCTCGTCCAGGTGGAGGCGAAGTTATTTGATTTGGAATCTCGCAGCAGAGAAGGAGCAGATTGGCAGGCTTGTCGCCGACTCCTCCTGGCGCAGCAGGAATACGCCCATATTCTCCTAGACGAAGCCCGACAGGCGTGGTTGGCGACACGCAGCAGGATCTACCAGTGGGGAGATAAGTCTAGCAAACTATTACACAGGTTGTGTCAGAGGTTGCTGTGTCCTCAGTCCCTTCCGGGCATTTTGGGTCCGGATGGGTCCACTCTCACGTATCCCTCCGTGATCGCCGAAAGTTTTGCTACATATTATACAGACCTTTATGCCCCTCGGGAATGCCTTAGTGCAGCCACCGTCAGCCGCTTTCTCGACGATCTGCCACCTAAGACCCTCGCTGATGATGTGCGCGAGAAGCTGGATCTCCCGCTCACGGAGGAGGAGCTGGGCGCGGCGCTGGGCAAGATGCAATCTGGAAAGGCCCCCGGGCCGAATGGCTTCCCATGTGAATTTTTTTAACGTTATTTCCTGCAATTGGGACCCCATTTTTGTGGGGTGGTTGAGGAGGCCAGGGAACAGGGGTACCTGCCTCGTGATTGGCGACATGCAGAGATTGTGGTGTTCCATAAGCCTGGAAGAACCCCAGACCATCATGCGTCATACCGTCCCATATCCCTTCTTAATGTGGAGGCTAAGGTGTTGGCCAAGGCGTTGGCCAATCATCTGCGGGCACATATTACATCTTTGGTCCACCCTGATCAGGCAGGGTTTATGCCCCAGAGGGCGACCCGCCATAATATTCGGCGCGCACACGTAGCAGTGGCGACTGTCCAGGGGCTGGGGGAGCGGGCCGCGTTATTGCTGGCGGATATGGATAGGGCTTTTGATTCCCTTAGTTGGGTCTACCTATTCGCTCTCCTTCGCAGATTGAACTTTGGACCGCGTTTCTTGTCCTATCTGACTCTCCTGTATACAGATCTGGCGGCGTCAGTGCGGGTGGTGGGCTCTGTTTCCCCCGCGTTTCCTATCGGTCGAGGCACCAGGCAGGGTTGTCCGTTGTCCCCCTATCTGTTTGCTTTAGCGATGGAACCCTTAGCGTCTTGGGTGCGAATGGATGCTCAGGTGACGGGTCTGGAGTGGGCGGCGGGATTGTCGGATCGCATCGCTCTGTATGCTGATGACGTACTCTTTTTCCTTACGGATATAGATAGAACGGGACCGCGCCTTCTCCGCATTATGCAAATCTTCGGGGAGACCTCGGGCCTCTACATGAACCCGAGCAAATCTACACTATGGGTCATTGGGGGAGGGGCAGGTCCGGGTTCCTGGGCCTCGTCTGTTCGGGTGGCCACGGAGGGATTGAAGTATCTGGGGGTATTCCTGTCGGACTCGCCTACCATCTCTTGGGAAAGGAATTTGGTTCCTGTGTGGGACCGTATGCGCGGGGATCTAAAAACCTGGTCCCGCATGCCCCTGTCGATTTATGGTCGGTCGGCCATTTTTAAGATGGTGTCGCTTCCCCGTCTCCTCTACCAACTACAGAATCATCCCTATCCGATTTCCCCCGGATGGTTTCGACGCATTAATACGGCCCTGGGCCAGTTTCTGTGGGCTGGTGGAATGGCGAGGGTGGCTCTGCGGACCTGCTTCCAATCTACGTATTGTGGAGGACTGGCGACATCTGATATTCTATTCTATTATATGGCTTCTCGCCTGTTGGTTCTCAATGAGTGGTGGTATGGGGATAGGGGCGACCCAGCCTACGTGGTCGAGCGGCGTTGTATGGGAGATCATACCTTGCACACTATACTATATTCTGCGCCACTACGCAGCTCCCTACCACCGGCTACGAAACTCATCTTTCAAATATGGCGACAGGCGCTGCGGCGGACCGGGTGGTGGAACAAGTTGACACAGGAGACTCCCCTTTGGCACAATGGCCAATTGCCGCAATTAGCTGCATTGTCCGGTTTTAGAGGCTGGGACTGTATTGGTATCTCCACTCTCGGGGATGTTATGCGGGGATTGGTACTGAAGTCCTTTCAGGATCTACAAAAAGACTTTCAAATGCCTAAGACTCAATTTTTCCGATATCTGCAGCTTCGGCATGCTATTACCCCCTATATTGAGGGATTGGAGTCCTTGGCTGAGTTTAGTCCTATAGAGGCAAGGGTCTTTATGGGTGATCTCTGTGACCACAAGATCTCCAAGATATATCAGTCCTTGGTCACGCATAGTTTAGGGGGATGTAGGCCCGCTGGAGGAGGAAGACTGGGTGGAGGCCCTGTCCTCCCCACGAGGGTCCTCCATAGCCGTAAGTCTCCGCCTTATCCAGTTTAAGTATCTCCACCGGGTCTACTTCACTAGGGTCAGGCTCTGGAGGGCGGGATTGGTGGCCTCCCCGGTGTGTCTCCGTTGCCAGCATGAGGAGGGCACGTTGCTCCACACTGTTTGGCACTGCGCTGCCTTGGCACGATTTTGGCGGGGAGTTCTGTCGTGCCTCTCTGAGGTTCTGGGATGGGATCTCCCCAGCTCCCCAAAGCTGGTCCTATTACATGTTATGAATGATATTGGAGGTAACATATATAAGCGCCATCTTCTGTTGTTGGGATTCACCTTGGCCAAGAGAGATATCGCCAAAGCTTGGAAGGCTCCGAGGGCGCCCTCGGTATCTGTGTGGAAGAATGGCATGGATTTCTGTATGGGGCTGGAGACCCCGGTCTTTGTGGCCAGGGGTGCCCGCTTAAACATTATAAAATCTGGCGGAGGTAGGCAGAGTACCGCGGCCTGGAGTTGGAACCTGCCTCAGTAGCTAGGTCTACTGAGCTGGCGTCCCTTCCATAATAGTAGATGTGTACCGTTGCTCTGTAGATGTAGGCAGGTTGTGTCTGGATGGAGGCGACTGCTCTTACCCGATGCTGCTTTGGGGTAGGCGCCAGTGCGAAGGGGGGTGG
Organism: Calotriton arnoldi; assembly: GCA_963921515.1. Lineage (NCBI taxonomy): Eukaryota > Metazoa > Chordata > Amphibia > Caudata > Salamandridae > Calotriton > Calotriton arnoldi. Next base: position 198,902 of record CAWUFW010000441.1, read on the forward strand.
GTTTTGGGGTTTGTTATCTTTTTATGTTCTTGGGTATTATTTCAAATGTATCGCTCTTAATTTGTCCTTATACCTTATTGAAAGTGTCAAAGTCATTTCTAAGTACATTGTATGTGCATGAGTTGCTGGGTTACAGCACTCTGCGGTATATTTGTTATTTGGCAAATAAAATTTGTTCATAAAAAAAAAAGAATGGGGTGAATAGAACTGATTAAGTACCTCCATCATCTCTTGTTGAAAGGTCGACATTTTTCTGCCCTTCCTAGTGTGTGACAATATCACTGGGCTTTCAACAGGAATTAAAACCCTTCTCAAAAGTGTAACCTACCCTATTGACCTATCTATGTTGTATAGGTGAATATGTAAAGTGGCCTACCTGTCAGCTTAATCCTGAATTGTTAGAATCAATACTAAATAAGGAAAAACAGTCTGCAGGCGACTGGAGGTTGGAGACGCCTGCCCACCCTGTGTATAAACACTGCATAGGTTCTTTTTCTTGGTTTGCTCCCACGTTCCACATTTATTAGGAGCATTTTTTAAATTAGTTTTTTTCAAAGAGATTTATTCTAAAGTGAGTTTTTTTAAAGAGGTATGTAAGCGACTCCAGCAATTTTAAAGAAATATTTTTTGTGTACACAGACGAGTCTGTCTGCTGTTGTGCATTCCTTTTATGGATTGGGAGGTTGTGTGCTTTTGCGAATTCTGTAAAATACGCTCTTTCCCCCTGCTGTTTGTGTGCATAACAAGTAAGACCATGACTCAAACCTGTCTTCTTAAAATATTTCAAGTGCTTTGTCACTTCTTGATTTCTATCCGCGTCCAACATGCTGCTCTTTGATGCTGAGTCAGCATTTTATCCTTCAGGAGTATCACCAAATTCAGCAAGACTCTCTGGTTTTTAACTGTTTTTCTACTCTCCAGATTTTCTGTTCTTCTGTTCTGAGGTTGTCTTCCACTCCTCTATGCAGCTGTCTATTTGACCCCCTCTCTTCCTTTTTTGTATTAACTCAATCAGTCTGTCTTTTAAACTTTACCTGCTCTCTGAGTGACAGTATGTCTGTCATTGTCCCATCTGTCTCTGACTCTCTATCTCTCCCCTTTCCTTCCCCTCTTCTCTCCCTCTGCTTTCATCCTTTCACTTCCAACTTCAGACTCCCATTTTGGCTGGACATGCCCGCTCCAAGCAGCAGTCTTTTGTCTCTGTTTATAGGTTAAATTCGTGAAGCTAGATATTTGAAACACAGATCATCTTTTCGAGTGAAATGGATGAGGATGATGGTGGTGGTCGGAGAAATGCTGCCCCCCCCCATTCTCTGGGCCTAAATCAATCCTATTAACACGCTGGTGTGATTGCATGACCTGGCCTTCCTATGTGTAAACAGTGTATGGCCGTCCCGGGTGATTGTTCTCCATGTATTGTGCATGTACAATGCTCCGCTGACTTGTGGCTAGGTCTGCCCTATACAAATAGCGCATTTTTAGATACAGACATACAGCAACATCTGCAGCGCCCAATCGTAGAGTTCCATAAGCTCTGCAGCGAGGTTTTATCGATCCTACCCATCCCTCCTACGATCCTTACATCAAGAGAAGTTACTTAACATAGAGGCTTCTCACTGGAATTATTACTTATTAAATATTTAAACACACTTTGGTCCCCCGGCCAGATAATGGATTGCATTCCTTCCTTCAAAATACCGCAGTGTCAGACGCGTTCTCTAAACAGCTCGTGCAGCGGAGGCTCCTGGGAGGGCGGCAGCCAAGAGGGATCAGTCAATTAGAAATCTTTCTATAACCGAATGTTAAGAAGATCTCTGATATTATCAGCCTCTTGATTCCTTTGGGCCTCGAAGAACAAAGGACCTGATTTTGAGTATGGTAGACAGGTTACTCTATCACAAACATGACGTATATCACACCTGCATTATTTCATGTGAAGTAAATCCTATGCACTTGTAATTAGGTAGACGGGATATCCATCATGTTGTGACGGAGTAACCTGTCTGCCAAACTTTAAAGCTGAGCCATCAAGAAGTCTTACCAGTTTCCCTCTGTTGTCTCTCGTTTCATTGTTATTGATGTTTTTGTAGCATTGATTGCCTTAGAAGACAAGCATGTCCTTAAATGGTGTGAGGTTCAGACTTGGTCCCTGGCTTGGGAAGACACCCGGTGTGCACCTAGTTATCCAGTGCCTACTACAGGTTCTTTCAAGTTGAGTAAACTTGATAGTTCAAGTTGCTGGAGTTGGTGCCAGTTTATATTCCATGTTTGTTTCACTTTCAGTTTTGTCAGCTTATTGACAATCATGTCATCTTCTTCCTTGTGACCTTTCTTCTGTCCTATCTTCTGCCCTTACTTGGTCAAACAAGGATTACATTGCCATGGGCTAGACATCTTTAGTGTTAAGCAAGGCTTCATCTTCTTCAAGTACGCCTCAAGGCACCCTGGGGTACTAGTGCTTGTCTGATTTCAAGATATCTTTGTCACAAGCGTCCTTAGCCACCATTTTACCGTAGAGAGAGTGCCTTTTACATGGCACTGCTAACATTTATGTAGAGGTGTCAGTGGAGCATCCCACTGGTGTACAACCACACTGTACACCCCGAGAAACAATACCTCCACTGCCGCTAGCTAGCAATCTCTCTTCTGGCGTTCTCTGTGTACCACATTGTCGTGGAGCTGTGCCTATTCTGGAGGACATTGTGGTCTGGTCTGGGAAGTGCCTACAATTAGTGGCCACCAGGACATGTTAAAGAAAAGCAAAAAATTGAAAAACTATAGGGCAGCTTGTGCAAACCCAGTTCTTTTACTTCACGCTATAGCCAAGAAGTGGTGTCATCACTCAGAATAATACAAAAGTACATGGGGCATTGCTGAGAATGCTTGCAAAATTGTTTCTGTTTTACTTGAACGTTATCAAGTGTCATTTTCAAGCTTTGCTGTTTCTACGTAATCATGTTTGACTTGGCCTTTCTGTTAAGAGGATGAGGGATGATGTTTTTTGTTGTTTTTACCAATTTTCCATTCCTGTTTTCTATTGATAGGCAGTATCGGAAAGTGGAAACACAGCAGGCATTGGTCTATTTGTTTTTCATACTGCATCAAGGTACACCTTCCATCAAAAACATGATGTGCCTTTTTTATCATCTGAATAAAATTGTTGGCTCCGCTGCAGTTTCATATCTCATTTTTTTCTATCTTGTTCCTGCCTTCTGCCACCCACTGTTTTGGAAACTGTTGATTATTTTCCCACTCGCTTGCAAATGTTGACCACGTCGCAGATCTGTTGTGTTCAATTTTCCTTCCCATCATTTTGTGCAGCGGGAGACGCTTCAGAGAACGATTAAATCCAGCTTTTTTATTCTCGTTTAATCTTGAAACGGGAGCCACTTACATCTAGAAAACCGTTGATCTTGCAGGAACTTGCAAAGCCCCTTAAGGGAATTTGTAAGAAATTGCTAGGGTTGCGGAAACTGGAAGCCTGTAAGTTGCTGTCGGGTTTGTGGTCCCTAGCAACTCTTCTGCCCTTGTGTGTTTCCAGTCTACCATGGGATAGCACTATACTGAGTTCCATTGACGATCAACATGGGAGACACCTATAGTGAGATTGGAGGAGACTAAAGTCATTGTCTTGTCTGCAGAGAATTCCCATGACTACCTCAATGGCCCAATCTAAATGCAAGAAAAACTTTACAAGCCATAAATGTTTACATGATGGACTCATTTGATTTCAGGTTGTGGTTACCTGCGCCTTAAGGCAATGTAAGTATTGTGCAGTAAGAACCATTGCTCACTAAAGAAAAATAAATTATAGGATTTTCTTATATGTCCAAAAGGATATTTTTTTCACATGTTCCTCTTCTTTAGCTACTGCAATTTCCCTAGTCGTGCATCGTGCACTGGTAAATGTTTGCTCAAATTTCCAAATTTTCATGCAATAGTTCTTTCTTTCCTAGATTATTGAATTTTCATTTTACTTTTCAAAAAAAGTTACTTATTTCTTAGTGGGTGCATTTTCCTTCAGCTTCTGCTCTAATCTGCTAACCATCACCCATTTTACACCCACATTTTTTAGTTAGTCTCATGTGGCAGTCTTCGTTTTAAGTTTTACCAACGTTATTAGGCAGTACTAGATCAGGAAATTTGCCTTAAATCATAAAAGAACCACAGGGAACGTAATCACTCGCATGCAAATGCAACACACATGCTACTGTAGATAATAAAATTGGACTTTATTAAGAGGATGAAAATTTTTATCTAAACTTGGATTTTTAACATGGGCCTTGTTCATGTTCAATGAAAGCCTTATATGATCTTGCTGTCTCCGTCCCAGATTCTTAAATTCAGCCAGACCTCAGTCTGTATGTTTAAAATAATACAAAAGGAACCAATTTACCAACAGTGTTGAAGCCCACTTTTATGCAAAAATAAAATTCCTGTTAAAAATAGGGTTAGATGCTTGCTAATGAACTGGCTCACTCGCCATCCTTCTTCTGTAATTTCAGGCAAAAGGAACCTGTTCCCTGCAAGCTGTTTGCATCTAAATGTTACAGACTAGACCTGGGGCTGGGATTCCTTGATCATGTTTTTTTTTTTGCCAACTATGTATTTCTTGAACAGAAAATAGTATAAACTTCATAGAAGATGGTTTAGCGGGTAATTCGGGTTTTGGCAGAGCAGCGGGGTTCTCGCTCCTAAGCTTGCAGTTTCTCCGTCTCGTTTTGAGGTGTAGCAGCTGCTGGGTTCCTTCCAGTGGAGACTCAGCTGGCTCTGCAGGTGGAACTCTATGACCCAGCGGACCATCTGCCCCAGGATCGCTGGGTCTGTAATTTGCACGGTTTGCCTTATTAAGGTGGGCCTTTCGACATACATTGTTTCCGTCTCGGACCGCCATTTTGGTCTTAGGCTTGTAAAACAGTCAATAGTCCCCACGCTCAGGGAGAAATCTCCCTGCGTGTAAGGACCGATAATGAATCTTTTCTAAGAAAGAAACCAAGCTTTCTTGGAAACAAACGCTACTGAGCGGGACGCTCTGACACGCCAGACTGGCAAAGATTTTTTCAGCTACAGTTCTTCCACCATGTTGGCAGGGGCAATTTTGGAAAAAATGTTTCATCACACCCTGCAGCACTCTAAATAGATCAGGGAAGGGGACAAATGCCATATTGTGGGCATTTAATAATTGAAGACGCTAAAATTAAATAACTGAGACCACACCGGTTTCCGTTGGAGAACATTATATTGCAGGATTATTCAACAAGATAATTGGTAAACTTGCAGGCCATCCAAGTGCAGCCTGCATTGATGTGACCACCGGTAACTGGTTCCCTGATTTGCTTACATTCACCAGGAAATGCATCATCCAATGCTGAAATATTTTGGGGTTTGACCCACTTCTGGACTCAATAGCACAGAAAAATGTAGATTCCACAGATAACGGAGTGATACCAGGCCTCCCCAAGCCGGCCCAACTTCCCAAAGATTAATAGGGTGCCCTCTCTTTCACCCCATGCCCTGCTGTAAGGATTCTAGACGTATTGGCTTGCAGCCCACCTTGACCTCTTTACTGTGGTTGATTTCTGCACCTTAGTTCTGTGGATCGCAATGTAACTCGGCCTAGCCTCAAATGGGGACCCACTGCCACTGATGCACCTTCCCCCATTACCTGTATTGTTGTGTTCTGAAAAGACATCACCGTATTTATCAGTAAGCAATTGGGGGGCGGGGGAGGGCATTCATCAAACATGCGCACTCGCACTACTCTCCCCGTTTATTCTCATCTGCATCCGTTCCACTCTCACTGAGCTCCTTATCATTCCGTTCACTCTCCGATTCATCGGGGGCCACCTCGAGTTTAAGTATAATCTTTCTGCAATGTACATTGGTGCTCAGTTCATGGCGCGTTGACAGATCACTGAGGTTTTACAATGCTGCAGCTTCGCAATCTGCCTCGTCTACAGCACAGATAACCATTCGCTACCAATATGGCCTTCTCTGTGCGGTCTGGGATTGGTTACTCAGTCAGTGCTATTTAGTAGGTGACTAACCCTCGGTAACAGAAGACCACGCCAAAAGGCTACCCATGCCAACTGCAGGTGCGCCACGAATTTGCCAAAATTGGGAAGAACCAAGTGGCCCAGAGTTTAAATATCTCACACTCCCAGCACTTCCGGGGTCGTCTGCTGTCCAAAAGGAGGGAGAAATACAAGGTGTACATGTTCTTAGTATAAGGAAACTATTCCAAGTTTCTGTTGCCTTGGTTGAGACGTGGACCGCAATAATTCAGTCGTTCAAGAGGGAGACTCAAGATTAATTAGCCAAAAATTGTTATTAATACCCTCTTATAGTTTCCTTTCTCCTCCCTGCAACATGCATAATTCCAATATGTCAATGGCAAATAATCAGCCTTCATTTTTTCTGTAGGAAAAATCTTTTTTTTGAATGTTACCAAATATCGGTGGCGGGGCTGCCCACTGGCATTACAGATGGATGGTCACAAAAGCAGCAAAAAATTGTACCAATGGGTTTGCCTTGTCTTTTTTCTCCTTTTCCCCGTGTTTGATGCAGCCACAAAACTTTACCTTTTCTGAGGCAGGTTCCCCTCTGGGCCTTTCGCGGGGCAGGTCACAGATCCTTGCAGCTTTATGCCATACTCTTATAGCAAAGGACCGGTGTCTGATTGACTCAAGAAGTGCCAATCTTCCCCAAACTAATAGGATGACACATTCGATTATGGGAAGGCAGTCGATCGATGGCAGCAGGTAAGTGGACAGAAAATAATCAATGTGTCTGTTAATAGCTCTGGTCTTTGCGGCCCTCATTCCTGACCTGATGTGAGGCCCATCCAATGTTGCTTTGCTTCTCGGCGGAATAGCACATTTGAGTACAAGCCGTACCGTGGATCCACATTTGGTTATATATGTATGTGATGGTATTACCTGGAACTAGAAAACAATCCCTTCCGTTAGTCCATGCCACTCTTTGTCTGTATCCCTGAAATGAGGATTTTGTTGCCATGGAAACAGAGTTTGATGGCAGAAAAGAGCTATTGGGGCCCATATTGTCTGAAGATTTACATGCAGTTCTAGTACCTGCACATCCTCGAGCTCGTTGTCAAGATCTTTCAAAATATTGAGGCCAGGTCTTAATTTTTGTGAATGTTTTTAATCGAAATAAGCTGTACGTTGATATATCTTTGGTGGATATCCTGAAAACCAACTATGGATTTGGCCCTCCTTGACATATCTTGGCCACACCAGCTGTAAATATTGATGAACTGATGGGGCTGTGAATGTCGGGATGACCTCCAGAGGTAGAATATGTGTTGACTGTACTAAGGTTCCAAAGACCAGTGGTGTTGGTGGGCAGCGCTGGGGTGCCCGGTGCGCCAATAATTTTTGTCGACCCCACCCCCATGACCTCATGCTCAGATTCTCTCACTACCACCGGGCAAAAGTGCCCCATATCTCTCCAATCATAAGAGATTGCTAAACACTGCGCACCCCCTGAGATCAGCGGCCAGTGCGGCCGCACCAGTCACACTGTCCTAAAGCCGGCCCTGTTGGTGGGTCATAAATGTAGGATTCCTCACCTTTTTGCCTACCCCTCAAATAGCAGGTGCTGTCCCTCAAAAAGGAACAGCTGGGCATTAGCACATATTCATCATCTTGGACAGAGTGCAGCCTTTCCTGTATCCTAATCAGAAGCTTTAACAGTCTCACCTTAACTGCGCCGGCAAATAAAAGCCTACTGAATGTAGACTTGATTAAGTATTCGTCAGAATATCACCATCTTAGAGAGAAAGAGAAAAATTAGCAGTTTACCTGTCATTTTAATTTAGTATATTTTGAAACTTTACTTCACTGTGTTGCATTGTTTTGTAGCATTTGTACATCCCTTACTAAGGTCTTCTCAGCTGAGTAAGAACCTTCTTCGTTTGTTACGCACGGTTGGAAGAATGTGGTTTTATAAAGTTGGAAGAGTTGTGGTGGTAAGCCTCAGGTTCAGAAGTGTTCTCCATTCCATGCATGTTGTGGTCAACCTGTGACTGGGCTTAATACGGAGTGAAGCGGAAGTACGGATGACAGATGGTCAGGTTTCCATTTACTGATTATCTCAGGTAGTTGGGGGCCAAGCTATCCAGATAGTTGTGTTTGGTCGGTAGACTGTGTTTGTCGGCTGGCCTAGTTGCGAAGCATTGGATATATTGCATGAGTTTTGAAGGAGTGATCAAGTTACGGTGTGGTGATCTTGCAGCTGTGCCTTTGCCAGGTGTGTGGCGGAACTGAGTGGGATGGATAGGTTACGGTACGTGTTAAAGTATCACTCTGTTTTGGGATGCTTGACCATTAGCCATCGGTTTGAGAACAGTTCTTTACTGCCCTCCGGATTCTAGGTGGTCATGGATGGTCCTTAGCGTAACCTCTTCATACAAGGGGCACATGGCCCACTTCTCGCATCTCTGGCTTTCGGTAGATGGAAGCACCAGCATTGCATGTTTTTCTGAAGGGAGGTATAGAAATAGAACCAGACTAGGAGCATCCCTCTTGAGGCGTATAGCCACAGTTCAGTTCGGAGGAAGGAGGACGATGTCATGGATGGCTTGGGATGGAGTGGAGACCCTTGAATGGGCCACAGCTGGCTTGAAGGTCTGGTGCGATGTTTAGCACAGTAGACATATTCTGGATTCTTAGAATCTTTGCAGTCGATAACAATTGGCGTCAAGGTGTACAGTGAGTTTAGCGTAATGTATTTCTATGCACCATAGATATAAAACTATTAGACTGGAGAAAAAAAGACGCGAAGTGAACTGGGCTGGGTAAGTTGACGTGGAGATTTCCATTTTCAATATTCGACTTTAATACATATTTCTTTATTTGCACAGGGAGATGGGAGTATTCACTTGTGCTGTTTAGGTCTGGTAGAAAGTTCCAGCTTTTTTTTTGCCCGCACTGAACATGTGGAAGTGCAGCAAAACAAAAGCTCTATAGTGACGTCCATAACAACATTAAAGTCAAAATGGCAGCAGGCGTATTAAATGTAAAGCAAAACATGCTGGAATGATGAACTCGCAACACAGCCCTCCTTGTCGTCTGCGACTGCAGCACAATGCCTTATCTCCATCCTGGAGGCAGACGGCCCCTCGTCCTATTGAGAAGCTCGGAGAGTGGACAATGGGCAGTGTGCCTCATCAGATGTTTGCCATGCTTAAGATGTCCGCCTGAATGATTCATTCATAATCGCTCAGTCTTGGAAACAGAGGAGCTCAGACAGGGGACAGGCCACCCCTTCATGAAGCCTTCATCTTTTATTCAGATCTGGCCCTCACAGTGCGCAGGCTTTGAGAGAGACGTAAGACAACTTTCTGTGGCGATGAGCTTGGCATAGTGCAACATCCCATCTTGACTGGCTCTGCAGTCTGGACGCAAGATATCTATTCAGTGGCCTTTATGGCATAGGCAAGCAGAACATTTTTAGGTAGTCCCCATGCGCTGTTGATGTAGCAACGTGTGTGAGACACACCCACAAAAGATGCTGCATTTCCTGTCTGCTCTTCGACTGCAGATGTTTTTATCTTTTAGGTGGGTGTACCTTAACTTTAGGACACATTTTTGACCTTTTTTTATGCCATTTGTTCTCTCCAGGGGTGAGGAAACCCCGTTGTGAATAAGGAGCAGTGGGACTTTGGCTGTTGAAACAAAATGTGTGTATCATATAGCACATCTTGTCGCGTTAAGCTACTTTGCAGATTAAAGTTTTGTGAGCCATAAGGTGAAAGGTGCAATGAAGGCCCTCACCGCCCTCTAAGTGAGTCGCGTGAAATGTAGCAATGCTTTGAGGTCTCAAAGTTTTGAAATGTACAAGCTGGAGTCAGCCATCTATAACCTCTCCCAGCTTGGAAGCTGTCCACCATGGACACCTTCCAATATGGAAGCGGCAGAAGGCGGCATCGCAAAAGCTCAGACAGAGGTCGCATGAACCGCTTCATGCTGTCTCCAAGGTTCCTTTCACAACGCGCCACTTATTTTGGCATAGTGTATCTTGTCCATTTAAGATCCATGATTTGCAATGGTATCACATTGTGATAGCAAATGCAAAGGTGAGGATCTGCTGTCCCTTGCAGGCTTCCATCCCCGTCATTATCCCGTCTCATGAATATTAATGATACAGGATTCCTGTCACTCCTTGTGTACAATCCTCTTGTGCTCTGCTGGATTGGTACGTCCAAAGCGGTGCAAGTACCCGACCGCGTGGCAAAGGATACACAGCGTCAATGCCTTAATGCAACTGGCACGTGGCGCACTCCTCACATCTCTTCCTTAATTCTCTGATCAGCACAATCGACATGTGATTAGAATGTCTGTTACATGTTCTATGAGATGCAAATTTACAATCTGCACTCTCACTGCCATATTGCAACGCGCAGACTTTGGAATGAAATATCTATATTTTCCCACCAAAACAGCGCATTGCCTTTCAGTTCCGCTGTCCGCTGCTGGAGGCGCGGCTACTTTGATTGATGTTATTAATGTTGCTGCATTTCTCCCCAGTTGTCTGCTCTGGTCTCTGAACCCTTCCGAAAAGCAATTTTATCTCAGATACTGCACATTCTATAGATATTGCTTGTCACTGAGGTGTTATCCGATAGAAGAACGAGGCCTCAGGTGGAGTTGCTGTATTAAAGTCATTGAAATCTAAGGTGACTTGCGGTATCCTCACAATTTACAGTAGTTTTTTTTTATTCCTAATAATCTCAGTCACAATCCTCATTTCCCCAACACGGATGTCAATTCTTAGGGCGTAATTTAGAATTTGGCGGATAGAATACTCCATCAAAAATGTTGCGCATGTCCTGCCTGCCATATTACAAGTGCATTACAGCCTGCGGCACTTGTAATACGTTTGTGACGAAATCACCCATCTGCCAAGCTCTGAATCAAGTCTCCCCTTCCTTTTAAACATATGATATGGTTACAGATTAACATCATTGTGGAATCTGTGTTGTGAAACTGAAGATGCAAACATGCAACTTGTAATTGTTTGCAAAGTCTATTCAGGCAGTTTATTGTGTCGCTTTCAAGGGCGGGCCCAGCTTTTTATTGCAGGCGAACAGAAATGTGACACACTGTAATAAGAAAACAATAGGCAGGGTTTTGGGAGCTGTTACAGGCTGCCGTGAGTTACACGTATCCTTGTTACCCAAATCATTTTCTCAACAACCTATTGAACAACGAGACCAGAGCCCACCGCTGGAAAACGTCTGTCACCCCGGCTTTTTATTGCACCCCAGAAGAAACATGCACTTCCTGCTGGCTCTGCACTTAGCAGATCTGGTACAAGCTGCTGGGGTGTCGGTGATGGAGAGATTGTGCCCTCAGAGTCGACTTTATTTACAGTATGGAGACCCGAGGTGTGTTGGTCGTGCGTCAGAAGCCCCGCATATAGCATGCTTTCAGGACATTAGGAAGAGACTTCTATAGGAATACGTCCGTGAAAGAAAGGCATTCACCCTTTAATCCAAGTATGAATAATGTGTAAGACATTGAGGTGTTGCAGGAACACAGGAGAAAGGACACAGAGTCAGCACAGATGTGCGGTGGATGGGGCCCAGACTTGGCCTGTCTTAAACATAAGGAAAATATAGAGGCGCTGTATCTTCAGAAATGTAGAAATGTGTTTTTCTTACCTAATTTGGAAGCATGCACATCATTGTTACCGAACAAGGCCTTTTAGTTTCAGCCACCTCTCACTTTCAAGCAAACTATTACCAGCATTTGGTAAATCAATAGTATGTCACCAACTATGGTGAAATAAATTCTGTCCAAGGTAAAAAGTGCAAAAACTGACCTGTAACCTACTTCTGCAGATTTGATTCAGTCAGCTGATCTATGGTACATGTATGCCCCTCTGCAAAGAGCTTAGAGGTGGACATTTCAAGGTGGGAATCGCAGCTCATTGTAACCACACTGTCATATATGGCATATCTTCCGGGAATTCTGTGGCAATGGAGGATCAAATTATGCAGGAGAGTTGACTAAATTATGCAGCAACTGAAGGTTGACCAGTCAACTTTAGCAAATTGTCTTCCTCTACGTGGAAACATATGTCGCCATGTTTTTAGTAACTTTTGCTCCTTTTGAGCTAGAAACAATTTTTTGTTAAAATCTGCAGATTATGCAGCAAACGATGGATTGTCTGGCAAATGCGGCAAATGCATAATTATGCAGAAAATGTAGGGCAGTAGAGTCACATAATTTCAGTGGCCTTGCTTATAAATCACTTTCTTTAATGGCTGCAAAGGGGCCACATCTACACCATGGGCAGGTATGTCAGGACCTTTTGTGGAGACTGAATCACCAAATTGACAGGACATTCAGCAAAGAGAAAGGACCTGATTCAAAGTTTAAAAACGATGTCCTTTAGGGAAAGGGAAAACACAGGAAAACCAGCTCATGGTGATTAAAAACAAGGCAGCTTTCCTTCAACATATATATATATATTTATATATATATTTTAAAGCATGAATGTGGGACCCTGAAAGACCGCAGAATCCTTGGTAATAATGACCTCTCTGCCCCCTTTCTGATGAGCGAGACCCTGGGTTCCAATGTAAGTCTGTAGGGGCTAACTCCAAGAGATTATAAAGGTCTCCACCAGTGCTTGAAATGGAAAAATAAAAGTGCAGGTACTCTGTAGCAGAGTACCTGCTTGTTTCTGAGAAGTGCCAGTACTCTCCAATTAAAGGTATTGCATTTCTCTGTTGAAGTGCCAGTACTCTCCTCCTCAAAATAAAAAAGTGCTGGTACTCCGTACTGGACAGTACCGGCCCATTTAAAGCACTGGTCTCCACATGACATAAATTTAGATAAAATTATTTTAAGACCGGTAGCAGCTGCTACTGGTCAGTAGTGGTGGGGCGGGGAGGGAGGTGGGGGGGTTACAAATAACAAAACAGAAAAAGGGGGCAAAAAAACCAAAACACTTACCTTCCGTCCTCGTCCTCTTCAGGTCGACGAACCAGGAAGCACCCAGGCTCCCGACTCCCCTAACCAATCAAAACGCTGCAGTGCAGCGTTGTGATTGGTCTAAGCGCTGTGGTTCTGCGCTCAGCCAGGGAATGGAAGGCTGGGCATGTTCTCCATCGGCCCGGTGGAGAACATGCCCAGTGCGCATGAGGGTTTGGCCGACCCGAGACGGCTGACCAAACCCTCATGTGCACTTAGGAGAGTGCCACCACTCCTCCCCCTGTCTGCGGGAAGCGCAGCCCCGCCTGCAACTGCTTTACATAGCCAATAATGAAAAATAAAATGATAACATTGTTCTTATCATTTTATTTTTCTTGTGGGTGTATACAAATATATCTTTTTTCTTAAATAGAGCGCTTCATATATCACATCCGCCATTGGAAACAGCGCTGTTACTTACATCAGTTTTACTGGCGCCTTGTTTACCGACTTCAGAAGGATGCGTTGACCTTACCAGGATTCGGCTGGTGAACTTTGGACCACAGAGCAGCTGTCCGTAGATAGTGTGCAGCTCACTCAGCCATCTTGCAGGCTCATAAATCAAGAGAACTGCGCTTACAGAGCAATGTATTCCAGCCTGTCTTCTGCAAAGGATGCGCGTGTGACGCTCTGACCCCACGTTGCCCCCGGCAGTACAACTATCACAGACAGTTTTCCTGATAGGCTATCTTGACTCGTCAGCTGGAAATGGCTTTATGTGGAAAAGAAGTGTACATACAGGCTCGCGAGGGGGGATGTGCCTGCCATGTCCAGCCAGGAAGCCTCCGGATGCGCTGAAACCCACGAGTGGAACATAAACTCATTTTCTGCGCGTGTAACCTCTGCTGTCAAGCGCTGCCAGGCAGCCTGGCTGCCTAAGACATGTTGACATCTTCGAGCAAACTGTAGTGGCATTTCTGGAGATGGGAGAAGTCAGCTGTGCTTTTATTCCCGCTGAACCGTGATGTTGAGGCTCATGAAAAAAGCCATCATCCTAGGAACGTAAGCTAACATCTTTAGAAAGTTGAAGAGCTATAAAAAGGACCATCGGAGAAAGGTAAGGGCAGCCTGTTGCATGCTGGGAGATCACAGGAAGTGTAACGCTTGTGATTCTAATGAGGCTGCCTTTAGATAACATAGAAACCTAGCCCCCCCCCCCACTCCCTATATTTTTCCAAACTTGGTGGCGTTAGGAAGGCTTTGTATTGATGCACAAACCGTATTTGACAAAAGGTGACTGGTGTGGTATCTGTAATTAAATGGAATGTGGTTATGCACAGATCTAAACCAAGGACGTCCAACACAGGCCTAGTAGGCGAGATCCAAGCTAGGCCTTCAGGTTTACTATGAACTGTGTAATTGGCTCAAGTTAAGATTTGTTAGATTTAAATTTATCTTATGTGGATATTCAGAAAATCTGGCATGGATCCGCCCTTCCTGGATCTGCTTGAAAAATCCTTGCTCTAAATTGTATGTAGACGTATTTTTTCGGCAGCAACTGATCCCACTTAAGAAACGTTAGCAGACATTGGTGCCTACGAAACCTGAAAGTGTTGTGTTATCTTAAGAAGATTTCTAAAGTGCATAGCTGCCCCAATATAGGGCTTCCCAGCGCTAATAGGGCTTCCCAGCGCTAATTACTAGTACGACTAAACATCATAAGACATGCCAAAGTACCACATAAGAAGACAGAGAGAAGCCTAAACTGAAAACAGGCAGGTCTTTAGCTGCTTTCGGAAGCTCCGATTATTTTGAAACTTTCTTAACTGAGGCTGCAGAGTATTCCAGAAGGCCGGAGCCAGAGCTCGAAAAGAGCATCCTCTAATTCTCTTTAAATGCGAGGTACAAGGGCAGGATCTGAGTCTGCCGAGCGCAAGGCTTTGGTAGGCAGATACGGTTGCATCAAGGCAGCCAAGCAACGGGCCCCTTGCTTGTTAAGAATCTTATGGGAAATGCACAGGGCTTTGAATTGCGTACGCTTCTCATTGGGCAACCAGTGGAGAATTTCTTTGTGGTTTTTCAAGCTCCTCTCCCGGATCACCACTTGTGAAAGAGTTGCCAATCTGTACATTGGCTTTTAATTCTAAAATAGGGTTGAATCTTAATGTTTTAGCCATTATTGCCATTTTATACTTCCTGGCTGATGCTGGTTCAGTCTCCAGTAGCATTTCAGGCCACTTTCCAGTCCCACTTTTTTTCCTCCACTGTGGCACTCAGGACAAGGAGCAACCACATCCAGAGCAGTCTGGGTCCTGCTCCAGTAAGAACAGTGGCGCCTGAACTCCCAGATTTCGTCCTCTCTGAAAGGAAACACAAACAACCCCAGACCAGTTTCGTCCTGGTTGGTCCTCACCAGTGAGGTGCCGCATGGATCCTATACTACAGCAAACACAGGACCGATGCCTGTGCTTACCCGTCCAACTCCGGGCTTCACAATAAAGCAACAAAAACTGATAGAGGGGAATGCCTGCTAAAATTTCAGCCCTTGGCAATCACTCAAGCATCATTGCAGTCCATTGTGTTTTGGCCAGTGTGGCACGCCAGACTGTGGGTGTCTGCATCCAATAGAACCAGTTCCGCCTGACTGCCAGGCAACCTTCTCTATGAAAAAGACCATTGTCCCCTGTATTATTTTTCATAATTTGCAGCTTTCAGCATGCAAGTGCCTCCTTTGCATGCGAGACGGAGTGATCCGTCGCCAACTAGCCTAAATGCACCAAACGGCTGGAAAGACCTTATGAAACCCAGAGTCAAAACAGTCACAAGCGGACACAGTGCGTTCCCCAATATAAGGCTTCACCGGTGGGACCCTCTGTGCACTGTCAAAGCAACAAATTGTAACTCATACCTCTTAAATTCACATAAGATATATCTCCTATGAGGGTTGTTGATCACCACCACTCTACAGCCAAAAAACAGCCATCACCAAATGAACAGCCATGGATTAACTGAAGAGATCTGTCATACACTGCTGGACAATGTGGAGGTCTTCAATATAGTCCACCTCTGCAGGTCCCAAATATCTATACAATCTGACACTCGGGTATGGGATGATAATAAAAATACCCATCCCACAGGATCTCTCCACTTCTCTCTCCCTTCAACCATGCCAGCTCAGGACCACAACTATAAACAAAATCTCTGATTGGACAACCCAGTGCAGTAACCAGCCAAGCAGGCTATATCACATGAAATATGAGAGGGGAGGATGTGGCCTTACGGTCAGAGCGGTTGACCTTGAATCTGGGGACCCGGGTTTGAGTCTTGGCAGGGATGCTTAACATCCTGTGATTCTGGGCAAATTACTTAATCTCCCCGTGCCTAACAAAAAATGAATGTGTCCATCTGTAACGCAACTCATGCTCATATAAAGCGCTCTGATACCTTCGGATCAATTTCGCGCTACACAAAACTCTGAAAAATAAAAAAATAAAGGAAATACCATAAAGGGACTTGCAGAGCTGTTCAAAGCTACTAGCATGCTGAAAGCCATAAAACTGAGCATTTGTCCCTCACAAATCATCATCCATCACACTGCTACATACTGCATCCCATAACACGATACCCACATCTCGGTAGTCATCACACACGACATGGAAACACTTCCCAAATAGGATCAAAACAAAGACAACATCCTTCCAACCACACACCCTACATAGTGAAGCATTACACTCATGTAGGCAAGCGCTTCAGAACCCCACATAGGGGTACTAAGCGGTATATATAAGCTACAATACAATACAACTGTCGGCCTTCTAGCCCATCTCAATATAGAAACTCTGTTTCTGGTTTCCTAAACCAGAGCTCTTCAGAATTTGGTATATCCTCCTGCCCCTCAAAGGGGCTCCTGGGGGCGGTGGAATGAGGCTGAAACTATAATTTTAGGACTTTTCATTTAACATTTACTTCTGTTCTTTCTTGAAGTATTTGGAAAAACTTGAAGTGTTCACATTATGTGCATTTATGATAAATTGAAACTCACTAATGTGAATGAGTCTTTCTTTACACTTATTGAAGAAAATGCCTCGGACCAAATATAATGGTCTAGTTCAGGGATTCTTAACCTTTTGTCTTCTATGGACCCCTCTCAATCATTACTGAACTACGGGGAACCCCACTGAATCATTATTGGAATCCGGGGACCCCCATTGAGTCATTACTGGAAGCCGGGGACACCAGCCTCGGCATTTTTGATGATTTGAACAGCCAAATAATACAAGAATTCATCAAATACACAAATGATGAAAGGTGCTGTTTAATTTGCAGACAAATATAAAAAATCTATAATTTAATAGGAAGGTTTGAGCTTTTCTAAATTCAATTGAGGCCACTCGTCGTCCATACAATATTGGGTTTAATGCAGTTGCACTGCTCCCATAAATAAATCATCGGATACTAATTTAATTTTTCGCCTCCAACTTCAAATTCCTTCACACTTACAGAACGTTTTCAAATGTTCAATTGCATGTTTTGCTTCTTTATTCATATACACTTTATTAATCTGTTAATATTATTTAATTTTCTAAGCCTTTGTGGACCCCCTAAGTAGGTTTTGCGGCCCCTCAGTGGTCCACGGGCCACAGGTTAAGAACCACTGGTCTATCTTACTCACATGTTTAATATTGTACATAATCATGTTGAGAAAATATTAGCATGACATTTTCAATGTCTCTCGACTAGTTCATTTATTGCAAGTTGGGCTGGACATGGCACAGTTTGACAAGCACTGTACTGAGCTGTGCCACCTTTACTCTGCCCATCAAATGATCCTTCTGACTTCTGTGCCTCCTTACCATCTGGCCCTTCACTGTTTGTGGTGTTGTGATTGTTACCATTCTTTGTTACTTATGTAGCCCTTCCATATCAGTAGTAGAGTATCGTAGTGCGTGAGCATTGACAAAGTCAATATCCAAAAGCTGAGTCCGGTTGGCTTTGCCAGTGCTTGTTCATTGGATGCCATCACCAGGACCGCTAAATGAATGCTGGGGTTGTTCAATACCAAGGCTGTCTCGTCTTGAAATCGCGTCTTGACTTTACTTCCACCACCCTTCACTTTCTGTCTTTTTGTGACACTCTTTTAAGTTCCGTTTCATCCCTGCTTTCTCCCTTTGTTATTCTTTTCCTCTTTTTCCCGTCCACTTTCTCTTTCCATGTTCTTCCTTTTTCTGTGTTACTTGGATAAAAGTCTGAAATAAGTGCTGGCCTCCAAAAAGATGTGCCGGTGCCCATGGCATACAACCACCTGCTCAAATTAAGCACTAGTCGATATCCAGGATTCCTGACCCTTGTTTTGTGCATAATAGAAGCTATGAAAGCAGAAATAATAATGGACCATTTTGCAGATCGCGAGTGAAGTGCCAGTAAGTTGCCTGAGGCTATCCCTTGGCCGCTGTGACTCTTCCCTACAGAGATGGGATGGTACGGTACTGCCCGGGGATTTAATTAGGATCTGAGCGGATGGTGACCTGACGCAGCTGGCTGTGGGCCTGCTGAGAAGCGAGCCCACTCCCCGCCTGAAGATAGTTCAGATCGCTCGTGTCTGGATGTAAATTGGCTCGCATTTATTATAATGCAGAATTGAAGCTTAGTTTCTCCATTTCCCCCTTTCCATAGACAGTAAGGTACAAATTAGAAAAAAGTATCAAAGGGAGAAGACGGGGATGAAAAAGAACCTACAACAGTAAAAGACTGTAGGGTGGTGGCAGAAAGAGGCATGAGGTGGAATGAATACTATCTCTGGAGTTCGGCAACCCCGGCATTCAACAGCACTGGTGGTAGGCTACCAAGAAAATCCTCGTGTCCCTGAACTTATATTTCTAAAAATGAAGTACTGTTGGGCCACAGAGGGTCTTTTAACTGAGCATTCTAAGAAGTGGGTTCCTCCCCAGTTCTATTTGGAGTGTTTGAGTTTTACACCAGTAGCTCTTTTTTGGCTTAATCACTTTACAGCACTGAATGACAGAGGGAGATATATTACATTTTAAACTGTGCATTGTCCTGTACAGATTTTTATGAGTGTCTCTTTATAGAGGGACCTGCAGTCAAACTGATCTAAGGCATTGTGCAGTTCAAACTGACTGCCCCTCTAGAAAACCATATACATTTCTGTTCCGGTTCATTTTAAAGAGTGAAAACTCACTTCTTTCTCTATGTATGAAAAGCTTTATATAAATTATGTATGCATAGAGATATCCAAGTACAATGCAGGTACCATAGCGCTTAGTCATCTTAAAAGTGGTAAAGCACCGGTATGTCATAATGCATGCTAATAAAGATAACATATTAATAATCCAATAAAATATGTATTAAGAAACAAAGAGTGACTCAAGTACTGTAGCTATCATTAGGGAAACATCGCTTTTATAAAACATGGTTTAGTGGATGTGCAGTGAAAGAAAGAAGGAAGAGACCAATATAAAGGCAAGACAAAGAGGCTGGTTGAGGAAGGGAGTAGCAGAGGTGAAAAGAAAAGTGAGAAGATATTAATAGAGTGTCAAAGAAGTAACCTTCGAAGGTCCTAGTGAATGCAGCACAATGAGAGAAACATACATTTATAAAATAATCAAATATATAAATAGCAAATTACAGAGAATCACAAAACTAATATATAGATCCGAAAGAGACTATTAGTTATAGATTCCTTACCCTAGAATTACCCCCAGGCGTCAGACTGGATCCGGAGACTTTTTTCTCAGCAGTACCCACGCGCGTTGGTAGGTGGTGTTGGTCGACTCCGCGTTCGTCGTCGGTGTCGTGGTTGCCGGGATGACGTCCTGGTATCTACTTAGATGCCGCCACTGCGTGCTGACGTCAGTTCTTTCTTTTTCCGCGCCAGCCAGCGCAGATCCGGAGAGAGCGGTACCCTTAGTCACTTTTTGACTAACACTTTTTCGACTATTGTCGACATATATTTTTCAAGTCGTTCGACTCCTGGTGCACGTAGGGATGTCCCATCGGAGGACCGGCTTCAAGCCTTGTGGCTCCTGTCACAAGCTGATGTCTGTCACTGATCCGCACCTCGTGTGCCTCTGGTGCTTGGAGCGCGACCATGACCTGAAGTCGTGCTCTGTCGGGCCATGAACCCGAAGTCTTTGCGGGAGCGTCCCGAAAGCTTCTGGAGGCCCGAAAGCTTCTGGAGGCCCGCCAGTCGGCTTCGCGCCGCTCGAGGTCCTGGTCAAGAGGAAGGTCACAGGACCAGTCGGGGAGCCACCACCATCATTCCTTCGTCATCGGGTAAGTTGAAGAACAAGAAGAAGGCGAAGCAGCATCGTCGCTCTTTGCCTTCTCCCCATCCGTTGACCAAGCGACGCGGTACGCGGAGGGTCGTCGTTCTCCGACTCAGCCCTCGGAGCCTGCTGGGTTGGCTCCGAGCTTCCCTCCCTTCCCGGGAGCCGGAGCGTCCCGTGCCCAGCTTCGTACCTTTTATGAAGCCTTGGGCAGCTCGACTCCGCCGGCATGCTTTCGGGCCCCACGGACTCAGCTGGGGGCTCTAGGCCTTCGTTGCTGGCGGCTCTGGCCTCGGTGCTGCAGGGTCCCCAAGGATCCAGGCCTGGATCCAGATCGGTGCCGGTCGACCTCACGGTACCTTCCCGGCACCGATCCCTCTGACGACGCCTCCGCCACCTCCGACGCCAATTGCATCCCTGGCCAGCGTTGACCCCGGCCTCCCCCTCGACTTGGACACGAAGCTGGACCGGTGTTGACCGACGCCGGTACCGGCACCGAAGGGTACTTTTGTACCGCTGTTCTTCCCTGGTGTTCCTTATCGCCCTGAGTGGCAGCCAGAGGAGGGTGAGGAGGACAGGGAGGGGTCTGTGGACCCTCTGGCAGACCAGCTTGAAGAGCCGGAATGGAGAGAGGAGTTGGGTGATGCCAGTGGTCTCGATACTTCCCCAGATCTTGGTATGCTTTCTCCCCCTACCGTGGCTACAGAGGATGGAGCTTCCTATGCTGTGGTGTTTCGTAGGGCGGCTGAGGCCTTGGGCCTTGAGCTTCCTACGGTGGCGGTCAGGACTAACCTCCTAAGGTGCTTCAGCCGGCAGCAGCCACTTCGGAGCCCTTGCTGCCTTTCAATGAGGCCCTCACTGACTTCCTTCTGGACTCCTGATCCAAGGCCCAGCACAGGGGCTCCTATGGATGGAATGATCGCCCGATGCCACCGCCCGGCACCAGGCGACCCACTTTTCCTCTCCCAACACCCTACCCCCGAGAGCTTGGTGGTCCAAGCCTCATCTTTGAAAGGAAGCGCTTTCCCTACAGCTCCTCAAGATAGGGAATCCAAGAAGCTGGACCATCTTGGGAAGAAGATGTTTTCTTTCGCCAGCTTAGGACTGCGGTCGGTGAACACTGCATGTCTCTTGGGCCGTTACACACATTCAGTGTGGGACATGGTTGCGCAAGTGCTGCCACAGTGCCCGGAGGAAGCCCGGATCGTGCTCACCCGCGCTGTTGCTGAGGGTCGAGACCCAGCAAAGTTCACCATCCGGTGTGGACTGAATACTGCAGACTCGCTGGGTAGGACGATTTCCACGTCGGTAGCCCTGAGACGCTACGCCTGGCTGATATCCTCTGGCTTCTCTGGGGATGTCCAATCTACCCTTTTGGACATGACCGATGACGGCCACTGCCTGTTTGGCGACAAGGCAGAGAACACGCTCGAGCGCTTCAAGGACTCTAGAGCTACGGCCAGCTCCTTGGACCTTGCAGTGACTTCTCGCCCCATGCAGTCTGCCTTTCGCCCCTTTCGTGGCCACGGAACGGGTGCCCCACCATGTCCCACCCAGGGCCACAGGGCCACACAAGCCACTCAGCCTCTGCGCGGCCGGGGACTTGGGACCCAGCGTCGTGGGTCCGGGGGCCAGAGGGCGGGCCAGTCGACCAATGCCCCCCCTGCAGCTGCCTCCAAATCTTCCTAATCCGACCTTTCAGGGCCACCAGTTGCCAGTGGGTGACAGGATCCGCCATCACCTCCCCCACTGGCACAACATCACGTCAGACAGGTGGGTTTTGCAGATAGTACGAAGGGGCTTCTCCCTCCCCTTCGAGTCTACCCCTCCATCCATGCCACCAACACTCCATCGCATGTCTGAGGATCACCTGGCCCTTCTCCCTCAGGAAGTTACGGCTCTGTGCCAGAAGTAGGTCGTGGTTGTTATTCCCACTACTTCCTGGTACTCAAGAAGGACAAAGGCCTGCCTCCTATCTTGGATCTCAGGGACGTCAACCGCTTCCTCCGGAAGGAGAAGTTCAAAATGTTGACATTAGCTCAGGTCCTGTCTGCCCTCGACCCTGGAGACTGGATGGTAGCGTTGGACTTGCAGGATGCTTATTTCCACATCCCCGTCCTGCCAGCCCACAGGCTTTACCTACGGTTCATGGTAGGCCACAAGCATTTGCAGTTTACCGTGCTCCCCTTTGGCCTTAGCAGCGCCCCTCGGGTGTTCACGAAAGTGAAGGCGGTGGTTGCAGCTCATCTGCGCAGGTCAGGGATTCCAGTCTTCCCCTATCTCGACGACTGGCTGTTGAAGGCGAGCTCGCCCCTGGCTGTCGTCTCCCACCTCCAGACTACGGTGGACCTCCTGCACTCGCTGGGGTTCACTATCAACATGCCGAAGTCACACCTGATTCCCTCTCAAAAGCTCCTTTTCATCAGAGCAGTTCTGGATACAGCGCAGTTTCATGCTTATCCTCCCGAGCAGCGAGTCCAGGATATTCGGGCTATAATACCGATGTTTCAGCCTTTATCCCAGATTTCGGTGAGAATGACCCTCAGGCTGCTGGGCCTCATGGCCTCCTGCATCCTGCTGGTGGATCATGCCAGATGGCTTATGTGGGCTCTGCAGTGGGACCTGAAGTTCCAATGGGCACAGCATCAGGGGAATCTTTCCGATTGCGTCCAGATCTCGGAGGGCACTGCACACCAATTGCAGTGGTGGCTAACGGACCAGGATTGGGTCAGCAGCAGATCCCTTTCCCTTCCCCAACCAGAGTTCACAGTGGTGACAGATGCTTCACTCCTGGGATGGGGTGGCCACATAGAAGAGGTGGAGATCAGAGGCCTCTGGTCTCCGGCGAAGTCTGGGCTCCACATCAACCTTCTGGAGCTCCGGACAATTCGTCTTGCACTGAAGGCATTCCTTCCTTCTGTCAGAGGAAGGGTAGTGCAGATGTTCACGGACAACACCACCACCATGTGGTACTGCAACAAACAGGGTCGGGTGGGGTCGTGGACCCTATGTCAAGAGGCTCTTCGCCTTTGGACGTGGCTGGAACATCAGGGCATGTCCCTGATGGTTCATCACCTGGCAGGTTCTCTGAACGCCAGGGCGGACGAACTCAGCCGCTGGTGCATGATGGATCACAAATGGCGTCTTCACTCGGAGGTGGTGCTAGGTCTCTTTCAGCAGTGGGGAGAGCCTTGGTTAGATCTGTTCGCCACCGAAGAGAACGTGCAATGTCAGCAGTTCAGCACGTTGGAATTTCCAAGGCGGCACTCGCTCGGCGACGCTTTTCGTCGCGAGTGGAATTGCGTTTTTCTATACGCCTTTCCGCCTATACCACTTCTGCCCAGAGAAGATCAAGCACGACCGGGCCCAAGTCATTCTTGTGGCCCCGAACTGGGCACGAAGAGTCTGGTATCCCGAGCTCTTGAACATGGCCATCGATCCTCCGATCAGACTACCCCTTCGGGAGGATCTTCTGTCGCAGCAGCAGGGGACGATCCTCCATCCGAACCTGTCCAACCTCCACCTCCTTGCGTGGAGATTGAGCGCCTGACAGTTGACAGCTTGACCTTCCTCCCGAAGTCTGTAATGTCATCTTGGCAGCCAGGCGTCCCTCCACTAAAACGGTATACGCCTGTAGATGGAACACATTTGTGGCATGGTGCACAGCAAAGGCTGTTGATCCCCTTTCTGCCCCTCTTTCAGAGGTGCTCCTCTTCATTCTATCTTTGGCCCTGCAGGGCTCTGCTCTGGGCACCCTTAAAGGCTATCTTTCGGCCATTTCGGCCTTTCTTCGCCATCCTGATCAGCCTTCTCTTTTCAACCCTACTGTAAATAGGTTTCTTAAGGGCAGTACTCACCTCTTTCCTCCTATTCCTTTCGTAATGACCAAGTGGGACTTGAAGCTGGTCTTAACTTACCTTATGTGTGCTTCTTTCGAGCCACTACATAATTGTCCTCTCAGACTCTTGACTTTAAAGACTGCTTTTCTGGTTGCCATCACCTCTGCTCGCAGGGTGAGTGAGCTTCAGGCTCTATCTTCTAAACCTCCTTTCCTTGCTGTCCATCCGGACAAGGTTATCCTTCGAACTAGACCTTCTTTTCCTCCCAAAGTGGTTTCCTCTTTCCACATAGGACAGACCATCACTTTGCCCACCTTCTTCCCGCCCCCGCATCCTTCCAGGGAGGAGGAGAGACTCCACCGTCTGGATCCAAAACATGCGTTATCATTTTATCTGGATCGCACAAAACAATTCCGGGTGGACGATCAACTCTTTGTTGGCTAGGTGGGTGCCAAGAAAGGTCGGGCCGTGCAAAAACAGACCATCTCTCGATGGGTCGTTCTTTGCATTAAGATCTGTTACTCCTTGGCGAAAAAGGTGCCTCCGGTAGGACTGCGCGCCCATTCCACCAGGGCGACAGCAGCCACTACTGGTTTGGGACGTGGAGTCCCCCTCGGTGATATCTGCCAGGCAGCCACGTGGGCATCACTGCACACGTTCACTAAACATTACTGCCTGGCTAGCCAAGTCTGGAGAGACGGCTTCTTTGGCCGTTCAGTTCTCCGGAATTTTCTGGTGTGAACTTGGTTTGCAGACCCACCTCCGGGGTTGGTATTGCTGGGGTATCTATTCTAAGGTAAGGAATCTATAACTAATAGTCTCTTTCAGATGAACAAGTTACTTACCTTCGGTAACGATATATCTGTAAGAGACCTGTATTAGTTATAGATTCCTTACCGCCCCACCCATCCTTCCCGTTCTGCGAACTGACTTCTAGAGTAAGGGACTCCCTTTCAGGGCCCTGGTTTTGTGCACCAGTGGTCAGTGTCTTGCATGGCTCTGCGCTTCTGGCGTGGAATGTCGTGTAAAAGAACTGACGTCAGCGCGCAGGGGCGGCATCTAAGTAGATACCACAACGTCATCCCGGCGATCACGACGCCGACGATGAACGCGGAGTCGACCGACGCCACCTACTAACGCGGAGGGTTACTGCTGAGAAAAAAATTCTCCAGATCCAGTCTGACGCCTGGGGGTAATTCTAAGGTAAGGAATCTATAACTAATATATGTCTCTTACAGATATATCATTACCGAAGGTAAGTTACTTGTTCTTTTGTGATCTTTATAGGATTGTGACTATATATTAGGATTGTATACATACATATGACTTCAAATTGAAAAGGCTTAATGCCAAAAATCCTACGTTCCATAAAGGGCTTTCACATCAGAAGGCCTATATCCGCAGGAAATCCCGCGTTTTATGCAGGTCAGATTTGGTGGTAGAACTTTCTGAGTGGGCCTTATTTGATCGGAAATACTCCTTGCTTCACCCAATGCCATCTGCATTTTATTTGTGGCATTGTTGCCTTTGCGCTCTCTCTCTCTCTCTCTCTCTCTCTCTCTCTCTCTCTCTCTCTCTCTCTCTCTCTCTCTCTCTCTCTCTCCTGTGGTCGGGGCAGCGACGCAAGAGCCCACTTTAATCTTTCCATCTACAAACCCATAGTACTCTACAATAGGCAGGTTAGCAGTTGAGCTGCTTGTGACATGAGACAGCGTCTAATGGAGGTGTAAGAGCAAAGTCAGAGCTGGAGACCAAGGCATTTATTCAGAGTGGCATGTAAATTCTAATGGTCCCAGATGTGGAGTTTCTTGCAACCTTCTTCAGTTGTAGCAAGAATATCATATTTTTAGTTTCTGACAGATATACGTGATTGATCCCCATATTTCTGCTCTGTTATGAGATATCTCGGTTGGAAGAGCTGTAGCAGTGTCCAGTCAATGGTTATAACAAATTCTGTTCCACCACTTTTTAAAGGAATGTTTGCTAAATCTTTCCAATTTAAAGTAATCTATTGAAATGCCGTTGCCAGTAACACAGCCATCAATCTACCTCTTCCCGAGAATTCATATAAAAACTCTTTAATGTGCATCTCATTAGCAGTCATCACATTTTACTCTCAGATGCTTGAACCCCCCATGAACTCGACAACCCCTACCTAACTCCGCTACTCTTTGCTCAGCGACCCCTGAAAGATGCCCAAAGTCTTGTACTGGTCTTCATTGCTTCCCAGGTAGATTCACGCTTTATCAATCCCTAGTGACCGACGTTTACCTCTCAAGGGAACAACATTTGCATCCCTCAATTTTTGGACTTTTTTCCTTTGACCAATCTTAATGGAATTCTACAGGAAACTTCTAAATATTAAGCCTCCCCTACAAAAGCCTTGAAATCACAGCATTTTACTTTTTCTGCTCTACCCAGGCCAAAACCACGACCTGCTCAGAGAACCTGCTACAAGATGGGACAAACTCTTCTAAGACAGGGGCCTGTACCTACAAGACACAACTCCTGTCTCTGGAGACCTCGTGGCACAGTGAAACAAAAGGAACTAGCACTAGTGGGCAGACATTGAGGTCCCAAGCACAGACCATCTATGCGTGTATCTGGGGAATCTCCGCAAGACCTCCATGAAGCGTGATGGCTGCAAGCTGCCCAGCAAAATTACTCTGACGCATGTACTTTGTATGACATCCAAATAATCCACATGTATGATAGACCAGTCCTGCAGACATGCTACCTCAATTCAGACCTCTCATGAGCTCTTTGTAAAGCGCTTAGAAGGAAGTCAGTTTTGCGGTGAGTGCTATACAAGCATAACATAAAGGAGTCGGTCCATGGTACAATGAACACCAGTTGAGTGACTCGTTCACACCCTCTTCTTTCCTCCCTCCAAGTAGCTGTTAAGGCAGAAAGGCTTCACCATTGTGCCTGGAATCTGGGCACCGACTGCAGGAAACAAAAGGAACTCCCTGGAGTTTGAAAAGTGGCCAAGACTTGGTAAAGAGCTGCTGAAGATTGGCGTCCTAATCACAGGTCTTCAGAGGACACAGCTTTGTTGCTCCACCACTTCAATAAGTGAGCACATTAGGCAGCCTTTATTCTTCAAAGCGAGGGATTAGGGTGAAATGTGACTTAATTCCATGTTGCATTGCAGCTGCTTGAGAAGCAGGATTTCGAAACAGGCACTGGTTGCGCTGTAGGTCTCTGCGAGGCCGCCTCCTTTCTCCAAAGGTGTAACTGAGCAGGTTACCGGTGTCAAAGGATTGACACACACATATACTCGGATACACGTATCAGCGAGGGCTGCTCCCGTGAGGCCACATTATTTGCAGTTTTATAGTTCTTTCTACCATTTGCATGGTCCTAGAGTGCTTTTGGAAGCTAGGCACACTTTAAGGTTCTGAGATTCTCATGCACTGTAGCAAAGTTGGCCGGCTATCCTTGGGTTTAGATTGGGAGTCACGTTGAATAGTAGCCTACTGGGCAAGGATAATGGTGTACTGAGCTATCTATTGGCTAGTTGCTCCCTAGATCCTGTTCTGGGCCTGCGTGGAAGTGCATGTGTATAGATGGAGCTACTCAACCTTTCATCCTCCTCAAGCCAATTATGAGCATATCATTGTGTTGGGTAACATTAAACATGTTATTTAGACCCCTCAAAATGAACTTGTGCTTCACAAACTCACGTAATATTATATGTGCTCGTTGAAGGACTTTGCCATGCGGCTTGGCTTGGCTGTTTAGTTTAGAGGCATCTTTGCCGATTGTATGGCTTTTATGCAAATCCGTGGAAAGTGGTATATGTAAATTGATGTCTTCTTTGTGGCTGACATGTAGATTGGTGAGAGACGTTACAGTGGTGGCAAACCTATTGTGTCCCACAACCCACGAGGGCATTGTTTGTGCTTCTAATAGCGCCTTGTACTTGGAATAAAGGAAATGAAATGCAAAACATTCTTAGAGGTCAAGGGGAGGAGCTAGACGTGGAAAGTCTCTGAATGGAATTATTTTCTGCTGAATTTTAGGACTCAGTCCTGAGATATCCCTTCTACTGACTGTTTAGAAGAGATGCTGGTGGTCACCCGTCCCACCAGGTCCTCTTCCCACCAATCGATGAAAGCCTAAAAATATTCATGTTAGCAGAAAGATTGAGGTAGGAGTAACTCATAGCCTGGGACTTGGATCCGGATTTCACGGACTACCAAGGTTCTACGAAAAGCGACTTTCTGGTAGCAGTGGAGGGAGTGTGCTTAGTCGTGGAAGTCCTAGCTCTCTGCTTCCCTTTAGCTCTAGGCTTTGAATCTCACAGATGCCGCAACAAACGAGGAGCGTGTGCATCAGACCGACCAAGAGTTATTGGAAGTGACACGCCTAAGTAGGGAAAGACCCGCCAGGCCTATAGGCGGCAAGTACTCCCTTAAAGATACACGCACAAATTCTTTGTTTTCACGCATATTCTGATGTGAACAGAAAGATGCTCTCACTCTGCAGAAGTGACTTTTTTCATGTATGTTATGAACTGAAAACCCTTTTATTCCATCTTTGCATGCAATGTGCTGGGGAGCATGTGAGCTGTGAGCATATCTTTTAGGAAAAAGCGTCTCTAGCTCTCGGTTTAGGACCAGAAACTCTTGCAATGGCTGAATTGGTTGGTCAGATGCCTCCGGTGGAAGCCTTTGTACATGCCCAGTATAATATTAGGCCTGGGCGGTGAACTTCGCTCCGTTCGCGGAGTTTGCGGAGTTTTCTGCCCTCCGCGGAGCTCGCGGAGTGCAGAAAACTCTGCTTCGCGATGTGCAGCAGAGTTTTTTCCCTGCCCGCGATCGCGAACGGTAAGTTCGCGATCGCGAACGGTAAGTTTGTGAGCTGCTGCTCAAGTAGAATTTCTACCGAGCGGCAGGAATACCAGCACAAACTGCAGTTCGCACAGCACTCCGCCACTCGCTGCACTTCGCTGAGTTTTTTTGTAACTTCGCAAGGGCCGGACTGGGAAGCGAAACCGGCCCAGGCAAACTGCTCGGCCGGCCCCCTGGAGGTGGGGAGGGGGGTTGCGGCCGAGCTGTTTGTTAGGGCCGGTTTCGACCGATTTTGTTACAGGGGGGTGATATTGCTGGCCCCCGGTAACAAAAACAGCCCCCCCCAGGGCCCAGAACCGGCCCCCACCCTGGCGGCCCACCGGGGAAACGCCCGGTGCCCTCTACGGCCAGTCCGGCCCTGAACTTCGCGGAGTTCCGCGCAGCAAAACTCTGCAAACTACGCCCAGGTAATATGCACTAGAAATCTGGTCTCAGCTAAGCATCTATTTATCAAAATTCCAAAAGAGTACATTTGTCAAAAAGGAAGTGATTTTCTCTTTGGGGTGTCAAAACTTGGGTTACTGTTCAGAAACCCCTTTCATCCCCCTTGTAAGAAAATGATTTAAACATCTTCTAAGTATTATGCACTTGCACATCCACTTGTGTTGAGTTTTAGCTTGTTTTAATTCCTGTTTCAAATATATTGATGTAAAAACACATTTGTTGACCAAAATGCCAAGACTGAGAATTCCATATAAATATGTTCAAGTAGGTCAGAGATCACTAAATTGAGCAATTTCATATAAACAGCTATATTGACGTTGTGGTGGCGATAGGGGCTGTGCCTTATGTACAAGGCAGCATTAAGCCACTTAACGTGGCCGAACGCTGCCTTGTACATAAGGCCCCCTTTCACGCTATGGTTAGTGTGGAAGGGGTAGGCAGTGGGTGTTCCACCGCAACACCCATTCATTTTGACGTTGCCCCTATGTACAAGGGTGGCGTACATAGGAGGCAGCGCCAACATTAAGACTAGGTAAAAACTGGTCTTAAGTTGGCGAAACGAGGAGAAATGCATTATTTTTCCTAATGTTTGCTTTTTCCATGTGTGCTGCCTTGTGCAGGTACAGGACAGAGGGGCAGGATAAGGTCAGGCCAGTTATTCTCGAGACATGTGGAGGGCCCCAGCACTACTCTAGGGGGTAAGGCTGCACAACAGATTTGTTGCCCTCTCAGATCTGGAATCCTGTGATTGACTACTACCACCTATCCTTCCACCTGTTAGGAGAGCATCCATATCAGTCAATCCAGTGCTTGTAATACAGGAGACCCCTATGACTTCTTCACCCCGGAGCATAGCTGTCAAAAACAAGATTAGCCTAGCATCTTGGAATGTGGCAGGAATTGCTTCTAAGATAGGCAACGATCAGTGGCATAACCTCTGGCAATTGCTGGAGATTATTTGCTTTCAGGAAACGTGGGCCAAGGAGCCAGTTCTTTTCCCAGGGTACCACACCTTCTACACAGCTGCAGTGCCCTCAGCATCAGGTAGAGCGAAGGGGGAACTAATAACTCTAATCTCCAATACCCCACCCCTACAAGTAAGGCAAGTTGGCTCCCCGAATAACCACTTCCACTTTCTCCAACTTGAGCTCATAAATGAAGGATCCTGGATTTTAATTAATTATTATAATAATTAATTTGGGAGAAACATGAAGTTAGTGGCAGACAAACTAAATAGTGAGTTAGAAAAAATTAACTCACTCACAAAAAAGGGCCCACTTAATATTATCTGGGTGGGGGATTTTAACACTCACCTTTGCAAGTATAATGAGGTCACAGTGTGCGGGCTGGATGACCCTCAGGGTAACCCCCTTCCCCATTTCTCACATAATGAATATGGTGACAGCCTTAACAGACTCCTATACATGAGAAATTTGGGAATAACTAACAGCATAAAGACAGGCCAGATAAGGAAAACTTTCAGGCGGGTCAACTACGAGTCCACAATTGATTTCATCCTTGTTTCTTCCACAATAAGTGAAAAAGTGGCCCACATAGATAACCTATTCACATGTTACAGTGATCACGCTATTTTACTTATTCATCCAAGTATTCCCTGCAAAGTGAAAAAACACCAACAGGCAGTAGATAACATCTCGCTAACCAGGAAAAATGGCTATCAATTAAAGTGGACACAGGTTGAGAAGCAGAATCTGGTACGAGCAATAATAGCACAAGTAAGGGATGACATCTTGCACTGCCTGGTCGAGGTGTCCTCCCCTTCACTAATAGTTACCCAGTTTAGAGCCCTCATAACGAAATTAAAAGTAGCACTTACTCGCCCTAAGCCGGCAAATGGCACATCAACCAGTCGTTGGTTTGATACCCCAT
Source organism: Calotriton arnoldi (assembly GCA_963921515.1). Classification (NCBI taxonomy): domain Eukaryota; kingdom Metazoa; phylum Chordata; class Amphibia; order Caudata; family Salamandridae; genus Calotriton; species Calotriton arnoldi. Next base: position 230,161 of record CAWUFW010000441.1, read on the forward strand.
GCTCCATAGCTAGAAGAGCTCTTGTCAATGCTTTAAAACCCCACCCTAGAAATCCAGCATTGATAAGATCGCTACGCAGCGAATACAAGCACGCTAGAAGGAAAAGAGAGTAGGACATCAGGGAGAAGGCCTGGGACGACCTTGAGCAAGCTGCTAGCTCAGGCAACAGCAGGGAGTTCTGGAAAGTCATAAATGCCCCTTACTTCAAGGACTCCAAGGATCCGCCCCTGGATACACACGTAGATGTGGACGCATGGGTGGGACACTTTGAAAGTCTCTTTGGATCCAACATTTGGGGAGAGGAGTTGGCCTAACGGCTAGGGCGGTCGACCTCGAATCTGGGGAACTGGGTTCGAGTCTCGGCAATGACGCTGAATATCCTGTGATTCTGGGCAAATCACTTAATCTCCTCGTGCCTAACAAAAGTCCTCATGTAATGCAACTGGTGCTAAATAAAGCGCTCTGATATCCGATTCGGGTCAAGTTCGCGCTATATAAAACTCTGTAAAATAAAATAAAAAATAAATAAACATCTCCCCTGCACCTCCGCCTCCCAAGCCAGTTCCCTTACTCCAAGGCAGTATGACATTCTCACTATGTGAAGTTAGAAGAGGGCTGGAGGCTTGAGTCCCAGGTAAGGCCCCGGGTCCTGAAGGGGTGCCGATTGACCTCTTCCAGGATAACTATGACATGTGGGTACCCCTACTAACAAATGTCTTCAATAGCATAGCGGCAGAGGGTCCTCCATCATCCTGTAATCATAGTGTAATAGTCCCAATTTACAAGAAAGGAGATAGGGGCAGTCCGAAGAACTACAGACCCATCTTTCTTCTGGACACCACTGGCAAGCTCATGGGCCAGCTCTTACTAGCTAGATTAGAGGAATGGGCCTAAGAACACAACATCCTGATGCAGGCGCAATATGGTTTCCAGAGGGGGAAGGGGACAGTGGATCAATGCCTCAATCTCTCACTCTGTATAGACAAATTGTTGGAAAGTGGATTATAGGTAGGGGCAAATGTAGGTCTGCCACTGGCAATAAGGCCACTAACACAGTATAGGGCTCAGAATAGGTCTTAGAAAATTATTCCTATGCTCAACCCTTGGTAACGTGGCTGTGAGCAGGCTGGCTTAACTTCAAAGACAGGTATGTAAAGCATTTAAAAACACAAATTCAGTAAATAATTAAGACACAACACAAAATTAAAATCCAACACCAATTTATATAAATAGGAAATATTTTTATCTTTTAAATGACACCAAAACGAAAATAATCCACTGTAGGGAACCAGAGATATGAATTCTTAAAGATGAGTCACTTTCAAGTGCTTAGAAACCAACAGTGCCCCTTTTAGTCATTTCGATGCCTCTGACAGGGACACATTCACCTTTAGCAATTGTTCTGGAGGATCTCTCACCACTCTTGTGCAGCCCCCTCCAGCAGGCTGGGTCCAGTTAGAACTCCTTCTTGAAGTTCTTCTTGTGGGTCCCAAAGTATCCAACACACAATCCAAGGTTCTGGAATCTCCAAGAGGGTCCTTGAAAGTGTGAGACTTCAATTCCCACAATCCACTTGAACAAAACCCTTACAAATCCACTGGTAGTACTCCAGGCTGGGGATTCTTTGTGGTGATGTCCAGGTGAGCTCTGTTAACCTGTAGCTTGCAGGGAGTCCACTCTTTAGTCCTTTTACAGCAAAGTAATCCACAGGCTGTAGTTGCAGATGGTGCAGCCTTCAGAGTGCAGGCCTTTTGAAATGCACATCAAACTTCCAGCATGGCCCGTCTTGCTTTCTTAAGTTTCAAGCAGCAGTTCTGAGGGGCTCTGCCCTTCTCAGATACTTATTCAGGGCCCGATTCACAGAACTAACTTACGTCAAAAACGTAAAGTTAGTACTTTTTGGTATTCACAGAATACACTTACTCATTTTGGTATTCACAGAATTGTAGTGTAGCTCCTATTTCCCTTATAGGCTCTGCGCATTGGAATAATATATCCTATAGGTTTGACATAGGACTAAGGTCGGTATGTCCCTATCGAGTATATTAAACTTAATTACTTGTGCCAGCTAGCTCAGAGGCCACTAGAAACTTCTTGACGACAAGAAGGGAGTAGTTTCTGGCAGCCGCAAAACATGACCACTGTGTTTCCCTTACAGAATCAGGACGTGTCCCAGAGTCGTAGAAACAATAGATAACTATTTCACTCAGCTCAGTCGTGCATGTCTTGGTTACTCTCAAAGTTACACAGAAATAACAGACGGGCGTTTTCAATAAAAGGTTTATTGAACAGTCTTGTTTCTGTTGTAAGTTAAATGTGCTGTTACGATCACAAGACAGTATGCAAGATAAATAATGTACAGAGTGAGCAGTAGAAATAAATAATACTGCGTTAGCATTATCTTTTCAGCATATATGCATTTACATAAAATGACACAGCCTAAAAATGCAAGTACTCATACGATGCGTTTCTAGCCTAGTTCTACCCCAGTGTACCTAACCTGTCCTAGGTGTAGGGAGAAGTAGAAGTAGGTGATGTAGTCCTGACTAGAGTATACTGAGTATGTTACGCCTAGTATGCCAAGAGTCTAGTATGCCAAGAGTCCCTCTAGGTTCTAGTCTGCTCCATACCTGAAGAATGAGAGAGGTAGGAATCTCTTTCCTAGACTCGAACTCCAACACCCCGCAAGGGAAGTTAGATCACTGGAAGCTGGACTCTCTGCGTGCAGGAATGACAGCGTCTTCTCAGTGCGTCCGGCCGGGAATCGGGCTCCTCTGAAGTCGAGGTCTCCTCTGATTTACAGGGGTTTGGGAAGGTATATTTATACCTGAAAATGTTAGCATTGACGTGAGTTGGGCAGCGAAAGACGTCATGAATGAACCCCTAAGGAATAATGGTTCATGCATAATATATGAGTCCTTGAAGAAATCAATAGTCCTGGGCAAGGAAACTCCCGCAGCCTAAGGGTCTGTTTTTTCATGAACTCGTTGTGAGGCTAGGGTGGACGGATGTCGGAATCCATGCCTGTATTTGGAGTGCATGGTTTATGCCTAAATAAGGTCTGGGATTTTATGCCTATATAAGGGCAAGGCGAATTGTGCCTATATAAGGACATGAGTCTGGAAAGCCCGTTTATGGACACCCTAGGAAATATACAACACCCACTCCTCTTTCGTGTGTACGATAATGCTAAAATGCTAAACATATAAAATGCTAAAACATTAAAATAGAGTACTGCATATTAAAAATATTTTCTAAAAGCATTAAAAAACATATTAAAAAATGCAAAGGTTTCCGTACATCATTAAGCAATGTTTTTCATTTCCAGCATAAAGTTCGAAATAAATGCAATCGGAATGAAATATAAAAGCAATAATTACATATGACGAAAAATCGATAAGTTGTACAAAATCAAAGTTATTTCCTGTCATAAAAATTAAATGAACTGTTCTAGACACACAAGATGACTAAGTGTCCCTGGAAGTACTGCCAAGTCCGTAATATAAGGCTAGTTCTACTTTAAGCAGATTGAAGTGCCATTTTCGTTCGAAAAATGGGACAAAAGTTCAAATTTGGTAGAGTTCCAAGTGTTTGAAAAATGAAGGCCAAATTGTTACTGCATCTCTGGAACACAGTATGCTGATTCAGAGTCAGTTTACGGGTCTGGTGTAAACATGAGATCATCTATTTCAATAGACAAAACATCATCCACAGTCGTTGGTGTAAGTTGGAACACCTCGTGTAAGAGATTGACCGCACAAAGATGTGAAGCATCGCTCTCAGCATAGGTCGCCGCAGCAATGTTCGCGTCCGTTGTTATCTGTGTGCCTGGAGTTGTCTCTCGTACCTCAGCAGCAGCCGGAAGCTTCTGTGAGATCTCAATGAATGCCGACATCAGGATTGGTAGCCTCTGGGGACAACACAAAGCATGGGACGTTATCGGGACCAGCAAAGTATCGACGTCCTTTGGCGTGGCTAATGGATATGTTAGACAAGCGTCCAACACGCATTCTTCACCGCATAGCAGGCATCGTAGAACAGGTAAGATGCAATCTTGCCAAATTGGTCTGAATGACAGGAACCAAGTTGTATTAAGGTCCCGTAGACGAGTCATGCCCAATAGCTGTACTATTCGCTCACGGCACTTTCTTTCAAGGAGAGCTTTCTCCATTTCGCTCGGAGTGATGTCTGCGAATAGGCTGGCCATAGCGCAATAGCAGAAAGATGAATAAAATTCCGGCAACAAGTGCGAGAATTAATGGTATGCCACCAAACACCGAATGTGCAAAGTTGGGGATGATTCCAAGTATAGCCTGGAAAGGTGCTAACAGACCGGAGCAAATGCTCTTAAATACATGTACAATTCCGGTCGTATCTGACATGTTAAAGATACGTGATACCATTTCTACGAAATGTATAGGGCAGTTTGTACGTATTAAAGTCTGTATCTCAGCCGAAGTCCTTGCTACTTGTAGATCATAGGTTTCTTTGGCCGAGGTCAAAGGCACTGTTTGCTGTAAAAGCATGGCTTTCATTCTGCTTAAAGTATCAAATCTTATAAAAGAGACGTTCAGCGAAGGCCATAGCGGCAACTCCCTGACTGTGTCTATTGGGGCAAACAATACTTGCATACAGCAAGTGACCCTGGAGTTGACCGTTACTAGATATGGGATGCCTGGCAACATTCCACAGCAACTCTGATCATTCAACATGAGGTAACTCCCGTTAGAAAGTTGTCCAAACGTTGGATTAATCACAGCAGCTGGTGTACCCTGCTGATGGCAAGACAAATTTGCCACTGAACCATTACAAGTCCCGTGTAAAGAAATGTCCTGACACATAAGTGAACCGGTCAGTGCATGTTTACAGTTGGTACCGCTAAGAAACACTTCACGATCCCCACTCCAACATCTATGTGTATACGGTAAATCCCAAGATGTCTTAATGTATTCCTTACCCAACCTTTCATATTTGCCTGCTTGCATTTGTCTGAGGCAATACTAAAACTGAAAAGTTGTCACAGGTAATGTTATTTTGCCATGAATAACCCATTCTGTAGCTGGTTTTTCTGCCACTGTGAATGGTAACTTCTCCAGTTTTTCAATGCTTAGCACTGTATACCTTGCTCCTCTTTGTGCCAATTCGATCTGTGAGATTGTATTCTGCAAACAGAGACGGCGTGTTGATGAAACGCCAAGGCACATAGCCCGCTCGCAAAGATTGCAGCGTCCAGCTCAATAACACTATAGAACGTAATTGAGATTGACCTTGTTGTAACATAGCCAAATCTTGTTCTAGAATGTCGATAGCAGATGATACAATGCCATCCAATGAATATATTCTGGAGGACAAAGTTGTTAACCCATTGTCGACCACAGAGAGTGTTTTCTCTAAATTAATACGATCAAGTTCACGTATTCGTTCTGCGGCCTCTATCTGTGACACTTTCCATGCTTCATTATAAGCAGCATAAATGCCGGCATATATGAAACGTTTTTGACGCGGTTTTCTTGGTCCAAGCAAGAATTCCCTAAGATCTGCGTCTCCTGTAAGTAAGGATAAGTGTTGTTTCACATCCTGTAGTGTAGATCTATGCAGCCAATCGAGGCATAATTTTCCTACACTGTATGTTGTTACTACCCCCGGATGTTGTCTTTGGACATATCTTAGGTCTGGCCTATGAATAGTAAAGCCCTGAGTTTTGTTCAAGAACCTTTCCTGACAGTTGTTTGTGTCTAAGGGCCAGATCAACCATTTCTTCCAATTTGGATCAGATCTGTTGAATTGTAGAATATTGTCAACTGTCACCACTGCCTTTGTATTATTATCACTGGCAGGTGTTGGCACAGAAGGTGATTTCATCTCTTTGATCTTGGCCAATCCAAGACAAGATGTTTGTTGGATGGTTTCATTCAAAAACAGTACTTGTTCAGGGATGATACAGGCTCTAAATAAAGCTTCTATACCCTGTACTTGCCAATCTTTACTACCCCAGACAGTTTTTGTCTATATTGTGTCTTTCCATAAGTCGAAACCCTGTGTTGACAGTTGGGCAGTAAATCTGTTTCGTATTTGTTAACATCATTTTCAGTCCTGTTTTGTTTACATTTCTGTAGTAAAACGTTTCTGGGTCAGATGTATTGTAACCTAAGAAATATGGAAACTTACTAGCAAAAGTTTTTGAACTACCTTGTGGTGGTGTAGGACAATGTTCCCATTGGTTAAACATAAACACATTTCTTGGATATGCAGTTTTATGCAAATATTGATGACCATAGTGGTTATAACAATACAGTTCTTCATAGTCTGATGAACCCTCTAAATATTAATTTTTAGAAAATGCAGCAGATTTTTCTAGATCAAACATTATGTCAGTCACAGTCTCAAAGTCCCAATCATCTGAATAGGTACTGGACGTAATTAAATCACTTAGTGAAATTTTAAACAAATGTGGAATGTTCAATTGTTCCGTTGGTCCGAAAATTTCATAATCTGTTTTGTCCCACACTATACCATCCTGTATAGGAACAGCTGTGATGTTTACTGATGACAAGTCTCTTGCTTCACGATGGGAAGATTTATGTGGTTTCAAAAGTACGTTAACGCCTTTTCCTTCACTATTCACATGGATGTATCTGCCACTTATAAGCACGCTTACAGTTGTTACCAAAGCTAACCAGAGCAGGAAAACAAAAAGTCCAGATGTAATCCAGAGTTCAATCCATGGAGAAACCAGATAAGTCTTTTTCAGAAAGTGAATAAAGTCTTGTACTTGCTGCTTTAGTTTGAATGAGGCTGGCGTCGTTTCAGGCTCGCTTGGATCTTCTGAGAACGTATCAAAGTCAATGAAATAGCCAGAAGCAGTTCTGTCAATTGTTGGAATTGCATCAGGATTTGTAGAAATCACAGGAGACAGTTCATCACGTGTCACGTTGGTGTAGACAGGTGTATTTGGACAAACTGTTATTTGGTTGTCAAGAGGGATGAGTTCCATAGCTTGGTTGCTTAGTCCTTCATTTGTTACAGCTGAATTCTCGATCGTGATCAGTCTTTCAGTCTGAACCTCTTGAATAGTAGCGAGAGGAGTGCGTCTGCTACTAGGTCGGAGTCCACGAGTCCTACTGCTTAGTATTGGCCACATACTGTGGTTTGATCAGGTCGATGGACACAAATCTTTTCTCCTTTCTTCCAGCAAGGGGCGGCAGAAGTACTGTCCTTGTTCCTTGAACAGCTAGAACAGGTACCGGTTGTCTGTAAGAAGGTCCAAATTCCTTCTTCTCCGCGATTTTTTCTCTGACTAGATCCCCAACTTTTGGAATCCAGACAGGCCCTGCTGGGACCGCCGATATTTCCCCAGTGGTGGTTGGCTGTAGGGATACGTTGCTTTGTTTCGTTCTTAATTTGTTAAGATCCTGTAAAACAGCCAAACGATCTTTGATATCAAATGGTTTATTTTCCACCACTGTGCCTACGTGTTCTAAGTCTGGAACCCACATTCTTGTCCCAAATAGGACCTCATATGGAGTGAACCCCCTAGAGAACTTCTTGGCAGATTGTTGAGAGCGCGCTGTACGCTATTGAGGTGTTTGACCCACCCATCACCCGAACCTAATACCCTAGCTGTTATAGACTGCTTTATGTCCCGGTTTTTCCTTTCCACAACAGAATTTCCCTCAGGATGGAATGGAGAGGAGTACCGCAATGCAACGCCCAGACTGGCCATGGCCTCCTTGTAAGCCCTAGAGCTAAACGCAGGACCCTGGTCAGAATGTAGCGTGCCTATTGCGTGTGTGCCGATAAAGACTCGCAAATCTTTTATAACAGTTCGAGCGTCAGCAGAGCGCTGAGGCCATAACCATAGGAACCTAGATTTAGTATTTGCGGGAATGCCTTTGTCCAGTGGGACGCCGGCGAGTAGATACCCTAATGCTGTCTAACAGTGGTGTCTGTACTGGGCTGCCGCATTCGCAGCATGGTGTCTGGTGGCTCTCTCGCTGTAATTTACAGTCTAAGCAGTTGTTGATGAATATTCGAATGTGTGTATTCATTCCAGGCCACTAGTACATCTCTTTTAATTTAAAAATTGTGTGTGAGATCCCTTGATGTGACAGACCCTCCCCCAAATGAGTTTCATAAATCAAAGCTGCTCTTCGTTCCATGTTTGGAATTACCCTATCCCCCACTCCAGGGATTCGAGCAAAAGGAACGTTATTCGCATCAATTATATAAGAGTACTTGAGTGGAAACTTTTTTGGTAACGCTGCACTGCTACCTTTGCTTGAAGCATTGACAGCTAACATTATCTCCCCGTCTATTTTTGTTTTTGAACGAGTGATCGCAGCTACGGAAGCCGTCTGAACAGCCCCCTTTGCGGCTTCGTCAGCCAATGAATTCCCTGCAACGTGAACGCCATTTCGCTGATGACTCAGTGTGTGAATCACGTGAGCCTTTAGTAGTTCGTTTTTCAACTGAACTACTTGTTCCCAAAGCAGTTTGTGCTTTATTGTGCCACCTTTCGCATCTTTGAAACCATTTTCAAGCCAGGTTCGTAAATAGTCATTATACGACTGAACACAGTAAAAGGAATCGCACACGATTAGTGTGAGGAATTCTCGATCCGTACTCTCAAGTGCCAGTTTGAATGCTTGTAGTTCAGCTCGCTGAGCTGTACAATCACCTAATGATTGAGTTTTTGTGACCATAGGTCTGAAGATGCCATTTCGCATGCGACCTTTAACGATAGCACACGCTGCACTGTAAGCTTGCTTACTCCCTGTTGCGGGCTGTGTGGATCCGTCAGTGTAAATTATGAATTCATACTGATCGAGAGGCAGAATCTCAGTGGGCACAGGACGTTCTTGTTCATATAGGAGAAATGCTTGTGTTTTTAAATCTGGATCAAAAACGTATTCAACATCAGGTGCAGCAAGAGAATTAACCCATTGTATCCATCTCGGATGTAGTGCTTTAGCATTTGGAATGCTTGCTTTTGTGACCGCTTCTAAAGCTGGTACCGGGGTTACGACAATTATGCGTTTCCCTTGGGCTAAGGCTCTTTCTTTTGCTACAGCTGTTTGAACTGCTGTTAGAATTTTTTCAGTAGAACTGAATCGCATTTCCGCTTGTATGTACAAATGTGATTTGTACGCAATTGGTACTTTCTCACCCTCATTGAATGTTAAGTAGGTGAATCCACAGTGACCCGAAATTATTCGGATCACCAAATTTCTTTGACTTACGCGTGTTTGTAAGTGTTTGGTTGCTAACATGTTAGCCTGGAGTGAACGCAAAATTTCTGTGTGTTCCTGTGTCCAGTTTTTGATTGAAAAATCAGGTTTGATTAATGCATAGAGAGGTTTAACCCTTTCTGCATAGTTTAGTATGTATGTTCTTCCAAAATTTAGGAAACCCAGGATGGATTGTAAGTTTTTTAGCGTCTTTGGAGGTTGGAAAGTTAGCTGCCAAGCTCTTGCCTTCACTGGAAAGCTCATATCCCAAAAATAGGACATTGAGATGGGCAATTCGGGACTTTTTAAAGTTGAACTTGTAGCCCTCAGAGGCGAATCCCAGTATAATGGTGCTCACCCTGTTCAAGTGTTTTTCCAAGTCATCGTCTGTCAGATAAATGTCATCGACATGGGACAATGCCTCGTTGTCATAAATTTGTAATAACTCCGTTACTCTCGCTGAGAATAAACCTGGGCTGTTCTTGAACCCTTGTGGGAGTCGACAAAAGTGACGCTGGGTCCCCATTATGGAGAATGCCGTTAAGTACCTACTTTCAGGTGCTATATTTTGACAAAAAAACATTTGAGATGTCTAATGTTGTTTTGTATTTTTACGCACAATGTTATTCATTAATGCTGTGCTATGTGCATTTTGCACTGCAAAAGTTTTAGAACAAGTGTTTAAATGTCTGTAGTCCAAAACTAGACGATATGTATTGTCTGGTTTGGAGACAGGTAACAAAGGATTGTTCATTGAGGAGGCGCATGTTTCAATCACCCCTTGATATTCAAGTTGATCTAAAATCTCCCTGACCTGTTTTTAGCTTCTTGCTTAATAGGATACTGCCTCTGTGCAGTTGGTTCATGTTTCAGATTTATTTTATGGTGAGGTGAGTCCTCATAAATGTAAATACTCTAGGGCTACTTCAGACCATTAAAACCCTCAAACCATTATGAGGAGAAGAACAAACTATAGTGACACTAGAAAATAAGGAATATATAAAAAAGTTTATTTATAAATTGTCTATCTTTTTTTGGGTAAATATAAAAACATATATTAGACATAAAGAAATTCATACAGAGACTGACAATTGTACAACATTCTGACCACATTCATTCACAGCCACAAACATACTACATACATATAATCAAGTTGATATACATGATTTTTTCATCAAACATGATAGAGTTTATACAGAATGTAACGAACAAACAACAACAGCACTTTAATGAGAAATTTGCTCTTTTAGGTGGTTTTCAAACTGACTCTACGCGCGTTTCGACAGAAACACTGTCTTCATCAGGAGTTCCACCTCAGAATGTTGTGCTCTGTAAGGAATAATATATATAACACATACATATAAATATAATTTTGAGTATAATTTTGAGTGTCACTATAGTAAATGATTATAATAATTTCATATTGTGATAAGGACCCATAGTTGGACTAGGGATATAATCTCATTAACTTTTTATAAAAAGGGAGGAAAGAATAAGAGCCTGACAAAAAATGAAACTAAATACAAACATATAAATAATCTCCCAAACAACATGTAGCAATGCAAACATACAATAAAGCCCTATTACCAATGATCTACATTCTTTATATGGATACCATATCAGCAGTGCTAAAATCCCCTTATTAAAAGAAAATATATAATTAGTGTCCCTGAAATGCAGTTGAAAAGAAATATATATAGTAACCAAGATAAATATTCTATAGAGGAAAATGTACACAATAATCAAGATGTGCACAAAAAGCACAGAATACTGAAGTGAAATTTATAACCAAAACAATAATAAAAAGAATATATTACCAAGTCTATCCAGCATCTGTATGTAGACTGATGAGCGGTTTAAATGGTTCAGGTCAAAATAAAGATATTGTATCATCAAGAATTTATTCTTGTCACCCAGGATACACCTGTGGAGTTCTAGAGCGGTGTACCAAAACAGAGAAATAAAAAGAATAAAGAAGCTTTCCAGTACTCACTAAGTACATCCTCGAATATGAAAGGATATTGTGACCAACCAATTAGATTACTTATTTACCTTGTATAGTGAATAACCTTTCTCAAAGGGGAGATGTTTTAGTGTAATAGTCGACTCCTCAAGAAAGAGTCCCTGAAACAGATAAACAGACCCAAAACACCATATGTAAAAACACGAACCAAAATAATTTTATTAAGAATGTCAATGGTTGAATCATTTTCTATAGATATCAGCAAGGGCAAAACATACCTGCTTGATAAAATGTATCCAACAAGAAAGACGAGCTGCTAGTCCTTCAGATGGTTAAAAATGGATGCTAGAAAGTAAACAACAGGAACGGTGTGTTCCATAAGTAGAAAATACTCACAACAAGATTACTATTTTTGTTGGCAAAAAGGTGGAATAAAACGTGATGCCTTACATAGATATAATGAAATTATTTGAAGCATTTCAGCGAAACCGCAAACGTCCAAAATAGTTGAAAAATTTCAAGTTTATAGTAGAAAAACTCATGGGCGAACACATAAACAGCGGTTACAGCGATACCGCCTCAAGAGCGAGACTGTTTCTAACTCTAAACAGTGAGTAAATGTTATTAGGAGCAAAAACTGTATATTCGAACAGATAGCATAACACAACGGTAATCTTTATTTTATATGGGTTTAAATGCCCCTAAAGAAATGTGTCCCGATACACATGTATTATTCCAAACAACTTGATGGTAACAAACATCACAGCAATTACGGAATACCTGCGAGAACCTCACGCTATGTTTACCGATATCGACGATCCAAAAACAACTGAACAGCTCTAATCTTTGTTTTACGCCGAAAAGCTAATGGCGCGACAAAGACGGTATGTTTAAATACTGTCGGGAAAACAGTCATATGACCTTGTCACATAATGGGAAAGGCGGAACAATGCCCGGCCAAAACACAGCAAATGGGGAAATATAAAGACAGAAAATACGTCCCGATACACATGTGTTATTTCAAACACATTGATGATAACAAACACCAAAGCATTTACAGAACACCCACGAAATCTCACACTATGCTTACCGATATTAATGGTCCAAACAATTAAACAGCTCTAATCTCTGTTTAGCAGCCTGCCGAAGGGGCTGAAAAACGCCGAAAGGCTAATGGCGCGAAAAAGACGGTATGTTTAAATACTGTCGGGAAACGGTCATGTGACCTTGTCACATGGTGGGAAAAGGCAGAACAATGTCCGGCCAACCACAACAAACAAGGAAAACATAGAGACAGGAAGTACCACGATCTTGATGGCAAAGAATGAAAGATTTAAAGGTATCAATGTATGTAATTGTATACAACACAGTCCCAATATATGTGTGCAGTACTCTGGCGAAATACAGGAGAGAATATATAAGCATCGCACCCAAGAATAGCTATGCACATATGAATACATGCACAGCAAGATATAATAAACAGTGAGTACATCAGTCAACAAAAGCGACTAACCTTAAAGGAAAATCCCTAAAGGGGTTATATATAGAAAGTACCCGAGGCATATGTATAGACACACAGCGATTATTCGAAAATACATGTTAACGTCACCACCTAAAAGCTGTGCTTATATCCATGGACGCACAGCGAGATTGGAAAAACCGGTGGAAAGTACCGATGGGAAAATAATTTTTTTCTTTTTTTTTTTTCCTCCCAATAATCTATATCGGGGTCCAGTATTATTTAAAAGAATACATATAAGCAAATTAAAAATACTCAACAAGCAGAATCAATAAGAAAACGCAGAGAGGTATTCTGGATTTTTTCTTTGAGTTCCCACATTAATTAGCTAAATTCTGATATCCCATGGGACCAAGCGATACGCTATAATGACTAGCATGGTCAATAGTCCCTAAGTATAGGTTATTTGTTCCAACCTATTGGTATATCCATCTTTTATATCTCGCTGTAAGTTTCTTTGTACATGTGCACAGCCATTTGGTGGCGATGCTTATATGTATTCTTTTAAATAATACTGGACCCCGATATAGATTATTGGGGGGGAAAAAAAGAAAAAATTATTTTCCCATCGGTACTTTCCACCGGTTTTTCCAATCTCGCTGTGCGTCCATGGATATAAGCACAGCTTTTAGGTGGTGACGTTAACATGTATTTTCGAATAATCGCTGTGTGTCTATACATATGCCTCGGGTACTTTCTATATATAACCCCTTTAGGGATTTTCCTTTTAAGGTTAGTCGCTTTTGTTGACTGATGTACTCACTGTTTATTATATCTTGCTGTGCATGTATTCATATGTGCATAGCTATTCTTGGGTGCGATGCTTATATATTCTCTCCTGTATATCGCCAGAGTACTGCACACATATATTGGGACTGTGTTGTATACAATTACATACATTGATACCTTTAAATCTTTCATTCTTTGCCATCAAGATCGTGGTACTTCCTGTCTCTGTTTTCCTTGTTTGTTGTGGTTGGCCGGACATTGTTCTGCCTTTTCCCACCATGTGACAAGGTCACATGACCGTTTCCCGACAGTATTTAAACATACCGTCTTTTTCGCGCCATTAGCCTTTCGGCGTTTTTCAGCCCCTTCGGCAGGCTGCTAAACAGAGATTAGAGCTGTTTAATTGTTTGGACCGTTAATATCGGTAAGCATAGTGTGAGATTTCGTGGGTGTTCTGTAAATGCTTTGGTGTTTGTTATCATCAATGTGTTTGGAATAACACATGTGTATCGGAACGTATTTTCTGTCTTTATATTTCCCCATTTGCTGTGTTTTGGCCGGGCATTGTTCCGCCTTTCCCATTATGTGACAAGGTCATATGACTGTTTTCCCGACAGTATTTAAACATACCGTCTTTGTCGCGCCATTAGCTTTTCGGCGTAAAACAAAGATTAGAGCTGTTCAGTTGTTTTTGGATCGTCGATATCGGTAAACATAGCGTGAGGTTCTCGCAGGTATTCAGTAATTGCTGTGATGTTTGTTACCATCAAGTTGTTTGGAATAATACATGTGTATCGGGACACATTTCTTTAGGGGCATTTAAACCCATATAAAATAAAGATTACCGTTGTGTTATGCTATCTGTTCGAATATACAGTTTTTGCTCCTAATAACATTTACTCACTGTTTAGAGTTAGAAACAGTCTCGCTCTTGAGGCGGTATCGCTGTAACCGCTGTTTATGTGTTCGCCCATGAGTTTTTCTACTATAAACTTGAAATTTTTCAACTATTTTGGACGTTTGCGGTTTCGCTGAAATGCTTCAAATAATTTCATTATATCTATGTAAGGCATCACGTTTTATTCCACCTTTTTGCCAACAAAAATAGTAATCTTGTTGTGAGTATTTTCTACTTATGGAACACACCGTTCCTGTTGTTTACTTTCTAGCATCCATTTTTAACCATCTGAAGGACTAGCAGCTCGTCTTTCTTGTTGGATACATTTTATCAAGCAGGTATGTTTTGCCCTTGCTGATATCTATAGAAAATGATTCAACCATTGACATTCTTAATAAAATTATTTTGGTTCGTGTTTTTACATATGGTGTTTTGGGTCTGTTTATCTGTTTCAGGGACTCTTTCTTGAGGAGTCGACTATTACACTAAAACATCTCCCCTTTGAGAAAGGTTATTCACTATACAAGGTAAATAAGTAATCTAATTGGTTGGTCACAATATCCTTTCATATTCGAGGATGTACTTAGTGAGTACTGGAAAGCTTCTTTATTCTTTTTATTTCTCTGTTTTGGTACACCGCTCTAGAACTCCACAGGTGTATCCTGGGTGACAAGAATAAATTCTTGATGATACAATATCTTTATTTTGACCTGAACCATTTAAACCGCTCATCAGTCTACATACAGATGCTGGATAGACTTGGTAATATATTCTTTTATTATTGTTTTGGTTATAAATTTCACTTCAGTATTCTGTGCTTTTTGTGCACATCTTGATTATTGTGTACATTTTCCTCTATAGAATATTTATCTTGGTTAGTATATATATTTCTTTTCAACTGCATTTCAGGGACACTAATTATATATTTTCTTTTAATAAGGGGATTTTAGCACTGCTGATATGGTATCCATATAAAGAATGTAGATCATTGGTAATAGGGCTTTATTGTATGTTTGCATTGCTACATGTTGTTTGGGAGATTATTTATATGTTTGTATTTAGTTTCATTTTTTGTCAGGCTCTTATTCTTTCCTCCTTTTTTATAAAACGTTAATGAGATTATATCCCTAGTCCAACTATGGGTCCTTATCACAATATGAAATTATTATAATCATTTACTATAGTGACACTCAAAATTATACTCAAAATTATATTTATATGTATGTGTTATATATATTATTCCTTACAGAGCACAACATTCTGAGGTGGAACTCCTGATGAAGACAGTGTTTCTGTCGAAACGCGTAGAGTCAGTTTGAAAACCACCTAAAAGAGCAAATTTCTCATTAAAGTGCTGTTGTTGTTTGTTCGTTACATTCTGTATAAACTCTATCATGTTTGATGAAAAAATCATGTATATCAACTTGATTATATGTATGTAGTATGTTTGTGGCTGTGAATGAATGTGGTCAGAATGTTGTACAATTGTCAGTCTCTGTATGAATTTCTTTATGTCTAATATATGTTTTTATATTTACCCAAAAAAGATAAAGACAATTTATAAATAAACTTTTTTATATATTCCTTATTTTCTAGTGTCACTATAGTTTGTTCTTCTCCTCATAATGGTTTGAGGGTTTTAATGGTCTGAAGTAGCCCTACAGTATTTACATTTATGTATTTTCCCTGTCTAGGTGTACTTCTCACTAGTATCAGGGGGCCCCTTTATTTTGCAATTGAGGTGAGTCCTCATCCCATCCTACATGATTTTTATATAATGCTGGAGCCTGGGCCACTGCCCATTTTCTGGCATATGTATATTTTAGGTGAATTGGTATGTGATTGGAGAAGGCAGGCATAATAATGTCCTCGCCATGTGGGCACTCCATGACAAATTGTGGTGGCCAGTCCTTTTCTGCTAGAAGTATGTCATAACCCTTTGATAGTCTTTCCCAAAAGAGTGCTTTAACCTGTATAGGTTTGTCTCCCTCCATCCGGAGTGTTATGTCAAATAACTTTTGTGGAGTACTAACCCTGGTGTCTACAGTCTCTACCGTAATGTACTCATTCAAGTCCACTATCTCCAGAAGTTCCTTCAGGTTCTGGCGAGCTATTGTGACTTCTGCTGCACTGTCCAGCATTGTCTGAGCCCATTCTCCGTTCTTGAGTTGTGTTCTCAGTATTCTCGGCATTTCGGATCTTCAGACCTGCTACTTTCTTTTTGGAGAATTGAGGTTTTGCCTTAGTTTTTGGAGCGTGTTTGTCGTCTTTCGATTTCACGCGTTCTTCTCTATGTTCTGTTCGTCCTCTTCTTTCCGAAGTCTGTGATGAGACCTGAAAGGGACGAGAGGAACGTGTATCAGTATCTTGATACCTATCAGGTTTTCTCAAATTATCCCTATTCCTGAGGTTATACCTCCTTTCAGAGGGCTCCTTTTGAGGAGCCCTACCTCGGGATTGAGAACCTTTCTCATTTGAATTTTGTTTATTAGACTCCCACTTCTTTTTAGAGGATGTAGGAGTTTGTTTAATTGAGTCCTTCTCAGGACTTTCAGATAGTTTCGGTTTAACTGGTCTCCCACCCAAACTATCTGCCTAATTCTGCATAAGATTGTTCTATAATTCTGGGTAGCTCTGTTTGATGTTCTGTAACATCAAATTCCCTTAATTTTTGTCGGATCGCCACTGCTGCTGCCTCTCCTTTAATATTAGATATTATTGTTGAGACCTGGTCAAAATTTTTCAGTAATTTCATACCTAAATTTAAAGCAGACTCTGCCCCGTATTCGTTTTGAATTTGTTTTAGGGCATCAGGTATTACCGCAAGTGACGGAATGCCGTGTGTTTTAGTGTAGATGGCAGCAAAGACTGAGCCCCAAGTGGTGCAGTCTTCCAGTTGTGGTGTGATCCCCATTGGTAAACTAATGGTTAGGATTCTGTGTTTCTCATGTGGGCTAGTATTTGGAAATACTGCTTCGATTTGAGTAATTTTTGAGCTATCCAAAATGGAATTTGCTCCCGCTTAGTGGGCATTTTACCCATGACTGCGTATAGAGTCTGTGGTGTAATTTTTAGAGTATTCCCCTGGTGAGGGGTTTGATTTGGAATTGTTAATGGTGGTTGGACTGTAAAAGTCCGCATGACATATTGAACCAATTGTCTGTAGATTTTTATTAACTCTGTGAGTTGAGTAAGTAGTTCCTCATCTGACATTATTTCGATGTCGGGATGAGGTGTATAGCTCGGCTAGAATCGGCCATGTTGCTCCTGGTCTACCTAGTGGACCGAGCCTGGTTATTTTTTTGTGATGTTTTAGGGCGCCTTTAAACCAGAGCTGATGCTCTTGGTATGTTAATGGAATTTCTATATCCTCGAAAGGAATGTATTCCTCTGGTGGTTCATCTTCTTTGTAGAAGTGAAATGTGTGAGTTACTGAATTGGATTCAGGAAATATTAGCCATGAATAGAATACCTCTGTCTGAAAGGATTCATGTGCCTCAATCACGAAAACTGCTCTACCTCCTCTCGGTGATAGGCCATGTTTTATAAGTTTTAGAGTAATGGCTCTTCTTAAGTTTGGAGGGATGTTTATGACACCCTCCTCGGTTTCATTTAAACCTGTGTTGTTAAAAAGTGCTGGCTGGGCTAGATCAGCCGCAGCTCCACCGTTTCCGGTGTCAGTGTCGGAGCCAGGCATTTTGTTTTTGAAAAATGTAGAACAAGTTTCAAGGAAACAAAGATAAGGTGCACAATATTGTGGAACACTGTATCCTTCAACGTTGAGCAAACCAAACAGCTAATATATAGGGTACTGCCCTATGTAGCCATGGCGGATACTAACCCTGCCCACTCCAGACGTCTTTTGGAGTATATGGGTAGGGGTCTCTGAAGAGAAAAAGAAAAAGATGCACGGCTGAGTTACTCAGTATCTAACGTTGAATTACTGCCTTACCAAACCGTTGGGCGCCATGTAGTGTAGCTCCTATTTCCCTTATAGGCTCTGCGCATTGGAATAATATATCCTATAGGTTTGACATAGGACTAAGGTCGGTATGTCCCTATCGAGTATATTAAACTTAATTACTTGTGCCAGCTAGCTCAGAGGCCACTAGAAACTTCTTGACGACAAGAAGGGAGTAGTTTCTGGCAGCCGCAAAACATGACCACTGTGTTTCCCTTACAGAATCAGGACGTGTCCCAGAGTCGTAGAAACAATAGATAACTATTTCACTCAGCTCAGTCGTGCATGTCTTGGTTACTCTCAAAGTTACACAGAAATAACAGACGGGCGTTTTCAATAAAAAGGTTTATTGAACAGTCTTGTTTCTGTTGTAAGTTAAATGTGCTGTTACGATCACAAGACAGTATGCAAGATAAATAATGTACAGAGTGAGCAGTAGAAATAAATAATACTGCGTTAGCATTATCTTTTCAGCATATATGCATTTACATAAAATGACACAGCCTAAAAATGCAAGTACTCATACGATGCGTTTCTAGCCTAGTTCTACCCCAGTGTACCTAACCTGTCCTAGGTGTAGGGAGAAGTAGAAGTAGGTGATGTAGTCCTGACTAGAGTATACTAAGAGTATGTTACGCCTAGTATGCCAAGAGTCTAGTATGCCAAGAGTCCCTATAGGTTCTAGTCTGCTCCATACCTGAAGAATGAGAGAGGTAGGAATCTCTTTCCTAGACTCGAACTCCAACACCCGCAAGGGAAGTTAGATCACTGGAAGCTGGACTCTCTGCGTGCAGGAATGACAGCGTCTTCTCAGTGCGTCCGGCCGGGAATCGGGCTCCTCTGAAGTCGAGGTCTCCTCTGATTTACAGGGGTTTGGGAAGGTATATTTATACCTGAAAATGTTAGCATTGACGTGAGTTGGGCAGCGAAAGACGTCATGAATGAACCCCTAAGGAATAATGGTTCATGCATAATATATGAGTCCTTGAAGAAATCAATAGTCCTGGGCAAGGAAACTCCCGCAGCTTAAGGGTCTGTTTTTTCATGAACTCGTTGTGAGGCTAGGGTGGACGGATGTCGGAATCCATGCCTGTATTTGGAGTGCATGGTTTATGCCTAAATAAGGTCTGGGATTTTATGCCTATATAAGGGCAAGGCGAATTGTGCCTATATAAGGACATGAGTCTGGAAAGCCCGTTTATGGACACCCTAGGAAATATACAACAGAATGCACTTACTCATTTTGGTATTCACAGAATGCACTTACTCATACTAACTTTATGTCTGCACTCGGGCCGGAGATTCCGGCCCGGAGGTGGAGATTCCGGCACGGAGGTGGAGATTCCGGCCCGATGGTGGAGATTCCGGCCGGTTGTGGAGATTCCGGCCGGTGGCGGAATGTCCGCCACCGGCCGGAATCTCCACAACCGGCGGAATCTCCACCATCGGGCCGGAATCTCCACCACCGGGCCGGAATCTCCGGCTCGAGTGCGGACATAAAGTTAGTATGAGTAAGTGCATTCTGTGAATACCAAAATGAGTAAGTGCATTCTGTGAATACCAAAATGAGTAAGTGCATTCTGTGAATACCAAAATGAGTAAGTGTATTCTGTGAATACCAAAAAGTACTAACTTTACGTTTTTGACGTAAGTTAGTTCTGTGAATCAGGCCCTCAGTGTTCTCTGGTGTCAAGCAGGAGGGCACTCCTGTCCAATGAGCTGCAGGGTTCCACCCAAAGGTCTGACTACTTCCTGCAGAGTGTGGCAAAATGCTAACCCAGAAACCACTATTCTTCCAAAATTCAATATGTCAGAATTTTCAGCAGGCAGAGAAGACCTGGTTAAACCCCTAGGATGGCTATTCTCCATAGCCTCTCCCCCTTGCATCTGCTCATTCCTTCCTTAATCCTAGCATCTGGCTCTAGGTGAACAGTTTAAAGTTGTAAATGACACTGAGGCCTTCTCTTTCCTTTGAAGACCATGGTTTACGACTCCTCCCCCTACTCTTGCATTCCTATGCCCAGCAACCTCTCCTTACCGAGAGGCTTCCTAACCCCAGGGGTCATTTATCACCTCTTCAAAGCAGCCAGGCTCACCCACCTACCTCTGACCAATCAGGGCAGAGCAGTACAGGGTTGAATTTTGGCTTACCGATAAAAACATTTTTATAACTTCTTGTCTGTACATTTTACAATAAATTCAACAATACCATATTGTTGGATTTATCATTACCATTCTACTGAGTCCTTAAATTCTAGTTTTATGGCTTTTCTTTCTCCAGTTATTAACTAATAACCTTTTCAAATGTTAACCTATGGCATGGGATTTGCAATGGGAAAAGTGACTTGGGCCATTTTTCCAGCACCAGGGCTTATAAAAACATATTTTACAAGTGCACTACATATATCTACAGGACCCCCACCCCAGGAACACCTAGGTGAGACTTTCGGGGTTCTGAATATGTAAAAATATTGCAGATCCTCCCTCCACAGTGCTCCTACCACCAAAGTCGATTTTGGGCAGCACTTTATCACAATGTTGGAAGTGAAATGTGCAATTTCACTTTACCCAGGGCATATAAAACTCATTTTATAAGGGTCCACCTTATAGATACCTGACCCCCCACCCCTGGGACACCTAGGGGAGACCCTGGGGGTACCTAATATGCCCAAACATTGTAGGTTAACCATTTTTAAGTGCCCCAAACACAAAATTCGAGTTTGGGCACAATTTACTTTTTAAAAGCAGTCCTGCCACACAGAGCCACTTTTAACAAGCATTGGAAATGCAATAGGTCTCGCATTTCCTTGAGTTAGAGCTATTGGCGTTGTAAATGACAACGTCTTTTACCTATGTGTTATGGAGTGTATGTTTGTGGTGTATAGTGGAATTATGTGGTTTGATTGGAATTATGTGGCAAGGTGTGCAGTGGAAATATGTGAATAGTAATTATGTGGTATTGAGTTACTTGAATTTTGTGGAGTGGGATTGTGTGTTATGGAGTGTAATTATGTGGAAGTGCATTTTCTGTTGTGGAGTGATATGTAGTGGAGTTTAGTTATGTGGTGTGCTGTTAATGTTTGTGCCATGATGTGGAATTTTGTGGTGTGCTGTGTAATTGTGTTGTTGAGTTGAATTATGTGGTTTGGTGTTGAAGTATGTGGTGTAGATTGGAAATGTGTGGAGTTGAATTGTGTGGCATGGAACTGTGTGGATAGCATTGCCTTTCTGGTGACTAAAAGAAAAACACATAGGTAGGAGCTAAGCTGTAGATGGTGTATTTGGGTGTTAAAAAAAAGATGGTGTGGGAGCTCGGGGCACTACGTAAGCACAAACACAAATACACGCTAACAAGATAAAAAACAAGAGAACAAAGCTGAGAAGTAATTACATTAAAGCAAAGCAGCAAAGTGATTTATCTGCACAATGCAGTTTGGAGTAGAGAAACAATGCAGAATTGGGCTGTTAAAGTGGACGAATGATGGTGCATGCTCGGCTTTCACAACTACAGAGGAGCGATAACTTTAGAAACCTATTTTAGTCGCTGGCAAAGAATGAAACACCGCTCCCATTGTGTGGTTCAAACTTCGCACTCTCTGCCCGTGTGGAGGGGGGGAAGAGCATGTCCCAACTGTTGTGTGCGGGCAGTGGAAGAATCCGACGCTGATACATGTAAAGTGAAAACGAGTAGACTGCTGTTAAAAACAAGATAAAATAAAGCATGTCAAATGTAAGCAGGAACAACATGGCTACCTTAACGGACTGGAACCTGGTCATAATACAATGAATGATGACATGCAAAGTGAGTGGTGGTGGAGGGAGGGCAACCCACGGGGAAATAGGGCACTTCCTGTTTATATGTGTGTTGTTAAAAGGCGCGTTCCTTGAAATAAGAGGAGGGGGGAGGAGGAGGAGGCAGCCGAGGAGAGAAGTGAGTGGCAGCTGAGCGTGAGGGCTGCTGGAGTGTCATTAAAAGGTACGCAGCCTTAAAATAATGTAAAGCAAACCTATTTTAGTGTCTGTCAAGGAATAAAACACTGCTCCCATTGTGTGGTTCAAAGTTTCCACTCTCCACCAGTCTGAAGGGGGAGAACATGTCCCAATTGTTATGGGCCGGCAGTGCAAGAATCCAACGCCGATACATGTAAAGAGAAAGCACTGTGTGCCACGCTGATCTGCATAACCAAATGAAAGCGGGTGGCCTCCATATTCATGCAAGGATGAGGTAAGGGGTGGGGCGATAAGGAGCCCAGCACTGCAGCGTGTCTGGAGCCCTCGGGGACCGCGCGGACTGTTACTAAAAACAAGATTAAGTAAAGCATGTGAAATGTAAGCAGGAACAACATGGTTACCTTAACGCACTGGAGGCTAGCCATATTACAATGAATGATGACAGACTGGTGGTGGAGGGAGGGCACCCCACGGGGAGATACACCGTCCGTTGCAGGCCGTTTCGCTTTTGCGAGCGTTTTTGATTGTTTACGTCCCTTTTCTCCTTTTGGAGGGGTGGGGGGATAAGCAGAGAACCCCGTGTCCCCAAGTCTCATGTTCCTATTTTTTAACCGCTTGCATCTGCCGCGAAGTGAAATACCGCGGTGCGGCGCAGACACGAAAATGACCGGGGTTCCAGAGGCACTTCCGGAGGCATCGGCAGACAAGGGAACACCGGGAAAATAAATACTCGTGGCGGGCTAGACAGTGGCGCAAAACATGCCATTGTGCCGGTCAATGACCCAGGACACATAAACCATGATCTAAAAGGGTGAAGGATAAACTAGAAAGGGGGTTGGAGACAAGGTGGAAGGGAACACAGCGCAGTTTTAGAACGTGACGTGAGCGCCGAGTGTGCTGCAAAAGACAGAGATCAGAGACCAAAACGTGAAACACACACACAATAAGAAAAAAAAAAAAAGAGTGCTTACTGACATATTGGAGACCGTGGGTGTGACGCCGCAAGTAAACGATCCAGTCCGGGTGGGCGGGGCCAAAAGGAGACAGGGCGGCAACAAGGAGGGACTAAAAAGCCTCACTTACAATCAGAGGCCAGCGTTTAGCATAGTCAATGACGGAAGCCAATGGAAAAAAGGGGCGGAGCCTACACTCCACTTCTGAAAATAAATCGATCACAAGAAGCCTCGCAGAGCGAGCAGCGCATGCGCGCTGCAACGCTAGGCGAGACCTAAAAAGAGCACACCTTTATGTTTTGAGGCAGCAGAGGGATAATAGGCGACGGGAAATTACCTGTGTTTCATCAGCCCCCTAGTCCCTCTACTCAGGGTTGTCACCTAAAGACACGTGACGTCTGGCCGTTCTCCCAACAACAACCTCCAGATCACAATCTCGTCACAGTGGAATAAAGCCATTAAACGTTTAGGAAGACAACTTTACCATGTCTTGTCACGCGTACATGGCATCCTGTGACCAAAAAGCACAAGACGGCCAGTCCCAGCTGCAGCACTGCAGCTGTTATCAAATAGCAATGTAGTCATGCATACTGACTCATTGGTGTAGCAAGGTCTCACGTGAGATCTGAAGTGCCATGTCACCCCTCCGCAGCCTTTCTTCCTCCTTTCAAAAATATCAAATATAGATGAACTTCTGAGAAACTTGGTAAACAGGCATCCAAAATATTAAGATATCTCTGGCTGTGTTGTGGTCGCCTGGTTCCCACTCAGTGCACCCTGTGCTGGTGATTCTCCTCACTTACCACTCCCAGCAGTGAGGAAACGAAGCACAGCACAAATGAGTTTGGGTTTGGTCCATCTGCTCCATCCTCAACGCCTTAAATGTGGTGGTTCTTCCTGCACGATTTATAATCCAATTCCTCCACCATCAAGAGGTGGGCTTCTAGGTACAATTTACATTCTCAGATTGTCGTAAACATCGCTAATAAATCCACTTTAATATCAGTCTCCACCACTCTGATCCCCATCGAGTGTACAACTTGCCTAAGAGCCTTAATTTATCACCTCTGAATTTCCAGTGCAGTTCTTGCTAGAATGTTCTGAAGGCTATCAAGTAGCTCTGCTTTCCTAAAAGCTATGTGTTGTTTTGGCAGGAAGCTGTCACTTTTTTGACTGCAATGGATTTATACTTGCGCCTGCTATTCTTTGTTTTATTGTTGGGAGCTATAAAGGGCCGCAGGCCTTTCCGCGTGCTTTTGTTGGGAGGAATTCACCTTTTGCAGTTTAAGCTAGGTCCTTGTGCAGACTCACTTGTAGCTCAATATTTATAGTGTAGTCAAGATATCTGTCCCTGGGGCTCTCAGCTGTGAAATCCTCCTTTAAAGAGACAGTCTACACACCCGACCGGGATCGATCAATTAATTTGCACATACAACATGTTGCAGCAGTGTTGGTTTATTTGCATTATAGCTCCTAAGACATTCGACATGCAGCTTGTACATCTGCATCTCGACCCATTCATGCGGTGGTTCAAATGGGCATATTTATTCAAGGAGCAGCATTTGCTCCTCATCTTCTATGTAGAACATTCCCCCATAGTACACTTGCTAGTGCTTATTTCAGACCCCTTCACTATTCTCAGGGCTCCTACCTGGAAACTTCGTCCGGGATGATATCTGGAATCTGCCGGTCTGTCCCATGCCCTTACGCCTCTCCCATGCCCTTACGCCACTCAGAAATCTTGATTTTGGAGGTGAATGCTCAAGTGTGTAAGTTAATGTGAAATTATATATATTTTTTTTAAATGGCACCCGAGCATTTAGTCGCTTTCTAAGTTCTACACAGGGTAGATTTATAAAAGGTACAAAGTAAATGTATACTCATAAGAGGCGGAGATAGTGACATGAGGGTGAAAGAGCGTGGGACAAAGTAATAAGGAGATTGTTACACCAATGTATACCCGAGTCTCCCAGGACAATACTCTCAATATGGAAGAGCAGCTGGATCAATATTTATTCCATAAAGTTTTCTGAAATGAAATATCACCAGGGGCTTTGGGGGGCGCGGTAGTGATTCAGGTTGAACCTGATATAGTTGGCAAGAGACTGAAAGGAGGAAAACTAAAGAGAGCAGAGTAAGAGGCAAAGCAAAAATTCCTCGTTTTTAACAGCCACACCTACAACTGTTCAGTCCTCGCAAATAAGCATCAGGATAGAACGCACTGGGGCAACGTCCAGGATTAGGGGGCAAAGAAGTCTCTGTGAGGCCCTGAGCTAGAGGCAACCCTGTTTTGTCACTGGGAGCTGGACAGGGTTTACAATGACAGGTGAAGGACAGGGCAAATGCAGGGAGAGCCAGTTCCGAGTGGGGAGTCAAGTGGTGTGGTTTGAGTGAAAGCAAAGTCTGGCAGGGCTCTTTTGTTCAGTGGGGTAACGGAATATTAGCAGTGGTGATGCCGATATACTCTAGTCTGGGTTTGGTTAGGTTGTATGCCCCGAGCCTGGTCTTGGTCAGAAGCATGATTTTCATTTGCAAAGGTTGCTTATGGATTCTGCCAAAAAGACAGAGCTGGTGTGCAGTAATATCAGGGAGGCTCGTTAGCTGTTTCCCCGTGATTTGTGTGGGATGTACCTGTTTTTATGAGGCAGAAGTACTGAATCAAATTAAAACTGGAGGTCGGAGGTGGGAACATGAAACTCCTCGATGGCGCTTTTTAGCCATTTTTATTCAGCATCTGCATTTGACTGGCAAGAGGAGACTTGGAATTTCTAGACAATGAGGTGCTGAGAAGGAGGATTAAGGGTCGAGAGTGTGGCTATTATGGAGCTTGAGATAGATAAGAAGAGGGACCTCATTTGTGAGAAGCTTTTCAAATCGATAACATCGGCAGAAGTTTTGTGCCCCTTAAATTGGAGAAGATGTATTTGAATGAAAGCGTTTCCATTATCCACCAGCATTGCCAATGCCAAAAGTTGCCTCGTCAGTCAATGATAAATTTAAGCATTCAATAAGTAATCATACATTCACTCTGTCATTCATCATAGCACTCATGCATCCAATCATCCACCCACTGACTTATTCATACATTCTTCCACTTGCACAAGCACATTTAACTCACACACAAACTCAACACAATATGCAAGCTAAATTAAAGAATACAAATAAAAAAGCAAACATACTGCTGGCTAAACATGGCAGTCATATGTTTTCAATTTCATGTAAAACTAAACATAGCAGTGGTGGCTAGCTGTGTTGCAGTGGTAGTGTATAAGGTGTTTCATTGTTTTGAAGTTCCAGCATGGCTGCCATGTTTAAAACCTGTGTTGACTATCTTGGAATGGTAACACAGTAAAACTATGTACAATACCATTCAGTGACGTCTGTCTGTAGAGCTGCAGTGTGCTCTAAAGCTCATGAAAATAGACATATGAGAAGTAAAGAAATGAGAGGAAAAAATGGAAAAACAAAGTCATGGCACGGAAGCATGCTCCTTTTCAGGTGGATGTGTACCGATCAGAAAAATGGCGTCGCTCATAGAGCAACAGATCCAATGTCTCAAGTGCTGACCCACTGCCCCATCAGCCACTGGCTTTATTGCCCGGTGAGTGACAGCATTTTTAATTATTTGATTTATTTTCTTCTCTTTTTATTTCCTAATATATTATACATGGTGTTTTAATTGTTTTCATTACAAGGTCTGGGTGACAAGTCTATCAGACGTTCCAACGAGATTCCCACAAAAATTATTACAGTACAAATGTTCTAGCCTTTTAAGTTTGCCATAGGGGATAATCAACACTGAAATCATTGCCTACAAAAGATAATCTGTGAGATTTTATGTAGCAAGCTACATGCCTGCAGGCTTAATACAGTACAATAACTATCCATCCTTAAAAGCTTATTGGCTCGAACATAGTGTTGCATAATAAATAAATGAAACAAATTGTCTTTGTATGCATCTGGCATAACGTTTTCCTATGAATTAATAAGGCCTAGAGCCTTAGCCTTTGGCTTGACATCAAAACCAACACAGGTTTACTGAAGTGCACCTACCAAAATTATGGTAGCTGTGTAAAGGACTGCTATATATCCAAAGGTGTACAATACTGGTGTGTTGTTAATTGTGTAAAGAATGGTGCTACCATGATGCCTGAAACGACCTCCTTCTACCTAAGGATGTCGTCCAAGCTGGTAGCCACAGTGGCCACAGCCAAACACAAGATAAATAAAAAAAAGACAACAGAGCACACAATCACATTATGCTCTAACAAAGTCCAAAGTTAAACAGTTTTTCATTTTGAAACGTATCTATTTGGTGTATAGGTACTTGAAAAGAGCAAATTGTCTATACAGCCAACATGTGTTTCATCGTAGTGGACTCTCTCAATGCTGCAAAAGAATACACCGAAAGCCACAATTACAATAGTTAACATATGATTAAAATATGTTATACGACCAACCATAAAAAAGTAAGAACAAGAGAAATGTGTCATGGGCCACATGCAGAACTCCAAAACAAAGTCTGTGCCGAGCAATGAAAAATACATATTACAGAAATCTGGGATCCCGGTGTCCAAAAGTCACAGTGCGGACCAATCCAGTCAAATATCAATATCAACCCAGGCTAGTGCTGGTAAACAAAACTCGGAAACTATATCCAATGCTCTCTTCCTGTGGTGAGACACCCATGTCACCATTTACTTAGAACACCTTTCAAATATGATATCACGCCTATGACTATGTTCTAGATTAACCTGGTAGCAGAGGAGATGTAAAATATCAGTCTGTTCTACTGAACCAGGCCTAACAGCAAGTAACAACAGAAGGGACCCGAACTCAATGGACAATAAGGGAATGTTAACACTACCCAGACCGTAAAGGCAGTGGGGAGATGGGGGCGGGGGGTACACGAGCTAGTTGGAGAATTCTAAAAAGTCTTCTATAAAACACCACCATAGGGGCTCCACCGTTTGGAGTGTCTCCATTTCAAAAACACAACACCCCGTTATACAATTGATTCAACACAAGCATCTGCAGACATCCTGCCACACTCAGCAAGTTTGAGTATCCCTTTTCTCCCATGGACATTCACTCGTTACGTGTGCCAGTTAGCACACAATGTTGTCTTACCAGCAGCCAGCTTGGGAATTCGCGCGATCCTGCTTGTTATTTCGGCGCTCAGCACCGAGTAGTCCTGCTCGTAACCCTCAAAGTCTGACGACATGTTTGCACTTCTGCAGCCAACACCAGCAGCACTGACAGCTTGAGCCGCTTCCGATAACTCACACACTCCACTTCCGGGCACAGCACCTCCCCTTCGACTGGCCATAGAGGAAAAGAACACATTCACTGAAGCAAAGAGAGGCCCGCAGCGCGCACGCTAATAACGTAGCCATATTGGATGCTTGTACAATGACGAAATTCAGGAAACAATATGGATGAAACAGTCTTTTGAGAAGAAAACTATGGATCCTTACAATTATAAATACAACAGAAATTGCTTCCTGAAAACGTATGCATGATTTATTTGTATGCCACAAGCAATTAATGAAAAATACATTGTAATAGTTATTTACAACACAAAATATAAAGAAAAGATTGCTCTACAAAAGAAGCGGTTTAATTATTGATTTTTTTTCTCAACACTACTTTCTGAAGTATTACCATTCTAACAAACCAACAACACTGAATGGCCTCCAGTTCCATATTAATTCCAGGCGAGCATAAATTGACACCTTCCTCTATAGTCCTTTTTCACGTTTATAGTCTAACCATAGCAACCTAAGCTGCACCCCCACAACAACCATGAAATGCCGGATGAGAAGTCAAATCATTCAACCAATAGGAATTCGAGATATTTCTCTTTCGGCGTCTCCGGTATTCTATTCACAAATATTAAAACGTCCCTCCCTCTGCATCACGGAGGCGTAAAGCGCGGATACATCGATGCAAAACAAACTGTTGTTTTCACTGAAAAGTAAGTCATGATGGAATTCGACCACCAAATACTGCACCATGCTTAGGTCTGACTGGAGAACACACGTCTATATTTTTTTTTTTCAAGGACACATTCATTCATCAATTTTCTTTTTTGGTAGGCACGGGGAGATTAAGTGATTTGCCCAGAATTACAGGATGTGGACGCGACCCCGAGGCTCAAACCTTGGTTTCGCAGCTCAAAATCGGCAATATAGACGTCAGACCACATCCTCTCAACAAAAAAACATACCTGCTTCATCTCGGACTCTTACTCCTTTCCCTGGTAAACATGTCCACTGAGATAAAGCGGGAACCGAAACCTGTGGTGCGCGCGCACCACAGAGGAGCGGGGGGAGGGAGCGCGGCAGCGAGACGAACGCGCGCTGCTGCGCGTGCTGGCCACCGACGGGAATGGGAGGAGCAAAGGCGGGACATGCGCCCGCCTTTGCCCAATCGCGTTCCATTTTTACAAAAAAAAAACACGCTACAGCCAATGTGGGCTTCGGAAAGCAAAACCACACGCACGAGCGGTGGGTAGCTTTCTGAAGCCCTTTCTAGAGGTCTCGCGCTGTGCGAGCAGTGCTGCGCACTGCAACGCTAGGCGCGAGACCTAAAAATGACCTCAGGCTTCAGCAGTGCACACATGCTAGTGCAGAAAGGTCTGCTGGTCTCTAAACTGCCATGCCCTATTATATACTAGGGACTGATAGGTAGTTTCAATCCCCCTGCCCTAATATATACTAGGGCCCGATGGGGTAGGTCATGCCAATCACAGGGGTACCCCAACCCTTAGTGTACCCTAGTGTATGTAGGTGTTTTCACTGTATTCTAAGTGTTTTCAGCATAGCACGGGCCCTGGGCCTGGTTAGGCAGAGCCCAGGGTCAGTCAGAGTCAGTTACCACCAGTACCAGTCAGCAAAAAGTTGGGGGGTGCCCAGGGCACAGGATGACTTTGCAACACAAAAACACTAAAGCAAAAGGCAGGAAGATATATATGGCCTTTATGGACCTGTCAGCGGCCTTCGATTGTGTGTCCCATCAGAAGTTGTGGCCCATGATGGAGGGGATGGGGATCGACCCCCTGATAATTCGATTTATTCGTCAGTTATATGCCAATGCCACCGCCTGTGTTCGGTATGGCATAAATGAGGACTGTACACGTTCATTCAAGATCGAGAAAGGAGTCAGGCAGGGATGCGTCCTCGCCCCGTTCCTTTTTTCCATCTTTACAAAGGGGGTGGGGGCTGCCCTGACTGGCTCACCTCTGGACTTGCCCATATTTGATAACACCCCCCTTCCAATACTGGCGTATGCTGATGATGCAGTCCTAATTGCTAGGACAGGGGTAGCTCTGCAAAGGCTTATAACATCATATGCTTCATTTATGGCCTTATTAGACCTCAGAGTGAATGAAACAAAATCTTTCATCATTATAGCAGAAGCCGGCAGAGGAGCGAAACCCCCTTATTTCCATCTGGCCTAAAAAAAAATCGAAGTGGTAGAGTCCTTCTCATACCTTGGAGTCTAATTCGATAAAAACCACTCTTGGACAAACCTGGTGGCGGCAAGAGTCCTAGGCATGGAAAAAAGTCTCCAAGCTATTAAGGGCTTTGTCAAGAAGCTAGGAGCCAGTCCTCTGGACACGATTAAAAACATCTATCATGCAAAGACAAAGGCTGCGGCAACTTACGGGGCGGGAGTCTGGGGGATGGCACACACTGACCAACTCTAGAGAATGGAAGATAGCGTCTTCAAAACCCGGGTATCATTACCACATTCATTCTCCAACTATATTTTCCACTTTGAATTAGGGCTACCTTATCTGCTAGATTCCATTAGATTGGCCCCAATCTTATTGTGGCTCTCGATCTGGCTTAGGGCCACTATCAATCTAACACAACGTATAATTGGCGACTGTCTGAAGCTGGAACACTATAACAAGATTGGCTGGCTCAGATATTAGAGGCAGAATTGAGCGCAATTGGGCAGGGAGACTTATTCAGGGATCCTGCCTCCTGCAGGAGGGTCTCTAAACAGAAAATAATTGAATTATATATGCAGAGGGCTAACTTTGCCCGGAGGGAAAAGAATAAGCGACAAAAAGCGTCCCTTGCATACGATCTCATTCCGCCAAGACTAGGGGAAGGATGCTCGTATCTCTCCCATATTACCATTGCACAGCATAGATTTATCCTATTGCGTTTCCGTCTGAACCTTATTCCTTTGATGTTAGGGTTTCCAGAGAGGAAATTCAAGCATTCAGACCTGACTCCATGCCCGTGTGACAACCATTCGCCCCAGTCGGATCTACATCTAGTATTGTTCTGCAAGTTTTATCAAACTGAAAGAGAAGCTTTTATTCTCCTAATTTTAAGGCGCCATCATTGTATTCAATGTAGGGTGGCATTGTATTTTTTAAAGGTTCTGTATGACCCCTTTGTTTGCTTCTCTGTAGCAACTTACCTGTGGGCTTGTTTGAGTAAGAGGAAGGGGCGGGGTTTGCTGTTTTAAATCCTTGTAATCATGATTGTAATGCATACATACTAAGTGACCTTGGCTCAAAAGACACATAAAGCCCATTAAGATCTTAAATGCTTGTATATGGTTTTATAACATTATCTGTACTGATTATGGCTCATTTGAAGACATTGTTCTTTTATGATCTGTTTTTAAATAGATCGAATAAAGATTTTATTGATTGATTGATAGACTGTGAATTACTGGTAATATCGAGGGCATAGTTTTTTATAACAATCTCCCCATGCAATTACTTGTGTTAGGTTCTGGGACAGCAAAAACTGTAGGGACAGCACTGAGCTCCATGGATGACATAGTTATTGATCATTCAAACAGCCTCATTTCTTGCAGTTTCCTTGTATGAACCTTATCATTAACAGGGGGCAAATTTGGGAATATAAACATTTTAGAAGACGGCAACCAGGTTTTTGGAAAGCAAAGCCATTCCTGTCTCCAGCAGCGATTGGAGGACCGCATATCAATGTTGATTATCAACTCATCCAAAGGGTTTCTTACTTTCAGAAACAAGATAAAAGTTAAAGGGTCTCTGCAGGGAAAAGAAAAACGTGCCCTCTTACCCAATCTTACACCATCAACATTAAAGCTTTTCGAGTGTCACTTGGATTGATGGTGTCCAGGTGGGTTATAACATGTACTGTGACATACTTCCCCAGATGAGCACCGTTGATAAAGTTGTGCTGATTTGTAGCCATCTTTCTGGCCCAGCTCCTCTGAGTTAGCAGTGCCAGTAACAACTTGAATTGTAAAATGTATTCAATGTAGGAGCTTAAATTTGGGTCTCTCTGTGGAATATCCAGTCATACAATTTAGCAATTGCTATACATTTTTTATTACGTAATGCAGTTTGTTTACCTTCCTGTACCTTTTGCTTTCTTCGTTCTGGAAACGCACGTTGTGCATGTTATGACCCTCTTATAAGACAAGGTAAGTTCTCTGCTTTGGGGGGTCACCGCTAAACGCACCAAATTACAAGAGAAGGCCTGAAGAGTGCCTTTTTCTTAAATGACGGGGAACGCTCCAAAGGCAAGATTATTTTTGCCTAGAGCGTTGAAGATATTTCAGCCGTTTCTGACAACATTCAACCTTCTGTAGGGAGCTAATGTTCTCTTTGAGGTTGGATTTAATATTTGCATCTCTCAGTGGGATGTGCCAGATGTGAAGTGGAGCACTTAAGAGCCGAACAGTTCACCTTGAGGCAGGAAACTTTGACAGTTCAAAGCAGGCAGTAGAAATAAGGTCTGTGGAACCGCTGGGACGATTTATAGTTGTGTTAAAATTTATTTTCCACCTAAAACATTTACACAGGGCTGATGCCAAGACCCAGCGCGTGAACTCTCCTGCTATGACTAAAACACAGCGGGTTCTTACAAGGATTCAAGAAGCTGGGGTGTCCAATGTACGCCCAAGAGGGTGGATCAGAGCCTTGTCGCGAATGTCAGGATATCCACGTATGATAAAGTTATATACATTGAATCAAAATGGAACTCAACTACACAAGCTGTTCTTATCCTGAGAATATGGATGGGGTGGGTGCCTGACACAAACAGGACACCAATGCTCACAACGAATGACCTGCACTGAGAAAACATCACACAAGGCAGGAAGGAGTATGTCTTGTGCGCTCCAAGACCAACGACCTGATAATCGATGGCGTGTACCTATGTGCTCCAATATATTCGTCCTCATTTTCATTGAGATTAATTTGCGGTTCTCATGTGCCCTTGTAACCTGAGCCAAATTCAAAAAGCTGGCACTTTTGATGTTATCACGCTGTGCACTAAAATGCACATTTTCCCTAAATGTGCTTCCCTGTAAATACTTAGCACATATTGTTATTTAAGGGCAGAAGGCATGCACTCTGGAAGGAGGACCACGGTTGGATCTCTTTGGAGTCTGCACCGATGCATTTTGTGTGTAGGTATTACTGAAAAAAATGAACCGTTAAGACCTTACTGGGTCTGCACCAGTTTTGTGGGTGGTTTTTCCCATGTCCCCATCTTTTTAATTGGCTCCTGTCCCTGTCCTTTGTAAATGGTGGCTTTTCATTGGTCACTAGGCTTAGTACTCCTTCCTTAGTACCACCTTGTCTCTTCTTGTAACCTCCCATGAGGACACCCCCTGTTACAAGGCTTCAGTCAGGAAACACACTTGGTCCTAAGCTAGGTTGGCAGTGGTTACTTCACTCACCAGAACATCTCACATTTATATGAGACCGTCTAGAAATTACCATTCATCAGCTCCACACAGAGTACAACCTTATCCGAAATTAATGTAATAATTATTTTGTCACATTTCAAAGCTACTAATTGTATATAAGGACATAGCTATTTGAATGTACTTGTAGTACTGTCTTGCATGCAATGCATTATGGGTTGGGTGGATTTACCATATCTTCTGCAGGGTGCAGTACCATATGTGACCAAAAGAGGTCCCCTTTTGGCCCATATGGTACTAAACCCTTCAACATTGCTAGGTAAAAAGCTTTGCCATTTATAATGCCAATTACTCCAACTTTGTAGACATGCAGTGCTAGTGCCTTGCTCTCTAGGGACCTCTAGGAGCTGCTTGAGTTACTGCACCTAGACATGCAGTGCTGGTGCCTTGCTCATTAGGGACCTCTGGGAGCAGCTTGCGGTACTGCACCGAGACATGCAGTGCTGGTGCCTTGCTCATTAGGGGCCTCTAGGAACAGCTTGCGGTACTGCACCTAGACATGCAGTGCTGGTGCCTTGCTCATTAGGGGCCTCTAGGAGCAGCTTGCGGTACTGCACCTAGACATGCAGTGCTGGTACCTTCCTCACTAGGGACCTCTAGGAGCAGCTTGTGGTACTGCACTTAAACATGCAGTGCTGGTGCCTTGCTCATAAGGGACCTCTAGGAGCAGCTTGCAGTACTGTACTGAGGCATACAATACTGGTTCCTGGCTCACTGCGCAAGCATTTGCAATGCACTAGGTTTCGCATTACTGAAAGTATGAGCTATTGGCGTTGCATTATTATTTGCGACGCCAATACTTCAAACTATCAGTAATGCGAGACCTATTGCATTGCAAATGCTTGTTTTTTTTACTGCTGGTTTCCTTGGACTACCACAAACATTGTCTGCAGCGAACACAAATGCGTGCAGTCTCCCCTACCTTGGAAACTACCCATACGTGTCTGTACACGTTTAAAATTGGCCTTATTTGCAATGGCAGCCCGCTTTTTTAAGCCACCTGGTTCCATGATGGGGTCACTTTTATTTTGGTCCCCGGGCACGTATTTTGTCCCAGTCCGACCCTACCCAGACATGTGATTTGTTTGTGTTCACCGCCTCTTGCAGGCATCCCCCACCCTGGAGAGGATGGGGGGCACCACAAACCTCCCGTGAGTAGATTCGCTTACACAGTGGTAGCATGTGAAGTGATGGTGAATACGTCCACGAGTGTAAACTCCCACTGTTCCGGATTTTGCCTCAGAATAAAAGGTTTTATCTGAGCCCCTAAGGTACAAGCAGCTTTGCAGGTCGCGCCCTTTATTGAAGGTGCCTCGTGGCCCTTTGTTGGAGGTCCCTCATTGTGGCCATTTGTTCGAGTTACCTCAGTCCCTCATTGTGGCTAGTGGCCCCTTTGACTTCTGTTGTGGTAGTAAAATAGAGCACTGGCAGGGTTTAGTGGAGCCCTCAGAGCTCTGGCCTCGGTGCTATTGCACCTCCTGCACCAGTGGTATGCCCCTGCTCCCTACAGGGCTGACTGTGCCTTTAATTCTTTCGAGGTCGATACATTGTGTGCTGTAGATAGTAACTCCTATTTACGGCACTAAGAAACAGCAAACTTGATTGCAAGCACGAAGTAGAAAAACAAGATCTTTTAATTGTTAATTAAGGATTTTTTATCCCCTGATACACAATTTGTAAAATCCTCATGCCATACTTGCGTGGTATGCTTTGTGGGTAGTGAACCCAAACATTTAGCATCACTATGGAAAGCATGGCAGTTTGTCATTGAAGTGCTGTCTTTATAATGTATTATTGTAGGCTTTTGTTTATTGTCTTTGAGTTATTGCCAGTTTGTGAGAGTCGATTGACAGAACATGCATGAAACAAACACCTAACTGCTGCATGCTGACGGGGGAATACAAGCTGCAGTGACCTGTTCCCATGCTGTTGGCTTGCCCTTGCTAGACTGTAATCTGCTAGAGTGATTGGTGGCTGTGGGTTTAAGGTGCTGGCTGGTCGCTCCGTTTGTTAATCTCTTAATGAGATTGTTTCCTTTTGTTTTGGAAAAACTACATTTTTCACGAGCCTGGAGACAACAGTTCCAGAGCCATAAATGTTCATTAATTTTTTCTATGCCTGATGTTTTGCAGGGGTTGCTTTGTTGTGCTTCGTGTCCATAGCACTAATCTTCCGCATGGAATGTTTCGGGCATCTGGTCAAAAGAAGGTTTGCATGTTGTCTCTATAAACTAACACTGAGTGTTCTGCACACCAGAGGGGAGGGCTCTGTTGGTGTTTTGCTAGTATGTATTTTCTGCCTATAAGCGCCTTATTTGCCCTGGATCCCTTGTTTTCCTTGTGCCAGGCTACTGAACACCTCCGTTGACCAGCTCTTTAGAATATCATATACCTAGAAGATGAGTATATTCTGTGTTTTGACACTGAATCTATGATATCTTCACCTATTGTGCATGCCAAGTGTTAAGCCACTCGGATTATTCCCTGCCCAGCAATTCGGAATATGCCCTACCCCCCAACTCAGCATATCCTATGCCCAGCCATATGGAATATTCTGTGCCCAGCCATTCGGAATATCCCGTGCCCAGCCACTCAGTCTATCTCCTGCCCAGCCACTTGTATATCCCCTACTCCACATCCGGAATATCCCCTACCCAGCCATTTGGAATATCCCCTACCCAGCCATTCAGAATATCCCCTGGCCAGCCACTCGATATATCCTCTTCCCAGGCACTCGGAATATCCCCTGCCCAGCCACTCAGAATCAACCCTGCCCAGCCACTCAGAATCAACCCTGCCCAGCCACTTAGCAAATCCCCTGCCCAGCCACTCGGTATATCCCCTGCCCAGCCACTCGGTATATCCCCTGCCCAGCCACTCGGTATATCCCCTGCCCAGCCATTCGGTATATCCCCTGCCCAGCCACTCAGAATATCCCCTGCCCAGCCACTCAAAATCAACTCTGCCCAGCCACTCAGAAAATCCCCTGCCCAGCCATTCGGAATCAACTCTGCCCAGCCACTCAGAAAATCCCCTGCCCAGCCATTCGGAATCAACTCTGCCCAGCCACTCAGAAAATCCCCTTCCCAGCCACTCGGTATATCCCCTGCCCAGCCACTCGGTATATCCCCTGCCAATCGGTATATCCCTTGCCCAATCACTCGGAAATCCCATGCCCAGCCACTCAGTCTATCCCCTGCCCAGCCACTCGGAATATCCCCTGCCCAGTCAGTCAGAAAATCCCCTGCCCAGCCAATCGGCACATCCCCTGCCCAGCCACTCGGAATATTCCCTGCCCAGCCAGTCAGAATATCCCCTGCCCAGCCACTCGGTATATCCCCTACCCAGCCACTCGGTATATCCCCTACCCAGCCACTCGGTATATCCCCTACCCAGCCACTCGGTATATCCCCTACCCAGCCACTCGGTATATCCCCTTCCCAGCCACTGAGAATATCCCCTGCCCGGACACTGGTAATATCCCCTACCCAGCCACTCGGTATATCCCCTGCCCAGCCACCCGGTGTAGCCCCTGCCCAGCCACTCAGTATACCCCCTGCCTAGCCACTCAGCATACCCCCTGCCTAGCCACTCAGCATACCCCCTGCCTAGCCACTCAGCATACCCCCTGCCCTGACACTCGGTATATCACATGCCCTGACACTCAGTATAGCCCCTGCTTAGACACTCAGTATACCCCCTGCCCTGACACTCGGTATATCACCTGCCCTGACACTCGGTATATCCCCTGCTCAGACACTCGGAATATCTCCTGCCCAGCCACTCGATATATCCGCTACCGAGCCGCTCAGAATATTCTGTGCCCAGCCACTCTGTAAATTCCATGCCGATCCACTCCGTATATCCCCTACCCAGCCACTTGGCATATCCCTTACCCAATCACTCGGTATGTACCCTGCACAGCCGCTCGGAATATCCCCTGCCCAGCCACTCTGAATATTCCCTGCCCAGCCATTCGGGATATCTCCCACCAAGCAACTCGGTATATCTCCTACCGAGCCATGTGGAATATTTGGTGCCCATCCACTCTGTATATTCCGTGCCGATCCACACTGTATATCCCATCCCCAGCCACTCCGTATATCCCCTCCCCAGCCACTCCGTATATCCCCTATCCAGTCACTCGGTATATCCTCTGTCCAGGCACTCGGGATATCTCTGCCCAACCATTCAACATATTTTCTGCCCAGCCGTGTGGTATAATCCTTGTCCAGCTACTTGGTGTATCCCCTGCCCAGCCACTCAGTGTATATCCCCTGCCCAGCCTTACGGTATATCCGGTGCCCAGCCACCAGGGATATCCCATGCCCAGCCACCCGGTATACCCTGGACCAGTCACTCAGCATATCTGCTTCTCAGCCACTTGGTATATCCGCTGCCCAACCACTCGTTATATACCTAGCCCCCCCTTCCGATATATCCCCTGCCCTCGGTATATCCCCTGCCCAGCCATTTTTGGTGTTCCCGCATCAGATAATCTTAAAGTGACATAGAGATGTAACAAGCTGGGAGGTGGGAAAGGATGCTGGGTGCCCCGTATGCATTATAACCTACAGAATCCTACCCTGTGCACACCGCCAGCGATGCAGCCACTGGAATACTGTCTCAGGTCTAGAACCAAATCTCCGAAGGGTGAAGGGAGCTCATGGGCACTCAGAAGGGATCCCAAAATATCAATAGTTTTAAACGACTTGCGGTGGGCGGGACCTCTCAAATGGGAGAAAGAGAGAGATGATGTGGTCTAAAGGGTGAGTGAAGGAGAAAATTAAACCATGAAAGGGAATAAACAGAAGTTCCAACATTGTGTCATTACAAAAGTACTTCTAGAAGTAGAAGGTGCCACATGAGACAGCAGGGGCAAGGCTCATGGGAAGGAAGGCTAGCGCGGGGAGCAACCTGAGACCAAGTGGTGGTGACCAAACTCTGAAATGAATTTAAAATGGCTTGGGATAGACACACAGGAGGTTTAGTGCAGAGGAAACTAGGACTGAGATAAAGACCAAGTGTGTTCTGTAGCAGGCGTATCCAATGTTAGACCAAGTGTGTTCCGTAGCAGGCGTATCCAATGTTAGACTGGATACAGGCTGGATTTACATGATTACCTCTGACTATGTAAATGAGTTGCATTTAGGTTTGGTGTATTTAAATTTAGCCTATATGGATAGCTGGGAATCCTAGCATGGCTCAAGCCTCCTACACCTACTCTGAACATCATTTGTCTTTAGACTCAAGAGTGAGTAGGGAAATCTACAGATGCTTATTAGATAATATGCTGGTATATCCACGGCTTTGTAGGGTGTTGTGCAGCATACTGAAACATTGTATATTAACACTAACCATAAATGCTTCAGCTGTAACGAGTCACTGCACTGTCCATGAATATGTTTCATGGTTTTTTTTGTGTTTTTTTTTTGCAGTTTGTATAGCGCGAACTCGACTTGAAGGTATTGGAGCGCTTTACACGAGCACCAGTTACGTTACACAATGACACATTAATTTTTGGTAGGCTTGGGGAGATTAAGTGATTTTTCCAGAATCACAGGATGTTGAGCTGATGCAGGGCCTAGAACCTGGTGCTCCAGTTGCAAGCTCGGTAGCTCTGACCGCTACACCACATCCTCTGCCCTTTTGATCTCTTCAAACACATGAGCTAAGAAAGAATGGGTGGATCGCAAACTCTGCTGGCTCGCCCTCAGCTACAACAGCAAGTACTGGTAGATTACATAGCCTTTAAATTCTACACGCACTATCTTACATGCGCAAACACACAAAAGTGCACACACAGACTCAAACAACTCAGACACCACACACACACATACTCTCCTGTACCACTGCCAACAGTGTCATAAATCACTCAAGATCTGCTATTCAAGTGCCCTGCTGCAACAACAAAATAGCAGAACCCAGGCATAGTCTTGTAGAGTGAGTTTCTATGCCTCTCGACTCAATGTCTACCCCAATGTCGGCCATGCCACATCCACCCCTATCTGGTCTACTCTGTGTCATTAACTGTCCCCCGTTTGGGGTTTTTGTTGACTACCTTACTCTGCTATGGCTTAATACAACACACAGCTGTCCACCCCACAGGTGTACAGTGCTGTTCTGAGTACATAGAGTGGTGGTCTAGCGGCAGATGAAGGTTTGAGGCTGGTCTTAATGTGAGATTGAAGGGCCAATATCAAGTCCCTGGAAATACTGGTTGATTTCAGCAAAGTCTGGAACCAGTATTCTATTCAGAGCTAAAGCCCTAAAGGAAAGAAGAACTTACTTTAGCTCTCGCTTGACCTCTCTACATGTTTAAGGCCATATTTCTCTTAATATTGTAGCATTTTTCACTTACTCTTTTGCATATAAGGCATCGCGTATAATGTACTGGAATTGCAGTTTATGACCTATGGTATATTAATGTACTTCTGCATAATGCAAATTGAGTTCTTTGCATGTGACATTATTCCTTCATATCCGCATCCTTATGAATAATTCCTTTCCATGTCTTGAGCCGGATTGGAATAATTTCTAGAGCTGATGCAGCTTTTCCTGCGGCAGAGTGGGAATTGAGTTGATGTGTTTGCTTGCCGTTCGTTGAGCGAAGGCCAAGCTACGGCGCAATGTCGAAGTAAATAAACAGTGTCTTCCTCATGGAAAGTTGAGGGTGGGCTTGGAGCACCTTCTTTAAAAAGAGGACCTTCTGCTGGTTGTCAGTCTCTGCCTTGCCTGATGCCACCCTTCCCCCACAGCGATCGCCCCATGATTCTGATTCTTCAGTAGCTCATGGCTGGAAATTGATTTAGGGATTCAATGGCTTTGCTTCTCGCTCTAATAATTGTAGTAGTTCAAGCTTCAAGCAATAATTAAATGAATTTCAATAAGAAATGTTTTCCCTCAAGCTTTTAAGAATGATTAAATTAATTCCAAATCAAGTCATTGCACCTCTCGACAGCATGTTCCGAACAAGTCTGCCGCTACAAATCTGATGAGTTGCCCATAAGTTCATAGAGGAATGGTGATATTATACCATCTTAAAGGTGGCGTTATTGTCTGAACCGTTTGTTTTGTTCCTGAAAAGGGCCAGCCCAGTAGGCCTTGTCTTTCTCTTTTTAGGCCAAGCCTACCAGACAGCAAAGCTCTCTAGTTGAAAAAGACCTTTTGTCAGTTTACCAAGAACTTGCAGTGGGCTCACAGCACACCCATTGCTTACCACTGGCTGGCTTTTTTGTTGCTATGATTTGATTGCTTCTTATTCAATTGCTTGCCCTTTCCTTCTTGTATATGTCTCTTCCATGGAGGATATACTCCATACTTGTGTCCTTCCACTACTCAAGCTTAGGAAACATCTTTTCCCTTTTTGCTTAAGTACTCCATGAGAGTGCATGTGTTTTCAGGCCTGTCACCCTCATGTGCTTCTCTCCCCCATTGCGCTCTCTGTTAATCTCTCTTGTCTGTGTGCTTCTCTCCCCTATGCTCTGTGTTGCTCTCTCTTGCCCGTTTCCTTCTCCCTACCCCTCCAGCTCCCTCTTGTTCCCCATTTTTTGCTTCTGCTATTGTCCTTGTGGTGTTCTTGCTCTCTTGTGTGTCCTCACCACCCACCTTGTTGCACCCTCCCTTGTTCACTTCTGGTTCCTTTTTTTTTTTTGGATGACCAAGCAGCAGATTACTGCCAGCACTTCCGATTTAGAAACCAATGTGTCAATGCACCCTTTTTGGTATTTTGTTCTTACTGTACAGCATTGACAATGCAGAGACAACATGGTCAAAAGGCATTGGCAGAAACAATAGGTCTCAAAGACTTTGATGTTTGTGTTATTGGCAATTGGCTTTGCCGATGCTTGTTTTGATGGTAGCTCTTTAGAGGGGGCATCCAGTGAATGATGTCCTAATACAGCTCAAAACCCAAGCACAGTCATTAAACATAGCAACATTCTAGGATGCCTATTGCTGGAGATTCATAATGATTACGGATTGGTAAAGAGAATTGTGTGTTTTTTCCCTCTACACTTGGTGCCCCCTTTAAACCAGGACATGTTTCTCATGAGAGCACATTTGCAGCAGTGTCTTGTACATTGAAAAAATACTCCTCTTCTGCGCAGGGTACTTGAAGCTCAATTTTTAATTCAGTTTATGTGAAAGTGCCCACTTTTGATATAGTGCCCGCCTCTTCTACTTACACAATCATGCATGCCCATGCCCTATTACGGAAGTGGGTGAGAGCTAAATCTGCCCAGTATTGGACTGACGCATCATAGGCACAAAACTCCTGATCTTGCCCAAACAACAAATCCCTTCAAGAAAAACCAAAGTGAGAGCAGTATGGCCGTCCAGTACTGAGTGATGCTGGCTCGCTGTAACTTCAGCTACCATAATATGAGTGGATCACGCGTGCACTAACACATTCCTTCAGTGGTCTGTCATTGCCATTTGTGTGGAGCTCACTACCGCTGGTATGGCATTGTCGCATGTTCTCATTCTGGACACCTTTGCGTGGACCTTGGAGTGCCATCTTTAGGTTGTGTTTGT
This sequence comes from Calotriton arnoldi, assembly GCA_963921515.1. NCBI lineage: Eukaryota > Metazoa > Chordata > Amphibia > Caudata > Salamandridae > Calotriton > Calotriton arnoldi. Next base: position 272,627 of record CAWUFW010000441.1, read on the forward strand.
TGGTGCTTGGTCGCGTGACGTTGCTAGAGAGTTTGGTCAGTTTTAGCTCAGCAGTGTTTTCTGTAAATCAGTGTGAAGGCTGTGCCATGTGTATTTACGGTTGTGAGCTGCAATGTATGGTAAACTTGCACTTACCTGTCTGTGCTCTTACTCCGAGGTTGCCCACACCATAACATAACTGAGAAAACTTGGGTAAAAGTAAAAAGCTAGCGCAGAACATTGAATTCATCGCCTTAAGCCACCTCAGGCAGGCTAAGCTAATATATTAGTATGTATTTTCAGAGGATTTAAGGTGAGTATTCCATACTACCGATCCACCCACAGAGAGTCTCCTGGCTGCTCTGGTCTACAGAAGGTGCCACTGTTAAGCTAGCAGTATTGGTCCTCAGATTGTGGTCTTGGATTCAGTTTGTTTCACTTGGAGAAGCTAAAGATGGGTATTCAATGATGTTGCTTCCCCTCTAGTCTCGGGGAGTTACTAACGCTCACTCAGCAGTAACACTAGTTGAAGTATATACTCCCAGAGAGGATCTGTTTTTAAAGGGCAGCTTTAAGCTTCCATACATTGATGCAAGCTTCAACTTACCTTTCTGCAACCTATAGCAAAGTGACGCCAGAGCTTTAGTAACCTCGAAGCTGGACTATCCAAATGGTCAGTACTCGGATCCTCCCTGACGGAGACCAGTTGATGCGTTTGTACGGAGATAAGAATATGACATTGTTATAATTAAAATTTCTCCCTTACACCCACATGATCCCTTTCTTTCCTACCCATTTGCACTTCCTTCCTTCTTTCCATTGCCCACTCCCAGGTTATAATTAGTGCGTTCTGACCGGTTGCACCTAGAGTCGAGGAGAGCCTTCATCTCCGGCAGAGGTTGGGGATGGAATAAAGACGACGTGAACTTCTTTCCTGCTGTATTGTCACTACAATCAGTCCCTCTGATAGAGATTTGGTGTTATCTTTGTTGAAACCTTTTCTTGCCTTCTATGGAGATGTATTGAATTTAAGGTCAGTTGCATACATTGAACTACCAGTATAACTTGGCATTGATTAATCTATCAGAGAAACTGACCCTGTAATCTTCCTCGTGTTCTTTGTTTGGCAAATTTTGGACTACCTCTTGGCCCGGAACCCACGTGCAAAATTGACTAACAGTAGAGAATTGACAGCCTGCACCAAGGCCTGGAATAAGCTTCCTTTGGAAATCCACTCTCTTCCCATTCTGATTCACTTTAGAAAACCCCTGAAACATTCCTGTTTGAGACAACAGAGGCCGAATTATAGAAAGTGCCCGCCTTGTGTGCCCCCGGGGCACTTTGGTCTTTCAGAAGGAGCTGCAGGTGCTTGTGCGGCCCCTTTTGTAATATAGATAGCGCTGGCACACATGTACTGCTAGCACTATCTCCAGAGGGGGTTCCCTCATTTGCATGGAGGCGTGGCCCCATGCAAATGAGGGTATCTCTTTACCTTTGTGCCCACACCGTATTATGGACGCGGGCAGAAAGACAAAGTAGCTGTTAGGAGGCGCACTGAAAGTGTGCCACAAAAGGGTGGCGCACTGTCAGTGTGCCTCCAGATAGCAGCCCTCTAGAGGGGCTTAAGGGGGTCCCATGGATCCCCCAGCCATCCCCTTCCAGGTGGGTGCAGTCACTCACTACACCCGCCTGCAAGGGGATCTCTAATCCCTTTTAAAAGTACAGGCTGGTTGCCCCCTGCACAGTGAAACACGGAGTGGCTTTGAAGCAGCTGCTCCGTATTTCTCTTGATTGCACTGCACCCAGGGCAGCATGATTTCATGGCTGGCCTGAGGGCAGCGTTCATAATAATAGGCGCAATTTCCCTGTTTGCGTCCGGCGCACCTGTTTGAAGGTGTGCCGGACGCAAACAGGGAATGTGCACTGAATATGTAATAGGGCCCCAGGGCCCGTATTACAGATAGGTCTCACATATATATGTTTGGTTACAGCGTACCTTAAGGCAGGTGTGCCGGGTGCAAACATGGAAAGTGCACCCTATCAGGAAGAATGCACTGCCCTTGGGGCAGCTGCGAAATTGCACTGCCATGAGGGCAGCGCATTCAAGAGAAATAGGGAGCAGCTGTTTAAAATCTGCTTTGTGTTTCTCTGTGCAGACGGCAACCCGCCTGCACTTTTAAAAGGGATTAGAGATCCCCTTGTAGGCGGGTGCAGTGAGTGACTACACCTGCCTGCAAGGGGATGACTGGGGGGTTCATGGGACCCCCTTTCATCCCTTTAGAGGGCTGCATTTAGAAGGTGCACTGAAAGTGTGCCACCTTTTTGTGGCTCATTTTTATTGCACCTTCTAAAGGCATGTTTGCCTTCGCGCCCACTTCGATAATAAGGCATGGGCGCAGATGCAAAGTGACTCCCTCATTTGCATGGGGCCACACCCCCATGCAAATGAGGGAACACCGTCTAATGATAGCACTGGTGTTGTATGTGTGCCAGCGCTATCTGTATTACAAAAGGGGCTGCACAAGCATCTACGGTCCTTTCTGTAAGACCGAAGTGCCCCGGGGGTGCATAAAGTGGGCGCAAACGCCCATCACGCCCCCGGGGCACTAGTGTAATACGGCCCCAGGTGTTCATATGATGCAGCTTCCACCAAAGAAACAAACGGGCCCCTATGTTATCAGCCCAACCCTTTGGGGCTTTTTCACCTTACAATGTAGGTGTTCATTCACCGAGGAACGACTCTAGCTGCTCTATACTTCCAATACTACGGACCAACACAGTTGTGCGAAAACATTGACGGGATGGCCTCACACACCTCCCAGGTGTCAGGCTTCATCATCGGCCATCCCACATTCGCCAAAGAATCCTTTAATGGCAAACGAGCCCATATTAGAGCTGCAGTTCAAGCATTAGCAGGAAACTGAGGAGAAAAAGAAGAGAAGGGGGTCCAATAAAAATCCCTACCTCCTGCCAGTTCTATTTTCTAAACCTCATTCATTGGTGGAGGAGGGATAGTTAAAAACAAGAAAAATAGGACAATGATAGCCCTGTTATGGTGCTAGGTGTCCAGTGTTATCAGGTCTGTTACTCAATCAGGCCGACATGTTTCAGCCCCACCATGGCCCCTTAGGGATCTCGGGTTTTCTTCAGGACCGAATTGAACCCTATACGTCCCGACAGTGCTTCACTATTACATGCACCGGGAGGCGGACAGGGATACACTGTAGGCGATCCGGCGAGGGAGATCCTTGACGAAGGTGTGACTACAGGAGTCCCTCCCCGCCCCTCCATGAAGCACATGGTCTAGTTATACAGGAGAGTTTCCTCCTGGCACGGAAGGACCTGGATTGGACCAAGGTTCAATCGGGTATTATATGCATGTAGTCATTACGCATGTAATAGGGAAGCACTGTATGGGCTCGTTTGTCATTAGAGGATTCTTTGGTGAAAGTGGGATGGCCGATGATGAAGCCTGACACCTGGGAGGTGTGTGAGGCCAGCCAGTCAATTTTTTCGCACAACTGAGTTGGTCCATAGTATTGGAAGAATAGAGCAGCTAGAGTCAGTCCTCGGTGAAGGAACACCTACATTGTAAGGTGAAAAAGCCCCAAAAGGTTGAGCTAATAACATAGGGGCCCGTTCGTTTCTTTGGTGGAAGCTGTATTGTAAGGGAGAGTACGAATGACGGTCCCTCACCTTTTAGGCAAACCCACTCCCTCGGACCCGATAGTGGTTGGGTCCTACGTGATAAATAGTTAATTTGATGCAAACAGTTGTTTCACAAATTTATTGCTGGACATGGTGTGCTTACAGATTTACAACATAAAAAGTCATGGTAATTTCTGAGTTTATTTAGTAAAGTTGGTCCATCCGAAAGACCTTGAACGTTTTCAGAAATTCACAAAAATAAAGTTGCATAGAGCGAATCTAAACGGGTCTCATTTGCAAAATTAGTGGTTTAAATTCAAATATGGCATCGATCTGGCATTCCTGGATCTACAGTGACTACCCCAGAACTCAACTACTATTACATGCCCAAACCTTCTACTAAAACCTGTACCCAGACGTCAAAAGTTGGTGAACTTTATCGTTTTCCAGCAGTGGCCAGCAGAGTGGGATGTTGCAAACTGACACTCAGTTTCCTTAAAGGTCACCATATTTTTATAAAGCAAGTCTTAGGACACCCTGCTTCTCTCCGTCCTGAGTGAGCAAACACAATTTGCGAAACCACTCATTTGGAGAGAGTGTTTGGACCTCAAATGGTTCTTTTTAAAACACATTTGCCAGCTATTATGGCGATTGAAATGTAGCATTTGTTAAGGGGAGCTCAAGACTTCCAACAAACATTCAGCAGGATCCCAAGTATTGTGGTTGAAAGGCAGCACCGTCAGAGTAGTGTGCCTGGAAGAAAGTTTCCAAACTTGGGCACTTTAGATTTACCTGACACAGCACAACATGTGCTCGTTCTTTTGTCTACACCAGGTGAAGGAGCACAGGGAGACTAAACCAAGGAGGATTTTAGGAGGTCTGGTGGATACAGTGAGGAGTTCAGCATCAGACTTGCGTTTGAATCCTGGCTTCTCCAGTTAACCAAGTTATGTGATCCTGGGCTGATCACTTTGTCTTCCTAATTGGATATCCTTAGGTGGGATTCGGTTAGCAGGATGTGGTGCAGAAGTTGCATTAATTGTGAAAGCAGTTGTAGTGAAGCAGCTTTGCAGACACACAGCACACCAGCACGTGCAAGGAGGAAGCCGGAAGTGGCACTGGTGATTGACATGCAGTTGTCCTGCTGTATTGATTCTTAGTTTGATGCATAGATTGTGCTTCTTACACCACCCTCTCTCTTCGGGTTACACACGAGTAGAAAAAAGGCCGAAAAATAGGTCGACATTTGCATCTGCGTCGTTGTGACATTTCTATTCTGAGTTTATCACATCACTTTAGTGTTCACATCAGGACTCATTCGAGTGTATTTGTGAATTTTGTGTTCTCGCGTTGATGTTAAGATATAAATGGAGTCAGATCTTTATTATAAATACTTCAGAGTTATTATAGATTTATTTTTCCATGAACAGTTTGCTGGGGGAGCATTTTTTATTCAGGATTGTGATAAAATACGGCTGCAAGCGCGTTTGCCATTAAGATTAAAGGAATCCGCGGAGGTCCAGGCTGTGCCTGTCTCGTGCTGCGTTCATTGTGTAAAGGAATCACAACTATTAGTGGAAACACCAGACCTGGCAGAGGCTTTGCTGACATCCTCAGCAGGCTGCAGTGAGCTGAGCGCTGCTCTTACTGCACTGCCCTCCCTCTACAGATCCAGCTCCTGTCCGAGTCCAACGCTGCCAAGTAGGATGGATTTTGATTCTTCGTTGACACTCTTTGGTATTTGATATCCCTAAAAGGCAATTCTTACAATCCTTCATCAATTGTGTCATGTGTCAAAACAGGTCTATCATTGCTGGACATCCTTGAGAAAATTGTTTATTAACTGTGTTGTATGTCAAAACAGGTCTATCATTGCTGGACATCCTTGAGAGAGAGCTGTATTTAACCAACAGTCGATTTTAAAGTGCTCCTGGGTTATGACTGCATTCTGCACATTTGCTTGAAATCCTTTAAACCATGGCCGTGTATTCTTCAATGAAAATTTCCATTCTACGACACAACACTCTACGATGCAACACTCTACGACGCAACATACTACTCTGCTGCCGCTTGTCTCCTGCATTTAGGATGAAATTGCTTGATAATGGCTGCCGGAGTCTTGTGCTGTGTAGCTGTTCATGCGGAATGTTTCCTCCATTCGGCATGTTTTTGTGAACGACCATACTCAATCCTATCCCTTATGATGAGCCGCACAGGAGATGCCACGTGCAATTCCTGGGAGAAGGGCAGCAGCAGAAGAACCAATCGATTGCATTGATCGAGCAATTCAACGTTACTGTTTACCTGCCATTGCAAGATTCCCACAAGTACTTGAGATTCCTAATCATGAGTCGGCCTCCATCACCTCTGTTTGCAGCCTTGAGATTAGGACAGTTTACGTTTCATAGAGCATTGAATGTTAATGCGGCACCTCCTATTACGCCCTTCTGAACACTATTTTATATTTTTCATATTCTAGTTTACCAGGGAAGGTCTACGGAAGGAAGGCATAAACCAGTTGCTTAGGGAATGTATTTTCTTTCAACTGGTTTTAGGATACATTATCTTTGGCTACCCATCTTTAATGACTGTATATGGCATTTTATTACTGTAGATCATGGGACAAATTGGCTTTGGGTCAATGACACCTTGTTACTCCTTCACATCAGAGCATATGATATAAAACTGTTCTACTGCATATTAGAGCATTGGAATGTTGAGCACTCCATTGAAGACAATAGAGTGCTCTGGGCTTCTAATGGCTGGTAGAAGCCCGGAGCATCAACATTCCAATGTTTGTTCACAGCAACAGCTGTTAACAAAGGCCTCACGGAACCCGAGGGGATTTCAACCCCCTCGGGCTCCATGAGGCCTTTGTTTTACAAATTAGAATATTCTGCCCTCTAGGGGTGGAATGTCTAATAGCCTTAGAGTCCTCCTTAGCGGGCTCTACTATCCATTATAGGCCCGCTCCTGTGTTAAAGGCCCTCACCGAATGTTGGAATGGACCTTTAATGGCCGGTAGAGCCGGCAACAGCGGACTCTAAGGCTATACTAGAACATTAGAATGTTGGGAGCTCATTTGAAGACAATGAAGTCGTTCAGAGCAAATGATGGCAGATTTGGCCTTATGCTCCAACATTCCAATGTTTTCTTTGTGTTTTCCCCTTTGTAATTTTGGACATTCTACCCTCAGTGGGTGGAATGTTCTAATAGTCTGCACCTCGGTCCTAAACTCAGGTTCTGGGCCTTTAACAACAGGTATACACATTGGCAGCAGGCTGTAAGCCTATAATAGCATATACAACTGAGTGCCACAAATATTGAAGACCTACTCTTTTGATTTTACATCACACACACCTAGATTTCACATTTGTGCATTTAAAACATATCACACTTTCACAGCGTGATGTACAGTGGATTAATCCTTTATCTTCATCAGTGGTTCTCTTCATCGTCACAAGATATGTGCAGCCACCTTGGGCCCAACATCCTGAGCTTTCCCTCCGACCACCGAATTTGATTACGGCGGTCGGAGGAAAACCGCAAGGGGGTTTCGCTCCTCTTCCAACTGGCTCTGTGAGCCTGTCGGAACAGGAGCGGAAAAGCAATCCCTTCAATGACGGTGGAGGTAGGCTCAGCTCCGCCTTTGGGATTACGATATCTGTATCCGACAGCCAATCCATGTCGGCCTTTCTGACATGGATTGGCTGTCGGAAACTGACTTTGGGGGCCCCTAGCAGGGCCCCCTTCTCCCCTGGCCCTCCGCATATGGGCCTGGGGGGCACCTATGGTGCCTCCCTCAACATCCCTGCTGTGCCTGCCACACGGTGCACGGATGTTTACCAACTTCCATTTTTCGATTGGAGCTTGTGCTGCGGGCGTTTTCAGCCTGCCACACAAGAACCCATTGGAAAATGGATGTTTCTGACCGCACTATGTGTGGTCACATCCAAATTAGAGTGTCGGAAACACCAACCTATGGTCAGGCGGTTCCTACCCCGCAACGGTGTAGGGCAGACGCAAGTCTGCCCTACATCGTAATGAGGGTCCTTATGTTTTTCACTCTCTATTCTTTGGTTTTATAAATGGTCTAGTAACCTATTAAATTCTATCATTTTTGAGAGTTCTCCATGTGCCTATTACATTTTTGTCAAAAGATGTTTCCTAATTTTGACTTCCTACTGTTTAAGTGAAACTGTATCAAAGATTGAGGGAATGAGCACGTACCGTGTTGAATTCCTAAACCAGTTCTGACAGTAATAGGTTCTGTAACCTGCAATGTTGGATAAATTATTATAGGCGACTGTTCTTTTTGGATCTGGTGTTAGCCAAGACCTTTTGACTTTACGAAAACGTTATATATAATATACTTATATCAACTTTCAGCCACCTTGCTTCATCCACTGGTCTTTTGTTGGGTCCTTCACATTTTTCTTCTACCCACTATAGCATAAAGCATGGGCCAGTGGGTCAGTACACTGCAGTCATTGGCTAACTTCAGTATCAGTGATGACTTCTGCTCTTTCAAAGAGAGCCCATCTACGCAAAGATGTTCCCTTTCATCCCAGGGGTTGCTGTGCAAAATGTAGTTTTTGAGACAAAAAGTTTTTTTTCTTTTAGCCAATGCTTATTTTTTTATATTGGCAAGGGCCTGTCAGCTCCTCAAAAATAAGGATTTTTGAAAACCATGACAAAATAAAAGCATTGATAAACGAAAAAACTTGCAGCCTAACCGATACTCATTGGCTTTGCCAGTGATTGTACACTCCTGAACTTTAGAGATACAGTGACAGGTTCAAGTCGGGGGTCTTAGTGAATTATATCTTCTTATGCTCTTTTCAGTTGCAGTTGAGAGAAAAAATCGGCTCCTCTACCTGGGTTCTAAGACACTGAACACAAATGTCATTGTAAGGCAGTGTCTCCATAGATGTTTTTAGGTCTGGCTTAGCGATGGCTTGAGTTTTGTCACCAGCCTCATGTAATCTAAAAACATACGTATTCAACTTTTTAGAGGGGGTTTGGACCAGCACTCTTCAGACAGCCACTACATTGCGGGAGTGTGGGCCACGTGCACCAGGTAAAAGCAGGAAAGGGTGTGGCTCACTTGTCTGGTGCCAACCTAACACCCCTCACCAATGGAAGCTGTTCAGAGGCCTGTGTCTGGCCCACGCCACCCTCTTCCCACCCAACAGACTCTTAGGAAGTGCAGGACATACCTCTGTCCCTCAGCGTCACCAAGAAGCTATATATCTCCAACTGTCTCCCTGTTATATTATGTAAATAACACTTATATAGCGCACAAATACCACAGGTCCCTCCCTTTTGACGACTGGCCCGTCCGCACCCTCTTCTTCTACTGTGTGTGTTCTCTCTTCCCCACATATATTTGCAGACTTGCATTCTCCATCACTGTCTCTCCGTCAGTCGCGGCTCCTGGAGGGAGTGCTGCGGGGCAGTGGGGCGGGGCAGGGTGGGGAGGTAGTAAACTCCGGCATACGGCCGAACGGAGTTAAGTACATAAATAAATAAATAAAACAAATTACATTGCGCGCGCCGCATCGCCATTTGGCGTTGCAGCGCGCGCAATGTAATTCGTTGTATTTATTTATTTATGTACTTAACTCCGTTCGGCCGTATGCCGGAGTTTACTACCCCCCGCCCTGCCCCTCCCCCGCCCCACCCCACCGCAGCACTCCCTCCAAGAGCCGCGACTGCTCTCCGTCTTCGTCTACCTCTCCCTTTCTACACCTCTCTATCTCTCGCGCTCTCTCCGTCATCATCTCTCTCGCTCTCGGCCACGAGCTCCCAATCCCTGTCTATTAAAATAGCAAATATGCAAAGAGCGTGGTATTATTGGATTAGACTGCACAGCGCTTGCTGGCCAGCTAGTGTTTTCAGCCAAATACACAGAAGCATTATCAGAAATTGGCCTGGTGTGCAAACAGCACATCTTGTACACAGAAGACCAGGGAAAAGCCTGGATAGCTGACATTTTACGTTTGATGTGAGAGGTGGGACTCGCAACCAAATTCTCCAACACAAACCTTTAAAAGAGGTCGCACGCAGCCTATCGACACCGGTTTGTAGCTGCCTTTTAGGAGTCGGCTGGATTTACAACAGCGAATATCCTTTTTTAATTGCATTTTTATGGCTTACTGCAGCTGTGTACAAATTAGCCACAGAGGGTAGTCTGCTTTATTTGATGAATGATAGCGGCAGATAATTCTGCATATGGAGATCACGGTGGAACTTCACGCGGAGGAGGATCATGGGTGGAATACCAATGTACTCGTTTGCCAGTTAGTCTACAGTGCCCGGCTGTTGTTAGACCCCGGGTTCAGTCGCGGCTCCTGGAGGGAGTGCTGCGGGGCGGCGGGGCGGGGCGGGGGGGGGCAGGGTGGGGGTAGTAAACTCCGGTGTAGTGTAGCTCCTATTTCCCTAATAGGCTCTGCGCATTGGAATAATATATCCTATAGGTTTGACATAGGACTAAGGTCAGTATGTCCCTATCGAGTATATTAAACTTAATTACTTGTGCCAGCTAGCTCAGAGGCCACTAGAAACTCCTTGACAACAAGAAGGGAGTAGTTTCTGGCAGCCGCAAAACATGACCACTTTGTTTCCCTTTAGAATCAGAACGTGTCCCAGAGTCGTGGAAACAATAGATAACTATTTCACTCAGCTCAATCGAGCATGCTTAGTTTTCTCCTAGTTACACAGAAAGAAATAGACGGGCGTTTCAATAAAAGATTTATTGAACAGTCTTGTTTCTGGTGTAAGTAAAATGTGCTGTTACGATCACAAGACAGTATGCGAGATAAATAATGTACAGTGTGAGCAGTAGAAATAAATAATACTGCGATAGCATTATCTTTTAGTACATATGCTTTTACATAAATAACACAGACTAAAAATGCGAGTACTCATACGATGCGTTTCTAATCTAGTTCTACCCCAATGTACCTAACCTAACCTAGGTGTAGGGAGAGGTAGGAAGTAGGTGAAGTATTCCTTACTATGGTATACTAAGAGTATGTTAAACCTAGTATGCCTAGTATGCCAAGAGTCCCTCTAGGTTCTTGTCAGCTCCATACCTGAAGAATGAGAGAGGTTGGAATCTCTTTGCCAGACTCGAACTCCAACACCCCGCAAGGGAAGTCAGATCACTGGAAGCTGGACTCTCTGCGTGCAGGGATGACAGCGTCTTCTCAGTGCGTCAGGCCGGGAAACGGGCTCCTCTGAAGTCGAGGTCTCCTCTGGTTTACAGGGGCTAGGGAAGGTATATTTATACCTGAGAGCACCTAAGCATGTTAGTATTGACGTGAGTCGGTCAGCGAAAGACGTCATGAATGAACCCCTAAGGAATAATGGTTCATGCATAATATATGAGTCCTTGAAGAAATCAATAGTCCTGGACTAGGGAAACTCCCGCAGCCTAAGGGTCTGTTCTTCATGAACTCGTTGTGACGTTAGGGTGGACGGATGTCAGAGACCATGCCTGTATTTGGAGTGCACGGTTTGGTGCCTAAATAAGGGCTGGGATTTTATGCCTATATAAGGGCAGGGCGAATTGTGCCTATATAAGGACATGATACTGGAAAGCCCGTTTATGGACACCCTAAGAGGAATACAACACCCACTCCACGTTCGTGTGTACGATAATACTAAAATGCTAAACATTTAAAATGCTAAACATAAAATGGAGTACCGCATATTTAAAAATATTTCTTAAAAGCATTAAAAAACATAGTAAAAAATGCAAAAGGTACTGTACATTTGAAGCAAATGCTTTTCATTTCAGGCATAAAGTTCGAAAATAAATGCAATTGGAATGAAATAAGCAGTAATATTTACATGTGACAGAAAATGATCGATAAGTTGTTCAAAAATCAAAGTCATTTCATGTCATGAAAATTAATGAACTGTTTTAGACACACAAGATGACTAAGTGTCCGTGGAAGTACTGTGAAGTCTGTACTGTAAGGCTAGTTCTACTTTAAGCAGATTGAAGTGCCATTTTTGTTCGAAAAAAAATGGGAAAAAGTTCAATTTTGGTAGAGTTCCAAGTTGTTTTGAAAAATGAAGGCCAAATTGTTACTGCATCTCTGGAACACTGTATGCTGAATCAGAGTCAGTTTACGGGTCTGGTGTAAACATGAGATCATCTATTTCTATAGACAAAACATCATCCACTGTAGTTGGTGTCAGTTGGAACACCTCGTGTAGTAGATTAATTGCACAGAGATGAGAAGCATCGCTTCCAGCATAGGTTGCCTCAGCAATGTTCGCGTCCGTTGTTACCTGTGTGCCTGTAGATCTTTCTCGTACCTCAGCAGCAGCCGGAAGCGTCTGTGAGATCTCAATGAATGCTGACATCAGGATAGGAAGCCTCTGGGGACAACACAGAGCATGGGCAGTTATCGGGACCAGCAGAGTATCGACATCCGTTGGCGTAGCTGATGGAAATGTTAGACAGGCGTCCAACACGCATTCTTCACCGCATAGCAGGCATCGTAGAACAGGTAAGATGCAATCTTGCCAGATTGGTCTGAATGACAGGAACCACGTGGTATTAAGTTCCCGTAGACGAGTCATGCCCAAAAGCTGTACTATTCGCTCACTGCACTTTCGTTCAAGGAGAGCTTTCTCCATTTCGCTCGGAGTGATGTCTGTGAATAGGCTGGCCATAGCGCAATAGCAGGAAGAGAAATAGAATTCCGGCAACAAGTGCTAGAATTAATGGTATGCCACCAAACACCGAATGTGCAAAGTTCGGGATGATTCCGAGTATTGCCTGGAAAGGTGCTAACAGACCGGAGCAGATGCTCTTAAATACATGTACAATTCCGGTTGTATCAGACATATTGAAGATACGTCCTATCATTTCTACGAAATGTATAGGGCAGTTTGTACGTATTAAAGTCTGTATCTCAGCCGAAGTCCTTGCTACTTGTAGATAATAGGTTTCTTTGGCCGAGGTCAAAGGCACTGTTTGCTGTAAAAGCATGGCTTTCATTCTGCTCAAAGTATCAAATCTTATAAAAAGAGACGTTCAGCGAAGGCCATAGAGGCGACTCCCTGACTGTGTCTATTGGGGCAAACAATACTTGCATACAGCAAGTGACCCTTGAGTTGACCGTTACTAGATATGGGATGCCTGGCAGCATGCCGCAGCAACTCTGATCATTCAACATGAGGTAACTCCCATTAGAAAGTTGTCCAAACGTTGGATTAATCACAGCAGCTGGTGTACCCTGCTGATGGCAAGACAAATTTGCCACAGAACCATTACAAGCCCCGTGTAAAGAAATGTCCTGACATATAAGTGAACCGCTCAGTGCACGTTTACAGTGTGTACCGCTCAAAAACACTTGACGATCCCCACTCCAACATCTATATGTATACGGTAAATCCCAAGATGTCTTAATGTATTCCTTACCCAACCTTTCATATTTGCCTGCTTGCATTTGTCTGAGGCAATACTGAAACTGAAAAGTACTCACAGGTAATGTTATTTTGCCATGAATAAGCCATTCTGTAGCTGGTTTTTCTGCCACTGTGAATGGTAACTTTTCCAGTTTTTCAATGCTCAGCACTGTATACTTTGCTCCTCTTTGTGCCAATTCGATCTGTTTATCAGTGAGATTGTATTCTGCAAACAGAGCCGTTGTGTTGATAAAACGCCAAGGCACATAGCCCGCTCGCAAAGATTGCAGCGTCCAGCTTAATAACACAATAGAACGTAATTGAGACTGGCCTTGTTGTAACATCGCCAAATCTTGTTCTAGCATGTCTATAGCAGAGGATACAATGCCATCCAATGAATATATTCTGGAGGACAAAGTTGTTAACCCATTGTCGACCACAGAGAGTGTTTTCTCTAAATTAATACGATCAAGTTCACGTATTCGTTCTGCGGCCTCCATTTGTGATACTTTCCATGCTTCGTTATAGGCAGCATAAATGCCGGCATATATGAAACGTTTTTGACGCAGTTTTCTTGGTCCAAGCAAGAATTCCCTACGGTCTGCGTCCTTTTTAAGTAAGGTTAAGTGTTGTTTCACATCCTGTAGTGTAGACTTATGCAGCCAATCGAGGCATCATTTTCCTACACTGTATGTTGTTACTACCCCCGGATGTTGTCTTTGGACATATCTTGGGGCTGGCCTATGAATAGTAAAGCCCTGAGTTTTATTCAGGAATCTTTCCTGACAGTTATTCGTGTCTGTGGGCCAGATCAACCATTTTTTCCAATCAGGATTATATCTGTTGAGTTGTAGTATATTGTCAACTGTCACCACTGCCTGTGTATCGTTATCACTTGCAGGTGTTGGTACAGAAGGTGTGTTCATCTCTTTGATCTTGGCTAATCCAAGACAAGATGTTTGTTGGATGGTTTCATTCAAAAACATTTGTTCAGGGATGATACAGGCTCTAAATAAAGCTTCTATCCCTTGCACTTGCCAATCTTTAGTACCCCAGACAGTTTTTGTGTCTACTGTGTCTTTCCAAAAGTCGAAACCCTGTCTAGACAGTTGGGCATTAAATAATGCAGAATAAATCTGTTTTGTATTTGTTAACATAATTTTCAGTCCTGTCTTGTTTACATTTTTATAGTAAAACATTTCTGGATCAGATGTATTGTAACCTGAAAAATATGGAAACTTGTTGGCAAATGTTCTTGAACTACCTTTAGGTGGTGTAGGACAATGTTCCCATTGGTTAAACATAAACACATTTCTTGGATATGCAGATTTATGCAAATAATGATGACCATAGTGGTTATAACAATACAGTTGTTCATAGTCTGATGAACCCTCTAAATATTCATTTTTAGAAAATGCAGCAGATTTTTCTAGGTCAAACATTATGTCGTTAAAAGTCTCAAAGTCCCAATCATCAGAATAGGTACTGGACGAAATTAGATCACTTAGTGAAATTTTAAACAAATGTGGAATGTTCAATTGTTCCGTCGGTCCGAAGATGTCAAAATCTGTTTTGTCCCACACTATACCATCCTGTATAGGAACAGCTGTGATGTTCACTGATGAGAAGTCTCTTGCTTCACGATGGGAGGATTTATGAGGTTTCAAAAGTATGTTCACGCCTTTTCTTTCAGTGTTCACATGGATGTATCTGCCACTTATAAGCACGCTCACAGTTGTAACCAAAGCTAGCCAGAGCAGGAAAACAAAAAGTCTAGATATAATCCAGAGTTCAATCCATGGAGAAACCAAATAAGTCTTTTTCAGAAAGTGAAGAAAGTCTTGTACTTGCTGCTTGAATTTGAAAGATGCTGGCGTTGTTTCATGTTCACTCGGATCTTCTGAGAACGTATCAAAGTTAATGAAATAGCCAGAAGCAGTTCTGTCAATTGTTGGAATTGCATCAGGATTTGTAGAAATCACTGGAACCAGTTCATCACTTGCCACGTTGGTGTAGACAGGTGTATTTGGAAGAACTGTTACTTGGTGTTCAAGAGGGATGAGTTCCATAGCGTTGTTGCTTAGTCCTCCATCTGTTACAGCTGAATTCTCGATTGTTATCAGTCTTTCAGTCTGAACCTCTTGGATAGTAGCGAGAGGAGTGCGTCTGCTACTAGGTCGGAGTCCACGAGGCCTACTATTTAGTATTGGCCACATACTGTGGTTTGATGAGGTCGATGGACACAAATCTTTTCTCCTTTCTTCCAGCAAGGGGCGGCAGAAGTACTGTTCTTGTTCCTTGAACTGCTAGGACAGGTACTGGTTGTCTGTAAGAAGGTCCAAATTCCTTCTTGTCCGCAATCTTTTCTCTGACTAGATCCCCAACTTTTGGAATCCAGACAGGCCTTGCTGGGACCGCCGATTTTTCCCCAGTGGTGGTTGGCTGTAGGAATACGTTGCTTTGTTTCGTTCTTAACTCATTGAGTTCCTATAAAACAGCCAAACGATCTTTGATATTAAATGGTTTATTTTCCACCACTGTGCCTTCGTGTTCAAGGTCTGGTACCCACATTCTTGTCCCAAATAGGACCTCATATGGAGTGACCCCCCCCAGAGAACTTCTTGGCAGATTATTCAATGAGCTTTGGACCCCATTAAGGTGTTTGACCCACCCATCACCCGAACCTAATACCCTAGCTGTTATAGACTGCTTTATGTCCCGGTTTTTCCTTTCCACAACCGAATTTCCCTCAGGATGGAATGGAGAGGAGTACCGCAATGCAACGCCCAGACTGGCCATGGCTTCTTTGTAAGCCCGAGAGCTAAACGCAGGACCCTGGTCAGAATGTAGCGTGCCTATTGCGTATGTGCCGATAAAGACTCGCAAATCTTTTATAACAGTTCGAGCGTCAGCTGAGCGCTGAGGCCATAACCATAGGAACATAGATTCATTATTTGTGGGAATGCCTTTGTCCAGTAGGACGCAGGCGCGTAGATAGTCTAATGCTGTCTAACAATGGTGTCTGCACTGGGTTTCCGCATTCGCAGCATGGTGTCTGGTGGCTCTCTCGCTGTAATTTACAGTCTAAGCAGTTGTTGATGAATATGTGAATTTCTGTATTCATTCCAGGCCACCAGTACATCTCTTTTAACGTCAAAATTGTTTTAGAGATCCCTTGATGTGACAGACCCTCCCCCAAATGTGTTTCATAAATCAAGGCTGCTCTACGTTCCATGTTTGGAATTACCCTATCCCCCACTCCAGGGATTCGAGCAAAAGGAACGTTGTTCGCATCAATTACATAAGAGTACTTGAGTGGAAACTTTTTGGTAATGCTGCACTGCTGCCTTTGCTTGAAGCATTGACAGCCAACATTATCTCACCGTCTATTTTTGTTTTTGAACGAGTGATCGCAGCTACGGAAGCCGTCTGCACAGCCCCCTTTGCGGCTTCATCAGCCAATGAATTCCCTGCAACGTGAACGCCATCACGTTGATGGAACAGTGTGTGGATCACGTGAGCCTTTGGTAATTCGTTTTTCAACTGAACTACTTGTTCCCAAAGCATTTTGTGCTTTATTTTGCCACCTTTCGCATCTTTGAAACCATTTTCAAGCCAGTTTTGTATATATTCATTATACGACTGAACACAGTAAAAGGAATCGCACACTATCAGTGTGGGGAATTCTCGATCTGTACTTTCAAGTGCCAGTTTGAATGCTTGTAGTTCAGCTCGCTGAGCTGTACAATCTCCTAGAGATTGTGTTTTAGTGACCATAGGTCTGAAGATGCCATTTCGCATGCGACCTTTAACGATTGCACACGCTGCACTGTAAGCTTGCTTACTCCCTGTTGCGGGTTGTGCTGATCCGTCAGTGTAAATTATGAATTCGTACTGATCGAGAGGCAGAATTTCAGTAGGCAGAGGACATTCTTGTTCATATTGCAGGAATGCTTGTGTTTTTAAATCTGGATCAAAAACATATTCAACATCTGTTGCAGCAAGAGAATTAACCCATTGTATCCATCTTGGATGTAATGCTTTAGCATTTGGAATGCTAGCTTTTGTGACCGCTTCTAAAGCTGGTACTGGGGTTATGACAATAATGCGTTTCCCTTGGGCTAAGGCTCTTTCTTTTGCTACAGCGGTTTGAACTGCTGTTAGAATTTTTTCATTTGAACTGAAGCGCATTTCCGCTTGTGTGTACAAATGAGATTTGTATGCTATTGGTATTTTCTCACCCTCATTGAAGGTTAAGTATGTGAATCCGCATTGACCCGAAATTATTCGGATCACCAAATTACGTTGACTTACGCGTGTTTGTAAGTGATTTGTTGCTAACATGTTTGCCTGGAGTGAACGCAAAATTTCTGTGTGTTCCTGTGTCCAGTTTCTGATCGAAAAATCAGGTTTGATTAATGCGTAGAGAGGTTTAACCCTTTCTGCGTAATTTAGAATGTATGTTCTTCTAAAGTTTAGGAAACCCAGGATGGATTGTAAATTTTTTTGCGTTTTTTGGAGGTTGGAGCAGCGCACACTTTTCTAAAAAGTTAGCTGCCAAGCTCTTGCCTTCACTTGAAAGCTCATATCCTCGAAATAGGACATTGAGATGGGCAATTCTGGACTTTTTAAAGTTGAACTTGTAGCCCTCAGAGGCGAAACCCAGTATAATGGTGCTCACCCTGTTCAAGTGTTTTTCCAGGTCATCGTCTGTCAGATATATGTCATCGACATAGGACAATGCCTCATTGTCATAAATTTGTAGTAACTCCGTTACCCTCGCTGAGAATAAACCTGGGCTGTTCTTGAACCCTTGTGGGAGTCGACAAAAGTGACGCTGGGTCCCCATTATGGAGAATGCTGTTAAGTACCTGCTTTCAGGTGCTATGTTTTGACAAAAGAAACCATTTGAGATGTCTAATGTTGTTTTATATTTTTTACGCACAATGTTATTCATTAATGCTGTGCTATGTGCATTTTGCACTGCAAAAGTTTTAGAACAAGTGTTTAGATGTCTGTAGTCCAAAACTAGACGATATGTATTGTCTGGTTTGGAGACAGGAAACAAAGGATTGTTCATTGAGGAGGTGCATGTTTCAATCACCCCTTGATATTCAAGTTGATCTAAGATCTCCCTGACCTGTTTTTTAGCTTCTTGCTTTATTGGGTACTGCCGTTGTGCAGTTGGTTCATGTTTCAGATGTATTTTATGGTGAGGTGAATCCTCATCCCATCCTACATGATTTTTATATAATGCTGGGGCCTGGGCCACTGCCCATTTCCTGGCATATGTATATTTTAGGTGAATTGGAGTATGGTTGGAGAAGGCAGGCATAATAATGTCCTCGCCACGTGGGCACTCCCTGACAAATTGTGGTGGCCAGTCCTTTTCTGCTAGAAGTATGTCATAGCCCCTTGATAGTCTTTCCCAAAAAAGTGCTTTCACCTGTCTAGGTTTGTCTCCCTCCATCCGGAGAGTTATTTCATATAACTTTTGTGGAGTACTAACCCTGGTGTCTACAGTCTCGACTTTAATGTACTCATTCAAGTCCACTATCTCCAGAAGTTCCTTCAGGTTCTGGCGAACTATTGTGACTTCTGCTGCACTGTCCACATTGTCTGAGCCCATTCGCCGTTCTTGAGTTGTGTTCTCAGTATTCTCGGCATGTCTGATCTTTAGACCTGCTACTTTCTTTTTGGAGAATTGAGGTTTTGCTTTAGTTTTTGGAGCGTGTTTGTCGTCTTTCGATTTCACGCGTTCTTCTCTATGTTCCGATCGTCCTCTTCTTTCCGAAGTCTGTGGTGAGATCTGAAAGGGACGAGAGGAACGTGTATCAGTATCTTGATACCTGTCAGGTTTTCTCAAATTATCCCTATTCCTGAGGTTATACCTCCTTTCAGAGAGCTCCTTTTGAGGAGACCTACCTCAGGATTGAGAACGTTTCTCGTTTGATTTTTGTTTAGTAGACTCCCACTTCTTTTTAGAAGATGTAGGAGTTTGTTTAATTGAGTCCTTCTCAGGACTTTCAGATAGCTTCGGCTTCACTGGTCTTCCACCCAAACTATCTCTGCCTAATTCTGCATAAGATTGTTCAATTATTCTGGGTAGCTCAGTTTGATGTTCTGTAACATCAAATTCCCTTAATTTTTGGCGGATCGCCACTGCTGCTGCTTCCCCTTTAATATTAGATAATATTATTGTTGAGACCTGCTCGAAATTTTTCAGTAACTTCATACCTAAATTTAGAGCAGGCTCTGCCCCGTAGTCGTTTTGAATTTGTTTCAGGACATCAGGTATTACCGCAATTGACGGAATGCCATGTGTTTTAGTATAGATGGCAGCAAAGACTGAGCCCCAAGTGGTGCAGTCTTCCAGTTGTGGTGTGATCCCCATTGGTAAACTGATTGTCAGTATTCTGTGTTTCTCATACGAGCTAGTATTTGGAAATACTGCTTCGATTTGAGTAATTTTTTGAGCTATCCAGAATGGAATTTGCTCACGTTTTGTGGGCATTTTACCCATGACTGCGTATAGAGTCTGTGGTGTAATTTTTAGTGTATTCCCCTGGTGAGGAGTTTGATTTGGAATTGTTAATGGTTGCTGGACTGTGAAAGTCCGCATGACATATTGGACCGATTGTCTGTAAATTTTTATTAACTCTGTGAGTTGAGTAAGTAAATCCTCGTCTGACATCTCTTCAATGTCAGGATGAGGTGTGTAGCCGGCTAGAATCGGCCATGTTGCTCCTGGTCTACCTAGTGGACCGAGCCTAGTAATGTTTTTGTGATGTTTTAGGGCACCTTTAAACCAGAGCTGATGCTCCTGGTATGTTAGTGGAATTTCTATATCCTCGAAAGGAATGTATTCCTCTGGTGGATCATCTTCTTTGTAGAAGTGAAACATGTGTGTTACTGAATTGGATTCAGGAAATATTACCCATGAATAGAATACCTCTGTCTGAAAGGATTCATGTGCCTCTATCACGAAAACTGCTCTACGCCTCTTGGTGGTAGGCCATGTTTTATACGTTTTAGAGTGATGGCTCTTCTTAAGTTTGGAGCGATGTTTGACACCCTCCTCGGTTTCATTTAAACCTGTAATGTTAAAAACTGCTGCTTGGGCTGGATCAGCCGCAGCTCCACCGTTTCCGGCTTCATTGACGGAGCCAGGCATTTTTGTTTTTTGAAAAATGTAGAACAAGTTTCAAGGAAACAAAGATTAGGTGCACAATATTTTGGAACACTGTATCCTTCGACGTTGAGCAAACCAAACGGCTAATATATAGGGTGTTTCCCTATGTAGCCGTGGTGGATACTTAACCCTGCCCACTCCAGACGTCTTTTGGAGTATATGGGTAGGGGTCTCTGAGAGAAAAAGCACGGCTGAGTTACTCAGTATCTAACGTTGAATTACCGCCTTACCAAACCGTTGGGCGCCATGTAGTGTAGCTCCTATGTCCCTAATAGGCTCTGCGCATTGGAATAATATATCCTATAGGTTTGACATAGGACTACGGTCAGTATGTCCCTATCGAGTATATTAAACTTAATTACTTGTGCCAGCTAGCTCAGAGGCCACTAGAAACTCCTTGACAACAAGAAGGGAGTAGTTTCTGGCAGCCGCAAAACATGACCACTTTGTTTCCCTTTAGAATCAGAACGTGACCCAGAGTCGTGGAAACAATAGATAACTATTTCACTCAGCTCAATCGTGCATGCTTAGTTTTCTCCTAGTTACACAGAAAGAAATAGACGGGCGTTTCAATAAAAGATTTATTGAACAGTCTTGTTTCTGGTGTAAGTAAAATGTGCTGTTACGATCACAAGACAGTATGCGAGATAAATAATGTACAGTGTGAGCAGTAGAAATAAATAATACTGTGATAGCATTATCTTTTAGTACATATGCTTTTACATAAATAACAAAGACTAAAAATGCGAGTACTCATACGATGCGTTTCTAATCTAGTTCTACCCCAATGTACCTAACCTAACCTAGGTGTAGGGCGAGGTAGGAAGTAGGTGAAGTATTCCTTACTATGGTATACTAAGAGTATGTTAAACCTAGTATGCCTAGTATGCCTAGTATGCCAAGAGTCCCTCTAGATTCTTGTCAGCTCCCGACCTGAAGAATGAGAGAGGTTGGAATCTCTTTGCCAGACTCGAACTCCAACACCCCGCAAGGGAAGTCAGATCACTGGAAGCTGGACTCTCTGCGTGCAGGGATGACAGCGTCTTCTCAGTGCGTCAGGCCGGGAAACGGGCTCCTCTGAAGTCGAGGTCTCCTCTGGTTTACAGGGGCTAGGGAAGGTATATTTATACCTGAGAGCACCTAAGAATGTTAGTATTGACGTGAGTCGGACAGCGAAAGACGTCATGAATGAACCCCTAAGGAATAATGGTTCATGCATAATATAGGAGTCCTTGAAGAAATCAATAGTCCTGGACTAGGGAAACTCCCGCAGCCTAAGGGTCTGTTCTTCATGAACTCGTGACGTTAGGGTGGACGGATGTCAGAGACCATGCCTGTATTTGGAGTGCACGGTTTAGTGTCTAAATAAGGGCTGGGATTTTATGCCTATATAAGGGCAGGGCGAATTGTGCCTATATAAGGACATGATACTGGAAAGCCCGTTTATGGACACCCTAAGAGGAATACAACACCGGCATATGGCTGAACGGAGATAAGTACATAAATAAATAAAACAAATTACATTCCGCGCATCGCCATTGGGCGTTGCAGCGCGCGCAATGTAATTCGTTGTATTTATTTATGTACTTAACTCCGTTCGGCCGTATGCCGGAGTTTACTACCCCTCACCCTGCCCCTCCCCCGCCCCACCCCACCGCCCCGCGGCACTCCCTCCAGGAGCCGCGACTGCCCGGGTTACCTTTCTTCAGCCTCTTGCTAATGTCCATCTACACTTTCCCTCATACCCACAATGCTTTGCATCCTTCTGGGATTGACCAACTGGAACATCAATGTCTGTGAGGGGGTCTTAGCTACAAACCTACTTTCAACAATAACAATTTGTCTTATAATATAGCACTTCATGCCGCGCTTTCACTGTAACAACCGGTGCTACTATTACCAAATGTGATGTTACTCTACTGATCTAGAAAGGATGGGAGGCTGCCTTGGCCTTGCAGGCATTTACTTGCAGATTACAGCAAATGCCAACCGCAAGCGTTAAACTCAATGAGCCACCCTCTGCAGTTATGCGAAGTGATTGTCAGGTTGAGTTGTTCCTGCAGGGCTGATTTTCTCTTTGCATTCTACTACTTGTAGTTTAGCTTCTTGAGTTACACTTCAGAACACAAGTATCACAATCCAAAGATATTGGTGGGACAGCATGGGATGCTCACACGTAACCTGGTGTAAAATCTCAGACCTTCCCATCTGTGATATCCTGCACCGGAGGTGGGCCATTGTCGGGATTGAAGCGAAGACTGCTGGTAACCAACTTGTTCCATTGATAAAGGTGCATGAGTACCTGCACATTCCTTGTTACCTTCTTTTCTGGCTTTGTGGACCCCAGTCACTTGTAAGAATGTACCTTTTCAAAGCACAACTTGATACCTTCATTGTGTATCACAACCGCAACCACCACTAAAAATGAGACAAGAGGAGAGGAAATTATGACATGGTTGAAAAATCCTTGCTAGAATAGCACGATTTTTTCCACTCACTTCCGATTACAAGACGTACAAGAGACAACTTTCTAACACGTATAAAGTTACTTCACCGTAGTATAATTGCGGTAATAATGTAGTATTTTTTGTTCTTTTATAAATTGTTGGCAGGGGGCGGACTAGCCCGGGTATTGGGACGGCTTGTGGTGTCTTGGAGCTCTGGAGTGACTGATCCTTCTGGGCGCTCCGGCCAAGCGCACGTCAGCATGGGGTGCAGGAGGGAAGCTGCTCCCACAGACGCACTCCATGGTTTCTGATTATCCTTCACAGGCCACCAAACAGCCAGTGAATACCTCCTCCAGGGACCGCATGCACACTTGAGAGTTGAGAAGGCCCCTGTCGAAACACATCCCGATGGGAGTGAGAGCTTGGGCCACGCTAGGAGGAGATGGCATGCTGGTCTGGCGTTAGACATACCACCTGTGAGAAGCACGTGGAAATCTCAAGAGACGCAGGCAACATGCTGGGCTGCCTGCTTTGAGCTCCTGTTTTTACCCTACAGCCTTTTACCCATTTTATAAAAAAACATAATGTAAACCTTTTATTGTACCCCTTAGGAGCTGGCTAGCACTTCGTTCAAGTTGGACCTGCATTGCTTCATTTAATGTTAGTAGCTGATGTACATACATGTTTTTATTTGGCTTTTTTTTTTTCTTTTGCTGTCCGATTGCGGAAAAATTGATCTCATGTTTGATGCATTTTAGTTTTTTACTCTGCTGTCTTTTATGTTTCTTTTTTTTTTGGTAAAAACCAAATAAAGATCTACTTACTTACTTACCTTGGGCTGTGGCACCGAATAATATCAGTAGTAAGCTGTGAGCCGCTTCGTGGTGCGAAGCCCAATGGTCTGAGCGCAGGCACCCTTGTTAGGACTTGCCAGGAAGGGAGGGGGTAAGTAGGAAATAGTCAAGATCTTTATGGTAGAAGGCAGAACATCTTTAAAATAGAGACTCAGATGGACTACCGCAGTATGTCACCTACATAATACCACCGAAGGAGAATGAGGGGGAAGAGAAGAAAGGAACAGCTTCTTTTATCTTCAGTCTAATCATCCAATGAGGATGCTAAGACAGAAATGATCCAAGGGGTACCTGTGCAAAGAGACATTACAAGTCAAGACTAGGATATTGGATGTGCTACAGGAGCTCCAGCCCTACCATATCCTTCTATTAGAACATTGGAATGTTGGGAGCTCCATTGAAGACAATGGAGTGCTCCCTGCTTCTACGGGCCGGTAAAGGCCCGCAGAGCAACATTCCAATGTTTTACAAAGGCCTCTCGGAGCTCGAGGGGATTTAAAGCCCCTCGAGCTTCGAGAAGCCTTTGTTTTATTTGTTAGAACATTCTGCCCTCTAGTGGCAGAATGTTCTAATAGCCTTATAGCCCTTTGTAGCAGGGCTATACCGGCTATTAAATTCCCTCACCCTTGTTAAAGTCCCTCGCCTTCGGCTCGGGCCGTTAACGCGGGAGCGGGCCTTTAATAGCCGGTATAGCCCGCTACGGCGGGCTATAAGGCTATATTATAGCCTTAGAGCCCCCCGTCATTAAAGGCCCGCTCCAGTGTTAAACAAGGGAACGGGCCTTTTATGGTCGGTAGAGCTCGCTAAGGAAGGCTCTAAGGCTGTTAGAACATTCCATCCCTAGAGGACAGAATGTTCTAATTTGTAAAACAAAGGCCTCACGGAGCCCGAGGAGGTTGAAATCCCAGCGGGCTCCGTGAGGCCCTTGTTCACTGCTGCTGCTGTAAACAAACATTGGAATGTTGTGACTCCGGGCTTCTACCAGCCATTAGAAGCCCGGAGCACTCCATTGTCTTCAATGGAGGGCTCAACATTCCAATGTTCTAATAAAAAAATGTTGCAAAAATTGAAGAGACCCTGTCCTCAATGAATATACGTCGGACACAGACCAGTTGCGTAACACAGGCTCCTGCAGCCCCCTCAGTGCAGGGGCCCCCCAAGCTCCAGGGGGGGTGCCCCCTCAGCACAGTACTCAGACCGGAAAGCTCCTGATTGAGTTTGGAGGGAGCCCCTCTACGAACCTTGCAGGGGGGCCCCCTCAAGTTTCGTTACGCCAGTGACACAGACTATACACGTTGTTTAGATAATGACGGAGAGGGTGACAACCTTAGAGTAGTCAGTAGAGGACCTGCAAAGACAAGAAAATTCATCAAGGGTTTAAAGTCTATGTTGAGAGACTCAATGACACGGCTGATACATTCCTTTGTCTAAACTTTACTTCATGCTTCTCACAAATTTTGTATGTCTGAAAATACTATATTTACAACATTTGAAACAAAGTTTATTTTTGATGTAACTGCAGTGCGTCATACTTAAGACAAATGTAGGAGCTGTAAAACCAAATAAATAAAATTGCTATAAAAAAACTGTGCTGTGGCTTCCTTGGTACAGCTTGAAGGACAACTGAAGCGACTTGAGGATGCATCTTGACGGCACATGTCTGGATCCTTGGGGTGTCTTGAATTTTAGAGGGTGCATCTCTCCTGACAGCAATGCAGATATTTCTGGTCATAGTTGTTCTAATGCCTGATGCAAGTCTCTGTGTAACGATTGAAAAAGTGTGTAGGTTCCAAACGAGGATAGTGAGAGGAGATCCTGAGACGAAGGGTGCTGTGATTGCTGAAATTAGCGATCCTACAAAAGGAGAGGCAAATTCACCCTCTCCTGGAGTACAGCCCATTAACCATGAGGAGACTTCAAGAGGTGCAACGGGTCAAGGAGTTGCCTTCTCTCTGGTTGGAGTCATCGCTATGGCACCCAGAGTGGTTGAAAGTGATTTATCAGGACTGGACTCGTATCTTCTCCCAAGTTGAAGCTGCAGATTTGTTTCTGTCACTGCTACGTATCAAGGGGGGCCAGGTGCTAGCGGGCAGCATGGAGTAAGATAACTGACCGCTGCACTCAAGTTGCTTTGATACGCTGTATGCCACTCCATTTTAGGCCAGTAAATGTAAGCTTATTCCTACATGAAGGCACAAATGAATCTGTGGTGATACGTTCGCATGGGTTTTTGCCCCATCCTTTCCCCTTGTGCTCTCCCAATATGCTTACATTCTGGAGGGTAATCCCAGAGATGGACAATGTAAATAGCTGTACGTTTTGATAAAGGACTTTGTTTGTTTCTTGCTTGGTAAGAATCTTATTACCAGTTGCAACTGCCTTTTCAGTCATTCCCTCATATCCATTTTGTTTACGAATAAAAAGATTGAAACCCAAACCCCGTTCCCTATCGCGGAATAGTTGATATTGTAGGGCCCTTCTGGAACACTATGTTTAAGCCAGTTGTACGTGGTCCGTCAGGCCTACTTTGGCGCGGGCTTGCCTTTCGTTAAAGATTCCGGTTTCTCCCTCCTGAACTTTGACATCTGCTCAAAAAGATCAAAAGGAAACTAATCGGGATGGGAAGGTTGGCAAAGCATTTCCAAACAGTTTCATCAAACATCACTGTTGTTCAGAAATTGAAATAATCTGTTTGCAACAGTATGTGATCTTCAAGAGGATTTCTTGGGTGAACCTCTGCACATTGTATCAAAATAAACTAAACACCCATCTTTCTAGAATTTACCTGTTATCACAAATTTTGAATGATTCACTTTTAAATTCAATATAAAGCGCTTGTGTGAAGTTTACCGGGGTTTTCACGCCTCACTGGCCTTGACTTGTCCCACTGATGTGGCTTCCGGAGGATTCTCTAGGTTGCTCCTCATTATAAACTGTTGACTCCCATTGACTCCCATACCTGACCCTACCTTACGCTTTTTATGAACTTGAATCCATGTCATTATGTTGCACACTGAACACTTTCTAACTGATCTTCTGTGCTTGTTTAAAGGCTAGGACACGGCACTTAATTTGTGCCGGTGATTCCTAGTGGTGGGCTCCGGTACTTCCTTATGGAGACCAGGACTTACTTTTCATCATCAGACTTTTGCTGGGTGCAAGAGAGACAAAAGCATTAGAAGGAGAAAGGAGGCGAGAGAGAAAATAGGAAACAGTGACAAAGGGAGCAAGCAGGCACGAGTAACAAGCCCCAAGAGTGAGAGAGATAAAGAGAGATGGAGGGCAGGATGGTGGAAGAACGAGGAATGGGGTGACTTCAAGATTAGATGGGGTATTCGCAACCCCAGCACTCAGTAGCTAGCGCCAGCTGTGAGCTCCTAAGAAAATCTTTGACACCCTGAATTTAATATTATTATTGTTTTATTTATTTTTTGTACATTAGACACTGAACAAGAGACCAGCTCCAGCCAGCTCCAGTTTGCAGTTGCACCTCAATTAATATAAATTACATACACCCCAAATCTTCGTATTCCCAAACATTGGGCTCCTGGTTGGTGAGGGTTGCTTTGCAGCGCCTACGCCATGTCACTTCTCAAGTATGAAAGCCCCATATGGTGTTGAATATTGAGTGCGCATTTGCAAAATAATGAAGCGTTTCTAAATAAAGTATATTTTGTTTACCAGTCCAGAGCTGTTATTTTAGCGGCTCCCAATTACCATCCACTCCTGACATATGGCTTTGTATCGAGCTCTCCGCGTCCCCCCTTTTCATCCGCTTCAAAGTGCAGTTGATGTTGTGCACGTGTTTATCTGGCAGGCTATTTTAAGTTTGTAATTTAAAAGTGGTTTCCCTTTCGGGGTATGCTAATTAGACTTCTGCTAATTAGCAGTGTCAGTTGCGCTCGGGCTTTAATGGCAGCCACGTATTATTCCTGCAAGTCTGCGTGACTGAGCTAAAATATAATATGTGGCTTCTTCAAACAGTCGCTGCAGGTGGCCTGACAAATCACCCAGGGGTGTTAAATGCAGCCTTTAAAGACTGATCCTAGCAGAGAGCTTTGTTGTTCCAGTCCATAGTTGGCTGTGTGTTTACTCTGTGTCCACATAATCATAATCCGATTATGTTTTTTTGTGCCTTACACGGCATCAACAGAACTGTTCCTGCTTGGGGGATGGGGGGGGGGGGGGGGTTAGTTAACATTTATCGTCCAAAAAGGTCATCAGTGGCTTTAAGGACTGGGAGTGAGTGAAGCAGGTTAGTGTCTAGGAAGACAGCTGTGGCGACGAGGAAACCAAGGTAGAGGACCATTGACGACCTCAGAGGTTCAAGCTTAAAAGACCGGTATCAAAGTGCCCACCTGGTGTAAGGATTCATCTTATAGACAGTGGTAATTCACAAGACACACCAAGATATAGCAGAACACACTAACAGAAATCTCTACCCACACCGGGTGCAGCGCGGATACGGTATTTGGTTGGGCTCCTAACAGAATTAACCTACGTGGTACGTCAAACCATATACCCAACAGAACACACAACTTGTGCGGATGAGCCCGTCTAGTGGGCATAGCTCAAAACACCACGTGTTCAGAGCACCAAAAAAAAGAGCGGCAGCACCTGGAGTCTATGCTTTGATGATTGTATGAGAACGTGTTCTCACTCTAAAGCTCATGCCGCAAAATATTGGAATCTGGTTATTTGGAGTCACTGCAGTGGAAGAGGGTGATCCATCCATCCAACAGTGTGTCTCATTCCACTGCACAGGAGGCCGCAGCGACAGTTTACACCAGTTTGGACTCAACCTCGCTCTTGGCATTGTCGGCTCAGAAGAGCCATGGTCACCTCCAAAGAATATGAGAACGGGGAGCTATTTGAAATGCATGCTCCTAAAGGTGCAGGTTTGTTGCAACTGGGGACATGCTTATATGATTGACGTGCAGGAAGTTATAGTCCAAATGTTTCGGAGATTAGCTGTCAGCAGCTGGTCTACTGAATGTGTTTTCTTTAGAAAGGCTTTTCAGTGTTTGAAATGTAAGGAGCTGCCAGTTACTAGCTGGCCTTCAAGGTCAGTGGCCGAGTGGGTTGCCTTAGCTTCCAACGAGGAGACTGATTCTCATTTTCCATCTGCCCTGTCGTGCTCGGTAGGGATGGTCGAAGATGTATGCCATGTCGCTACCGTGACGGTAGGCAGCTACTCGAGGAAATGCTCCATTTATAGAGTAGGTGCCACCAAAGAGTTTCAGAAGACTCTGGGACAAAGAAAGGAGACAGCACCCTGAATGGTTTCTGATGTCAGATCTCACCCTGACTCCACATATGGGGTCACTTGAGATGGTAGCGATTTATCGATGGAATCTGTTGTGTTTTGGGATTGACTGCCAGTGCTGGTAGTCCCTATGAGGAGATGGTACGCTATATGGAGCTCTGCTGCACGCGGTTGAGTTCAGGGTTGAGGGATTCATTCAGAAACCGTATTCCTGTGATGATGCTCTAAATGCCAGCCGGCCTTGCTCATACTGCATGCGGGGTGCCTGAGGAGGACAGGACTTCCCTGGGATTGCAGAGGGATAACGGCTATGGAACACTCTTTGGCTGCGTAACCAGCAGCCTGTCAGCTTCCCTGCTCCAACTAGGCCTGCTGTACGTTTCCATCAAATCTAGACAGTCTCTGTTTGCAGACCATCCCTAGACTGTAAGAAGTTTCCAGATTCCTTATGCTTTGCCAGGGAGAAGCCAGAAGGAACTGCTTGCTGCCTCGCGCTCAAGTACACACGCCCACCATCCTCTTATCACTTGGAACCCAGAGAAACTGCTGTGCTGCATTTACTCTTTATTTCTGCACTCTTGCGCATTTCAGCGATGAGGGCAGCAGTATTTTCCCTCCATCCTGTATCTGCCAACCTGTACCATCCTTCCATCTCTGGACCCTCAACCCTTCAGACTGCCGTATCTCTTGGGTTTGGGCCCTGGGTTCCTGCAGCGCCACTGGGCAGCCGCCGTGTAGCATTCGCTGAGTTCCTCTTCCATGAAAGTGACTTCAAGCTCTACAACCTTGCCCAGCCTCCCACAATTCCACCACCTACAACCACCGCCTTGAGTTGGATTACACTGCAAGGTAGGAGTGAGTTCATTGCTCCCTGTTGGGACCAAGTCCAAAGGCCAGAGTGGGACCTGTGGGTAACCAGGCTGATTGTGAGCTCTGTCCTGTGGCAGAGAGGGAAGGCTTTCATTTTCATCTAAATATTCTCTTTTTGGATTGAGATGTTTATTAAGTAGTCCCACTGCGGTCACGGATAATTCAGCATGGAAGTTCATCGTTGGGGTGATCACACCGCTCTGATTTCACTGTGCAGATCATATTTGGTTTCATGATCTGAGACCTCACTCTTCAAGCCAGTCTTGAATGATGTTTAAGTATCCCTTACCCATAACTGCCCATACTACTTTACCCCTGTATCACAGCAGTGCCCCCTGGACTACGGTCCCGCTCTGGCGTTTGCTTCTGCATACTGTTTCTCGGGTTCGCCCACCTACACCATGCCCCTAAAGACCGGCTGAAGGCATTTGTTTCCTTTTGGCACCTCTGTTTCCACATTTCCATGCTCGCCACCTAACTGTGGAGACTGTGTGCGGTTGCTGTGCCACACAAGTTGTTGGCAGTGCCAGTGCTGTGAGACACCTCTGCTGAAATGTCCACACTGTCCTCACGGCACACATTCCTGTCCTATTTGAAGGAGCACCAACGCTGGATGCAGCTGAGAATTTTGAATTTATCAGGTTCCTTCATCTCGTTCCATATACTGTAAGACATCAATAAATAAATGTGGAAGCAAGATGGGCAGCAAGTACGACCCACCTCACCCAAGTAATTAAAGACACTGTCTCCAGCCTTGAACTTGTCATCTACAAATCCTTGCCTTCAGGTGTGTTTGTCTAATTAGTTCAAAGGGATCAAAACAAGATGTACAACACCCAAAATGCATTTTATAATCATAGAAAGGAACAGCACTCGCAAACTGTGCTCGTAATGATCTGGAGGGTGGTGGTCATCCTAGTACTGAGACATATACAGAACCTCTGATCAGCTCTTGTCATTGGCGAGTTTCTCACTTCTTCCCCACCATCCTCCTTTCTGTTTATGTACCTGGTGGACTTGTGAACGCCTCTTCCATGTGGGCGGAGGAGCGTAGCCCCACTGCTTTCCCGCAGTGCGAGAAGCAGAAACATAAAATGGTATTATAAATACCATTTTATGTTTCTGCTTCTTGCACTGCGAGAAAGCAGAAGGGTTTGGTTGGGGGCGGGCAGGTGGGTGGTTCTGCTGGAGGGCAGGGGAGGAGTCGCTTGCCCTATGCTGTGGGCCCTGACTGCTTGGTCGGCCCTCTGGGGCCGACCAAACCAGTCATGCCACGATCCCTTTTCTCCATGTAGGCTGCATGCAGCCTACATGGAGAAAATGGCCTCCCCTTAGACGCCTGTGTGGTCGGCGTCCCAACCAATCACAACGCTGCCATTGCAGCGTTGTGATTGGCTGAGGGGAAGGGAGGGAGGCTGCCTGCTTCCTGTTCAGAAGAGGAGCAGACACGACGCGGGACCGGGCCGGCGAAGGTAAGTTAACTTTTATATATATATATATATTTTTTTTATTAAACTCCCCCGCGCGTCCCCCTTGCCCCCCCGCCCGCAGTCATACAGGCCGTGACTGGGTGTAGGGAAGTGCACGTCCTTCCAATACGCATGTTTTACAACCAAACACGGTCCGACTGGTGGTAAAGGATTGGAAAGACTGATAAAGAAGGGGGACCCCGGGGTCTCTGAAGTAGCCTGTTGCTCTCAGAATTTCATTGAAACGGCTGCTTTCGTAAACTGCTCAACAAGTTGATACGTACCAGTAGCGTAATGATTCGGTGACCCAGGCCCTCCTTATTCGGATATGTCTGCAGAAAGTGAAAGACCAAGTCTTTCGCTGGCTGGAAAGACTAAGGCCAATGCTTGGCTTTTTTTCCTCTAAACAAACTTTCTTTTTGTAAATATGTAAACATTTTCCACAGAAAAGCGGTATTCCTAGAAAGAATAGTAACTATCTAGGAAACCTAGTTGTTTTGATGCCATCGCAGATGATGCATCAAAGCCATAAATTTCCATTGCAAACACATTTCTGACAAGGGCCACTTTGTTTAAAGAAGATCCCCTGTCAATCCAACTTGTCTGCTTCCTTCTGTGCTTTTGGCAGCTTGTATCAGAACTGCCCTTTCCATCCTGCTCCTGTCATTGGTTCCTTCCCGCGTAGGTCCATGTGTCACAGTTCTCTTCCTGCTCCCTGTGTCCATTTCACTTTCCACTTCTCTTGTCTTATCGCTTCTGGTCACCATACCTGCTTCCTTCTTGATCCACCTTGTCTGGCCACAGTTTGTGTCGCTCTTCCCTCGCTGACCATGTGTCAGATCCCATCTGTGTCCATCTCCTCATCACCACCTCTATTAAAACTCTCCATCTGTGCCACGTTACAGTGCCCAGTGACTCACTGGCCATGTGATCAGAATGGCTGTGTTGAAGCCACCATGTGTGGTGTTTATAACTACTAACTTGGATTCTTTTCAGAAGGTACGAGAGGTGAGCAGGGCACCTCTTCGTGGACTTGGAAAGACCTGCGGCAAAGGAGAGCAAAGATTGTTTTTGAAATATCTTGCCTTGAGAAGGGTACTGCAGCCAAGCTAACCATCCAGTGTCACACAGCAAACACAAAATAGAGAGTCTTGTAGGGCGTTCGGTGGCCACAGATCAGAGTGGGTAGTCGATTTCCCATTTCTGTAAAACAATGGAGTAGCCAGAAAGTTTAAATACCCCCCACTTTGTACCAAAGCTGTTATGGCACCATGCAAGCGAAGCTAGTCATTGCGATCCTCCCCAAAAAAGCTATCTTTTTTTCTCTTCCATCCAAGCATTTATCCATAAATCCCTTTATCTTTCCATCCACCCACTGATATCACCATTTCACCTTTACATACTGTCATTCATATCCAAACCTATTCAACATTCTCCAAACCTATCCATCCATCTATCCATCCACTCTTTCTGTCACCCATCCACCCTTTATCTTCTATCCCTCCATCCATCCTTTCACTCATCCATCCATCCTTTCGCTCCTCTATCCATCTTTCCTTTCACTCATCCTTCCTCCCTTTCACTCACCCATGCACCCTTTCACTCATCCAGCCATCCACATATCCATCAACACTCCACTCATCCATCCATCTATCCACCCTTACACTCAACCATCCACCCGCCCATCCAATTACCCACCCATCCATCACTTCGCTCAGCCATCCAGTCATCCTTTCACTCAGCCATCAATCCTTTCACTCATCCATCCATCCTTTCAACAATCCATCTACCATTTCACCAATCCATCCATCCTTTCACTCATTCATCCTGCCATCTCCCCATCCACCATTTTACTCATACATCCATTACTTACCCACCGACCATTTCATGCACATTTTGAGTCTTTTTCTGACGAGCTGCAGACAGAAGAGGCCCAACAACCCCCTCCCCCCCACCAAGAGTGGGGGGTTCACGACGCCCCTTAAAAAGGGCTTTGATTGGTTGACGTAGGTGTCGGTGCCTGTTGCTCATCGTGCTCTGTAGACTCCAGGATAAACCTCCATGTTCGCTTCATACATGTCTCTGAAAGCTCTTTCAGGTCTGAGGCCAGAGTCTGCCCTGGTCCATCATTCACTAAATTGTTATACATTAAGCTGTGCGTTGTATCTCTTTACATTCAGTCTGTCTGACAGGGCTTTGCGGCTGCCAAGACCTTTCATGTTATCCTTCGCTGTTTGTTGTTTCCGTTGTGGCATTTGTTTACCATTGACCAAAATACAGATTATTAAAATGACAATAACAAAAACAGGGCTGCGCAAAACCGTGAAAGTTAGCAACAAATGTAATATATAGAATTGCACGTTTCATCGGCAATTGGGGTGCATTTTTGTCAGTATCATTCTTCAACCACAAATGGTGCAGCTTGTGCGAAGAATCGTCAAATGCAATGCTTGCTGGAGAGGATTGACGGTTTTGACGTCACTTCTGGTATTAATTGCGTATGTTGTAACTGTAAACTGTTATGCATTTCTGCAAAACATAAAGTGGCCTCTTGCCACTGGCTGTTAATTTCTAATGAAATCGTTCCCAATATTGATTATAGCCGAGGCCCCAGTTAATGTTTTTTTTGGTCACCTTCCAATTTGATTTTATCCTTATTTATTACATCTGGCTTGGCCACTCAGCTGTCTGCATCACCTTTTATCAATTCTTCACAATATGCATACAAGTGGACTTTGGTTCCACTCAGAGGATATTTTCCTCTCACTTCATGCTATTGGTTGTTTGGTGCCACTCCGCATTTTACGGACAGGTTGTATTGCAGTAAACGAGGGCCTACTTTACAAAAGTATACTGAATCATAAAACCTGATTTCTCTAATATATGTGTTGTACACAGAAACCAATCATATTTTGTTTAGTTTTTTCACTGCAGTAGGCTTTTTTAAAATTATTTATTCGGAATTTACTTAGTGATCTGTGAAAAAAATCAAGTTGCACTTGTCCCTTTGCCAATAAAGGAATTGAACCCGGGCTGGACATCGTTGAGCAATATAGCCAGATGCAGGTTGTGCAACTATAGTGCAGAATCGTTGATACACCTAATATGTTGTTTCCCTGCCCTACTGCAGCACTGATGCAAATTGTTAAAACCAATGTTTTTAAGGCACGGGCTCAGAAAATGCGTTGACGCAGCGGCCCTGCTCCAGTCCTGCACAGAGCCCTCGGATCTGGCCAAATTGGGCAAATTCATGAATATGACACGAAGGGTCCTAATTAAAAACAGCACAGAAGAAAATTGTGCGGTTGCAATTGTTGAGACTCCTGTAGTAACAGAAGGAGACGAACGGTGAGGATCCCCTCCAGAAAAGGACTGCATGGTCCCCAAGACCTGCAACGCATTAAGTGACTTTTTTTCAAGAACATATAAGGAACAGGGACCTTTCTAAACGTAATTTTAAACCAATGTATTTTAGGGAAATACCCACTTTTACAAATGGTCTGCGATTGGTGTTCAAATTATATTTTTTATTTTTATATACGATTTGATATATCTATGGTGTGAGATACGTATTTATACAATAATTTTGATATCGTACTGCAACTTTGCAATGAATTTAAGTAATTATGCAAATAAAATAATTCATTCATTCATTCACTGTGCACACGTCATGCATGCGGGTTTATCACCAAAGGCAGCCATATTTGATAGTACTCACGTATACTTTTATGGCATCATTTGCCAAAATAAAGTTGTCAATCAATACTCTCATGTGAAAACTTTAGAATTATAGAACAAACGCCTTTGAACATTTGTAATTATCTAAAGAAACCTCATCTTTTTATGTGACGTCGCTATGTGCACGAATTGGCCTTGATGTAATGACTGACAGGTGGAGAGTTGGTTAGCAGAACGCTTCTATTTGTTTTACATGTCAAATACAACAAAAATGGCAAACTGAGAGCCTATATTATAACACAAGGTGAACACGAGAATAAGTAGTGTGCAGAGGCCCTCCCTGCACCTGGAGATTGAGTCTGGTATAAATCGGTTTCGGGGACTGTGATTGTGGGACAGCTTGCACTTCTGCCTGTGGGGCCTGGCCTTCTACGACCTTGAGCGTACCCAGAACACCCGCAGTCGGCCAGATCCCTTCAGATCTGTGTCAGAGTGCGCTTGAATGTCTCTCTGTGCTTTCAGGGTTTGTGTCTTTTCTTTCTGTGAAGTGATCCGAGTGTAGTTGTCCTGCAACCCAAAAGTGCGGAGGAACTTTTTCTCAGCTACTAAAAATAAAGGCACATGTTGGCACACACGTGTGGATGTGTTGAAAGTTTATTTTTCATGTGCACTTCACGGGGTTTACATCTGGGTGCCGTATTTTCTGTTGCTTTTTTTAGTGTGTGTGAATTATTGCTTTTCCATTTGCTTCTCTCCCCCTGGAATGTAGGGTCCAAGAGCTGGGGGGATCTTTTTAGGCCTGCCCTGCTGTTTACCTTGAAATGCAGGTTTAATGGTAGTTTTTTTAAAGTTTATGGAATTCCTGCTTTCTGATTGTTCTTTTTGTCAGTTACTGAGAATTTCTTACTCTTGGTGTATCATGGGCTACTTTGGGAAGAAAGAAGACAGCTAACAACAGTAAATTACATGTGTCGCGCCATCTCCCAGACATGACCTTGCCTCCACATTGGCATGCACAGGAACCTGGGTACCAATATGATGCCTTCATAGACAGCTGATGGCAGTGCCACCTGCATGCCTTATCGTCCTTCTATGAAAGTTTCTGAAATCTTCCACAGACACATTCGTACTCTTGGTATCGTGGTCACAGCGTGAGTGAGCACACTGGTAATGGTTTTCCGAGCACCACCAACCTACCAATATTTTTTCACTTAACAAACCTGTCTGGGACAGAGGTTCAATACTCAACTTCTCCCACCTCTGATGAACACAGAAGGGATTCACAAAAGACTGGTCCAAGCGGGTTTTTCACAATGGAAGTCATACTGTTTTCAGAGGAAGGTGATCTATCATTTTGGTAGATGCTTAGCTAATGTCAGCATTCAGGTAAAGAACCTCAACCTTGAATCTTGAGATCCATAGAAAAACTGAGTGATTCACTCATTGAACAGTCAGTCTTCTGTGAAATTAATTTGTTCATCTAAAACTACTGTACTTGCACTGATAGGAATTGCTTTGTCAAACAGAGTCGGCGGCACCTGACGCTGTTCTTCTCAGCCTTGTATGTCTTTGGAAAATGGTGATAATTGCGGTTCGCTTCCTGCCATTCCTAGGTCCTTTGGCTTTTTCATCCTTGTTTTCTGTTGTCATTCTTCCTCAGATGGAGATTTTGCTCTTAGATGGAGCTGAGATAATCCTATTTAGTACAAAGCTTGTGGAATTTTTCTCTAACCTCCTCAGGACTGTCCCTTGTTCTTCTACCCCCTTTATTCATCCCTTATGATCGGATGATAAAGAGCACATCTGCATCAAAAGCTGCCAATGTAAGGTGGATACCTTCTTGCTTCGGCCTATTATCGTCATTTGCAGGCCAGCTCTGTGCGCTGGTTCATAAGCTTTCTGTGCGCATTATCCTTTGGAGGCACCTCGGAAAATTGATACTTCTGTTTGCCAGAAGCTTATTTCACTTGAAACCTGGGTGTCTGTTGATGACTTCCTTCTTTACTGAACTCCTTTGTGAACTCTTTTCTCTATATGAAGGAGTAGGTACGTAATGTTAAGATTGTGGTCACTCTGTTACGCTTAGTCCAAGATTTTCTCCTGTTTCCAAGAGTCCGCCCCATCCCTTCCCATCAGGGATCTTATCCTTCCGACAGGCTGGCCTATGAAATTAACTGAAGAGCACATGTGGCTTGAATGTGGGAGTGTGTCTTATCCCATACACATAGGGATGTGTTGGCATGCTAATATCCCACGCGTGCTTGGTTGTAGCATCTTTAGAAGTGGTATCATGGCTCCCTGCAGGGCGGTACCAGCGTCCCATGGTTTTGTAGCATGAGCAAGCCTTGGGTTAGGAGTAAAGAAATCACCATAACAGTAACTGTGTGATATATGTATAAATAAAGCACATGTTTACGTCTTGGGTAGCTTCATGGTGAATAACATATATTACTCTTGATGCCCAATTCAATGGTACTCATTTTATCAACCTCTGAAGGGTTAGAAGCTGAGTGGACATGTCAGGATTCATTTTCACTACGGAGAGCGAGAGAAAGTCGGGTCAGTTGCACTCTCCCGCTTACGATGCTTACACACACAAGCAACTAATGCCTTAAAAGTACTACCAAGTCGCTCTGGGCTTCTTGTTAGGTCAGGATGTTATGTTTTACCTCTGCTCTGTCCTGCAAGTTGGGGGTATCCAAAGATATTGGAGTAGATGCCTCACTCACTTATCGTGACATGCTTCATCATTGGCGCCTATCCACACCCGGGTAAGATGATACTACCCGGGCGGACTCAACTATAGATGGAATTGGAGTTCCTAGATAAAGCAAAACTGGATAAGCAGGGATCCAGATGAGTGAAATTTAAAAATAATTGAATTTGAAGTTAGCGCACACCTCAAATGAAAAACTCGCAAAACTGTTAGAACTTTTTGAAGCACGTTTGCGTGCTATCTAGTTAGAGGCAGCCAGCCTCAAGATACGAATTGCACTGCTGGTGAATTGGACACCAGTATACTAGATGCACTGCTAGAATCATGAAAACAACCCTTGGCTGTATTGTAAAACACTGAAATAACACATTTTTCAATTATCTGAACAGAAAATACAATATCATAAACATTGAATATTGAAGATTTAATCAATATTGTTATGCATTTACAAAAATGTTTAAACTAGCAAATAAAAAGAACCACAGTCATGTGCAAAAATCAATACAATTGAAATCAAGCGACACAAGGCTGTTGCATATATTAAACAAGTTGCCGGCCTAGCCCAATGCATTTCGGGATTATATTCATCCCTTCTTCAGGGGCCGCTGTGAAAAAACATAAGCATAATCAATGTGCTGCTAAACAATAGTATACAAAACGCAATTGAACGCACACCTCTGAAACGACCAGGTTAGGCAGAAAAGAATGAGCCTCAATATGAATTACGCAAGGCGATACCGAAAACTAAAACCGTGCGTTGCTAAATTGTGCTATGAAAAAGAGATTGTGGTGAAAGGTCTGTGAAACTCAGCTGTGCAGAACGACAGATGAAGTTGTGAGACGCAAAATCAATAAAGTTTAAACGCCTCAAAATTGAAACACCAGAAAGTGATAGATCTAGAGTATTAAAAACAAGTAAAACAGGTGAAAAATCACAATGGAACCGGTGTTGATAAGAATGATGAACTTGTGCTTTTATTATACTCATGTTTAAAGCAGACAATATGCTCGCAAAAAAGACTCACTTCGAGCTGTCACAACCTGAAACCAATCTGTAGAACTCATAAGGCGCTGGAAACTGTCTCTGCGCTGGAGCGCATAGAGGTCTTTAGGTTTTGCGTTTTCAAGAGTAAATTGTGCCTGTACCAAATATAATTAAAATGCCCTACATGAATACCCACAAACATTCAAGCAATCCTCTGCGATGCTCAATAAACATATTCAGAAACTGCTTACCCCTATAGAAATGTATGCTGATCACAACATTGAAAAGACGCTGCGAGCATAGATCCGTCTCCCAATGACTCCCAAAAATCTCGAAACTGCAAATAAGAACAAGCGAATCTAGTAAAAATAAAAGACCATATAGTACGAGTCTGAGCTGTTAACTGTGCGCTGTGTGTAAACCTCTGCTTACCGCGTATTCTTCCTGGCCTCACCCAAGAGTTCTCCAAAACACTGAATGGCTCTAAGTCCGTCAAGTGAGTGAACTCGGTCCTTCCAAAATGTAGATAAAGTCTAACGGTCCTGTTTGACGATACTGACGCGATGACGACTAATGGGCGTAGACAGAGGACTAAACCTCTAAACTTAGTCTCCATCTTGGAATGGAGTGAAACCACTCCCATACTATAATATGAGATGCCTATGACTTTAGTACCTGGCGCTCCTTATATTATGTATATGTACCCTAAACCTAAAACTATAATATATACCAAACCAGTGTGGTAAATGTATATGACCTTAAAAATCACATGTTAATGGTAAACGCGATATCTTTTGATCAAAAAGGAGAACCTGCCAGCACTGTTCGGAATTGCCCTATGGATCGACAATGGAAATGTTCAAAAAATGACAAGTTAGCTGAAGAATAAACTGACTGAGGATTGAAAAAAAGAAACTGCGCCCACTCTAAACAACCGCGTTCCTTGATGCCACTGTGTAATGGCTAGTCCAAAAAACCGCTACCACTTGGGAGCTGCCCTGTGCCCTAAAAATGACTAATACGGTGTAACTAAAAATTCAAAACGTAAAGTGTGAAAAAGACATTGAAAACAGCTAATGGAACCAACCCCGAGGATAAAAATAATAAATAGTGATGTGCACGCCCTCTACCTGCCCTTTAGGTCAGTGAATGGTAAGAAAGCAGTTAAATGATGAAAAAAGAAAAGAGAAAAAGGAAAGTTATCAAATTAAGTCACCATTCGATTGCCATGCCTAATCTTACTTTCACAATCTAATAAAAGTGACCCGAAAGGTCTATTGAACTCACGTACATGGAGTGGCAGAACATGTTCAAAGAAAGCACGACATTTCCAATTTATCGTTGAGACCACCTGGCGTCATTGTATTAAGCATTTTTATCCACCACATTTCCCTCTGCAAAAGGAGACTAGCATTGTCACGACCTGGTTTGCAAAACAAAATTTCAAGAATGGTGAACGTCAATTGTGCAAGTGTATGTTTGTGTTCTAGCCAATGTGATACAAAATGCGATTTGGCACACTGTGTGCGTATCGTACTCTTGTGTTCTGATATACGTACTTTGATTTTACGTGTGGTTTTGCCTACGTATAATAAACCGCATGGACATTTGATGGTGTATACTACGTGACAAGAATTACAGTCTCCATTGTACCTCAATGCTATAGATTTCCCTGAGTGTGAATGATTGATAGTGTTACCAGGGATTACGTTATTACAATTCACACAATTGTGGCACCTCCGCATCCCTGTATATTCCTCGTGGATCTTCTCATTTGTTTGCGACAGTGTTTCTTTAATGTTTCTGCTTCGAGTATATGCAAACAACGGTTCTTGAGCGAATAGGCCATTAAAATCAGGTTCACTTCTCAATAACTCCCATCTAGATTTGATAATTCTCTTTATACTCGGTGATTTGGTTGAAAATTTAGACACGAAGACGTGTCTAGTTTGATTGTTCTTGGTTCTCGTTGCAAGTAGATCTTCACGTTTGTAGTGCTGTGTTTTGGCCACTGCTTTAGACAATACGGTTTGGGGATAACCACGCTGTCTGAACTTTTTGCATTGTTGTTCTAAACTTGCTCCCAACTCATTTTCTTCAGACACTATTCTTTTGATTCGTAGCATTTGTGAAAATGGCAAATCTTGTAGTAACGAAGGAGGATGGAAGCTGGAATGCAGAAGAAAATTGTTCTTATCAGTAGGTTTGGAATACACAGACGTCTGTAGTGTGTTGTTCACCTTTGTGATTGAAACATCCAAGAATGATAAATTGTTCTCACTGATATTGTGAGTGAATTTAATGTGTGCGTTTTTCGAATTCAATTCCATGATCTTGAGTCTTAAATTTTCTTCCGAATTGTTCCATATGAGGAAGATATCGTCAATGAATCTAGTATAAAACACAAGATTGGTGCTCCATGAATCATCTGAAAATATGTAATCGAATTCGAATTTGGACATGAAACTGTTAGCATACGAAGGAGCTCCAGAAAAACCCATGGAAGTTCCGCTTATCTGAAGATAAAAAGTGTCCTTCCATTGTAGATAGCTGTGTTGAAGACAAAACATCAACAATTCCAAAATGAAGACTTTGTTGACTCCTACATCTGGTAGTTGCAACAATGCCCACTCACAAGCTTCCATCCCCTCTTTCAGAGGTATCGAAGT
Organism: Calotriton arnoldi; assembly: GCA_963921515.1. NCBI lineage: Eukaryota > Metazoa > Chordata > Amphibia > Caudata > Salamandridae > Calotriton > Calotriton arnoldi. The sequence goes on from CAWUFW010000441.1 coordinate 313,829, forward strand.
GTACAGTGATGTCACATCAATAGAGCAAAGAATCCATGTTGGAGAACACTGGTCGCTGACTGCATGTAATAATTGCAAAAAATGTGTGGTGTCCTTGATGTAACTTCTCCATGACTGTACAAATTTCTGTAGATAGTGATCAATAAATTGTCCCGCGGGTGTAAAAATGGACTCACAACCCGAAACTATTGGGCGAAATGGTGGATTCTGGAGATTTTTATGTACTTTGGGTAACATGTAAAGCTTAGGTCTCCTGGGATAAGCTACACTTAGAAACTTCCGTGTGTTTACAGAAATCCATTGCATGTTCTCTGCATGATCTAGAATTTTATTCAATGTATCCTTAATCATAAGTGTTGGATCAAGGTCTAACTTGATGTAAGTGTTCGAGTCCTGTAGATGTTGAAAAACGCGATGTTCATAGAATGTAGTATCCATGATAACCAAAGCGCCACCCTTGTCAGCCATCTGAAATGTGAGCCTGGAGTCCTTGGCTAGTTGTTTGATAATTTGCATCTCATGTTTCTTGAAGTTGGTCTTAATTGTTGGTCGGAGATTGAGTTTACCGAAATCATCACGAATGAGTGTTTCAAAAGAATCAAGTAGTTTATGGGACACTGGCGCCATAAAGGTACTTTTAGGCTTGAAAATGTTATGTCCGATGTCTTGTTCACTATTGGAAGCTTCTGTGACAGTCAATGTAGGTACTATGTTGGTGAAGAAATGCTTCAGACGCAAATTTCTCATAAATTTGAATGTGGAAATTTCTAGTTCCAAAGCATTTGTGTGATATGCTGGAACAAAAGAAGTCCCTTTATTTAACACTTGTTGTTGTGCCAACGTTAACTCTACTGTAGAAATGTTTATGATAAGGTCTTCTTGCTCCTCAGATTGCGTGCCTCTGCCTCTTTTTCTCTTGCTCCTCCTAGTTTTTTGGATCTGGTGGACATCCGCCTCTCTGGCTGCTGACTAAAAAGACGTCGACTGCGGGGTTGCTTCTGCACCACCTTGCTGGATGTTGGAACCTCCTGTTTCTTGTTGGGCATCTGCTGGTGCTCGGGATAATTCCAATTCTTGATCTGAAACAATTGATTCCTGCGATGAAGTGTTGGGTTTTTGAAAAGGTCTTCTGCGGGCGTACACCTCTGCCCAGGTGTACACCTCGTTGAGCTTATAATCTATGGTATCGCGACGAAATTTTCTTAGTTTTCTTTCCTGTATTTCCTTCCCACAGACGTCCTACTTGGTGTTGAGATCTTCCAAAGTTGTTTTCCAGTACTCCGCATCGCACCTTGAAGATAAATCAGATTTAATAACTTCTGCTTCTTCCTCCAACTCTCTGATGGTTCGGGACAATTCCTCTATTAACAATAAAATTAAATCCAATGAACATTTATTCAGAACGGCCTGCCACTTTTCCATGAATACTTTGTTGAACTGGAATTTGTAAAGTAAAGGTTTAATAGGTAAACGTAATCCCCTTGGAATCCGCTGCACTTTGTGATATTGTATGAGCGTAGACGCGTGGAGGCGCTGACTCAGTGCTCTGCGTGTGATGAATTCCAATTGCCGGATTTGTTGCGAAATAGAGCCTGCCTGGACGTTGAAAGATGTTGTGTCTTGAATCAGAGCATATATGTCATTCACTTGAGTTGGTAAACATGTGAGTGTATCAGCTCTATTGTCTGTGAGATTGGCTATGCTGTCAAAAGACATTGTGAATGATAAACTGTGTAGGGTGCTGCTAACAAGAGCGGCAAGTAACTAATAATTGAATTTGAAGTTAGCGCACACCTCAAATGAAAAACTCGCAAAACTGTTAGAACTTTTTGAAGCACGTTTGCGTGCTATCTAGTTAGAGGCAGCCAGCCTCAAGATACGAATTGCACTGCTGGTGAATTGGACACCAGTATACTAGATGCACTGCTAGAATCATGAAAACAACCCTTGGCTGTATTGTAAAACACTGAAATAACACATTTTTCAATTATCTGAACAGAAAATACAATATCATAAACATTGAATATTGATGATTTAATCAATATTGTTATGCATTTACAAAAATGTTTAAACTAGCAAATAAAAAGAACCACAGTCATGTGCAAAAATCAATACAATTGAAATCAAGCGACACAAGGCTGTTGCATATATTAAACAAGTTGCCGGCCTAGCCCAATGCATTTCGGGATTATATTCATCCCTTCTTCAGGGGCCGCTGTGAAAAAAACATAAGCATAATCAATGTGCTGCTAAACAATAGTATACAAAACGCAATTGAACGCACACCTCTGAAACGACCAGGTTAGGCAGAAAAGAATGAGCCTCAATATGAATTACGCAAGGCGATACCGAAAACTAAAACCGTGCGTTGCTAAATTGTGCTATGAAAAAGAGATTGTGGTGAAAGGTCTGTGAAACTCAGCTGTGCAGAACGACAGATGAAGTTGTGAGACGCAAAATCAATAAAGTTTAAACGCCTCAAAATTGAAACACCAGAAAGTGATAGATCTAGAGTATTAAAAACAAGTAAAACAGGTGAAAAATCACAATGGAACCGGTGTTGATAAGAATGATGAACTTGTGCTTTTATTATACTCATGTTTAAAGCAGACAATATGCTCGCAAAAAAGACTCACTTCGAGCTGTCACAACCTGAAACCAATCTGTAGAACTCATAAGGCGCTGGAAACTGTCTCTGCGCCGGAGCGCATAGAGGTCTTTAGGTTTTGCGTTTTCAAGAGTAAATTGTGCCTGTACCAAATATAATTAAAATGCCCTACATGAATACCCACAAACATTCAAGCAATCCTCTGCGATGCTCAATAAACATATTCAGAAACTGCTTACCCCTATAGAAATGTATGCTGATCACAACATTGAAAAGACGCTGCGAGCATAGATCCGTCTCCCAATGACTCCCAAAAATCTCGAAACTGCAAATAAGAACAAGCGAATCTAGTAAAAATAAAAGACCATATAGTACGAGTCTGAGCTGTTAACTGTGCGCTGTGTGTAAACCTCTGCTTACCGCGTATTCTTCCTGGCATCACCCAAGAGTTCTCCAAAACACTGAATGGCTCTAAGTCCGTCAAGTGAGTGAACTCGGTCCTTCCAAAATATAGATAAAGTCTAACGGTCCTGTTTGACGATACTGACGCGATGACGACTAATGGGCGTAGACAGAGGACTAAACCTCTAAACTTAGTCTCCATCTTGGAATGGAGTGAAACCACTCCCATACTATAATATGAGATGCCTATGACTTTAGTACCTGGCGCTCCTTATATTATGTATATGTACCCTAAACCTAAAACTATAATATATACCAAACCAGTGTGGTAAATGTATATGACCTTAAAAATCACATGTTAATGGTAAACGCGATATCTTTTGATCAAAAAGGTGAACCTGCCAGCACTGTTCGGAATTGCCCTATGGATCGACGATGGAAATGTTCAAAAAATGACAAGCTAGCTGAAGAATAAACTGACTGAGGATTGAAAAAAAGAAACTGCGCCCACTCTAAACAACCGCGTTCCTTGTTGCCACTGTGTAATGGCTAGTCCAAAAAACCGCTACCACTTGAGAGCTGCCCTGTGCCCTAAAAATGACTAATACGGTGTAACTAAAAATTCAAAACGTCCATCGTCGATCCATAGGGCAATTCCGAACAGTGCTGGCAGGTTCTCCTTTTTGATCAAAAGATATCGCGTTTACCATTAACATGTGATTTTTAAGGTCATATACATTTACCACACTGGTTTGGTATATATTATAGTTTTAGGTTTAGGTACATATACATAATATAAGGAGCGCCAGGTACTAAAGTCATAGGCATCTCATATTATAGTATGGGAGTGGTTTCACTCCATTCCAAGATGGAGACTAAGTTTAGAGGTTTAGTCCTCTGTCTACGCCCATTAGTCGTCATCGCGTCAGTATCGTCAAACAGGACCGTTAGACTTTATCTACATTTGGAAGGACCGAGTTCACTCACTTGACGGACTTAGAGCCATTCAGTGTTTTGGAGAACTCTTGGGTGAGGCCAGGAAGAATACGCGGTAAGCAGAGGTTTACACACAGCGCACAGTTAACAGCTCAGACTCGATACTATATGGTCTTTTATTTTTACTAGATTCGCTGTTCTTATTTGCAGTTTCGAGATTTTTGGGAGTCATTGGGAGACGGATCTATGCTCGCAGCGTCTTTTCAATGTTGTGATCAGCATACATTTCTATAGGGGTAAGCAGTTTCTGAATATGTTTATTGAGCATCGCAGAGAATTGCTTGAATGTTTGTGGGTATTCATGTAGGGCATTTTAATTATATTTGGTACAGGCACAATTTACTCTTGAAAACGCAAAACCTAAAGACCTCTATGCGCTCGGCGCAGAGACAGTTTCCAGCGCCTTGAGAGTTCTACAGATTGGTTTCAGGTTGTGACAGCTCGAAGTGAGTCTTTTTGCGAGCATATTGTCTGCTTTAAACATGAGTATAATAAAAGCACAAGTTCATCATTCTTATCAACACCGGTTCCATTGTGATTTTTCACCTGTTTTACTTGTTTTTAATACTCTAGATCTATCACTTTCTGGTGTTTCAATTTTGAGGCGTTTAAACTTTATTGATTTTACGTCTCACAACTTCATCTGTCGTTCTGCACAGCTGAGTTTCACAGACCTTTCACCACAATCTCTTTTTCATAGCACAATTTAGCAACGCACGGTTTTAGTTTTCGGTATCGCCTGCGTAATTCATATTGAGGCTCATTCTTTTCTGCCTAACCTGGTCGTTTCAGAGGTGTGCGTTCAATTGCGTTTTGTATACTATTGTTTAGCAGCACATTGATTATGCTTATGTTTTTTCACAGCGGCCCTGAAGAAGGGATGAATATAATCCCGAAATGCATTGGGCTAGGCCGGCAACTTGTTTAATATATGCAACAGCCTTGTGTCGCTTGATTTCAATTGTATTGATTTTTGTACATGACTGTGGTTCTTTTTATTTGCTAGTTTAAACATTTTTGTAAATGCATAACAATATTGATTAAATCATCAATATTCAATGTTTATGATATTGTATTTTCTGTTCAGATAATTGAAAAATGTGTTATTTCAGTGTTTTACAATACAGCCAAGGGTTGTTTTCATGATTCTAGCAGTGCATCTAGTATACTGGTGTCCAATTCACCAGCAGTGCAATTTGAAATTTAAAAATACCTCAAGGTATACCCAAAAACTATGCTTTATTCGGAGGGTACCTGGGGTATGAATAAAAATGTGAGTTTACTGGGTTTTATTGAATTCAATCATTTAATTGTACCCCTGTTTCTGTGCCAACATGTTTCGGCCCTCTCTAGGAGCCCAATCGGGTCTGGGGCCTTCGTCGGGGCTATGTTTTGTGTATCCCTGCTTTTTACTGTGCACGCACACCATGCACATTCGTGAGGCCTAATGCTCTCACCTGTCTTGATTTTTTCCTCAGTGGATATTCCTCTGATATTACGTTTCAAGGGTCATGCGGTTCATACAGGAGGTGCCGTCTTGTAGTCACACATTCGTCAAAGACCCTGGCACCGCGGGATTACCTCGGTGATTCCGCTCCGAGCGTCGCTGAGTGTCAGGATTCATACCTGTGACCATGTGATCTAACATAGATTTCTACTGCGGATGCACTAGCTCGCTAAGCCACCAGCTCCACCACTTTATCAACCCAAGGCCCCTCACTCAGAAGTGTTGACTCACTTTGACCTGAGTTACTGTAAACATCCCATCAAGATCTTCATGAAGATGAAGAGCTGAACTTCGAGTTAACCTGGAGTCAGCAATAGCACACAAGGTTGATTTTTCATTTTCTATAACTAGTAATTTGAGCCTCACTATGAGATGGGTTCAAGGTCGTTTCTCTTTTCTACAGAGAGAAGCTTCGCAATGCCCAACATGTAATGTTGCCAAGAACTATTCTTTGCCAAGACTTATTTTCTCCACATTTTACCATCTCTCAGCTTATTACCTTCAAAGGTGCTCATCGCTGAAGAGTGAAATGTGCTGTTAGAAGTGATTAATGGAGTCATCCTCCTTGGTCTAACATGCACTCCTTGGCTGACTGCGATATTATTGGTCCTCCAGAGTACAGCCCCTCAGTGTCATCGTTATTGCTTGTTATAGGGAGAAGGGTCTCTTCTTTGCACACTTTCCTACTTTGATGAAACGCCAGAGGCTGATGTTAGAACCCCACGTCGTCAGATGGACTGAAGTACAACAAGCATTGTCAAGGCCGATAGGTCTGGGATTAAAAGGCTCTTGCATACAGCTTCATGCGTATTCAAATGAAATGCGTGGGTGGTAGCCAACAGGAATGGACAGAGCGGGCTATTGTTGTAAAGTCGCCCCTCATGCAGTGCAATGAAAGTACTTTAGTGGAGGCGGAATGGGATACCCAAATAGCCAACTCGATTAAAAGAGATATGATACCCTACTGGGATGAGCCAGTACATTATTGACCAAGCTACAAGCCTGGGTTTCGAAGGAGGTTAGTCGGTGAAAACTAAATGATGAATGGGGCAGAAAGCCCAAACTAGGTGTATTGTAGGCAATAGTCTGTTTGACACCAGTGCTTTCAGAACCCAGACCTAAAGAGGAATCTGAAATGGGGGAGGTCTGTTGTCCTGGTCTGTCTGTTAGTGTGCGGGGCTGAGGTGCGCCCTGGGAAACACACTTCCACCATTGTACAGTAATAATGCATTGTATAGCCCAAGTAATGGATGGACATAGCACAGCCAGGAAAACTGTGTTTGTTCCGTAGGAGCAACCAGGCTCCACAAAGTGCAAGAAATGATGATAAACTGTTTAGCTCCACGGGATCCAGAGTGCACAAGACTATAGTCCATTTCTACAACACAAGCAATACAGAAAATAAGTAAAAATGCTTATATATGCTGAACTATTACCAATGCACCTGGAGCCAAGCATTTGAGCCTGAGCCATCATCAGACAAGGAAACCTGATTCACACCTACATAGAACATACCTTTGAAACACACAGATGAAGCTGAAATGGATATGGAAAGTCATGGGTTTGAAACATGGAGAGAGGCTTCCTTCCTCATGCTCTTCCTGTAATAGTTTTGCGTCATCCTCCTCTTGTCCTCACCCTCTCTGTGCTCCAGGAACCACAGACTCACTCCACCTTCTTCGCGTACACCTCACCCAAAAGCACTGGGAGTATAGGACAGGATAGCCTCCTGATGGCATTGGCCTTAGCTACTCTGTGTCCTTTCGGAGGATGATTTTTGCCCCGACTAGGCAAACTCAGAGTAGGCCAGTTTTCTTTCACCCTCAGCTGATGGTCTCATCCGCTCACTATCTTAGGTCTTCTTGAGACTGCTTAGCCTCAGAATATTGCCCCAAATCCTACATTTCCTGGTAGTACGCACCAAGTAAAGAAATTGCACTTATAGTGAAATTACTGTCCCAGCAAGAGCATCCTTTTAAAGGAAAATGCAGAGTCAAGCGGAAGGGGTGTGGATTTTCTTTTGCTGCTTCATTTCAAGCCTCCTCTCCACACGTAGATACTCCTAAAACTCCAAACTCTACAAAACAAAGAGTCAGCCAGATGGTCGACTCTCAGGGAAGTTGACTGGAAGATATTCTAGATGGAGATGCAGGACCTGACCCAAGATTCCGTGCCAGCGACAAGCTGCCAGTATGTAAACGCAGGGGAGAGCTATTGTGGTGGCACCTTTGCACTCCTCTTCCAGCGTTGGACCACTCTGCTCCTCTGTGATGCGGGGTACCTGCTGCAAGTCCTGGAGGCAGAGAGTTCCTGTGCCTTTCCGAACAGAGGCTTCTAGATAGAGCCTGTTGAGGAACTGGAGACCATCCCACCGACCCCCTCCCCCACACACACAAAATATGTGACAGAGGAGGGAGGTATGAAAAGCAATGGTGTGGGAAGAGAAGGCGAGAGTCAAGAAGGGGAATGCCCTTGGAAATAAAGAACCTGCAAGCAGTGACTCCATGGTGATTGTGGTATGACTGACTGAGGTATGGCGGAAGGACTGGGGGCAGTCTAGCTAGAGGCTGTGGGAAGAGGAGTCATAAAGAAGACTGGCTGGCACAGTATAAACAACTGTGACTGCTATTAGAACATGGTAGCCATGATATGCAGGAAGGGGCAGGGACAGCCTGTGGAGAGTTCAGAGTAGCGAGGACATATGAAACAAGCATTGGCATAGCCAATAGGTCTCGCTTTTGGGACCTTATAAGTGTTTAGTTATGCAGCACAATATCCTTGGTGCAACAGCATCAACCGTTGCATAGCTAAACACTTATACGGTCCCAAAGGCGAGACCTATTGGCTATGTCAATGCTTGTTTGCATATGCGGGTCTGAATGTATTAAAGGCTGTGCAGGGACACACGAGGGGCTACACAATGTCCGCTGAGCCGCAAGCTTTTATAATGAAAAGTAAATCAATGTTTGTATGTTAAGCTTTTTCTCTCGTATGACATGAAAAAGGTTTTTTATAATAAATGAAATGAATTGAACTGATCTCATGGAAAGTAGTTTGAACCTTTGCTGGAACTCTATTATAGAAGTTTGTGGCTAGCATGGCTGCTACATCTGATCTTTTGGCAAACAGAGGCAGACTTACCCAGCAACAAATAGGTGCCATTACAACTGACTGTGGCCAGGATGTTGGCAGAGGACCCGAGTCAGCCGCATGTCACTTTCTCATTTTCAAGATTTTTTATTTCTTTATTTGACAAGTGGGAGAAAGATCAAGTGATCTTACATCAGGGCTGGCACCTCTGAAATGCTGGAGGGGGTGGAATAGATTCAGTCACACATCACCCTTCCCAATTGTGTGTCTACTTCTTCACTTCACAATTTTTTGAGTGAGCTACTTTCTTTTTAACAAAATTACAGTTCTCCTATTGCTCCCAAAAATGCACACCAGTGGGAGGTTGTAATATATCACAGACTGGCTCTGAAGTGCGTTGGAAACCATGGCTAAATTCAAAATTGATGCTCTAAACAGTAATTATATTGTTTTTCAGAAAACCTGGAAAAAGATGGCTGTGGGCAGAGCCAGATTTTTGGAAGGTGTACGTTAATGTTTCCGTGTTGAATAAACAAGGTGCTATTTACAGAGAAAGCTTTGTAATTATAATCTGCTGTATAAAGAAGCGCTTCCTTTCTAAACAAGGTTTGCGAAATAAACCTTTTTCAACAAAGCAACGAGCGACGGAAATCATGTGGGGAGACATGGGAACGAGGCGGCGAGCGACGGAAATCATGTGGGGAGCGGGGCCGCGAGCGGTGAGCCGCAGAAGGTGAGCGAAGCCGGAAACTACGGGGCGCATCGGGGGACATGGAGCGGGGGCGAGCGAGCTCGGCAGCCTGCAAAGCAGTCCCAAGAAACGCTCGTGCGTCGTGGCTGGCCTTTGGATGAGTACGCGCGGCAGACATGTGTTTCCACTTATCGCGCCCGCGTCTGGGCACGATAATTGGAAACACATGTTTGCCGCGCGTACCCATCTCAAAAAGGCCAGCCACGACGCACGAGCGTTTCTTGGACTGCTTTGAAAACTCGCTTACATTAAGTCTTCGCCTCTAGGCAGCGCTTGCGCGCTACTCGAGGCTCGACCTAAAAAGGTACGGGAAAAGGGGAGCACATTAAAAAAAAACACACTGTTGACATCTAGTCTCACAACATGGTGACCGTGTTGTGCAGAGTCAGGATATTTCACCCTTTGCAAAAGATGGGTGAAGTTCAACAACACTTCGCTCTCAATCCCTGAAGTTACATATCTCGCTCACGAAGAATAGGACTTCTGGATGAAAGGACCGGCTGTCCAGTGGGAGACGCTGTCCTGCTACCACTTACACTTTTTTCTTACATCTAATAGTAAATTCTTCGATATCTGCTGTAAGTCCCACCGTGGCATTCCAGTGGGTGGTGACTAGATGGAGTATGGGTACCAAACAGCAGAACCCTAATCGTTGTCCTGAGGACTATCAGGAACATTTTACGCTGCTTCTTAATCTTTCTTTGTTTAAACTTCGCCAGATCCTCACTTTGTAAAGTTTGTAATGTTTTAAGAAGGAATTGTGGATAGTTTCGTTGCGTCTGTATTGCAACTTAGCACAGCCGTGTTAGGGTACAGCCTAAGGAACATGTGTGAGGTTTTGGGGGATTGATCAGTAGGGGGGTGAGTATGGAAGCACCGGCTAAAAAATCAATTTGTGATGGGCAACTATCATGGCATACGTGGAAATAGCAAACAAGGGATCACCAAGAAATGGGGGAATAAGCAATGGCAGGGCAAAGGAGACAATCTGCAGTGGGTCATTGATCAGCAGAAGTCACTTCAATGAGTGGTCTCTAGAGCTAGTGTCAGATTGTGTTGAGCATGGAAAGATGCTCCTGACTTCTATTATGGTAGCTGGTTATAAAGGACTTAAATGCCACTTGGGCAACCAGGGGCTTTAAGATTGGGCTCATTTGGCCACAGTTTAAAGATTGGGGAAGAGAGATTTTCTTTAAGCTGTCAGGAAGTTTACTGGGGAAGGGGGACTGAAGCATTGTTCCAAAGCAGAGAATAATGCACAGAAGTGGTGTGGTGCTCCTTGTTTATTTGGTACTAAACATTAATCCAAGATGGTACCCGCAGTGCTTGACCTTAAACTGGTTGACAGTGTTGTGCTCTACAAATGCTGATTGATTGATTGATGTAATGCTCAGGATACAGTTTTGGGTTCAGTACTTAATGCTGTGAATTATTCAGTCAGTTGTGATGCTACAGCAGTGTCTAATGCTTGACAACCACTGTTATAGGCAACTAACTTGTTCCTGTTGTCTAATTATGGCGGAGTACTACAGGGCCACTACAGCAGGGAAGTTCAGAATGATCGGCATGTCATAGTCCATTATTTCTACCAGCCATTAAAGCACCAGTCCACTTGTTGCATTAGTTTGTTTTGCTTCTGTCAATTTGTGCTGCACAGTATTTCCTTTCAAACGCGTAACACTTTGTGCCGACACCGGTCTGTGGCTGTAGTATTTCCAGCAGGTGATTTTCTGCAGGGTGTTTTATTCCTTAACTATTTTAGTGAGGGGTGGTTTGAAGGATGTGGATAATACTTGCAGAGGTGTTCTTTAACGTAGGTGCCCTCTTGTAGCCTTCTAAGCTACCCTGTATGTATCTTAAGTGTGGTGGGTGGGTTATCCCTACTTGCTGGTTCCTAGTTGGGCTTTGATTCTTGAGGCCTTCATGCAACAGCAGCTGACACAAATGCAAGGTGGGTCCTGATAGTGCCAAAAAGGTAAAGTTGAGTCTCCATAGAACGTTTAGTGCATGGCCGGTGGTGTTGCTTCCCTATCATGCCTCGGCTCTAACACACTCTGTAGGTTCACCAAGATGTTCTACACCAGAAACAAGTCCCTCAAGTTGAGATTCAGGTCTGGTAAATAGATGCCTGGTTGATACTGGTCCTAATACATGCCCAGTGCTTGAAAGGACATACCCTGCTTTGGTTGATTTCTCCCTTTTTGAATATGGCCTCGTTTTCCTCTGTTCGTGATTGTGGTGTTTTATATACCCACCTCTGGGGAGTACGGTAGATTTTCCAGACCCATGCATCATCTGATTTTCAGCGGCGGCTCCTCCGCTATGGCGGAGGAGCATCGCCCCACTGCTTTTAAGCAGTGGAAAGCAGAAACCTAAAATAATAACAACTTTGCGTTATTATCATTTTAGGCTGCTTCCTGCTGCTTTGCGGGCGGGTGAGTCGGCGGGGTTGCTCTGCTCTTGGAGCAGGGCAGGGGAGGAGTGGTTTGCCCACTCCTGAGTGCGCAATTACTGTTTGGTCGGCGCTCTCGGGCCGCCCAAACCAGTCAAGCGCACTTTCCCCTTCTCTATGCAGGCTGCATTACAGCCTGTATGGAGAATATGCCCACCCCTACAGCCCCTGGCTGAGCGCAGTGTCACGGTGCACAGACCAATCACAATGCTGCATTGGAGCATTGTGATTGGCTAAGGGGAGGGAGCCTGGCTGCCTGCTTCCTGTTCCTGTCAGAGATGGAGGCAGGAGAGCAGGAACAGAGAAGACGCGGGAACAGGCTTCAAGGTAAGTTTTATTTTTTTAAATTCCGATCCCTAACCCCCCACCCCGCGAGACACCCCCCAACCCTTGCGACCCCCCCCACGACCTCCCCACCCCTTGCGCCTGCGCCGCCACCCGCGAGCCATGCCAGCCGTTACTTCTGATTTTTACCCTTGTGCCTGTCTCTGGAGTTGACTTTCTGGTTTCCCAGCTTTATCACCACGGATCAGTGAAGATCGCACCGGCTCAGCTCCTCCCATTACGCACACATTACATAAGGAATTTTTACCAAATAAGACGTTTCGCCTTCTGGATCAAAGATGATTTCCACCAACTCCTTGTTCACAAGGTAAGTGTCTCCTCCTTGGGGCCCAAATATATGACTCTATTACATTGGCTGAACAGGAGGACTAGTTGCTAACTCAACAGAACTTTCGACTGGTGAGCCGCAAAATGAAACAGACTAAGGGCCTGATTTAGATGGTGGTAGACGGGTCACTCCGTCACAACGGTGACGGATATCCCGTCTGCCGAAATATAAATCCATAGGAAATAATGGGATTTATATTTCGGCGGATGGGCTATCAGTCACCGTTGTGACGGAGTAACCCATCCGCCAACATCTAAATCAGGCTCTAGGTTACGTTTGAGGAAACTGGAATTTGAATAAGAGTTATTTTTTGTTTTTCTAAAGCGGGAGAAGGTTGCCTTTTAATTTAGGTGTTTACAGTATTACTAGTAAATGCTTCATATGGCTGGGTTATCCATATTACTGTGTTCTGCAGCGAATATACAATGAATGTTGCATGAAGGTGCTCTATTCTTAAAAAGGTCTGTGTCCCCTTTTCATGCTCGTCCCCTGGAAAAGACCCTGCACCCCTCTGTGCTAACCTGCTCGAAGCCACTAGAAAAGTGGTTCTTAACCTGTGGTCCGAGGACCCCTGGGGGTCTGCAAGGCCTACTCAGGAGATCAGCAACAGTTTTACAAAATTAAATAAAATTAATTCATAAAAATTAATAAAGTATCTAAAAATAAATAAGCAAAATTGAAAATGTAAAAACTTTTCCAAATTTGATTATGCATTAAACACAATATTTCAATATTTGAGCATTTGTTGGGTGTATACTTATTTTTGTATATTTGTTTTGTTACGAGGTTCACATCCCAGAAAGTTCTTAGGCCGGGGGTCCCTGGCTTCCAATAACGGCTCAGTGGGTATCCCCGTGTTCCAGTAATGATTCACTGGGGGCCCACACAAGTCAAAAGGTTAAGAACTTTTGCCCTAGAACATATAATTCCTCTAAACCTTCCCTGTTCTTCCCCTTGATAGGAAGCTGTTCCAGGACAGGGGAAAGGAGGTTTCCGCTGTGGATTAATGAATATGTTTTCATTGGATTCCACACAATGCAATCCATCATAGCTGCATAAATACATCTCTGAAGGGAAGAAAAATGTGTGTGCTTTCCTCTTGTAACTGAAACCTTAATTTAATCCTATTGTGTTTACAAACAGAAAACCTGTGTCATTTTTAAGACAGCTGACTGGGCCTTGGACTAAGCTTCGGGATTGAAAGTGTCACAGCTCCGTTTATTTCATTTCTTGGGCCGGTGTCTTTAGATGACCTTTGAATATGTAGGTCACATCCTGGCTTTTTTCTGTTTGCCTCATCTTTGTGGAAAAGGCGATTAGGTGGAAATCTCAGCATCTTGTACTGATTTACACAAATCCTCCAGTTCCTCTTATGTGCATGTTTTCCTTTGGTAGAGATATATTTAGAATATCTTCCACAACACTTATTTAAATATACAAACGTGTGTAGTACACGATTTAGAGGGGGAAAACTTGTGCCCTCATAGAGGTGCATTAGCTTCCTAAGAACCGGGTTTTGTTTGCACCAATGTTTACATTGTGCAACAGAGGAAAGTATCGAGAACCAGATAGACATCATTTAATTCTTGTCTCTAAGGTGACCTGCATAACTCCTCTCAATCAATCAATCAGGGTTCTTATAGAGTGCGACTAGTCACCCATAAGGGTCTCAAGGCGTGGGGAGTGGAGGGGGGTGTTCTGCAATTCAGTCGAAGAGCCAGGTCTTGAGGTCCTTCGTGAATTGATATGGCAGTGTTGATGGCGGAGCAGTTGTATGGACAGATAGCTTAGCATGGAGTGAAATGTTGTCTTCAACTCTATTGATCAGACTTGCAAAGTGGTTATTGACGATAAATCACAAGCGTCTCTCAGCAGATTCCATATTAATTATCCCTGACTCAAAGATGAACCAATGATGCACAAGTAGTCAATCCAGGCTAGACTAATAGCCGATTAGTCCAGAGGACCATGCCTTTACTGGCGATGCTCTTAATGAGGGTTTCATCGTTGCTGAGTTCTCCTCAATTTCATTTTGCGGTCCAACAGCGCCATCTCTCCTATATTCAGAATCAGTAGTGTCTTCAAGTGCAGATACTGTTCTTTCCTGTTCCACCATCTCCTGCTTCACCTCTTCCCCTCTCCTAGCACGAGGTTTAAGAACTCTAAGGCAGTTGAGTTCCTCTATCCAGTGCCAAATTTTAGTGAACGCTACCTTCCTCAATATGGTATTGGCACAGCAGACACCATGTCTTTATCTCCTTGTTCCTAGTGACCACTCTTGCTCCCTCTCGATCTAGTGAAGGTGTCTTCAATAGATTGCCCTGTTCGATGTTCAAGATGCTTTTTTTTTTTTAATTGTATATAGCGCAAACTCAACCTGAAGGTATCAGAGCACTTTACATGAGCACCAGTTGCATTACAGATGGATACATTCATTTTGTTAGGCACTGGAAGATTAAGTGATTTGCCCAGAATCACAGGATGTTGAGCATCTCTGCTGAGACTCAAACCTGATTCCCCAGCTTTGAGGTCGACCACTCTAGCCGTTAGGCCACACACCCCCCTTCATGTTTTACGTAATATCTGAAAGTCAGACTCCATTTTAAAGGTGCAAAAAGTACACCATCTGTGCACAGGACCCAGTACCTACTTGCTCACCTTGACTGGGCGAGTGCGCAGTTCTTCGCTCCTGAATAAATATCAGCTGCCTCGGTCTGGACCCCAAAACATAACATATAAGTAGACTGCCATAGTGCACTCTCCCACTTAACCAACTCAGTTAAGAATGTGGCGGGCATAAGGCAGACGGACATAGGATTTCCTAGTTCAGTTTGTGTGACAACATTCACAAAAAGCAGGGACGCATAAAGTGCAGCAGTCTGTATGCGTATCTGTCACTTTAGCCTTTTCTTTTCAGATTTTGCACTGTGTTTACAACAGCATAGACCCTGTCCTGATGTGGCGCCTGCCAGCCAAGAACAGAACTCCTCACATCCACCCAACAGATAGGCTAGCAGATGAATATCATGGCTATAGAACACCACCACCACAATCTGATTAGCAAATAATCCAAATAGCACTTAAGCACTTCGCAAGACTTCCGACCTCACACATTCAACTAGAAAACTCATCATGGTATCAAGTATTAAAACACGCCTATTGCAAACAACAGTAGAATCACAAATAATGCTACTGCCGTTACTGTTCATAAACCCATCCAGGCTCTAGTCTATTTAGGAAACCTTCAAATCAGAGCTCAAACCTACTGCACCTTGACAGTGCTTGCTGCTAGGCCTTCCTTATGGCAAGACGTAACTCAGCCCTGCCAAGTGCCACGCATCGCCGGTTAGCCTAACACATTTCAATGCTTGGCCCGCATTACTGCGCTGAAATTCAAGGTCACGAAAATTAGAGCTCCTCCTGGATTTCTCGAGGCACTGTTTTTTGTTAGCAAGATCAAACTGGTGCCCGGGGCAGCCCCCATGTCTTGTAATTACAGAGATGGTCTGCAGGATGTCAGAAAGCACAGAAAGGGAACAAGCATTTGCAATACAATAGATCTCGCATTTACAAGAGTTTAAGCTATTGTCATTTACAATGGCAATAGCTCAAAATCTTGTAAATGCGAGACCTCGGCTGCCATTGTCCAAGGCTGCTTGAAAGGGAAAGCGGGCATGGCGGGGAAAGCACGCCGTACCCGCAGTAGGAGAAACCCATTAAAGAAAAGAGTGCTTACAAACTAAATAAGACATGCCGTGTTGCATCCGAAGTAAAGGGGGCAGTCGCCATAGGTGTTTACAAATGCAGACAAGGCGGTACCAAGGAGGGACTAACAACCCTAACAACAACTCGCAAGCCAGCGTTTACGAAGGACATTGACACAAACCAATGAAAAATATGTGTGGAGAGTGGGCGGGGCTTCTCTTACATACTCCACTACAACAAGTCTCGCAGCAGCGCATGCGCGCTGACTCAGGCTCGACCTAAAAAGCTACCCTTTCCGAAGCCAGTCAGGCGTGAGGGGAGGCAGGTGCCCTTACCCAAGGGCTGGAGGTGCTTGAGTGTGATGGAGATGGTGGAACGGGTGGAAGAAAGTGTCACTGCTTTCCTTTGCCTGTGTGAACACAGCACAGACCTGAATCCCAAATGGCTTAGAGAGGACAGAGAACCAGTGAGCTTGCCTATTTTTTTGCCATATCAATCATTCCCACTTAAAAATACCTATGTTGTGACTGGTTCAGCTCTGCACAGTAGTGATGGACCAGATGTTGCTTTCATGAAAGTGGCAAAGGGTTTCAGAGTGCTTTTGGTGGTGGCTGTCTGAGATTACCACGCATTGTCATTGATAGCTTTTATGGATTAACAAACCATTTAATTTAACTGACATGTGTACTAAGCATAGAATTAAAGTTTATTATACTATAGGCATGCTCCCAAAACATGTGTTTTATTGGTTATTACGATGCTAAATATATCTGCAAGGTGGCCCTGATAGCAAAAGAAAGTAGGTTAGTAATCTTTTCTAGGTACTTTAGGAGCACTGGGCAGTTTTTATACCACAACATTGACTAATTTGTGAAATGTATCTCTCTACATGTGCATAACTGTTGTTCTCCATTCAGTTTTCGATTCTCTATTCTGGATCACTAGCAGTGCCACACATAAGGCATTCAAATGTCACACATAAGAAGACTGAATTTATGGATCTGTCACACATAAGCAATCTCAAACCTTGGCAGCTATGGTAACCCACACTAATATGCCCATCCGAACATACCATGGAATAACACCTTTAACCCTTTAGGAGGTTGAAAATCTTTTCGAAGTTGTAATACTTTCAAATACGATTACATCAAAACAACACATTATTTAAATCGCACAGTTAATTTTCCTCCTAGTATTAGGCTGCAACTTTGCACAAATCCAACCCTAAAGATGGATGATTGAGCCCTCAGCCATTCCGCTTGTGTCTCTTTGATGTTTGAGCAATGTAGGTTAACGCTGCGCTTGTCTTGCTGCTCTCGAGTATGCTGCACCGGTGCATCGTGCCAATATCGGCAACACTCCTCAGTTCTCATACAGTGATATACATAAATAAACCACACGACACCTTTTTTAGTGGAGAAATTTGCTGCAGGTTTATTTGCATAACCAATATGCCAACATGGTGGGTTATCTTACGGGCGATCCCAGGGCAGGCCAGCCCCTATGCCGCCTGCCCGCCTGATGAGCCAAATTGCACCGTGGCCGTCGCCAATTGGTGGTTACCAATTATTGGGAGAGGCCACCCCTCCCATCAGTGGACCGCCAGTCCACTCCCTTACTCACGCCCCCAACAGGTGGGCGGAGCGTTCCAGGCAGCCCCCGGTTGCTCAGACTCACAACCGCCCGTAGGACTAACGGGGCGCCGTAGTCAACACTACACAACACTCCTGCAACACAAAACAATAAGTTAGATTCTTCCCCTCCCCGTACTACCCTTTGGCCGTCCGCAGGGTAAGCGGTAGGGCGGGAAACAGCGAGACGGGCAGCGGTCAAGAGACCGTACAGTGGGCGGGGGAAGGCTTTTGTACCCCTGTCCCCCTCCCACGGCCGGAAGTGACGCAGCCAGCAGACCCCCTGGTCCCTAGCCCAGGGAGCCTAGTCCGCAGACTCCTGTGCCTTCCTGTGGCACTAAGGCGGCCGCCCCGTTGGAGGGTCCCCTACGTGGCCTCCCGGGCAGCCTTGGCATAGTGCCAATATCGGCAACACTCCTCAGTTCTCATACAGTGATATACATAAATAAACCACACGACACCTTTTTTAGTGGAGAAATTTGCTGCAGGTTTATTTGCATAACCAATATGCCAACATGGTGGGTTATCTTACGGGCGATCCCAGGGCAGGCCAGCCCCTATGCCGCCTGCCCGCCTGATGAGCCAAATTGCACTGTGGCCGTCGCCAATCGGTAGTTACCAATTATTGGGAGAGGCCACCCCTCCCATCAGTGGACCGCCAGTCGACTCCCTTACTCACGCCCCCAACAGGTGGGCGGAGCGTTCCAGGCAGCCCCCGGTTGCTCAGACCCACAACTGCCCGTAGGACTAATGGGGCGCCGTAGTTCTTCCAGGGGACACGCTAAAACATCCCTGGGTATCCTTGGCTTAGCACCCTTGTTGTGCTGCTGCAATATAGTACCCTTCTGTACCTTTGCAGACTCTGGATCGCCCTGTAACTCCTCCACAGCTCTGGGGGTGGCCACCGTCACCACCAGGGCCCCCCCACCAAGGCAGATATTCCTACCTACATCCTGTTGCTTCCAAGGCCTCCCCAAGGTCCAGCAAAATTAAGTCTGTGCCTACCCTTGAGAGGTGAACCCCATCCACTTCCCAGCAGCCAGTAGACTTGGCATGAAGTAAACCATGCCTGATGAAGCCAAATCCCCTTTGTTCCGTGAATTTACGCATGGCGCTGTTCACTCTCCTACGTGATATCTCAATGGCGTCTCCAGATCGGGCTCCTTGCCAAACTGGGCGAGGTAAAATTTCGGACCACCACAGTTCACATGCCCCCAGCTGATTACTCAACTGACACATAATGTCCCTCATGTCTTGTAGCAGTACTCTCCTCCCCAGACTCGTCAGGTCATTCCCTCCCAAGTGTATGACCAGAATATGAGGTGGACCGATCCCTCCCCCAAGTCTCTGCTGCAGCTTCCTCATCAGCTCGTTCCAGCGCATACCCGGGTAACCTAGCCACGTTATCTCTGTGGCGGAGAAGCCATGACGCCACTTTCTTATCTCAGCCCACCGTGCCACTCTAACGATGCTTGAATGGCCAATTACCCAGACCTAGGTTCCTGGTAAATAAAGAGATGTGTTTGAAAACCATATTTATTGTAACGTTTATATTCTAATAGTCTACAATTGCACTACAAAACCACATCACTGCAACATCATTTGGCAATCCGGGCCAAAACCGTACACCTTTAAACACCTGACTGTCGGTTGCAACATAGGACCTAAGAGTCCTCTCGCCATATCCATCCGCTCAAGGCCTTAAATATCGATTGTAGCATTGCGACTCCCAGCGCCCTACCTGCTTAAATCGCTCTGGCGGCATCCCTGATAGGAAGGCTGTGGTTGCCGCCCCAATCCTGAAGGAGTGGCTGCTGAATCTCTTGTCTCCCCCTGTCTGTCCTGACAATTGCCAGCATGATGTGTTCTACTTGAGACTTTGTAACCGGAGACCCGACCTCATGCACCAGGAAGTACCCCGCAATCCCCGGGCGGAGGGATTCCCATCGCCCCACCTGCAAGCATGTCCTGCCGAGTCTGAAACTCGAGGGGGGACCCAGTATCCATGGTACTCGCCTCGCCCATCCCTTTATTGCTGCCCTGAAAAGGAGAGACAGTGGATCGACCTGGCCCCCCCAATTAGTATAATGGTGACTGCCAACCGGTGTTGTTGCCCCCCTGGTGTCCCTACCCAGCGAGTGTATATGCGCCCAGGGTGACCTAAAACAATTAGTTTGGTGTTGGTTCACGTTAACATTGCCTGGCTGAAGAGCAATACCTTTGACAAGCCACTCCTGACAAGGTGTGCCAATGCGGGTAGAAGTAAGAGATGTCAATCCCGCCTTACTTCCTCTCACCCAGTTATCTGTGTATAGTGCTTGTCGGAGAATGTCCATCGAATTCAGCCAGTCACCACCCTAGGTGACGCCTTGCCATCCCAAACTTCTGATAGTATACCAGGGAGCAGACAGGACAGTGTGAACCAGGGGGAACCATATGTATAAATACCTGCCCTTATTTGAATACTGGGAATGCCAAGTGTTCTTGGTTCAAGTGTTCAGGGGGGGGGTTACCCCAATCTTTTGGACCATCGCACCTCGTTGGATGACAACTTCCACAACCTGCATGGCTGCCAGCCAAGGCTATAGGGCGGGAGAATTTGCACATGTTTATTGTTACTCAACTCAATGGTTTTATTGACCTCAGAAGGATGAAGTGCTAAGTGGACCTACCAGGACTGAACCTGTGACCAGAGGTCGAACACAAGCCCCTATCAGCTCTGCCGCTCCACATGCCTGTGAACTTGTATCCCAGGGCAGACTTCAGGCACCTTAACCCTTACTTGGACCTGCCTGAGCTAGAAACCCACATCTAAAAGGCCTGCCAACCGGCTGACCACCAAAAATGCAGTCCCAATGATAGCTGACAACTCCCAAGGAAAATCGCTTAACTGAAGCAACTGGTAACATGCAATCAATTTAATCACAATGTGCTCTGGTAGTTGTCCATATAAGTGCTCCATCCCCTCCGTATCAGCACTATCAAGGCAACCTGCACCCTCTTGGGAATGGCACACTCACGCCCCAGATGACAGAAAGTGCCTATTCGTGTGTAGCCCATAACCTTACGTTTTCACTGACGGTATACCAGGATTATGTTGAAACTTAGCTAGCGTTACTGTTGAGTGCGCGTTGCACAATCACAGGTATGTCTTTGTCTATACAGTTTCTGGCTGCAAAGTTTGAAGACAGTGTCAGCCCCAGTCCCGGGCAAAATAAAAGGAAGCTTTGCTGCTAACCATGTGACCCGCTGCTGGTGCTAATGATGGTCCAAAAACACAGGTAAACTAACTACTGACTTATAGCATTGGGGGGCTATTGCAGCACTTTATTCAAGTCCATGGCTAACCTATTCACAGTGTGGCAGAGGCAAGAGAGGCTGTAAATTTAAAGGCCATTGAGATGATCGTTTGGTAGACCCAACAGGGAGTGATCCTGTGAGATGAGGTAGGGCCACCACCCCCGCACTCCGTATGTGAATCAGTCCAGGTTTAATTTGCCAAGTGCAGCCACAATTCGCCGGCATCTAACCTGTGCAGAGTCATTTTCTGTGCAGTCCCCCTCATGCTTCCACTGGGCCCCTCTGCCTGATGTGTGTGACCTAGGTACATGGTCCCCTTGCATGGCGGCCTGCCAGTGAGATAGTACATCACATACCCACATAAGTACCGCTACCTGCCGTTGCTAGAATCTTGCCTGGCATTCCTTCATGCCCGGATATACCAGATCTACCAAGCGATAATGGCTGTACTCTGTCAATTGACCCGACCACACCTCAAACCCACAGAGACAAGATGCGGCCTGTTAACCTGCCCCGATCTCTGCGGAAACACAGATGAGCAGGATCTGACATAATGAGGGGATCCCCAGTTGTACTTGAAAATGTTTTGTACTGCCCAACCCGATATGCCCCTTGGAAAGATACCACAACCGCCTTGGATTTGAGCCTCACCAAGCACAACCTTTTAACCTGGACCTACCTCCAACATGACCTGTATTAGAGCGCGCTGTCACCCAAGGGGTCTGCTGGTTCTGACAGAGAAGTGACAAGATGAAGCCTGCTAACTTGCCCCCCAGACTCCGCGGAACACCCACATGTGCGAGCTATCCACTGACGTCTGTAAAAGCATGCCAACCCATATAGTGTTTTACTTCCCTTTGCTCAAGAGGGGGGGGGGGGGGCAGGCAGTCCTGTCTAGAGGTGTGTGTATTGAACAACAAGTGCCCTGGGAGTACCTATGATTAGAGTACAAATGTCACTCCTTCATAGTACCTGGTGTTTAATAAAACTAATAACAGGTCTAACAAATCCACCAGGCATCCTCCGCTTACTTTAGGCGTGTTGGATTGAGGGGTTCAAGTGAAATATGGAAGATAACTCCCTTGGCATGCCATACATTTAGCACAACATTTACAACTTTTAGGCATGTCACTTAAATCGTCTCCCACGTGTTTCTAACCAACAGTGTTGAGTAACAGCGAGACGGGCAGCGGTCAAGAGACCGTACAGTGGGCGGGGGAAGGCTTTTGTACCCCTGCCCCCCTCCCACGGCCGGAAGTGACGCAGCCAGCAGACCCCCTGGTCCCTAGCCCAGGGAGCCTAGTCCGCAGACTCCTGTGCCTTCCTGTGGCACTAAGGCGGCCGCCCCGTTGGAGGGTCCCCTACGTGGCCCCCCGGGCAGCCTTGGCATTGTGGGTGTGGAGAGTTCTAGAGCGCAGACTCGGGAAGCATAGAGCGTAGGCATGTGCTCCCAAGTGACGTGTTAAAATGAGCTTGATTTCTTAGCTGGTAGCCTCGTCTGGCAGCTTGCTTTTACCTTATTTGAGTCTGACAAGCCAGCCCTGAGATTTATGACTCCAAGTTAAAGGCTGGTTTGCATATTGGCGCAGAGAGTGGTGAAGCCTTCCAGTCCCCCGGCAGTGTTTTGTGAGACGTGCTGAGGTCAGAGATGGGCGAACGCGGCTCTAATCTCCGTCGGAAGTGGCCTGGAGTGTGTGCAGTGTGACTGGAAGCGGGTTCTGTTTTTATTGCACTCGCTCCGGAGATTTGCTAATCCACGCAGTTAAGCCTTTTATGGATGAAAAAAACTTAATTATGGAAATGTAGCTGGGGCATAGTTTCAACAAACTACCTTAGGAGAGGAGTATGAAGCAGCGCCATGTGCTTATTATTCTCGAATTAGAAGCCCTGCCCATACATTCAGCCTTGATGCATATGAAATGCTGTTCTTGAGGGCTAGGAGGCTGTAAACTTTGGTAATGCTCGCCTTCCTCGCACCTGCCCAGTACTTTATTCACCTTCTTGTAGGTCACGGACCTGCTACCCTAAGTGAGTCATGTTCGTCCGTGTTGTGATGTCCGTGTTGTGATGCGCTTCCATTTTACAGATTCTAAACTGGGTATGACTCCTAATAATGGATGACAAGATGGCGGCGAGGAAAGGCACTGGGACTCCAGGCTCCAGGGGCAGGTGCACCTCTTCAGAGCTCTGGACACCAGTCTCGGCTGAAGAAGTCCTGCCGCCTGCCCCAGCAGCTCGATTGTCGATGGTGGGGTTGGCATCTGTGGGAGGTTATCTGATGCAGACGCCAGAAGTTGCCTAGTGAAGCGGGGGGAGGAAACATGAGGTTACCTGGGGATCTTTGAGGTGATGCAGTTTGGCCTCCATCTCTGTTTCTACGACAGCCAGCGACCACCGTCTGGACAGACTCCTACAGCCTCCAACGGCCAGGCGGCCCACGTCCTGGGGGGCAGTAGTGACCTCGTCCGCTGTTTGGTGTCGTGCCGGATGGAGCTGGCGAGGAACCATAAAAGAGTTTGGTGCAGCGGCGGCGGCGATGAGTGCAAGTCACTGGTCGGCTGCTGCAGGAGCTGGGGCCACCTTCCAGTGAGGCCGATGCCAGGACATACATGTGAAAGAGGAGATCGCAGCGTGATGACCTGCCGGTGTAGTATGACCCCCCACCCCTGCTTTGTGGTGTAGGGGATTGGGATTTGATAGGTGATAGCCACATGTTACTTTGAGACCACCATGCTGTTCCAGCCTGAATTTTTACTGAAACAATTTCAGTTCTGCTTTCCTGTCCACTCCATCATGGTGCACACTTGCTTTTCTTTAATGCTCACCTTCAGTCACCACATATCCTCCTAGCCTAGTGCCTGCTAGAATGTATGTAGATGTTTATTGTTTTCAACTGACATAACTGTGCAATAAGTTCTTCTGTATCCTAACCCATGCAGCTGTTATTTTGTAAGCTGCTTGTAGACAGTAGTAGCTGTTCTATGTAAAGTACCCATTTGGGTCATGTTCACACTATATCAAACAGCATAAATAAATATTTGATCTGGTTGTCCCGAGTGACTCACATCACAGCTTCTGCCAACCCCGCTGTCGTCCATGCTTGTCACTCAATTCATAAAATAGCTGTGGTAGTGGAAGTGACATCTCAGACCTTTCGACCGCTGATGACATCATGGGGCTATTCCCTTGTCCAACACTTAGCCCCTTCATAACCGTCTACTTAGTGTTGTGGATCTAGGGGAATGAAAAAGTGTGGAAAGGAAAAGGGTCACTTTCGAATCTTGCTGCTACCATCATGACCACAGAGACCAGGGGCAGCAAGGGGAGCACCAGCGAGAGCATATGCTACCACCGGACGCCCCTATAGACCCATGCTAAAGACACCTAGTTTACGTCCACCCCCTCCATCAGGCTGTGATGTTGATATCACATCCCTTTGAAAAATGCTAGCTGTGAAAGAGCCCTCACCCAGGTTGCTCCCCTGGAGGAGAGGTTGGGAGGCAGGAAGGAGGAAGGGGCAGGCCGGCTGCAGGTGGAGCAGGCAGCACAAACCTGCAACTAGAGGCAGGGGCAAAACTTGTGTCCATTTAAAGAGATAGAAGAAGGACTACTGTGAAAGGATTGATTTTACTAAATGGTTCACACCAGCGACCGCTCCAAATCCCTGTTTTGTAATGAAAGAATAGGATGCTTAGTCCCAGCGCTGTAATTTGTATTCTTGTGCGAGACGGCTTGAGAACAGTTTGAAGTGAAAGATGACTGGACTAGCACCTGAAAGGACTCAGAGTTGGGAGAAGAGTAGTCCTGTATCAGTGAATTGGCACTAATGCTAGGAGAGAGCTGCCCAAGACGAAGATAGTGTTATTCTTGCTAAAAACCTGACTTGTATTAAAAAAAAAAAAAAAAAATTGGTGTTTAGGTAGTGGAACTAAGTGGGTCCATCTTCCTGAAGGCGGGACTTCCTGCTTCAAGTTCCAGAGCAGTAATGCTACCGACAAACAACAATGACACCCATTGGTTACTATGTATGGGGTGGTCTCTTCATGGATTGGTGCATTGGTGATTGGTGGGTATGAGACCATTGCTGCTTTAAAATGTAAAAATAAAATACGATGACAATAACTCTCCACTGTGCTCAACTTTCATTGCTCCCTTGTCTGCCCATTCAGCAGTGTTTTTGTAAAAATATTGTCCACACAGACATAAAGAAACATCGATTCCAGGGTATATTTTAACGTATTTAATTAAACTGGATCATATATCTTTACAGAGGCAGGCATTGCACACTATTTTTTTTTTTTTTTAAATATTATTTTTTGATCGATCTTGGGAAAGATTTTCTGGGAGAGGGAAGCAGTTACCCCACTTTCCATGTACAGACTTGGTCCAAGTCTGTACCCTTTAGGGGGAAAACTGACATGTGTTGATGCCTTCATGGGAAAACAACAATTGAGAATGCTTAAACTTTAAAACTGGCGGTAATACCCGTGGCACCGAAGGGATTTATGCAGCTGTGGGTGTTCTCCTTGTATAAATGTAATAAACACTGGACAAAATGCCTTGCGGGTGATAATAATTTTACTGCGGGGCGCAGTCGTGCCAACCAGATTAGAACTGGCGAGGCATTGAAATAAGAGGAGACAATGTTGACTGTGAAACATCCAGCGGCGGAAACGTTTTCTAAATATTTCCACAGCTTTTGACCTCACACATTTTTCGAAGAAGTATTAATAGAGCAGAAGTGTCCCAGCCATGGCTCAGATGGTGTGCGGTTGCTTGGTGTGTTTACAGTGGCCAGTGTTCTCTTGGGCGACAGTCTCCTGCGCCCCTCTTGGCCTTTCTTGGCCTCCTAGTGTATCTAAGGTGTTTGAGTGCTGCTGCCTGTGCTTCCTCCCAGACCAGGTGTCGCGCAGTGACGTGATGACGTGTTAAGCTCGTGCCCTCAGAGAACAGCGAGGAGGTGCGAGGTCGGAGAAGGGCTGTCCTTGCTAAGAGTTGAGGACTTGTACATCCAGCCGGGTTGAGCCGCAGCAAAGCAGCTGATGAAGTGCGGCTGAGAAGGGCGTAAGTGATAAGGATGCTAGCTAACGTAATGTCCAGGGCGCTGCCAACCACTGGGAGCGGCTGCTGCTCGGATATAGACTGGGCCGTCACATATCATCTGTATATATGTGCAGTTTATTGATAATGTAGTCGTTCTTAAAGGGGCTGTGGTCTGCTGTGAACAAGAATTGCTACTTTGCTTAACCAAACGTGGTGGTACTCCTGTTGACTTTTGAAGCATATGAAGCTGCGTGCACATACCAGGAGTCAAACCTGTGACCCCCAGAATGCACACTGCTCCCTGCAGCAGATGCGTTAATCCTCTGAGCCATCTCACTGGCTTTTAAATGGCAGGAATTCAGGTAGGAACATGATGGTCCCAAATATAGGATGGTCACCCTACAGCTGACTGCAATAAGCCCCAGGGGTTCTCTAAGCCACACTATCACACCCAGGCATCCATATGTGATGAGGACATGTCTAGCACTTTCACTATTAGGAGTAAAGCATGGTGTGCCCAACCCGCAGCCATAGGGGATATGGGTGTCTGTGTAGCACTGCGCTAGGAGCAATAAAGAAAGATATGCCTAACTGCATCCGTCTGTGATGAGGGTGTGCCTAGCACTTTCACTACTAGGAGTAAAGCATAGTGTGCCCAACATGCAGCCATAGAAGATATGGGTGTCTGTATGTCACTTCGCTAGCAGGAATAAGGGAAGATGTGCCTAACTGCATCCATATGTGTTGAGCATGTACCTCACACTTTCACACCTGGGAATAAAGCATGCCGTGCCTAACTTGCAGCCATATATGATGTGCCTGTATGCCTAGGTGGTTCGCAGGCTTAAAAGTTGAGCTAACACTGATCCACCTCAGGGAAGTCCTCCCTTGCTCCCTGTCAGAGCTCGAGCCCCTGTCTGCATCACTTGCAGTTGCCATGCCTTGGCCTGAATAGATTCTACTTACCTTCAGAGGCTATTCTGCAGATACTAAAATGGCCGCTCTCAAGTGAGTGACAGCGAACATGCCTGTACTTCCTTGCGTCCATAAGCAATGGCTTAGAGGAAAGACCGTCGTAGTTCTGCGGCAGGTCCCTGGTGTTGCCTACCAGATTTTCTACCTATTGGTGATGACTGTATGTCTTACTGTTGACTTCTTGTCTGGTGAAACAGGGCTCTTCCAGCTCTGCTATTGATAGATCTCACTCTGACTCCATGTAGTACGCTTCATATACGCTACTTTAGCAGCAGTGTTTGGAGGCGGGATGAAAGAAAAAAAAGGCAGTGGTTATGCTATAGTGTCTTGGGAATGTCTACAAAGATGCAAGTTTGACGTACTCTTCGGAATAATACATTTAAACTCAGTCTTATATTGCTAATTCAGTAAATACAAAACTGATGAAGAGTGTAGAGCTTGTACCCAACAATAAATAAATATAAGGGGTGCAGAACATAGGAAAACTATCTCAATATTGGTTATTATGAACTGGTCTATTATCAGTACCAAAGGGCACGGGCAATGAAGGGGTCAGAAATATACTAGAATACCACAGCTGGCGAGACTAAAATGTAGCTCCTAAATCTCTTCTGGAAGAAGCAGGAATCCTAAGCATGGGTTAACAAAGAGAAGCTAACCTTGTGCTGACGCAAACACAGAAATGGCTCTTAGGAGTGCAGGCCAGGAAGGGTGAAAACCTCTGGATCAATAGAAAAGCAAATGAGAAATTGCACACCCAGCAGACAATCAATAAGAACATATGACAGGGTGTTTCATTTTAGACAACAGTGTGTGTGAAATCGTAATAAAAATGTAACCTTGTACCCCTCTTTTTAATTCTTTCAGAGATTGGGAACACCAACACGCTGAGAACATGATAATAGCGTTAGTTGTGTCCTCTCCACACTGTAGGAAGTAAGATAACATTGACAGTTTGTTACACACATCAGAAATTATTTCTTTGAGCTTAATAATTAGCGCTCGTGTGACCCAATTCACCTGAAGTAGGACGCTTGACTCATCACTGCTGGTATTCAAATTTGAGGCCAGCAAGTATCACACAGATCTTTCTAGCAGGTGCCTTAACAAAGTGCTGTCTTATCTGTATGTTACCTTTGACTATTCAAGTTCCTAATAAGGGTGGTATGTGTGCTATAAAATTGCAGACTTCAAAACAAATTTAGAAAAGCACTCCCTATAAATTACATCAACATTATTAAGTTGGGAAAAGAGTTCAAAGAATGTCAAAGCAAAAAGTGTGGTTTCAACGAAGAGAGTTTATTAAAAAAAATATTGTATGGAACTGTTGTAAAATCCAACAAGTGACATTTATTGATTAATTTATCTTATAAAAGTTCCTCAGAATCCAACAGCCCGCGCGTTTCGTTACATCTACGGAACTTCTTCAGGGCATATTGATTTTGAATCCTACATGGCGTAGGTTGTATATGAAACTAGTTCGGATTGCACCAGAAATACCAGCTTTTGCTTTGAAAGCTGTGCTTTGTCTTCAGGTAGAAAGAACTCTACATCCCCACCCGGCCCAAGTTTTCTAAAAAAAAAAAGCCACTACATTTGATTTTCTGTGAACTTTCCTGCTGTGGTCATAGGTCACACAAATTCTAAACTAGATCACCATATAAATGGTTCCTGGGCCATGCATGCCTACAATTTATTTTTATTTTCTATTAATTTATTTGCATTTTTACCGTCTTCAGGCTCTCCTCTCTGTCTAGCCAACTTCATTGCTGGCCAGCTGCTCTTTGTAGTCATGTGTAAGTTTCTCTGCAGACCATATTCCAACCTGCTGCTCATGCTATGCCCTACCTGTTCACCACTGCTTTACCATGGCTTCTCCCACTATTTTGGCTTGGTGCTTGAAGGCCACACTGCATAGATGCAAGCAGCCTCCGTCCGGAAATGGAACCCTCCTGTGAGGTGCAAACATTTCCTATTCTGGT
Organism: Calotriton arnoldi; assembly: GCA_963921515.1. Classification (NCBI taxonomy): domain Eukaryota; kingdom Metazoa; phylum Chordata; class Amphibia; order Caudata; family Salamandridae; genus Calotriton; species Calotriton arnoldi. Next base: position 342,944 of record CAWUFW010000441.1, read on the forward strand.
ACTAAATAAAGAGCCAGCATGATGAATCGAATGTGGCCACCGTCACTGGCTGCTGGGCTTTAGTGTTTGATTATTTCTATATCGAGCATAAACGTTTGGATTTGCAAGTGCTGGCTTAGAAAATGCTACAGAGGTGTTGCACAGAGGGAGGTGATGTCTTATTGTATGGTTATTGTTTGATGTCTGTGGAATGTATAGGGTTGGGGGGGGGGGGTGCCCAGTCTGATTCCTGTCCCCTCCACTCAACCAAATCAATGGCAAATTGTTCTAAATGACACAATTGGTCTCACACGGGCCGTATTTATTCAAATGACAAGAAGAAACTTAAATTGGGCAAATACTAACCATTAACACAGGATTATCAAACAGCTGTTTACATCTTCCTTAACATACTCAAAATTATACGCATATACTTTAAAAAGTGATAGGTATCAGAAGTATATACATGATGAGTCGTATAACTGAAAAGGGGATTGATTAGTTGCACAGCGCTCAGGTCTAGGTTCACATTCCAAATTCAGAGAAATCGGAGATTGTCCTCTTTGGCTCGCCTTCTTTGATCGATTGGAGTCCTTGGTGGCCTGAGGAGTTGTCTCCACCTCTCTCAGCTCAATCTACGGTTAAAATCCTTGGCATCCAGATTGACAATGCGCTCTCTCTGAGGCCTCAAGTCCAGGCCTTAGTGGGCACCTGCTTTGGCATGCTACGCATGGTAAGAAAGTTCCTTCCTCTTCTCTCGCTCAACACTAGGGAAACAGTGAGTGTTTCAGGCCTTGGTGACGTCCAGACTGGACTACGCTAACATTTTGTACCTAGGCCTGCCTGGTTATCTCCTCCAGCGCCTTGAAGTGGTCCAAAATGCCGTGGCTAGACTGGTCCTTAGGCTTAAACCCAGGACACACATAGCCCCTCATCTCAAACGTTTACACTGGCTTCTGGTGAAAGCGAGGATTAAGTTTAAGGTCCTGGTAATGTTCTTTAAAGCCCTCCACGGTAACGGTGCAGGTTATCTCAAAAGGAGAGTTAGTCTCTACGTACTTGCCAGATTCCTGAGGTCCTCTTCTTTGGGATTTGCTTGCGTCCCCAGAGTACGCCTGGCCCGTATGAGCGGCAGATCTTTCGGGTTTTTGGGAGCTCAAGCATGGAATCAAATACCCGCTGCTCTGAGAGCCACAACTGACCTGGCAGCCTTCAAGAAACACCTTAAAACGTGGCTTTTCCACGGCTAGACGTGCTTATGGGTCCTGTTGGCGTGAACCAATCAGCGCTGGGACACTCTTGTTGAGTAGCTGTGCGCTTTACAAGTGCGTTCATTCATTCATCCATACACACACAGGCAAAACCAACTGCCTCATTAGGGAAGATTCCAGGCCACCATGCAGCCAAGTACCTGTCCTAGAGCAGTCCTGCCCAATCCACCAGATTTAGGGGTCCTAACCCTAGCGCTGAGACCATGGGCTGTAGCTCTGTGCCCTACTCCGCGACACTGAGCCATCATGATTTGATACCACCCGTGTGGGATAATTCACACAGAATGAAAATGTATAGTGACCACCTCTTTCTTATACCAAGCTGATTTCAGTCAAATCTAATAGTGTGCTGACTGATGATGTGCTTACTTCTTCCCACCATCAGTTTACGACCTACAACTAGGAAGCATTGGGCTTGGGTGGGTGAGAGTTAGTTTTCTGTTGACATCAGGTTTGGGGTGGCCAATGGCAAGAAAGGCTGAAGTCGCCTCCGACTGGACTTCTTAAGTTGCTTCTTCCTGCGATCATGGCCCAACTTGGCCCTTGCTTCCTAACCAACAAGTAGAAAGTGGCAAGTCCACCTAGGTAGAAGAGGAAACCTGTGTCCGGACTACTCAGGCCTTGCTGTGGCATGGGCTTGCCATGGCTAAGAAATTGCAAGAATAGGGGAGTTGAAGGAACCACGTGCACCCTAGCCTACTATTACTCTTTCCTAACCAATGTACTATCGTCCTGAGTGTGTTACGAGTGTTTGTGGGTGGAGTCTGGGTTTAATGTGGGAAGTGTGGGTACTAAATATCAGAAGACGGATCCTGAAGTTTGAGGTTGTAACATACACGTTACCTTGCACTCGTAAATATAGGGCCTATGTTTTCTTCACTGGAACTGCACAGTGCTTTTCACCTACAATGGATTCTTCATTTGGTGACGAGGGACAAACTGTGGTCAATTTTTACTGCGTGAAATCAGTGAGTATTTATTGTATTGTATTTTATTGCAAGATTTACATAGCACTTACAGTATTTGACACTCAAGTGTCAAGAAAGATGCCCACAGCCTCCCCACTGCATATTCTGTTGGAGTTTAGAGGAGTAATTTCTACCTATTCTGATCAGCCTATTGTTTGCTGGAGCACCTGCCTATATGGATAGCATAGTACACTGTGTACAGTATGTGGTTTTAAGGGTGTTGCCTTTGCTTTGATCCATTGTGGCAAGTATGTTCATGTCGTGTGTGATGAGCACTGAGGTGCAGTTATCGTTTTATAGGACACAGTGTTTAACAGTGTGATGGATGAAGAAGTGTAAGAGACAGGCTTGTAGTATATGTCTTTTGTAAGCTAGCATCTGTGAACAGCTCTGCAGGCACCCTTATGATATTTCTTATAATTATAGTTCACTAAGCTGGTTACCCCACTGGGTTGTCCATTCTCAGATAAGTTTATGGTCCTAAGATGGAGGTAGAAATGGTGGAAAGATCTGCTGGGGTGGATTTATTACTATCATCCTATATCTGTTTTTGTGAGATGTAACAAAGCGGTTATAGTATGTAGCTGGGTGGGACTCACATAGTGGACTAAATTAAAGTCCCCCTTTGGCCAGTGGTATGTGGAAGATCTCTTCAGTTATCCTAAGCCTGTTCAGATGATGATGGTTGTTTGGTTGCTGTGGATTAGTACCGTATTGGGAGAGAGACACGACCTGTAAAGATTCCACCTTATGTGAGTGTAAGAGGGTCCAGCAGTATATAAGAGTTAATATGCAGCCTGCTTGAACTACAATTGCCGGCCCAGCTGGTGAGTGTTCTGGTGTTACTGTTTGTGAGTGCCAGGAAATGGCATTATTGCATAATATCCAGGCTAGGCTTAGGGTAGCCTTTCATATTGTACCTGGACATAGAAAGTTGTGTACTGGTTGGGCTGTTACATATCTGTGGATTGTAGATTGCACTTCAAGGAGCGATCATTATTCCAGGTTCTATTTCAGGGCTATGGGATGATGTAGGTAGCTAGTTTTAACCTCTCTTCTGAAGTGTAAATGTTTTTTTCCTACCTAGAGGTTTGTTGTACCTGTCTTCTGTATCAGCTTAGAAAAGATGAAAGGCTGGGTTAGTTTCAATATAGACTTGAACCTCTGGAGTTCAGGGTGTACACGACTGTGGGGGGGCGTAGTATTCCACTGAGTCTTTTATCATTCCATATACTGAGTACCATTAAGTTGGATAGTGTAATATCCTGTGTGTCTCCACTCCCTGTATGTCCGAGTCGCAGTCTGGGCTACTAAGAGCGAATGATGTCATCGAATGTTGGCGTGTGGTGTGTAGTGAAAGCCAGGAGATGGGTACAGTTGGAGGGAGGGTGGAGCCCTTACAGGACTTACTTGCTGTTGCAGTAACCTAAAGGCCTAACATAAAATGAAGACTTTACTTCCTGCTTCAATCCCTCCAGGGTTTGTATAAAGACTCGGACTTCCACCTACAAGAGATAACTGTAACACTTTTTATATATAGTGCTTAAACAACAAAGTTTTAAGCACTATGTACAAAAATATATCGTCCCCGGAATGTAGCTGGATGCACGCTCCCTATTAACAGTGCTTTGAAACTATAAAAATAAGGCATAAACTGCTATATTAAAAAGTTATTATCTCAATTCCGACGCCTCCTTTACAATTGGGTGGAGGCCCTCCCATGAACGTCAATTCACCAAAATGCCTGGGGTTGCGGAAGTAACAGCACACGCCCATTGACCTTCAAGAATACTCATACACAAATGCTTACACTTACACACATTCACACTTACATACACATTCTCACAAGACACTCACCCGCAAACACGCACACGACATACATTTAAAAGCATTTTTTTTTACTTACCTCAGCTGCCAAGGAAGCCATATTCCAACTAATTGTACTCCAATTTATATTACACGAATAGTGAATAATGGACTATTATTCACTATTAGCGTAATAAAGAAATTGAGAGAAAACAAAAGGAGTGGAGCTCCAACCGTTGTCCAAAAGGACGAGCTGGCCCTGTGTTCCTGGCACTGATTTTGCCACCCCTAAGGCCAGGAGTCACAAAGACAAGGAGCAAGACAGGGGTCGCAACTGCGACCCCTGGTAAATGACGTCCATGCGCCGTCCCGTGCAGTGCTTAATTTGAGCCGTTGCTTTCCGGTGCTGAGCACCGGCACTTAATTGATTTCTGGTGCTCGGCACCGGCACCTAATTGTCAACACCACACTTAGGGCAGTCTGCCACATGGTGGCACTGCTCATGTAATTTAGAGATTAACAGTATACCAGTTGTTTAGGAAAACAATATACATAAAAATATTGCTAATACCTGCCTCCCCAGGTTTGGTTAGCTTTGGGGACCTGGAATAATCCGAACTGTCGCATTTATATGCGAGAGAGATGGTTAGTAGTTGTTTTGGCAGCAATGACAAGGGCGATGGGTGGTGCAAGCTGCAGTTGCCTCCTGGTCAGAGCCCTGGCACTTAATATTTTACAAATTAAGCACTGGTCCTGTGTAGGTCTAGTGCTGGTAAAAATGCGAAAAGGAGACCCGCTCAGGAATAATGTCAACAAGCAAATTAAATGACATTTTCCAGCAGCCAACGGTGCCACATAACTCTGTGAGCAGACAAGCACTGTCTCTTTAAACATCTCACAAACGTCAGATTCGGTATCTACTAGAAATAAGGGGCCTGATTTAGGGCGAGATGTTAAGCGAGTCACCTTTTCATGTCTTCTACTGTTGTTTGCAGAAGTTTCGGAGTGACCCGCTGAGTAAGGCCTTTATGACTCATGTGCAGGGCCAGCCATTATCTCTTCCGCATGACATCATTATAGAGCTATCATGTTAACAGCTTGTTAGCGTCCAACACAAAACACATTAGTCACAGAGGGCTCTGTGTAGAGGCAGACAGTGTGTTTGAACTCTTGTCTCGGCTGCCTCAGCCTCTTCCTGATTGTGGGGAAGATAACGCCTTCCTGAAGTCACTCAGGGCCAGATATATCAAAAGGTTTTACCCATTCTGTGACCATGGGAAAATGTGTTCATTACACCACCCTTTGTTTGGAACCCAGCGATTTAATAACAATGTTGAAGTGTTGGCTTTGTGCACCATGAAAGCCAATGAGGCATGAAAACAGAACTGCTTGCCGCATCAACAGTTATGTGGTAACAGCCTAAGTGGCCTGGATTACCTGGCCTGCACCCTTGTGAACTTTGACTCCTCTGCACGCTTGAGAAGGTGAACCGTACCTGCTGAGTGACTGCTTACACTGAACCCCTGTGAACTGAGCCCCCTCCCCCACCTTTGTGAAAATGACTGTGAGAAGTTGGCCTGGTATATGCTGTTCACTAATTAAAGTGGACACCTTGCACCAGGGCAAATCGACTCTTATGGTAGATAGGTTTAAGACAACCTTTTAAAGAAAGCTATCCTAGTGGTAGCTGTGGAGAGCAGCCTTCAGGCTAAGTCTCGGAGGAATGTAAAGCAGCTTGTTTTACCATATAATCTCTTGAATCACCAAATGAAAAGACACCACACAGGTATATATATCAAATATATATGTATTTATTTCTAAATAACTCTCTACTAATCTCTTTATGAGATTAGAAGACAAACATATGCACAAATCAACGTTTCACAATAAGTTAAGCACAAAATATGGCTGGGGCCCTAGGGGCGTACCAGACCATATACTAAGTAAGAGACTTAGGGACAACGACTTGCAGGGAGACAAGGCCTAGGGCCTTCAGAAGTGCTGGGGCCTCACGAAACCACCCAAGGCAGGTAAGTAAAGGACCCACGGGGGACGCGTGCAGTGTGGATACACAGGCGCGGATCGCCGTTGACTTCAATGGGGCAAGTCGCGGTTGGAAATAAAGAGTTTTAGGAGACTTCGGGAGAACCTACAAGCAAGTCACTTACAGGGTAAGTAGTTCTAGGGCCCACACCCACAGGAGCACCGTAGTGCTGGAGTTACCTCACCCAGGAAGCCGGGTGCACAGGTGTCCTTTGGTGTCGGGTCGCGGCGTCGTTTTCAATGGCGAACAAAGAAGACTTGCTGCTTGCGGGAGCTGAAGAAGTGTCCGGTGGAATCCAAGCCTGGATTCTGAATAAGGATGACCTGAAAGCAGAGGGGACAGTGTTCAAAGTCACTTGGCAGTGACCCGGGGCAAGGAAGATGGATGCCCACCGTCGTCGGTCGCTTCAGGTCGGTTGCGGGTGCCTTGACTCTTCAGCCACGTGGTCCAGGAGGCGTCGACGACGACCAGGAGCTGGATTCGGTGTGTCCCTCGACGTCTGCAGCTGACTGCGGTGTTGGCAACTCGATCGGAGCCAACAAGCCTTGGCAGCCGCAAGTCTCGGGGAGATGAAGAAAAGTCGATGGCGCAGACCAGCAAGGTCTGAGGAACTCACCCAGCGAGGGTAAGTCAGGGCAGGCCTGGAGCAACCAGGGAGCCCTTTGGTTTCTTTAAGAAGTCTTCTGGGAACCCACAAGCCGGCGGGCAAGGGATCGCGAAGACACCTCGGGCGGAATCACTCAACAGGGGCCCACGGTCACTCGGGACGGTGTAGGCCTCTGATCTTCGGAGGGATTCCTGCTGGAGGTCGGGACCACACGTGGTCCAAAGCACAAGTTCGTAGAACGTTGTGAAGGGGTTGCACTCGACAATAGTGCACGGTACCCAGGGGTCGCGGTTCCTCGTTACTCGTGGGGTCCACTTGCCTCAGCTTTGCTGGGGACTCACGATGGCCTGGGAGAGGTCAGGAAATCCACTTCTTGGGCTGCAGGGACTTCGGACTCCGGCGGGAGCGGCGTAGTTTGCGACCGTCGTTGTCGTTTTTGGTGCCTGCCAAGCAGGGAGTCACTCCTTGACTCCAAGGGAGATTCTTCTGTCTTCCAAAGGTAGTGGAACGTCGAAGGGCCAGGATTCTTCTGTAGAGCGTCGTCCAGGGGTTATCTGCTTTGCAATGGCAAGGTTCCCCCTCTTATACTAAAAGAGGGGATGGACTAGCTCTATGACCCCACCTATGGGAGGGTCAAGGGAGGGGTGGCTACACCCACTTCCCTTTGTCCAGTTTCGCGCCAGAGCAGGGGCAGGTAGCCCCTGAGCTGGTTTGAACTGGCATATGCACAGAGGAGCCTTCTGCTCCCCCAGTGCAGGACTTCAAAGCACTCTAAGAGTGCACCCACCCAGCCCCAATACACTAAACCCTGTCTGGGAGGTGGTCACACCTCCCTGTGACAGGATGCCTATTGTTGGGCTTCCTCCACTGTGAGTTTCGGTCATCAGCAGGAGGGCAGCCCAGTGTCTGTGACTGGTGGCATCCATTTTGTGATGCCAGGGCTCTTCAGGATTCTACCGCGTTTCCACAGCGGGTACATGTCTTATCCCTCTAGAAGGGTGGAAGGCTACCCCCGCCACCAGGATTGGCGGGGGGGGGTAGTATTCCAAGATGTTTGACACCAAACACGACATGTTTTGATGCAGCCATTCCAAAGTTAGCATTTTACCGCGAGGATATAATGCACTTAAGAGTATATGGTTTAACCGCATCCACAAACAGCCCCAGAGAATAGACTCTGAGAGCTGCAGAGGGCCCTGCTCAGGCAGAGGCACCCCCTCACATAGAAGCCAAGCACCCTGCCCTCAGGATTGATAGGGCCTGCCTTAGGGGTGACTGATAGGTTTATATGTGTGTGCTGGAGAGATATAGGAAACCTATATCTCAGTGAGGGGTGCTAGCACCACCTCACCCAGGCCTCAGTAGCAGGCCTGTGGTGTCAGATTTAGACTGCTTCCCAGGGGTGGCATAACACATGCTGCAGCCCCTGGTAGGCCTGTGAAGTACCTATGCCCTGGGCACCTAAGGTACCATATACTAGGGACTCATAAGGCACCACAGTATCCAATCACTAGTGCACCTAGAGTGCACTCCATGTCATTTAGAGAGAGCAGATAGACTGGGGCCCTGAATAGCAGGGTCCCAGTCCAACTAAGTCATAAACCAGCAAAACACCATAAAAAAAGTGGGGGCAACCATATAGTCAGATTCCACCTTCCTACAATGACCCTTGCCTAGGGTGACCAGGGGACTCCATGTCATTGGGACACAACTTATACAGTTCTGGATTTTAATATAACATATTAGTGCATCCTGGGATTTGTAGTCTTAGTTCATTTTAATTGAGCTGATTGGACCAATATATCTGATAACAATGATATGTAAAAGCAAAGTCCAGAAATGGAAAAGTGGTGTCCCAGTGACAGTGAGCCATCTTGTGCCCCTAAGCATGCCTACTGAGTGATTGTTTACCCCGCACCCTGTCAACTGCACCCCGTAATCTCCCTGCAACCCCTGTGATCAGTCCTTCTGCACACTTGTGAACTATGACCCTTGGGTGACTGATGCTGCTGCATCAGTGTGATTTTTAAAAAAAATTTTTTTTTAGGCCATGGCATGGTAACTGTAAAGGAAATCGTCCTTTAGGGACTGCAGGTGTAGCTTTTAATAAGAATGTCTTGATGTTGGAAATTCTATATGTAACATCATCTAGTGCCTTTGTTGCATTTGCGTACAGAAGTTACGTTTGTTTCAGTGTTGTGCGACCTGGAGTGCTTCTGCAGCAGGAGCACGTGTTGTGTCAGAGAGCAGTGTTCTGATTGGTTGAAGTGTTCCGAATGCAGAGCAAGCCGCATGCGCGAGGCAGACAAAGATGAAGATAGCTTTTTAGGCTGAATGCACCAGCTTATTTTGAGGCTAATTACAGAACAGATGCCCCAGGCGTCGGCATAAGCAGGGGCTAATTAGTAAAAAAAAAAAAAGTGCCGGGGCTCTCGTCAGGAGGCAGCTTGCACCAGCCCATTTCTCCTGTTAGCGCCACCTAAAACAGAGCCAACTACTAACCAGGAAAGTGGGGAGAGGATGTGGCGTAATGGCCAGAGCTGTCGATTTCGTAGCCGGTTTGAGTCTCAGCTTCGGCTCAACATCCTGTGATTCTGGGCAAATCACTTAATTTCTCTGTAAATTAATGTGTCCTTACCTGGTGCTCATGAAAAGCACTGGTGTTGATAATTAATTGCCGGTGCTGAGCACCCGAAACCACCGGCTCCAATTAAGCACTGGGCATTAGGATGGAAAGAGCTCATGGGGTCCCCTCTCTGCTACTGAAAGTAGAGAGCCTTTGCTACGATATCTTGAGGTAAGGTCGATGCCATCCTACATGAGGAACAAAATAGATTAGATGAAGGCACTTTGTTTCAAGGGCGCCAGGATTTCAAGCCTTTTGAGTGTGCTGCACAAATAGCCAGCATAGACCTGTTGAAGGATGAAGAATATTAACCTCCATCGCCACTGTTGAGATGTGGGTCTTACTGACAATGCCAGCCTTTGCTATTACTCTGTACAACCTCATACGTCACTGTTGAGATGTGGGTCTTACTGACAATGCCAGCCTTTGCTATTACTCTGTACAACCTCATACGCCACTGTTGAGATGTGGGTCTTACTGAAAATGCCAGCCTTTGCTATTACTCTGTACAACCTCATACGCCACTGTTGAGATGTGGATCTTACTGACAATGCCAGCCTTTGCTATTACTCTGTACAACCTCATACGCCACTGTTGAGATTTGGGTCTTACTGACAATGCCAGCCTTTGCTATTACTCTGTACAACCTCATACGCCACTGTTGAGATTTGGGTCTTACTGACAATGCCAGCCTTTGCTATTACTCTGTACAACCTCATACGCCACTGTTGAGATGTGGGTCTTACTGACAATGCCAGCCTTTGCTATTACTCTGTACAACCTCATACGCCACTGTTGAGATTTCGGTCTTACTGACAATGCCAGCCTTTGCTATTACTCTGTACAACCTCATACGCCACTGTTGAGATGTGGATCTTACTGACAATGCCAGCCTTTGCTATTACTCTGTACAACCTCATACGCCACTGTTGAGATTTCGGTCTTACTGACAATGCCAGCCTTTGCTATTACTCTGTACAACCTCATACGCCACTGTTGAGATGTGGATCTTACTGACAATGCCAGCCTTTGCTATTACTCTGTACAACCTCATACGCCACTGTTGAGATGTGGATCTTACTGACAATGCCAGCCTTTGCTATTACTCTGTACAACCTCATACGCCACTGTTGAGATTTGGGTCTTACTGACAATGCCAGCCTTTGCTATTACTCTGTACAACCTCATACGCCACTGTTGAGATTTGGGTCTTACTGAAAATGCCAGTGTTTGAAAATGCTCTGTACAAACTCATACGCCACTGTTGAGATGTGGGTCCTACTGACAATGCCAGTGTTTGAAAATGCTCTGTATAACCTCATACGCCACTGTTGAGATGTGGGTCCTACTGACAATGCCAGTGTTTGAGAATGCTCTGTACAACCTCATACGCCACTGTTGAGATGTGGGTCCTACTGACAATGCCACCCTTTGAGAATGCTCTGTACAATTACACTAATGACCTAAGGGTATATGTTTCACAGGCCAGTCCCAATAGGTTCCCCAAATGTTTGCTCAAGTTAGAGCCTGCCAACCATTGCAAAAGATTAGAGTCTTCCGTAGGCAGGTGAATTCTATCTTCGGGGTCTCCTTAGCTCTTAAAGCTGACAGGATGACCCAATGAGTTGAATGCTCGTTGCTGAAACATGCAGTGATCTGCAGGTCATGAGTCTGAATTTCAGCAAGTCCAAATCAGGCTTTAAATCTCCTGACGTTAATAAAGTGAGCATCGCTATATTGTGTAATAGCAACTGTAAAAAACTGGATTACTTGGGGTGGGTGACTACCCTCAAGGAATAATCACAACTCTTGTCAGTGTGAGCCCTTAAAGTCACTAGATTAACCTGAGCTCAGTGCCCTCTTAGCTGTGGCACAGAGCAGACGGGTGTAACGTAGAGGCGATGTGTAAAGTATTCAAGCACTTGTATATATAAAAAACTAAACGTGGTTCTCCCAGGGATTGGGCGTGTGGGGAGTGTGCTATGGTAATCCTAGTGTGCTACCACATCTAACATTAAAATCCAGTTTGAGGCAGTCACTCTACCCACAACAAACCCAGAGAAATACGCCTGGCAGGAAAAAAGAAGAGTCCTTCAGCAACCAGACAGTGAATCCACAAGAATTGTCTTGGCATCTTGTTCTCTCACCTTTCAAGGGTGCCCCAGGGGTTATATGTAAATCCAGCAGACCTGTCAAGAAGGATTTGACACTCAAGTGTCAAGAAAGATGCCCACAGCTTCCACACTGCATATTCTGTGGAGTTTAGAGGAGTCACTTCTACCTCTCCTGATCAGCCTATTGTTTGCTTCTGGGAGGCATTTCATACCTATTCACACATATCTAAGGCTAATTACTGGCTGGGAGAAGCTAGAGAGCCAATGCAAATTAGCCTCCAGGAACTTCAGTTAGGGAAGCGGAAGCTACAGAATTGACTTGGCCCCTCAAATGTAAATCTTTGCCCACAAAAAAAGCCTACATTTTTAAAATTAGAAACAAGATTAGGCAAAGGTTAGGGGGAGGTTGCGAAATTGCATAATTCTTTGGATGAAGTTTAGCAAAATTCCATAAAAAATTAGGTGGAATTAAGTTTTTAGAGTGAAATGTGATTTGCAGGTATCTTGCTTGACGTTTTTCACCTGAACACACACTTTGTGTAGAGAAGTCTTGTGAGATACCTAAAGGAGACTGGGCCAAGCAGAAAATATCTCTTGTAAAAAATAATGCAAAATTTTATAGTGCAAAGGTTGTGATTATTACTTTGTGAAGTTCCGATAGTACATGAATTTCTCTTACATAGTTAATATTTAGTGGAGGCCTAGGCACAGGCCCCATTTGGCAGGAGGCCACAGGTTATCCTAAAATATACCTTACGTTTTGCAAGCATTCAGCTTTAGCAAATTCTTATTCAATCACTCTTAAATTGGAAAGAAGGCGAGCCCACTGGTGCGGAGTATGGTTTTATTGTACTTCAAAATAATCTTAGTACCATCAGCATAAGACATTAATTCCAGGTCAGAAGAGATAATAATGTCCAATAAAGGTTTCATGTAGATATTAAACAGAATTGCAATCAGGAGGATCCCTGGGGCACAGGCAGAACACCAGAGAGATCTTGCATTAAGGGAGTGGGGGTAGCATAGGAAGCAGCTGAACCAAGAATGGTCTTACCCCTGCACCCCTACTGTCTCCAAATGGTGAACCGGTATTAAATGAGCCTCTGTATCAAAGGCAGCAACAAGGTCTAACAGGATAAGGCTGGCCGAATGCTCCAAGTCCAAAGTGAAGGAAGTGACCCGATTAGGGCCACCCGGGTCACTCACGACCACCTCTCAGCCTTCCATACAAATGAAGAGTCGGTCAGACAGTAGAGAATACAAACCAAAGGTATTTATTAGGAGTACACTCGAGTGGAGTCCGGTCTGACCAGCCTCCTTAGATTGCTGCAGAGGGACTGACTTCTGCCAACATGGTAACACATAATGTACATCTCCAGAACCGCTAAAGACACGCCCAGACGGGAAATTTCCAGTTGGTAGCTGATGAACAAAGGAGGTACTGAAGAATGAGTTGCAATCCTGGGACCGGGTACATGCTATCTCAGCATCAAGGTTACTCTGCCTGCGCCCCACCGGTCTAAGGGTGGGAGCAGGCCTATCTAGCGGGAAAGGTATGTGATGAAATACAAAAAGGTATTGGAGAAATACAAAAAAAAGAAAACAATATCGAAGCTGCTGTTGAGGCAGACAGAGTGAGACAGAAGTTAGTATCGATCATGGTTCGAAATGGCTGCTCAACTTAAAATGGTGCCGCGAATGCTAACTTTACATAGAGCAATATGTAAGCAAAACGAGTGCATAACATTTACATTTCAACAGACCCTCCTTTTAGCATAAGCTTACTATTTGAAGTTGAGAGAATATGGAATATAGCATGGCATGTATATAATAAATGATCTTCAGAATTCAGAGCAATCCATGTATTCAGCATCAAGGGAAATTGAGTCCTCAAATATCCCCTCGTCTATCTGCATAAAACTGTCTATTTCTTTCTGAGTCATAATCACAGCATGAGTATCGTGGGTGGGTGTCTTCTGGTTTGGGGTGAGAAGTGTAACACAATAAGAGCAACAGGCTGGGAGACATTGTATACAGATGCAACAGGTGAGGAAAATGCCAGCGACTATGGCCAGGAAAGCAAGGATCTTCCAACCCCAGGACGTAAACAGACTCCAAAACCACCCAGATAGGGTCCAAGTACCATTTTCCTGCTGAATGTCGGAGGAGAGTCTGTGTAGTTTCTGTATGGCAGCATATATGTTGGGGGCGTGTCAGGTATATATACACAACAGCTACTACCAATGACGCGACAGGCCCCTCCCCGATCAGCAAGGATGACGTCTAACACCATCTGGTTTTGTAAGGTAACGAGTCTCGTAGCCTGAAGCTCAGCAGTGATATTGGTCAGAATCCCTGCTGTTGTATTAATGACCCCTTCTACAACTCTCGTGAGTGGACTAATGTTAAGGCTATTGGACATGGGACCCCAAAAAGATACAATACCTTTCATGGCATCCTCAAACTGCTGCAAAGTGGTATCTGTCTGATCTATATCTTTTGTGTCAATAACCCTTCTCACTCGTAACAAGTACACACTTCTGCTCTGCAGCCGATGGTCTTTATGGTAGTTGGGCAGAGCGACATACACTGGGGGAAGAAGGAAAGAGAGGTAACATCTGCCTGACCATCCCCTAGGCAGCCAAACATAAGCCTGAGATCCACAAACGAAGTAGACATTAGGGGGCAAAACCAAGGGTGGACTATTAATTGTGCTAAGTGGGAACGTAAAATTACATTTGCTGTACCCCACCTCAACCTCCCCCCGTCCCTGAACACAGAAAGCAGCTGTGGAGCTGACCACAGACACCGGTATTGGCTTATCCCTAGTCACATTACGGTTTTGGAAGGAGCGGAAGTACTCAGAGGTGTTAAATGTCTGAAAATCAGCCATTTCCATTTGAAGCCATGTACTATTCTTCACCTTATCATACTTGCGCATACAAGAGTCTGGGGACAAAGTACCAGAGATGTTTAATCCTGCCTTGGAATAAACCCATGATGGAAACGTATATAATCAGTCACAGTGTTAGAATCTGCAGGGGTCATAATCTGACGGGAGTGGTGGTGGAAATGGTGGTGTACCATTACAAGTAATTCAAACCAGCCCTCGCAACTTCCAAGGTATGACAAAGGCATTGACAGTAGATTATCTCTCTTATGAGTGACTGAGGGGAGCAATCTACAGACCCAACAATTTGTTATGTTAGACACGTCATTAGCTTGGTGCAACATTTGTATAAAAACATTATCAGTGTAGGTCTTTCGGTGTTCTCCCTTGTGAGGAGCCAAAGTGATAAACATGTGTTCAGGAGGAACGGGTGTTGTACCAACAAGGGAATGCATAGGATACTTCTCATCCAGAAAGTAAGATATCCCTAGTACAATTATTAGTGTAATAACAACTATTGATGCAAAAACAATTTTACTTTTCGTGGACCAACCCCGCTCTGGACGCAGAGGTGCAAACGGTTGTTCTTCCTCGGTAATGGGCCAACCAAATGGATACAGCGCAAAACAAGGGAAAGAGAATACAATGAAACTGATAACAAAAAGGGGCAAATGTTCCCAGTGACCGTCTGAGCCTCACTGGTAGACTCCTATTGTTCATCAACGTTGGCACTGTTGAGCACCGGCGGTGGAGTTGTCCGATTCTAGCTCTTGAAGAAATCCCACGTCGCACAGGATAATGTACCCCCCTCCAGGGGAGCACGTTCGATTTATCCTGACCAATGTCCGAACAATGCACCAGTCTCGCCTCTCCCTAAACTACTGTTGCCTGACTTGTCGAGTCCATTCCTGCTAATCTGACTTTTCCTTTGATGCACTGTTCCTCCGTCGGGGGCGCAAATTGTACCTAGCTACTCCAGGCACAGAAGAGTCAGTAAAAAGGGGCTCAGACACTGAGGGGCCAGTAGAGAGGGGCTCTTGAATTGGCTTAATCTCCGGGGGCACTGCTGCATTTAGCACCTTCTCATTCTCTGCCTCTGTTTGGGTCCACGTGAGTTTAGCATCCAAAAAGGGGACGAACCGCGTCCGAGTCCCCTATTCCATCTCAGACCCACTGATCATAAGGTAAGGGTAGTGGCACATTGCGGCAGTGTTGACTATGAATCCAGTTCTTTCGGCCTGTGACCTTGACTGCAGTGTGGGTGGCAAGGAGCACCTGGACTGGCCCCTTCCACCTCGGCTCCAAGTTCTTCTTTCTCTGGAAATTTCGGATTAATATATAATCTCCAGGCAGAATATCATGTCCTTGCCCCTCAGGTACTGGCGGGAGGGAATCCTGGATTTGTTGATGAATAGAACACAGACTTTTAGTTAACTCATACAGATAGTCCACTAACAGAGGATATTCAATTTCAGAAAACCTACGAGCACGTGGGACGCCCCAGACATTTGCCGAGCACCCAAACACAACCTCGTAGGGGGACAGTCCTGTCCTAGAATGCGCTGTTCTTGTTGACAAAAGAGCTAATGGTAAAGCATCTGGCCCCTTCAACCCTGTGCTTTCCTGAATCTTTGCCAGTTTCAGTTTGAGAGTACCATTGTACTTCTCAACCAAACCTGCGGACTGAGGGAGATTTGCAGCATGACATTTTTGTCTGATATGTAGTCCCTCGCAAACTAACTGAATCACTTTAGCATTAAAGTGGCTTCCATTGTCACTCCAAATCAAACGGGGCAGGCCGAAGCGAGGAAAGAACTCCTTCAGGAGTACTTTTGCAGTCGCTATGGCTGTGTTTCCTTTCATGGGATAGGCCTCAACCCATTTACTAAATGCACAAACAACCACCAACACATATTTCAAATTGTTGACTCGATCCATTTCTATATAACCTATCTGAAGGACCTCAAAAGGGAAAGTGGGAGGTGTAAAATTACCAGGTGGCGTAGGGGTACCTTTTCCAGGATTGTGCATCATACACACCATACAATATTTGACCAAATGAGCAGTAGTCTTTGGGATAATATCATTTTGCCATACAGGGTCTAGCAACTTACAAATACCCTTAGCACTGATATGAGCTGGCCCATGTGCCATGGTGACTACGGGAAGAACATATGCATCTGGAAGCATCCATCTCTGTTTCCCTGACTTATCAGTCCAACACCCCTCCTCATCCAAACGTGCTGTGCTTTCCTGCCATATCGCTAATTCCTCAATCGTTGCTTCACTCTGTATCTCCTTGACATTTTCGAGCGTATCCTCAAACATGGCGACCCCGGGCTCCCACCTAGCGGGACCGGCTACAAACATCCTTTTCATCTTCGTTCAGGCTGTCTCCTTAGCTATCTGGTCTGCAAATGCGTTCCCCTTACCCACATTGTCAGTAATTGTCTTGTGGGCGCTGCACTTTACTATCGCTAATTTCTTGGGGAGTGTCACAGCCGATAAAAGCCTATGTATGAGGGGACCATGTTGGATCCTTATCCCATGGGAAGTGAGGAACCCTCTCTCTGCCCAGAGCTGTGTCAAATTATGGGCGACTCCAAAGCATACTGACTGTCATTATAGACATTGACAGCCAGTCCCTCACTCAACTCACAGACTCGAATAAGGGCCACAAGCTCTGCAGCTTGGGCCGACTGATAGGGAACTCGTGACGTCTCAACTACCGTGTACAGTGTAGTGATTGCATATGCTGCAGTGGTGGTGCCATCTGGTAATTTGAAATAAGAGCCATCTTGATGGTCAGATAAGGGAACATCAGTCAAGTCTACCCGTCCCTTCGTCTCTTCCTCAGTCTGAAAAATGCAATCATGTATAACAATTTCCTCACTCTCGGAAGGGAGGGGTAGTAACGTGGCAGGGTTCAGAGTGGCACATCTTTTAATCATGACATGTGGTGCAAAGAGAGTTAGCTCATAACCGGTTAGACGTGCACTAGTGAGGTGCTGCGTCTTGGTCTTATTCAAAAGGGTATCCACAGCATGGGGGACCATGACTGTTAAGGTCAGTATCAAGTACGAGCCCAGCCGATTGCCTTATAGAGACGGCCACAGCCATGACCGCTCTTAGACAGCTCGGGAGGGCTCTTGCGACAGGGTCAAGAAGAGCAGAAAAATAAGCACACAGCCATTGCTTACCTGCAAAGGCCTGTGTTAAGACAGAGAGCTCACAGCCAGCCGTCTTGTGTACGTACAGCACGAATGGCTTCGCATAGTCAGGCGTACCAAGCACAGGCGCAGAGCAAAGCACAACTTTTAGTTGCTCAAAAGACTGCTGACATTCAGGCGTCCAAGGCAAGGGTTCATGCACATCTTTAGTGGTTAATGCCAGCAGGGGCTTTGTTAGTAATGAGTAGTTAGGGATCCATTGGTGACAATAAGAAGTAATGCCAATAAAAGCGTGCACATCCCTCTAAGTTTTAGGGATAGGCATTTTAACAATGGTACTGATGCGCTCAGGGGTCAATCTCCTGCCCTCCTTCGACAGTAGGTGACCTAAATAGGTGACCTCCTGTCGACAATATTGAAATTTGTAAAGGAACATTTTATGTCCGTGGTGTGCCAAATGCAACAACAATTTAACCGTACTGTCTTTGCAACCCTTTTCAGTATCAGAGGCGATGAGAAGGTCATCTACATATTGGAGCGATACATTACCTGAAGGAAGCATGAGGGAGTCCAATTGTGCTTTCAAAGCCTGACTGTATATACTAGGGCTCTCAGTATAGCCCTGAGGAGCTCGACAGAATCTAAAGCTTCTGCCAGCTAGTGTAAAACCGAACAAGTGGTCAGAGGATGGGGGGTAATGGGTCCAGAGCCTTAGCAATCCTGCGTTAATAGAGCAAATATGGTGTGGTTTACTTGTTCTCTGCAATGGGAGACCCTTTCCCCATTATTGGTACAGAGATTTAGGATGTGCCAGAGCAAGTCAAAATTGTCACTCTTTTAATGGAAAATTCCAAGTTATTGCTTTCATTAGATAATTTTAGTGGTGCTTGACTCTTTTAAGGATTCTGAGTCATGTACAGCAAAGATGGATCATAGATCCCCGAAACAAAAAGAAACATGTCACAACCAACACGTGTTTCGCCCCCTCACATTGGCCATCTGGCCTGCGGCTTCCTCAGGGCTGTACATTAGTGAAAAGCCAACATAATGATACAGTAAACAGTATTAGGTACATATGTACAGGGACGCAACAGAACAGGTGTATACAGTAAATACAGTGTAATAAAATCAAATGGAGAGGGAAAGGAGGATATATATTACGGAGAAGAAAAGAAAAGGACAGGAAAGAGAGGGAAATAGAGGACCATGATAGTCGCAGAGACAGGTTGAGGAAAGAAATGGGAGAGAGACGTGTGGAGCAAAAAAATGGAGGGAGAAAAAAACGCCAAGAAATATAGAGAAAATTAATAGTAAGTGAGAAATTATAGCCGAGACAAAAGATAGTAAGGAAGGGCGCAAAAGAATAGGTAAAGGGTTGAATAGGACGATAGTCAAAGGGAAGGAAGAGATGGGATTAAGTGGGGCACCGAGCCGGGGTATGTGCAATGTGAGGTGGTAACCAGAGGTTGTGAAAAGATAGGGGAAACAAGGTCAATAGATTCATATAATATCAGAACATGCCCCAATTTAAAATTCAGTTGTATAGGGCATAGCAGCAATCATCATAAATTTCACAATAAATCATGGAGATACATACGAAGTTGTGGTTTCCAGGTCACAATGTCATGTTACATATAGGGATAAAAAACAAATATACAACAACGCAAACACGTTAGTGTTCATTCGTGGTATTCAAGGTTGTGTGCTGTTTTAGGCAGACCAACCTCTAGCTTGTACGTGTATAGCTCCCATATTGGTTGGTCTGGTGGACTAGGGAAACATAGAGCTCCCGTGGTGGTAAATCTAAATGGCCTGTGTGAATAGTACATTATTATTGTGGTCAAGGCCTCTAGTTGCGTTTAATTGGGTATGGTGATCCTTATTATAACGGGGGGACGTGTGGAAAAAGTCTAATCTATGGTCTGTTTTCCTGGTAGCAGGAAAGCGTGCATCAAAGTCCTCGCAGACTGATCTGGACCGCGCTTACCGTGGGTTAGGCTAATATCAGGGTAATGGGGGTAAATCCTTCCCCGGCGCTGCGTAAATACGATCTCCTAATTGTAAGGAGACAGAAAATAGAAGCACTTGTTTAAATATTATTCTATTCAAGGCTGGCCCCTCGAGGGTCCGGGGATCAGCCAAGGGACAAGCTTCTGAATCGTAAACGGGCCGCACTATGTCCGGCGTATCGTTTCTGTACTGCCACTTACTATAGAAAGGAACGCCCGTGTGCTTGCACGAAGTCTTGATCAGTCGGCATGAGCAAGGACCCCATGTTGCGGGAACCTTTTGAACACCATAGACCGGCAGACCGGCCGGATCCGGGTCACGGGTTCACCACTCAACACTAAGCGCCATCTTGGAGCGGTCTAAGGACCGGACCGACTATGAAAAAAATTATTATAGATGCCATCTTGGAACTTGGCTTAGGACAATAAATGTAATATACTGCCTAACGTGTGTATTAGAAATGTCTTAGCTGTGTGTAGTGAAACACGATATAAGGCGTAATGTGATTACCCAATTATTAATTTAATATTTGCGGGGAGACCGGACCAACTATGATATGGTCTGCGCTATATAGGAGCAGTATGGAGAGACTATCGTATAGGCAGATATCAAGTTTGTATGCAAGTGTATAAAGGTATGGCCTATAATACGGCAGCCATCTTGAAGTGTAGTGAAGGGAGGAAGGTCGTGAACAACTTCCCTATATAAGTTTTGGCTATAAATGTGCATGATGTATGCTAGTAAGAATAGCATAGTCATGGGATGGACGTCAAAAGTAGGGTGTAGGGCAGGGGTATATTACACCCGGGAAATCCAAGTCTAGGCAGTAGCCTAAGATATTTTATACATCTATGCTAAGGTAATAGCACTAATCTTATAGTACCTAGGGTAATCATGGTTATCTGAAAGAAACACATAGTGATAGATTCCTTACCTTAGAATATCCCCAGGCGTCAGACTGGATCCGGAAAGTTTTCGTCAGCAGTACCCCTGTGCATCGGTAGGGGCGTCGTGCGGGTCCGCGTCCGTCGTGGTCGCCGAGATGACGTCGCGGGCGCTACTTGGACGCCGCCCAGAGAGCGGTACCCCTAGTCTTTTTTGACTAAGTTTTTTTAGATCTTTTTCTCACCTTTTTCGAGTCGATATCGACTCCTGGTGCAGTTAGGGATGCCCGGTTTTAAATCCTGCGAGGACTGTCATCGGATGATGTCGGTGACGGACCCGCACCGCGTGTCTCTTCTGCCTGGGGTGCGACCACGACCCCAAGTCGTGCCCCGACTGCCGGTCCATGGCGCCGAAGTCTTTGCGGGAGCGGTCCCGAAAGCTGCTTGAAGCCCGGCAGTCTGATCCGCGCTGTGAGAGGTCCCGGTCCAGAGGGAGGTCGAGGGACCGTGCGCGGAGTCATCGGCGATCGTCGGGATCGAAGTCTTCGCACTCGGGGTCCGGTAAGGCGAAGCACAAGAAGTCGAAGAAGCGTCATCGTTCTCCGACTTCCCCTCGCCGGTCGCGCGACGTGGCTGAGGGTAAGGGTGGTGCCACCCCCGCGGCTCTGGCAGAATCCATGGAGTCGCCGCCCGGCTACCCGCCCTTCCTGGGGTCGTCGGCGTCTCCGGCCCAGATACAGGTGTTCCTGTCGGCCATGGCTCGCCTCTTTGGTCCGTCGGGTCCCGCCGGTGCGCCTTCGGGCCCCGCGGTCCCGCATGGGTGTCCTCGCGTTCCATCACTGGCGGCTCCGGCCCCGGCATCGCTGTCGGCTCCGGCGCCGCAGGACACCCTTGGATCCAGGCCTGGATCCCAGTCGACGCCGGTTGACCTCGTTACGCCTCCACTGACGTCGGCCCCACCGGCACCGATCCCGGCGCCGCCCGCTCCTCGGGGCGAGCGTCGACCTCAGATTCAGCCCCGAAGTGGACACGGCGTCGGTCCGGCGTCGGTTGATGCCGTTCTCGACGCCGTTTGGGGATTTCTATCCCCAGGTCCCTGCTCCTTATTTTCGGCCTGTTGATCAGCCTGAGGAGCAAGGGGAGGACTGGGAGGGGTCTGACGACCCTCTCGCTGCAGCCTGCGAGTCTGAACAGGACTGGGCTGAGGGATGGGGGACGCCAGTGGTCTGGATACCTCACCAGACCTTGGCATGCTGTCTCCTCCTACCGTGGCTACGGAGGAGGGAGCCAGTTATGCAGTGGTGTTGCATAGGGTGGCGGAGGCCCTACACCTCCAGCTCCCTACTGTGGCCGTCAGGACTAACCTCCTGACAGAGGTGCTTCAGCCAGCAGCTACTTCTGCGGAGCCGCTGCTGCCCTTTAATGAAGCCCTTTCGGACGTACTTTGGGCACTTGGTCCAGGCCCACCACAGGGGCTCCTGTGGATAGGAACGTGGCCCGACACCATCGCCCGGCTCCGGGTGACCCCATTTTCCTCTCCCAATACCCTACTCCCGAGAGCTTGGTTGTCCAAGCCTCTGCTTCCCCAACCGCCTTCCCTTCCGCACCACCGGATAGGGAATCCAAGAAGCTGGATCAGTTTGGGAAGAAGATTTTCTTTTCCACCAGCTCTGCGCTGCGGTCCGTGAACACCGCATGCCTCTTGGGCCATTATTCCCACTGCCTGTGGGATACGGTGGCGAACGTGCTGCCTCAGTGTCCGGAGGAGGCCCGGACTGCTCTTGCCGAGGCTGTTGCAGAGGGGAGAGACGCAGCCAAGTTCATGATCCGTTGTAGTCTAGACACCGCCGACTCACTGGGCAGATCCATTGCAACGACGGTGGCGGTTCGCCGCCACGCCTGGTTGAGAACCACTGGATTTTCAGGGGATGTCCAAAACACCTTTATGGATATGCCCTTTGATGGCCGTCGCCTCTTCGGTGACAAAGCGGACAGCGCGTTGGAGCGGTTTAAGGACTCACGGGCTACGGCCAAGTCCTTAGGACTCTCGGCAGTCCGCCCTCCTCCGCCTTTAGCTCTCGCTCCTTTCGTGGCACAGGAAGGGGCGCCCGCTAGCGTTCGCAACAGAGCCACAGGCCGGCGCAACAGTCATCCCGGCGCGGACGCGGTTTCCGCCCTGGCGGACAAAGGGAGCCAGCGGGCGGGTCAGACCACCACCACCACCCCCGCCACCTCTGCCTCCAAACCTTCCTAGTTCGAACTTTCAGGCCCCTCAAACGCCAGTGGGCGGTAGGCTCCACCATCACCTCCCCCAATGGCGCACCATCACTTCGGACAGGTGGGTTTTAGAGATAGTCCGAAGGGGCTACTCCCTCCCCTTCGAGCCTACCCCCCCA
Organism: Calotriton arnoldi; assembly: GCA_963921515.1. NCBI lineage: Eukaryota > Metazoa > Chordata > Amphibia > Caudata > Salamandridae > Calotriton > Calotriton arnoldi. The sequence goes on from CAWUFW010000441.1 coordinate 365,709, forward strand.
GCCATGCCACCTCAATACCACCGTATGTCGGGGGATCACTTGGTGCTTCTTCAGCAGGAAGTTGCGGCCCTCTTGGCCAAGGGGGCCATCAAGCGCGTTCCGACGCACAAAGTAGGTCGCGGTTGTTATTCCCACTACTTTGTGGTGCCCAAGAAGGACAAAGGCCTGCGTCCTATCTTGGACCTCCGGAACGTCAATCGCTTCCTCCGCAAGGAGAAGTTCAAGATGCTCACTCTAGCTCAGGTCTTGTCTGCTCTCGAACCACAAGACTGGATGGTGGCGCTGGACTTGCAGGATGCCTATTTCCACATCCCCGTCCTGCCAGCCCACAGGCGTTACCTGCGGTTCATGGTAGGCCACGAGCACTTTCAGTTTACCGTGCTCCCCTTTGGCCTTACCAGCGCCCTCGGGTGTTCACCAAGGTGATGGCGGTGGTCGCAGCTCATCTGCGCAGATCAGGGGTCTCAGTCTTCCCCTATCTCGACGACTGGTTGTTGAAGGCGGGCTCGCCCCAGACAGTCGTCTCCCACCTCCAGACTACGGCCGACCTCCTGCTCTTGCTGGGGTTCTCCATCAATGCGCCGAAGTCGCACCTGATTCCCTTCCAGAAGCTCCTCTTTATCGGAGCGGTTCTGGACACGGTGCAGTTTCGGGTCTATCCTCCCGAACAGCGAGTCCGGGACATTCGGGCTCTGATTCCCATCTTTCAGCCCTTGTCCTTGGTTTCGGTCAGAGTGACTCTGAGGCTGCTGGGCCTCATGGACTCCTGCATCCTGCTGGTCAATCATGCCAGGTGGCGTATGCGGGCTCTGCAGTGGGACCTAAAGTTCCAGTGGGCGCAGCATCAGGGAAACCTGTCCGATCACGTCCAGATCTCGGAGGGCACTGCACACCAATTGCAGTGGTGGCTCACGAACCGGCTTTGGGTCGACGGCAGATACCTCTCCCTTCCCCAACCGGAGTTCACAGTGGTGACGGATGCGTCCCTCCTGGGATGGGGAGGCCACATGGGAGAGGCGGAGATCAGAGGCCTCTGATCTCCGGCGGAGTCCCGGCTCCATATCAACCTTTTGGAGCTACAGGCGATCAGGCTTGCACTGAAAGCATTCCTTCCCTCTGTCAAGGGGAGAGTAGTGCAAGTGTTCACGGACAACACCACCGCCATGTGATACTGCAACAAACAAGGCGGGGTGGGGTCGTGGACCCTCTGTCAAGAGGCTCTGCGTCTCTGGACATGGCTGGAACATCAGGGCATGTCTCTGGTGGTTCAACACCTGGCAGGATCTCTGAACGCCAGGGCGGACGGAACTCAGCCGCAGGTGCATGCTCGATCACGAATGGCGTCTTCACTCGGAGGTGGCGCAAGGTCTCTTTCAGCAGTGGGGAGAGCCTTGGTTAGATCTATTCGCCACCGAAGAGACGCGCGATGTCATCAGTTCTGCGCGTTGGAATTTCCAAGGCGGCACTCGCTCAGCGACGCTTTTCGTCGCGAGTGGAGTTGCGGTCTGTTGTACGCCTTTCCGCCTATACCACTTCTGCACAGAGTGCTGAAGAAGATCAGCGCGACCGGGCCCAAGTCATTCTTGTGGCTCCGGACTGGGCTCGAAGAGTATGGTAGCCCGAGCTACTCAGTATGAGCATCGATCCCCCGATCCGACTGCCTCTTTGGGAGGATCTTCTGTTGCAGCAGCAGGGGACGGTCCTCCACCCGAACCTGTCCAGCCTCCACCTCTTTGCGTGGAGATTGAGCGGCGGCAGTTGATTCCCTTTGACTTGCCTCCTGAAGTTTGTGACATTATTCTGGCAGCCAGGCGTCCCTCTACTAAAGTGGTATACGCCTGCAGGTGGAACAAATTTGTGGCATGGTGCACAGCAAAGGCTGTGGATCCCCTTTCTGCCCCTCTTTCTGAGGTTCTACTGTTCCTTCTTTCTTTGGCCCAGCAGGGCTCTGCTCTGGGCACTATCAAGGGCTACCTTTCTGCTATTTCGGCCTTTCTCAGGCTCCCTGATCAGCCCTCTCTTTTCAAGTCCCCTGTGGTAAATAGGTTTCTTAAAGGCATTACTCACCTTTTTCCTCCTATTCCTTTCGTGATGCCTCAGTGGGACTTGAATCTGGTTCTGACGTACTTGATGTTCACTTCACAACTGTCCTCTTCGTCTTTTGACGTTAAAGACTGCCTTCCTGGTGGCCATCACTTCCGCCCGGCGGGTGAGTGAGCTCCAGGCTCTTTCCTGTAAGCCTCCTTTCCTTTCAGTCCATCCGGACAAGGTTGTGCTCAAGCCCCGTCCTTCCTTTTTGCCAAAAGTGGTTACGGCCTTTCACATTGGGCAGACTATTACCTTGCCCACCTTTTTTCCGCCTCTGCATCCTTCCAGAGAGGAAGAGCGGCTCCACCGTCTTGACCCAAAACGTGCGCTTTCTTTTTATCTTAACCGCACACAGCAATTCCGGGTGGATGACCAGCTTTTTGTTGGCTACGTTGGCACCAAGAAAGGTCGGGCGGTCCATAAGAGAACCATCTCCCGCTGGGTTGTCTTGTGTATCAAAGCCTGTTACTCTTTGGCTAAAAGAACCTCCGGTGGGGCTGCGTGCTCATTCCACCAGAGCTACTGCAGCCACTACTGCATTGGGACGTGGTGTCCCCTGCAAGACATATGTCAGGAAGCCACGTGGGCCTCGCTGCACACGTTTACCAAACATTACTGCCTGGACAGCCAAGTCCGGAGAGGCGGCTTCTTTGGCCGTTCTGTTCTCTGTGACTTTCTGGTGTGATCTTTGTTCGCAGACCCACCACCGGGGTTGGTATTGCTGGGGTATCTATTCTAAGGTAAGGAATCTATCACTATGTGTTTCTTTCAGATGCACAAGTTACTTACCTTCGGTAACAATATATCTGTAAGAAACATTAGTAGTGACAGATTCCTTACCGCCCCACCCATCCTCCCCGTTCTGCGAACTGATTTCTAGGGTTAAGGTCATCCCTTTCAGGGCCCTAGTTTCAATGCACCAGTGGTCAGTATCTTGTATGGCTCTGCGTTCCTGGCGCGGAAAGTCATGTACAGAACTGACGTCAGCGCGCGTGGGCGGCGTCCAAGTAGCGCCCGAGACGTCATCTCGGCGACCACGACGCCAACGACGGACGCGGAGCCGCACGACGCCCCTACCGACGCGCAGGGGTACTGCTGACGAAAACTTTCCGGATCCAGACTGACGCCTGGGGATATTCTAAGGTAAGGCATCTATCACTACTAATGTTTCTTACAGATATATCGTTATTGAAGGTAAGTAACTTGTGCAGTAAGAGTAACGTAATGTGTTCAGTAATCGCAGATTGTTCATGGTCGAAGGGTGAAGCTGGTGATTCCACCCCCTGAACTGGCATATAACCTGCTGCGGGGGGAGGTTCAGGAGCTTGTATCTAAGGCCATGGGAATGTTGCAGTTGTAAGGGTTCCTCACAACCACTTATTCCTCACCCAACCAAAAGTGCATTTCTGCATCCTTATTAAGTCCTAGTTTGACTGTGTTGAATTGGAGAATCAGTTCACTCTCTCTTCTCCGCAGTCTGAGCTCCTGGTTTCCTCCTCGTTTTAATAGATGTATCACCTCGATGCCAAAGAAGGTGAAACTTTTCTTGTGTGGATGTGCGTCATGGAAGTGTTCTGTTAGTGGATGGCCCGTAGTATATTTGTTGATGTTTCTGTAGTGTTCCTGAATTCGTATGCGTAAGGGTCGAATCGTACTCCCTATGTAAGGTCGGTTGCATGGGCAAAAAATCACGTGGATAGTACACTTGCTTTTGCAGTCAATCCATTCTTTGATTCTTATTTGGTTGCCCTGTGGCATGGGTACACATTGGGTTTTGTTGGTACCTAGTTTGCATATGTTGCCGTTATGGCACGTATGAAAACCTGCTGGTCTGTCTAGGAATGTGGTTGTCTTTTTTCTTTTTTCCTCAAACTCGGATCTGCATAGCATTCTTTTTAGATTTGAGGCCCTTCTGAAGCTCATTTCTGGGTAATTACGGAGATGATCCTTGCGCCCCGGAGTATATTGTAGCAAGTGCCAGTGGCGTTTAAGAATGTCTGATATTGTGGTGCCCATTATGATAGTCCGTGATGAATCGAATCCTGGTGTCTTCTTCATGTTTTGTTGGAGGTTTGGGGCCTAAGGTACTGGCTCTCTCAATCCTTGAAATAGTAGTTAGAGTGTTTTGTGGATGGCACGGGTCATAGCCTCGCTTCTCCAAGCGTGTTATTGCTTCCTTTCCTTTAAGTTCGAACATCTGTTCTTCGCTGCAGTTTCTTCTAATTCGAAGTAGTTCCCCCTTTGGGATGTTTTTGATATTGTGTTTAGGGTGGCAACTTTCTGCTCGTAGAATAGCGTTCACCGCCGTATCTTTTCTGTACCGTTTACTGTGCAGTAGATTATCCTTCACATAGAATGTGAGGTCCAAGAAATTGATTTCAGTTTTTGAAAAGTTGGAGGTTGCTTTGATTCCCCATGGGTTGTTGTCCAGGTTGTGTAGAAACCTTTCTAGCAGATGTTGGTCGCCCTGCCAGATGCAGAAAATATTGTCTATGTATCGACGCCAAAGAACAATATGCGTGGTGAACTCTGAAAAGCTCGGGTCCCATAGCCAGAACTTCTCCACAAAGCTCATGAAGACACAGGCGTATGGCGGCACGAATTTAGCCCCCATCGCAGTTCTGCATACTTGTTTGTAGTTCTTTTGGTTGAAACTGAAGATATTGTTGTGCAGACAGAAGTCTAGCATTTCAAGTATCATTTTGTTGGTTTCCAAGTAATTGGCAGGTTGGGCCCAAAGCGATTGTTGTACTAATCTTAAGCCATCTTGATGTTCGATGGAGGTATAGAAGCTCACAATGTCGATACATACTAGGAGGAAGTCCGGTTCCCAAGTGATATCTCTGACTTTAAGGAGGATGTCTTTACTGTCTTGTATGAATGAAGGGATGTCTTTCATTAGTACTTGCAGCTTCTTATCAATATATTCCCCAATTCTAGAGCAAGGTGAGTTTATGCTTGCTATGATGTGTCTTCCTGGAGGCGGGTAGGTACCCTTATGAATTTTTGGGATAAGGTAAAATGTAGGCATAGTAGGATGTTCGATGTACAGAAAAGTTTTTTCTTCATGTGAAAAGAGTTCTGACCCATACCATTTGTCTAGTTTCTCTATTAGAGTTTGTAAGATGTCTGGGCGTTTGGTCCTGGGAAAGAAGTTGGTAGCATGTGTCATCAGAAAGTTGATGGTGTGCCTCATTGATGTAATCATCCACATGTAGGGCCACTGGGTTGCCCCCTTTGTCCACTTCCTTGAGGATCAAGTCCTTCCTCTCCCGTAGTGTTTTAATCACCGTCTTCTCCTCTGTGGTTATATTTTGTGGAAGAAATATCTGTTTTCTCAGACATTTTTGGAGTTCTTTCTCAAGATCATGGGTCACTGCTGGATGAAAAGCATCTATACTGTTACCGGCCGGTAACTGTGGGCAAAAAGTTGATTTTTTGGTCAGGTTAGTATATATGGTCATGTCAGTACTGATTCCCAATGCTGAAGCCGTTCTAGCGAGTGAATTAGGATCTATCTCTGGTTCGTTTAGGTTTGTTAATAGATCAATGTTTTCCATATCTTGGATAGAGAGATTAGAGATGGGGTTTTGGTGTGATCCTTGTTATCGTTTGGGTCGGTCTTCAAAGAACACTTTTAGTTTAAGTTTTCTAGTGAATTTGAATAGGTCAATGTGTGTTTTCACCAGGTTCCAAGACGCCGTAGGTCAAAGTGAGAGTCCTTTGTTTAGTATGTTTAATTCATGGTCAGAAAGTGCAATATTCGAGAGATTTTTAACCAAATTCTCTATTTCTGCGTTGTTTTGTCTTGTTCCTTCTTCCTGGCTCTTGTAGTCACCCCTGCAGGAGATGTTAGTGGTCATCGGTATTGCAGGGAGGCTGCTGGTGTTGTGGTATTTTGGGCGTTTGTTGTTTTTATACCCAACCTGTATCGAAGGACCTCTTTGAAAAAATTTACTTTGCATCTTGACGTGTCACTTTCCAAATTGGTAGTTGGTGATTCTATGTCTGAGCTGGACGAAGGACCAGATTGCTGTATCGGATTATCATTGTTGACATTAACTACCGGCTTTGCATCGTATCGTTTGGCAAAAGTGTAGATGCAGCCAAATTGGTATTCCAGCTAGTCGGGTCGTAATTTCCGATTTTTCCTCTTGATTATGTCCTCTTCAAATTCGTCAATGATGTTGTTCAGTACGCAGACGATATTCTCCTATACCTGGCCTCTCCTGGACGATCTCTGTCTCGTCTCTTGGACATTTGTGGATCCTACAGGAGATACTCAGGGTACACGATAAATTGGGCAAAGTCTGTGCTATATGTCCTGCATGGACCTCCGCCACGTTTGCCTGCTGGGTGCGACGTGACGATATTGAAGGATCATTTTAAATACTTAGGGATCCACATCACGCACGACCCAGAGGTTTTTACGACCCTAAATCTCCAAGCCCCCCTACAACGGCTCCAGAGAGACACCAAACACTGGCAATCGCTACCGCTCCTGGGAAGGGCGGCGCTCTTCAAAATGATGGCGCTACCACGCTTCCTTTACGCCCTTCAAAATATGCCCTTCCAGGTCCCCCAGTCATACTTTCGAGCCATAGAGGCGGAGGTCACCAAGCTCCTCTGGAATGGCAAACCAGCCCGTATAGCGATGGTAAAACTGTACCGAACATGGTATGATGGCGGAATAGCTCTCCCAAGTGTCCAGACGTACTACTGGGCGTCCCAACTAACTGTGATTAATCACTGGCTGCACGTCCCTCACACAGACCCAGCCTACAGTCTAGACAGGGTAGAACTGGGAGACGGGGGCCCATACCGTGCACTATACAACAAACCGCGGACCCTGCCAGGCCCAACGAACCACACGCTCCAGATATGGCGTGCAGCACGTAGAAAACTGGGATGGCAAAACACAATCACACAAGCAACGCCGCTTTGGGTCACAGATAGGTTGGGCAGATTGGGCAAAAGTAAGGGCTTTCAGCGCTGGGATGCTATAGGCATATCCAAAGTCGTGGATCTCTGGGTACGGGGGAAGATGCTTACATTTGCACAACTCCAATCGCAATATGAGATGGCACCAGCAGAACAATTCCGCTACCACCAAATAAAACACGCCTTAGAGGCAGCAATCCCACCCGACACTAACCTGCCTGAGGCCTCACCATTAGAAGACAGACTGCTCACGGAGCATATGGATAAGAAAGCAATCTCCATGACGTATCGAAAAATTATTAATAACATGCCTGACCCCATGCAAAAACTCCGAGACAAATGGAGCGAAGAATTGGGAGAATTAGACGACACTGACTGGCAGGACGCGCTGGCTTCACCTAGGGAGGTGGCGATCCCATCCAGACTCCGCCTGATACAGCTCAAGATCTTGCATAGAATTTATTTCACAAGGCCAACTCTTTACAAAATAGGAAAAACCGACAACCAACTTTGTCTGAGGGGGTGTGGGGCGACTGGCACTTTCTTCCACACTGTCTGGGACTGCCCTGCGATAACAATATACTGGACATCAGTAATGGACATGATCACGCGAATGAGTGGAAGCCCAGTCCCGCCAGAGCCCAAACGCTGTTTATTAAACATATGGGAGGCTACAGACCTTAACTCCACAAGGCAAACATGGGCAACCCTGGGAATGATGTTAGCTAAAAGAAATATCGCTAAGCATTGGGGAGCTTCCGACCCCCCCACACTCACGGAGTGGTGTAAAGATATGGACATGGCTAGGGTGGCGGAAAAGACTGTGTATGTACGTAGGGGATGCCCAAAAAAATGGATACGACTTTGGGAGGGATGGAACACCTATAGAGGAGGACTATGTACCTTACCAACGATACTCCAAGATCAAGAAGAACTGTAGGGAGATTGTTAATTGCGCTGTATTGTGATAAACCCACACTGCTGTACTAAATGAGCAATAGTGTAATGTTATGAAGGAACTCATCGCCTACCGCTCTGATAAACCAACGGATTGTAAAGATGTCTAACTATGCTATTTTTCCAATCTGCCTTTTAACTGTGATAAAATCAAAATAATAAAAAAAAAAAAAAGTGATGTTGTTCAGTACATCATTGTTCTTTCTGGTTAAGTCCCCCCAGTTTGAGTCCTCAATGTGTTTTGTTAAGTTGTCCACTTCTGTTTTTGCTTTGTTGTATTCTTCTTCTGCGAAATCTATTAGTTGTCTGATCATGTTATTTGAACATTCTTTTAAGTTTCCTTCCCATTTTTCGATGTATTCTGGGTTTGTTGCGTCTGATGGTGGAAAGATAAGGATCCGCAGGCCTCGCGGGATTCTATCGGCTTCCAGATACTTTTTTAGGGACGCTGCTTCCCACCATTTGGAGGTTTCTTTTTTAACAGCACGTTCAAGTGCTTGGAAGGTACTTATAGCAGATGTTGGATTAGGTTTGCTTGTTGAGTTTCTTATGGTGACTGGATTGGTTGAAAAGGTTTCCTCAACTCTGGTTGAATGTTGTACTCTTCTGTCTTGGCAGAATGCCATCTGTTGAGTAAGCGTGGATATTCTTGGGTGAATGTCTGGAAAATAATCTCCTCTCAGGCTGCTGAAGGGTCGGACCTCCGGACACACAGTTAAGACATTTCTAATACCCACGTTAGGCAGTATATTACATTTATTGTCCTAAGCCAAGTTCCAAGATAGCGTCTATAATAATTTTTTTCATAGTCGGTCCGGTCCTTAGACCGCTTCAAGATGGCGCTTAGTGTTGAGTGGTGAACCCGTGACCCGGATCTGGACGGTCCGCCGGTCTACGGTGTTCAAAAGGTTCCCGCAACATGGGGTCCTTGCTGATGCGGACTGATCAAGACTTCGTACAAGCAGACGGGCGTTCCTTTCCATAGTAAGTGGCAGTTACAGAAATGATACGCCGGACATAGTGCGGCCCGTTTAGATTAAGCCGCTTGTCCCGTGGCTGATCCCCCGGACCCTCGAGGGGCCAGGCTTGAATAGAATATTATTTAAACAAGTGCTTCTATTTTCTGTTTCCTTACAATTAGGAGATCGTATTTACGCAGCGCCGGGGAAGGATTTACCCCCATTACCCTGATATTAGCCCAAACCACGGTAAGCGCAGTCCGGATCGGTCCGCGAGGACTTTGATGTACGCTCTCCTACTACCATGAACACAGACTATTGATTAGACTTTTTCCACACGTCCCCCCGTTATACTAAGGATCACCATACCCAATTAACACAACTAGAGGCCTTGACCACAATAATAATGTGCTATTTACACAGGCCATTTAGATTTACCACCACGGGAGCTCTATGTTTCCATAGTCCACCAGACCAACCAATATGGGAGCTATACATGTACAAGCTAGAGGTTGGTCTGCCTAAAACAGCACACAACCTTGCATACCACGAATGAACACTAACGTGTTTGCGTTGTATATTTGTTTTTTATCCCTCTATGGAACATGACATTGTGACCTGGAAACCACAACTTCGTATGTATCTCCATGATTTATCGTGAAATTTATGATGATTGCTGCTATGCCCTATTCAACTGAATTTTAAATTGGGGCATGTTCTGATATTATATGAATCTATTGACCTTGTTTCCCCTATCTTTTCACAACCTCTGGTTACCACCTCACATTGCACATACCCCGGCTCGGTGCCCCACTTAATTCCATCTCTTCCTTCCCTTTGACTATCGTCCTATTCAACCCTTTACCTATTCTTTTGCGCCCTTCCTTACTGTCTTTTGTCTCTGCTATAATTTCTCCCTTACGATTAATTTTCTCTATATTTCTTTGCGTTTTTTCCTCCCTCCATTTTATTGCTCCACACGTCTCTCTCCCATTTCTTTCCTCAACCTGTCTCTGCGACTATCATGGTCCTCTATTTCCCTCTCTTTCCTGTCCTTTTCTTTTCTTCTCTGTAATCTATATCCTCCTTTCCCTCTCCATTTGATTTTATTACACTGTATTTACTGTATACACCTGTTCTGTTGCGTCCCTGTAAATATGTACCTAATACTGTTTACCATATCATTATGTTGGCTTTTCACTAATGTACAGCCCTGAGGAAGCCCCAGGCCAGATGGCCAATGTGAGGGGGCGAAACACGTGTTGGCTGTGACATGTTTCTTTTTGTTTCGGGGATCCATGATCCATCTTTGCTGTACATGACTCAGAATCCTTAAAAGAGTCCAGCACCACTAAAATTATCTACTGAAAGCAATAAATTGGAATTTTCCATTAAAATAGTGACGATGTTGACTTGTTCTGGCACATCCTAAATCTCTAAAACTGAACAAGTGCCTGCTGTCTGGATGGATTGGAATACTGAAGAATGCATTTTTCAGATCAATGACAGAAAAGAATTTAGCAGAGGAAGGAATCATCGTCAGAAGAGCAGTAATGTCAGGGACCACTGGGAACTGAGGAACCACTATTTTATTAAGTTCGCGAAAGTCAATCACAAAACGATAAACATCAGGATGATCATCAGAGGAACCCGAAGGTGCTCTCTGAAGAATGGGAAGAATAGGGCTATTACACACATTAGCAGTCGTCTCTTCAACAACTCCTGACGCAACCAGATCCTGTATAATTTGCAACAGGGCTCGTTCCCCCACCTGCAGTATTTTGTACTGAGGAATACGAGACAAAATGGCATTATCTTTAATTGTAATGGAAACTGGGGGTATCTGCAATAGTCCTACGTCCGTGTCACCCGTTGCTCACGAATTCAGCAGGGAGGGGCGCATCTTTAGACAGACACTGCTTAGTGCTGACCACATTCGGACCCATTGTCATGTAGACACCTTCCGGGGAACAATAAATGGTCGCATGCAACTTCTTTAATAAATCTAAGCCCATCAAATTTTCTACGCAATTAGATATCAACAAAAATGGCGAATCTACAGTAAAAGGACCTAGAGTCAGGGTAAGAGGTTTTGGAATGGGGCTCACAACCGGTACACCAGAAAATCCTACCGAAACATTGTTATGGCCAGACAGAGCTGCCCCGGGGACCAGTGAACGAGAAATAGAGCTATTCATTGTACCTGTATCCATCAAAAATTCCTTAGCTGAGCCATGCAAATCTGCAGTAACGTAAGGACCGCGCTGATCGACAGGTATCTGAACTGGTCCCTCACACGGTCCCTGGCTGTCCTAGCTGTGAGATTCCTGTCACCTCGTCAATGTCATAATCATCGTGATAGTAATGTTTGCCCTTAGGGTCGTCAAAGTAGTTCATATCAGCGTGAGCCTGCGAAGTCCCAACTGACTGTACTCTGTTCCGGCCACTGTCTCCGCGACCCCATCCACGAGACCCTCGTCCCCTTGGGACAGCCACCGTCTGCAAAAGCACAGGACACTCGCTGCACCAGTGTCCCTCCTCCTTACAGTACGCACACTGGTTCGGCCCCACAGATGTAGCATTCCCACCTGTACGAGGAAGCTGTCGCGCCGTACCACCTCGTCCTCTACCATTCCCTCGCGCAGCCTGTTGCAACAACACCTTTGTCTTCAATTCTTTATGCTTTTTCTCCACCTTCTCCTTCTCCTCATTTTCCCTGTGCTCATAATACTGTGCTATACTCAGAATTACAGAAGGGGAGGAGGTAGTCCAAGTGCTTGCTGAGGCCTGCAGCCGAGTCGCGATCTCAGGAAGCAGGTTTGTAACAAATCTATTAACGAACAGTCGGACACCCCCCTCTACCGACAAATCCTGGCCGCTAAAATCCAAAAACACACCTTCAAACCGAGTGAAAAAATCAGACACACTTTCAACTTTCTTCTGACGACATGCCGTTAACTTGTCTCAATCTACCCTTCTCGGTGGAATAAGAGAATGCATATATGTAATAATTCGGCCAGGTAAAGCCAGTATTTCGGCCTTAGGCTTCTCACCAGGCTTCCTCTCCTGGTCCCATACTTTAATCTGATCCCAGGTACCACCCAGTTCCACAACATGATCGTGTGTGTGCACCTGTCTCCAAATATCAACGGGCACCAGTAAACCAAAGAACATTTCAGTATCCGCAAGAGTCATTACTGTCGATGAAGCGGCCTCAGTCAATTCCTTATAATATGCAGTAGGATTTTTCCTAGGGTCGGGTAACTGAGTCATAAGGGACAAAACGACAAAACCTCACTCCTTTTCCATGGAGTATAAACCCATTGCTCTTGGAAATGGGCCTCTACCCTTTGTCTAATAACAGTATTCTCCTGATCCCGCAGCTCCGGTAGTTCAGGGTGATATATGGGGTGGACTTCCCTCATCGGAAACTGGGATACCATCTTCGGGCTTTTCTCGAGCAGCCTACCTCGATAAGCGACCAGCATCGCGACATTACTAAAAACCTCACCAGGTGCCATATCAGCAGCATATACATGATCCCTAATATTATAAATAATCTGGGGTGCTACATCATTGAAACACTGTTCCCACAGTCCAATCAAGGTAGCCGACATGTGCTTAAGAGCATGCTGCTGCACAAATGGCTCATAATCTTTCATCACACTCCACACATCTTCCACACTGTAAATGGGGTTACGAGCCCACTGAGCGGCCTGATTGGCTACCACCCTTTTCTCTTCATCTCCCACGTCGTATCGTGTCAATATCCGCCCTAGTCGCTCCCTAGCTGTCACCCAGTCTCCGTCCCCTAGTCCACGTACGGGCGTTCCGCTGCTCAGTAATGCGGGGGGATGGAATAACAGGGGAGGAGTAGCAACAGAAGTAACGGGCACCAACGTCGCTGCCGGCTGCGTCGTAGGTGTAAGGGCTGGAGAGAGAGACGCCAAAACGACAGGCGTAGCAGGGAGACTGGCAGTCATCGTAGCTGTGGAAGGCGAAGTCAAAGAAAGGGGAGGAGGCGTAGTGGCCGAAACAGCGTGATCGATAACGGAAGAAGCAGAAGCAGCAGAGACAGAAGGAACTGATGACTGGGGCTGGGGTATGGCAGGGTATATTTTCTGCGGGTCATATGGAGGCGGAGGTCGAGTATCTAACAATTCTTCCTCCACAAATGCGTCATTTTCCTCTCGAGCAACATAAGACTTTTCACATTGTAATCGAAATTTCCTATAAGCACACTCTATTCCTTTTTCTATTTTCTCTCTGTCGTGCGCTTCAGCTTTTTGAGTCAATGTTTGCATTCTCCCCTTCCGGGACTCTTTCTCTGCTTTCATTCGCCTCTGTTTAGCCTCCTTTTGCCTTGTTCTAAGGGAATCAAACATCGACTGCCTACTCCTTTTCGCAAACAATTTTTCCTGCAGGAAATTAATTTTCTGTTCATCAAAAGTGCCCGTCAACGGCCACTGCAACTCGGCATTGTCTCTCGTATATTTGTGCCATAACGTACTAAACATAATAGGGCCAATGCCATGTTTGACGTACATGTCAAAATTTGGAGTGCCTTCTAGAGGCGGCGACTGACTCTCTTCCAATCGAGCATCAGTAGAACAACAATGACAGCCCAAACAAAACATTTTACTCATACAAGGCATTTTCACAGAAAACAAGTTCACTACTTATGCCTAGCAGATATTTGCAAATACCTTTACCAAAGTCGGTCCTCAGACCTCATCAAATACAAGTCAAAGTGGTACCATGTTCATAAAGAACTCGAACAAATTCAAGCGCTTGTTCCAAGACAGTCCTCAGACCGCGTCAAATACAATTAAAAATGGCGCCATATTCACAAAGAACCAAAGCAAACTCACCTGGTGCACACAGGTCGAACAAGTTTATTCTCCACTGCCGACTCTTCGGACCAAACGGTCAGATCCAAGGGTTTCGCCGTTCAGGACCCCAGTCGGGATGATCACTGGACGAGGCACCGCCCGGTCAGACAGACGGGGCAGCTGCGAGTACAAGACTCTTTCGTGCAGGGATCCCCGGTCCGCCCGTCCGACCCGACGTGGCCCCAACCTCCTCACCCGTCCGCAGGCAAGGATGGGTCACCCGATGGAGTCCCTGTTCGGGCGCCAAATGTAACCACCATTACAGCACCCTAAAAAGCACTGCCCGGACCGGCTGCGTGAGGGTAGGACTACCGCTGCCCTTATTCCAGAGGAACCAACACTACACATTAGTGTCTACACCAGCCGGTACTCATGCCGTGCAACCTTGACCCTCATGGGGTTGTGTTTTTTTGATCTACAGGTACCACTTTTTAGGGTGCTGTAATGGTGGTTACTTTCTCACTTCACTTCATTGCTGACCACCACCAAAAAGTGTAGGTAGATCCTATTTGGTCCTGATGAATTGCCATCTAATAGATTAATGGGCAAGAAACATGTTGACCTTTTCTACAAGCGCATAAACTTCATATCCTTAGAGTGGAGATACGCGCCTTGTTTTATTTTTAACTAGGGTAGGGGCCACATTCATTAAAATTATCTTGAGTGGACCACCTCCCCGTTTTTATTCCACTTCCCTACACATCACCATCACCTACACTGATCTAGGGCCCTCACACGCACCTCACCCACCGGCATATGGAATAAAGATCTCCGCCAAGAAGGCCCCATCTCGGGTGCCGATCGGGGATTGCAGACTCGATGATGAAGCAAGACACCTAGCTGGCTGGGTGTGTGAGGGTCTTTTTCCAAGAGGAGAGGATTCTTCTCCCCACTTCTGTGACTCCACACCTCCATGTGGAGCCCAGGAAAACACACTATTTCCTTTCAGATGGCCCTGAAAACAAAAGCTCAGGGGAGAGACAGTGTGTAAGATGAAGCTGTCCATATTGCCCTCTCTTGGGAGACCCATCCTTCATCTTACAACTGTTATTCTTACAAACAAAAGTGTGTGTATTAAGTTTTAAAATAGTCGAAACGATAAACACGATGCGGCTCCTGTATGCCCAAACCACAGTTCCAATTTAGAAATTTACATCTCCTCTGAGTTCAGCTACTACACCACTAAACCTATAAAATGCTCCCACCAGCCAGGCCCTGTGCAGAGCAGGTAAGTCCCCTTGAGACGAGAGATTGGGTGTGGGCCAGTGCCTGCCCTCCCTATCTCAGGACTCATCATGGGGTGTTCGAGGAGCACCAGATTGTACGTTTGCGAGGTCCTTAGAGGTTAGGGACCCAAAAAGTGTTGTCAAAAACAAAAAGACAGCAGAACTTCTGGAGACAAAGGAAACAAGCCTTGGCAAAGTTAAGAGGCCTCCCCTTGTTGATCTATTGCCTTGCCAACGCTTAAAAAATATACAAACAAAAAGGAGCAAAGACGCAGCCTTTGTTGCTGGCCACGTCGTTCTTTAGGCATGAGTCAGCAGAATGGCAAGGGTGCTGTTTTCTTATTTATTTACTGATCAAAGATGGCAGACGCCACTTTGGTTGTTAAATAATAATAATAAGAAAATTGTATTTACTCTATCACGCTTTTTGTATAGCAATGTGAATCAGCAGCTGCTGGGCCCTCCGAAAAAACATATAAATAAATAAATGATTGAATAACTTCAAGGAAGTGGGGATGGGCAATTTATGCTATTTGGAGTGGGCCCACAGCTGCTGAGCTCTTGAAAAGGAAAAAAAAACATAAATAAACAAAGAACTGTAAGGGTTGGCCAGTTGTTGTGGGGGGGGGGTGCGAAGGGTAGTGGGCGAGAAAGGTATGTTATGTAATGCGGAGCAGCCCGCCATCTTCCACGAGGCGTAGAGGAGCAATGGAGGAGCGGGTTGTGGTTGAAGGGATAGCAAGAGGTGGCGGCCGGTATTTGAGAGGGGAAGCAGCACAACACGAGAGAGAGCAAGGAACAAGCAGTCGTGGAGTGTTTAATGAAAAAGAAAAAAGTAGTTCCCTAATATGAGGAGTGGAAGGATGCAAGTCAACCAATCAAAAGAATGGTAAAGGAAATATGGACGAAGGAAATGACAAACACAAAAAGAGGAAGCCAAGCCAACAAATAAGAAGCAAGCAAACGAGATGACAATAACATTAACCAATGGTAAGTAATAGCAGGCGCTAATCCCGCTGTATGCTTTTGGTACTAGTCTACACACGGCTAAAAACTGTCGGGCAGGGGAGACCTATAGCATGAGAGGCGTGCAGAGCCGTGGAGCTTGTTGGGCACTTTAGTCTTTTTATTACATTGGACACATTTTGTCCCTGGAAAGTATTGTAGGCTGGTCTCACGTGGCCTGCTCTGCCCTGTGAGATGTGGTAGTAATAGTAAAGTGTTATAATTGTTCATTCAGGGCCAGCTTCGACTCAATCTCATGGTACAAGCTGTCTTATTAAGCTTTTGTTGGTCTGAGTATGCAACCGCATGACACTTCAGGTCTTGTACTGGGACTCAGGAGGTATTGTAATTGCATTTATATAGCGCTTACTACCCCTGATGCGGCGTCAAAGCGCTTTTTCAGCAGGTAGCACGCTACTCCGGAACCCAAAAAGGATTAGTGGTGAATTAGTATAGGGAAATATGAGTTTATTTGAGCAGTGGACATGTGAGTTTGTGATTTGGATTGAAAAAGGATACTGGAGGGATAGAAGAGGGAAGGGTTTGCTTTTATAAGTATGTCAAAATGGAGGACCAAAGTATGCTTCTGAGCGGCAAAGGAAAATTATGCAGCAAAAGCCGGCACAGTCTTTGCCAGCATTATTTCACTATTTTGTCATTTGTAGCACATCATTCATTAATTAGCACCAATTTGATATCAGAGTACACACTTGAAAGGTGACCTTTTAACTTTTGCACAGGGTCTGCCACTGCAACACACCACGTGTGACTTTTTTATTTTTTAAATCTGTTTGATGTACTATTTTTTTAGTTCAAACCTCTAAAATATGCGGCAGATGGTGCATTATGTGGCAAGCGTGGTTAATCTGCAATTTCACGGAAAACGTAACAGAATCCCATAATTCCTGTGGTCTTGGTTTGAGGAAGAAGTTGCTTGCAATCACTCCTTGCTTGTCATTCGCCGAACTGACTTCAGCTCTCAGCTGTAGTCAAACTGATGCATTTTATCTGCACGCACACATATGCTGCATAAATGAGCTTATGTAAATCCCACAGACGCAATTACTCCTTCGAACCCCGCACTGCAGTTTTCATTTTCAGCAGGCCAATTTAAGTGCGTGGTGCTTTTCATCAAGAGGTAATTTGGTTTGCAATGAGTGAGCAGTAAACCCTCCTCCGGCTCCCTCAGCTTGAGAGACGCGCTACTACGGTTCTTGCTCCCACCAAATTACTTCTGACTTTTAAGCGGGAAACCTTCCACGCCTGCCACTCTGTGTGGAGTGAATGCTGGTATGGCAGACTTTAAGGAGTTAATCCTTTAATATACCCAGAGGCAACAATGGAGATGCAGCTCCTGCCAGGTGTGAGTGCCCAGACACATGGCTCTTCTGCGTCTCTGCATACCAGATTTACAATCAGTATAAAAACCTCTTGCAATGCACCGTGCAGTCCAAAGCAAGCAGACACCCATGCCACGGATCCCGGGCAAAGGCGGGGCACACCGTGCCATGCTTTGAGACATTGTGCCAGGGCTGGTCCACGCTTCCCCATGATTCAGTGTTTTTGCTGTTTGGCAACAAGCATGACACATGGTGAGTAAGACGAAAATAACAAACCCCCGGTTATTGAAGTAGGGTGTATTGAGAGAAGGTATAGACATGGAGGCGCGCCAGCACCCATTGTATGTGGGATACAGAAAACAAACCCGAGTTAAACAACAAGACGCGGGAAGTCAGTCTTGGGCGTGTAGTTGTTTGTATGTCTGAGTAGATAAGTATCCATGTCGAATGATGGGCGTTCCAACACGGCGACAAGCGAACCAGTGTTTTGACGACACCTGAACCTTGTGTGGTTGCCAATCCATTCGTTCCAGCGCCGCTGTGTCCTCCTTCCTGAAGCAACATCGGCTTCATCACAAGATCACATATTATGGGGGGATTAAGATTGTGCAAAATGACAGGGCGTGGAACCATGGCCCTCCTTGTGTTGGCATTAGGGCTTGAAGGGGGGTCACCGGGAGGAGGTCAACAAGCGAAGACTGATGCTTTCTTGGCGGAGACCCGAGAGTTGTGACCAGAAAACATCGAAACATTTGCAATGACTTGAGTTTCATGTCAACAAAAGCTTTACTTTTGATATGAAGAGGATCTCCACCGGCCATGACCTCCCGCTGGACTGCATAGATATCAACTGGCGAAATTGCCATGGCAACGTCCTAGGGTTGATGCCTTCTCCAAACATTATGCCCTCTACAGTCCTTTTTGCATTTGCGGGGCTAGTGGAAGGTCAAGGAGTGGACACTACTGAAAGTAAACATTGCGTGTTGAGCCCTGGTGATGCCTTGTTATTGCTGCTGCCTTAATGACCTATGAGGTCAGGAGTAGCAACAGCAGTGACAAAGGCGCCAAAGGGCCAGCCGGGGGCAGCACATATTACCACCTATTTACACCCATGCTGATAGATTTAGTATTCTAACACCAACCGTTGAAATTTGGACAGAAGATCCATGTCAGTGCCTTATAAAGACGTTTCAAAGTTCATGTTGATGGGCACGTTTTTGGATGTTAAGGTTTGTGGATGAAATTTGGGTGCTCACTGTAGGAAGGGTGAGTATTATGTAGAGATGCTGGTTAAGGCTTCACTATGCAATGCTCTCACAATACCCCAAAGATGGCCCTTGGCTTCACAATAATAAGCAAGTAAGTAAATCTTTGATAGATTAATTGAAATCTTTCCACTATACATGGGCAAAGAATCAATAAAAGATAAAAGCATGTATAAGACATTGAGGACTGGAGCCAGACAAGCACAACTATAACACTATACTAGGCAGCGAGGCATCAGTATGCATCTACGGGCAAACAATGGTTAGAAAATGAAAAACCTTATTCCCTCCATAATTGAGGACTGAAACCAAGGAAGTTAGATGCATGGTTCTTTGTGCATTAGTGAGATGGCACCAACCAGACCAGGCGTCTTATTGCATATGTAGGCAAACGATGATAAAAGTTAAAACCTCATTCGTTCCTCAATAGAGGAATAAAGCCTGGAGGTATACGGGCCAGGAGAATAAAGTGCATTGTGCTTTGTGTGTTAATGGTAATCCATAGCTCAGTCTTGGTAGTGTGGCAAAAAGCAGTCAAGCTTTAGTAGAGGAGCATGTGTTAAGCTTTTCAGAGTACCCACATGGATGATACGTAACTGACACGACTGAAATTCAATACCAATTTATAAAAATAAAGCAGATTGTTATAATAATTTAGACACCAAAACTAAGACATTCAGATGGGTATTACCGGAGTTGTGGAATGGGAAATAAGTGCAATTCAATACTGCAGAACTCTAGCAATGCAGTAAATGATAAAACGCACTAGTGACAATCTGTCATTTGCTGGTCGAGTTGCATGGAAGCCACAGGAGGCTTGGTGATGCGGGTCCCACGACCAAGCCTCGACAGTCAGTTAGATTTTACCTGGCTCAAGAGGCCTGGGTGCAGTGTTGTCCTGGTTGTCCCTGGTGCTGATGCGGGAGCTGCGAGGGAGCTGGTTTTACCGCTTACACGGTTCTGGTGCGGAAACGGATGCAAAACGTCAGCAACTGGGCCACTACTTTGGTCAGTTGAAGGTGCTGCGGAGTTCCCTCAGGTTGCAGGATCGAGTAAAGGTAGTGATAGCCGGACTAGCCACCAACAAGCCTTGGCAGCAGTAAGGTCAGGGAGAAGTTGTTTCGACGTCTAGAGGTCCGGGGGAAAACGGTAGACACTTGAAACTTCCTGGAGGTCAGGACTACGTTACCCACAATGCACTGGACCATCTACTTTTGGGCGATACCTCAAAGGGCCCGAAGGACAGCGATTCTTTGGTTCCAGAAGTTGTTTTTACCTACAGACTGCACGGGACTAGTGCCACTAGTCCAAGGGAGTCTGGAGTTCTCTTTAGCTCTGAAAGGGTCCCTCTGTATGGGGCAGCTAGTCTTTGGTCCAGGACGAGTCGCAGTTGTGCAGTATCAGAATTGTTGCCACAGGTGCAGAGTATCACGCTTTTGTTTTGTGCAGGTCCTGTTGTCGCTGACTCTGGTCTCTTCTTTGTCCTCTGTTGCAATTTGAATCAGAACTGAGGTTCTGGTGCCAAAGGTGCCCCTTAAATCCTAAATTTAGAGGCATTAGGGGTGTAGGTGCAAGTAGCCAATAGGTCACTAGCCCCAGCGGCTAATACGCCCCTGAGGTGACCACCTCTGGGCAGTGTCTGTCACCTTTGCTACCTAGAACCCTCTATTCCGCCATTTTTAAAAATGGGTGAAGCCTTATTTGGCTGAACAGACCAGGTAGCCTGCCCTATAGGTGTGGCTAGCCTTCTGGGGCTGTTCACCTCCTGACTACATAATTTTACCGCCTGCATGGGTGCAAATGTGCCTGGGGGCAGGGGCGCGGCTGTTTCATCCATTGCTAGGCAGCCTGGTTCCATATCAGAGGCGGTGTAAGCATTGAAGCTCACCGCCTTGATGTGTCACTTCACTCGCCATCTTGTCAGGGAGGGAGGTGTCACCTACGTCCCGTCCAGCACTTTGTTTCTGACTCCTGGGAGATTTCCCACCTCCTGGCAGGAAGTCAGATTCCTGTCTTTGCAGCAGCGGCTGTCTGCCAGGACACAGGAAAGGCTGGCGCAACCAGGTGGGTAACCTCTAAGGTAGCCACCTGGGCACATGCCACATCAACTCTGACACAGGAATCATGTCAGAGGTGATGAGGCAGGTTGTTTGATACCAAACATAATATATTTCAGTGGTATCATAATGGAGCTGTCAACCTCGGGCTGCCAGCCCATGTTATCCTATGGACCGCTGATTACTTAGAGTAGCCCTTAATGGAAAGAGGCTACTATAGGGACATATAAGCTTGCACACCCACACCTTCATTACAACACACGCTACCTCTTGGGCTCAGGGGGCCTTCCTTAGGGGTGACTGCCATATTTTAAACATAGTGCTTTTGACTTTGTCACACATGGTGAGGGCAAAGTCGAGTTTGAGCAGTTTGCACTGCTCATGCAGTCTGCACTGCTCATGCAGTCTGCACTGGCAGGACTGCTGTCATCTGTTCACTTGGGTCACTCAGGGCGGCACAACCAGTACTTCAGACTCTGGTGACCCCCTTAACTCTCACTGGTACCATTTACCATGGACTTATAAGGGGGTTAAAATCCTTGCCAACTGGAATTACTAATTCACATGTATCAGTTTTAGGGAGAGAGCACTGGCACTGGGGCCTGGTTAGCAGACTTCAGTGCACTGTCAGAGTCATAACCATCAGTATTGGGGCAAAACCGTGTGTGTGTGTGTTTGGGGGGGGGGTGACCAAAGCAATTTCCTACACTCATGTGACACAGTCTGAGCCACGTGTCTGTGCAGAACTTCTGGCAACTCACTGGTGATGCCTCAAAGGCTGCATGTTTGAAGCAGAGGCTTTCAACGTCATGCTGCACTGCAGCACGCAGAGGGTTTGGGTCAATATAATTCACAATTTGTTTATTTTGTAACTTTAATTAGGATACGTTTACAAAAACATATAAGTAATGAGCATTCCTTTAAAATGTAAACTCTGTTATTAACTAGATACATCTATTTAAGAAACAACTTGCATCACTTGCAATATCATATGCAAATAATGATGTTTCTTTCTACAGTTTTGCATTCTTACAGTGCATACCCCTCAAAAATCGAATCTATGTTCCTGAAACCATGCATGAAAATTTTGACCTTGATTCAAGACTTCCGATTTCCGCCTCTCCTTTTTTCTTTGAACGACCCTCTCTTTACCTTCCATTTTCTGCATGCCTCCTCTCTCCGATTACAGCTTATTCTAATTCATCTGCATGTTTGCTTCAAAATATATTTTTGTATTACTGAAAAGTGCTCATACCTCATGTCAAAGATCACAATCTGTCCTTCTTTAAAAATCACACTTTGCAAACAAAAATTACCAAATCTCTCGTATCTAATTGTACCACCTACCATTTGCATGAATTCACATCCCTCCCACCCCACTAATGATCAGTGGCGGCCGCCACAAACAAAGGGTGGTGAGGCGTGGGTAGGGAGCGCGGGAGGAGAATCGCGGAGGGGAAGCACAGGGGGCTTAATAATAATTTTTTTTAAAAGGAACATAGCCTTAAGCTGCTGACCGCCTCCCGCGTCTCGTCACACCTCCGTGTTCCTCCTGGTCCCAGCAGACACTGGGACAGACACCCTCTGCAATCCCCGTGCTGCTCTCATGATATGAGAGCAGCTCGGGGATAGGCCGGAGAGGGCTGTAAAGACGCTCCGCTCCGCTCAGGACAGAGACTCTGTGCTGTTTCTCCAGCCCGGCTGTTCAATACAGCCGGGATGGAGAAACCTAAGTGCGCATGTGTATTTGGCCGGCCTGAGACTGCCGGCTAAACACACATGCGTACTTAGAAGTGCACATAGCACTCCTCCTCCCCCTCCCATGGCCCGGCACGCCCCTCCCTACACCCGCTGGCTCAGAGATGGCAAATGAAAAATGATCAATGATAGAACATCGTTTTATTTTTCAGCTGCTGGCTCTGAGCCAGTGGGACAACGCTCCTCCGCCATTGCGGAGGAGCTGCCCCTACTAATGATCACACCTAATTCCTACTAATTTAATCCACCACAAAGATACTAAAGTAACTGCATGCAATGGTATGCGTGAGAGTGCCAGACTAATCCCAATAATCAACAATGACCACTGTATTAACCACTAACCTTGGGTTCTGGAGCGGCGTGCTGCCAGGCTTAAAGCGCTTCAAAGCCTCATCAGGGATAGTAAGGGTATTTAAACGCCATTACAGTACAATACTTGCAATAACATGATGCACCCATTTAACTACTCTTCCCCCTTCTAAGATATGTCTCCTTTTTCGCACTAATGACCATTGAAATATGTCTCAATATATACAAAATGTAAATAAAATATTGCTGCAAGCTTTTATCTAATAAACAGGCCTGTATTTCAATATACATTTCCAGTTTGGACTAAATGTTTCAGCTTGACCTTTCTAGTGGAAATGTTGAACAGCACCTCTTAGACTTACTGGAAAGTTCAGTCTATGGTCTTGGCACAGGACTCGCCCCTTAGATCAGTACAATGTATTTAAAAGGCATTTATATGGCTGTAAGCCCAATTCATTTTATGTTCTCCATTTTCCGTGCCATCTGGTAAAAGCCTCTCTGGACGTTGACACGTAAAACTACAGTACAAGGGTTCATATTCCAGCCAATGAATTCACGCACAGCGCTAGTGAATACTGTTGACATATAACTCCCAACTACTGCGGCGAGCGATGCCTTAAAACTAAAGTAATATCTAGATAATTGGAAGGCTTTTTTGATGCTAGAATCCTTCTAGTTTTAAGGATGAATCTTGTAATGAATCTAGGGTATTTAAGGAAACCCTTTCTCTTACAAAATTTAGCCCGTTATTTTCAACCCTGTGTTGGCTATTATGGGCAAACAAGCTAGCGTCTAATGTACAGATAACTTATAAGCGGGACACAGACACTGATGAACCCCTGACTGAAGAAGAATGGGGACTGCCTACATGCGCATTAAGAATGTTACTAGAAAGACCAGATTTAAATTTACCCATTTTAGCTTCCTACATAGGACATTTTTTACCCATGGTACCCTCAATGAATATACCCCAATCGCTGTAGATCTAAACTGGGAAACACAGACCTCGTTCATAGAGTATGGTCATGCCCTAGCACTGTAGAACGCTGGGCTGAAATTGTGTCCATATTTCAAAATGTGGTAGATATTACAGTATTCCTTAACCCTAAAAAGCGTTTGCTGAAACTGATACCTTCTGCGCAGCAGAGGAGAATCCGACATAACCTTGCAAACTTTGATACCCTAGTGGCCGGGAGACTCATTACAACCTGCTTGCTTCAACCATATTGTCCCAAACTTGAGTCATGTTTGGTGTCTGTATGACCAAGTTAAGAAAAGACGATAAGGCGGTATGACCAAGTTAAGAAAAGACGATAAGGCGGTATGACCAAGTTAAGAAAAGACGATAAGGCAGTATGACCAAGTTAAGAAAAGACGATAAGGCGGTATGACCAAGTTAAGAAAAGACGATAAGGCAGTATGACCAAGTTAAGAAAAGACGATAAGGCAGTATGACCAAGTTAAGAAAAGACGATAAGGCGGTATGACCAAGTTAAGAAAAGACGATAAGGCAGTATGACCAAGTTAAGAAAAGACGATAAGGCGGTATGACCAAGTTAAGAAAAGACGATAAGGCGGTATGACCAAGTTAAGAAAAGACGATAAGGCGGTATGACCAAGTTAAGAAAAGACGATAAGGCGGTATGACCAAGTTAAGAAAAGACGATAAGGTGGTATGACCAAGTTAAGAAAAGACGATAAGGCAGTATGACCGAGTTAAGAAGAGATAAGCTTGAAGATGATTTCTATGACCGGTGTGGATTGTTGCAGGCATCATTTTACCCTGCAGATATGTTAGCACCATAAAATACATCACATATGCCACTTGAGGTTAAAACATTCTTCGGTTGCTCACTATTATGTGTACTACTGTTGGGTAGGTCTGGATATCGCTACCTTGGTGTTACTACTCAAAGAATACTCACTGATATTGTACTCTTGTATGAACTCTGTGTTGTAACTGACTGAATATCTGGCACATGTACGAGAGCCTAAGGAGGGCTGTATGAGAACCTCGTTATTCTTAAAATCAACAAAAGTATTAAAAAATGATGAATCTTGTAAGCGGATTTCGTGATATGATGAAAATCTTAGGTTTCAAGCCATATCACTTCACGGAACTGCTTCCAAATGGGATTTGTGTGGTTGAGAGCTCTGGGATGGTCCCTCGTCTTCTCCTGCGTCTTTGCTTTGTTTTGCTGGAACTCATAAGGAGCTTTGTTTGTTGAATGAGAGTATTTTATTTCTGGTGATGTTGTGAGTGACTGAACATATTTATATTTTGAGGATCTAATTGGAATTAACATTAGAAAGTAGGCCTGGCTTCAGTTTTGGACATAGCTTGGTGCCAAGTTTCAAGCTAAATCAATGTTGCACGTCCTCTGTATATACAACGGAAAGGTTGTTCATACCAGATGGATTTCTGTGGCTTCTGGTACTAAGGAGAACCCATAGTACCACTTATTGTAAGGACTGCATAAAGCTGATCTTCTAACTTTCTTTTCCGCGAAACATAGCAAACAGATTCCAGAGGAAAGCTTCTCCTTATACCCAAGCACCTAGCCGTGTACTGGGTAGCCTCTCCACAGATCAAAGACCTGACTCCTTGTAGGAAGAACCACTCATCGAAGGCTCTATCGAAATATGAACCAAATGCAGGCAGACAGAAGTGCTCCACAGTATCCATCACGGTTTGTTTTGTGCCAACTGTTATCTGAGGAGTAAGCAACCAGGCATACTCCGGCTTTGAGGACTGTCTTCCCATCTTTGGTACTGGCTAACTACTTTGCATCACTAGCAAACCTTTGTGGAGGTAACATCTAGAAACATGCACAATTAGTAGACAAAACTCAACCAAGAGATCGGATGTCCGTTCCTTCCTCAGTTTATGAAGGTTTCATTACTTCTCTACATGACTTTAAATGTCAAAGCCATCTTTAAAGAAAGGCTGCCTCAAGATTGAAGTGGTATTCTCTAACGAGACAAACCATGTCCTGATGGGCATGAACGCACCATACAGGAGGGGTGGAAGAGGTTTTAGATCACGCACAATGGAGACAGATGCATTTATGAAGTCCTGGTGGAAATAACGTCTAACGCGTCTTCCCACCCATGATAGAAGTGAAGGAGACACAATTAAAGTGAGCAGATCACTCAGGGGTGAGCCAACAGACTCAATAGTGCCTTGGTATGAGGCGTGTAGTGTTTTTTGCTTGTCCTTCGTATTTTGTGGTGAGTGTCAACAATGTAATGGAAGCCGTCGGTCAATAACATTATTGCTGAGAGTATGTCTGTGTCACCAGGAGGTGTATGGACCTGGGCTGTTAGGCTTTGGAGCATTCTTGCATTGGAACTCTGAGAGAGCTCACCTCACTTAGCGATGATAGTCGAGGGTCAAACAAGGATCCCTACACCCCGCCCCCACTCTCACAACCCTTAGCCCTTCTGGGAGTGAGGAGGGTGCAGTAATCATACGGGTGCTGTCCGGTCTGTCAGATCTCCTGAGGGCTGGAGTCGGAAAGTGTTCCACAAGAATGTGGTGTGACCTCGTGGGCTTGTATCATGGGAAGTAGCAGTCTAGGTCGGCGCTATCTTAGCATTGTTGCTTCCCGCTATTCCAGCCGACAGAACAACCATAAGCGGAATTCCCACCCACCCAGCCCGTTGTGTTCAGTTGAGTTTATCTGTAGGGTTTATCTTGTGTTGTTAGCTTTTGGCAAGGTAGAAAAGCAGATCAAATCAGTAGACAATCCAAGTAGAGCCTGTCCTCACCACAACAAAGCTGGTGTGGCGCTTAGGCTGTCAGATGACTTTATATTCCATATGAAGAGTTGGGGGTGAAGGTCAATGGTGTGGGCAGCAGTGTAGGGCAAGGGGTTGTAGCCCTTGGTCACATAGCAAAGGATAGACCCTCTAGGACCTGGTGGTTGGTTAGGGTGGGACCATAATAGGTGTGGTTGGAAGGTGGCCAGGGATCGCCCCTCGGAAAGCAGGTGATTACGCTTGCGTTGATGGATGAAATATGTATGATTATGGTCAATAATAACTGTCAAGCTGAAGATTAGTATTGGCAATCAGAAATGTTTTGGTATGTTTTGAATAAACATGACCCGTTGGTACACACTCCCAGATGAAGTTGTCAGGTTTGACGCGCTTGCGTTGGAAGGGGGTGCGATCCGACCTGAGTGCCTCACTGGCCAATGAGCAGTGGAGACCGATCCATTGGCAGCTGATGGCTCAGTGCACGCAGTGGGATCGCCATTTTGTGTGGATTCACTTTTAACTGGTGTTGGAATATTTACTCTTGAGTGGCTTTCATCTCGGGCCTATTTCAATTTTACCAATTGTGCCCTTCTAATCATATCTTCAGCAGCACTGTAGCTGGTCTTAATGTGAAGTGAGATTTTTCCTTAAACTTAAACTAGGCCCTGATTTCAGACAAACTGTGATACTAATAGTGTCCTGGTCTTTTGTTATTTAAAATTTTGATTCATAGTGTTGCCAGTATTTGTGGTCTGTTCTGCAAGGGGATTGATATAAGCACTGATGAAAACAAGTGACAAAATGGCATCACTTCCCGCCTGAATTTACGATCTCCCCTCTTGTCATACCGCACTTTCTTAAAAATGAGCTGAACCAGTCAGGCATACTCTACTTTTAATAATCTGAACCAGTTAAGTATACTCTACTTTTAATAATCAGAACCAGATAAGTATACTCTCCTTTTAATAATCTGAACCAGTTAGGCATACTCTACATTTAATAATCTAAACCAGTTAAGTATACTCTACTTTTAATAATCTGAACCAGGAAGGCATACTCTGCTTTTAATAATCTGAACCATTCAGGTATACTCCGCTTTTAATAATCTGAACCAGGAAGGTATAGTCTACTTTTAATAATCTGAACCATTCAGGTATACTCTGCTTTTAATAATCTGAGCCAGTTAGGTATACTCTGCTTTTAATAATCTGAACCAGGTAGGCATACTCTGCTTTTAATAATCTGAACCGGTTAGGCATACTCTGATTTTAATAATCTGAGCCAGTTAGGTATACTCTGCCTTTAATAATCTGAACCAGTTAAGTATACTCTGCTTTTAATAATCTGAACCGGTTAGGCATACTCTGCTTTTAATAATCTGAGCCAGTTAGGTATACTCTGCCTTTAATATTCTGAACCAGTTAAGTATACTCTGCTTTTAATAATCTGAGCCAGTTAGGCATACTCTGATTGTAATAATCTGAGCCAGTTAAGTATACTCTGCATTTAATAATCTGAACCAGTTAAGTATACTCTGCTTTTAATAATCTGAACCAGTTAAGTATACTCTGCTTTTAATAATCTGAACCAGTTAGGTATACTCTGCTTTTAATAATCTGAACCAGTTAGGTATACTCTACTGTTAATAATCTGAACTAGTTAAGTATACTCCACTTTTAATAATCTGAACCAGGAAGGCATACACTGCTTTTAATAATCTGAACCAGGTAGGCATACACTTTTTTTAATAATCTGAACCATTCACGTATACTCTGCTTTTAATAATCTGAACCAGTAAGGTATACTCTGCTTTTAATAATCCGAGCCAGTTAGGTATACTCTGCCTTTAATAATTGGAACCAGTTAAGTATACTCCACTTTTAATAATCTGAACCAGTTAAATATACTCTGCTTTTAATAATCTTAACCAGTTAAGTATACTCTGCTTTTAATAATCTGAACCAGTTAGGTATACTCTGCTTTTAATAATCTGAACTAGTTAGGTATACTCTGCTTTTAATAATCTGAACCAGTTAGGTATACTCTACTGTTAACAATCTGAACCAGTTAAGTATACTCCACTTTTAATAATCTGAACCAGGAAGGCATACACTGCTTTTAATAATCTGAACCAGGTAGGCATACTCTTTTTTTAATTATCTAAACCATTCAGGTATACACTGCTTTTAATAATCTGAACCAGTAAGGTATACTCTGCTTTTAATAATCCGAGCCAGTTGGGTATACTCTGCCTTTAATAATCGGAACCAGTTAAGTATACTCCGCTTTTAATAATTTGAGCCAGTTAAGCACACTCTCCTTTTATTAAGATGAACCAGTTAGGCCTACTCTGCCTTTAATAATCGGAACCAGTTAGGCATACTCTACTTTTAATAATCTAAACCAGTTAAGTATACTCTGCTTTTAATCATCTGAACCAGTTAAGTATACTCTACTTTTAATAATCTAAACCAGTTAAGTATACTCTGCTTTTAATAATCTGAACCAGGTAGGCATACTCTGCTTTTAATAATCTGAACCATTCAGGTATACTCTGCTTTTAATAATCTGAACCAGTTAGGTATACTCTACTTTTAATAATCTGAACCACTCAGGTATACTCTGCTTTTAATAATCTGAGCCAGTTAGGTATACTCTGCTTTTAATAATCTGAACCAGGTAGGCATACTCTGCTTTAAATAATCTGAACCGGTTAGGCATACTCTCCTTTTAATAATCGGAGCCAGTTAGGTATTCTCTGCCTTTAATAATCTGAACCAGTTAAGTATACTCTGCTTTTAATAATGTGAGCCAGTTAGGCATACTCTGATTTTAATAATCTGAACCAGTTAAGTATACTCTGCTTTTAATAATCTGAACCAGTTAAGTATACTCTACTTTTAATAATCTGAACCAGGATGGCGTACGCTGCTTTTAATAATCTGAACCGGGTAGGCATACTCTTTTTTTAATAATCTGAACCATTCAGGTATACTCTGCTTTTAATAATCTGAACCAGTTCGGTATACTCTGCTTTTATGCTTTTAATAATCTGAACAATTCAGGTATACTCTGCTTTTAATAATCTGAGCCAGTTAGGTATACTCTGCTTTTAATAATCCGAGCCAGTTAGGTATACTCAGCCTTTAATAATCTGAACCAGTTAAGCATACTCTACTTTTAATAATCTGAACCAGTTAAGTATACTCTGCTTTTAATAATCTGAACCGGTTAGGCATACTCTGCTTTTAATAATCTGAACCAGTTAAGTATACTCTACTTATAATAATCTGAACCAGTTAAGTATACTCTGCTTTTAATAATCTGAACCAGTTAAGTATACTCTGCTTTTAATAATCTGAACCAGTTAAGTATACTCTACTTATAATAATCTGAACCAGTTAAGTATACTCTGCTTTTAATAATCTGAACCAGTTAAGTATACTCTGCTTTTAATAATCTGAACCGGTTAGGCATACTCTGCTTTTAATAATCTGAACCGGTTAAGTATACTCTACTTATAATAATCTGAACCAGTTAAGTATACTCTGCTTTTAATAATCTGAACCAGTTAAGTATACTCTGCTTTTAATAATCTGAACCAGTTAAGTATACTCTGCTTTTAATAATCTGAACCAGTTAAGTATACTCTACTTATAATAATCTGAACCAGTTAAGTATACTCTGCTTTTAATAATCTGAACCAGTTAAGTATACTCTGCTTTTAATAATCTGAACCAGTTAAGTATACTCTGCTTTTAATAATCTGAACCAGTTAAGTATACTCTGCTTTTAATAATCTGAACCATTTAAGTATACTCTGCTTTTAATAATCTGAACCATTTAAGTATACTCTGCTTTTAATATTCTGAATCAGTTAAGTATACTCTGCTTTTAATAATCTGAACCAGTTAGGCATACTCCGCTTTTAATAATCTGAACCAGTTAGGCATACTCTACTTTTAATAATTTGAGCCAGTTAGGCGAACTCTGCTTTTAATATTCTGAACCACTCAGGTATACTCTGCTTTTAATATTCTGAACCAGTTAGGTGAACTGCTTTTAATAATCTGAACCATTCAGGTATACTCTGCTTTTAATAATCTGAACCAGTTAGGTATACTCTACTTTTAATAATCTGAACCAGTTAAGTATACTCTGCTTTTAATAATCTGAACCAGTTAAGTATACTCTGCTTTTAATAATCTGAACCAGTTAAGTATACTCTGCTTTTAATAATCTGAACCAGTTAAGTATACTCTGCTTTTAATAATCTGAACCAGTTAAGTATACTCTACTTATAATAATCTGAACCAGTTAAGTATACTCTGCTTTTAATAATCTGAACCAGTTAAGTATACTCTGCTTTTAATAATCTGAACCAGTTAAGTATACTCTACTTTTAATAATCTGAACCATTTAAGTATACTCTGCTTTTAATAATCTGAACCAGTTAAGTATACTCTGCTTTTAATCATCTGAACCAGTTAGGTATACTCTGCATTTAATAATCTGAACCAGTTAAGTATACTCTACTTTTAATAATCTGAACCATTTAAGTATACTCTGCTTTTAATATTCTGAATCAGTTAAGTATACTCTGCTTTTAATCATCTGAACCAGTTAGGAATACTCTACTTTTAATAATCTGAACCATTTAAGTATACTCTGCTTTTAATAATCTGAACCAGTTAAGTATACTCTACTTTTAATAATCTGAACCATTTAAGTATACTCTGCTTTTAATATTCTGAATCAGTTAAGTATACTCTGCTTTTAATAATCTGAACCAGTTAGGAATATTCTACTTTTAATAATCTGAACCAGTTAAGTATACTCTGCTTTTAATAATCTGAACCAGTTAAGTATACTCTACTTTTAATAATCTGAACCAGTTAAGTATACTCCACTTTTAATAATCTGAACCAGTTAGGCATACTCTGCTTTTAATAATCTGAACCATTTAAGTATACTCTGCTTTTAATAATCTGAACCAGTTAAGTATACTCCGCTTTTAATAATTTGAGCCAGTTAGGCATACTCTGCTTTTAATAATTTGAGCCAGTTAGGCGAACTCTGCTTTTAATATTCTGAACCAGTTAAGTATACTCCACTTTTAATAATCTGAACCAGTTAGGCATACTCTGCTTTAGATATTCGGAACTAGTTAAGTATACTCTGCTTTTAATAATCTGAACCAGTTAGGCATACTCCGCTTTTAATATTCTGAACCAGTTAGGTGAACTCTGCTTTTAATAATCTATACCAGGTAGGCATACTCTGCTTTTAATTATCAGAACCAGGTAGACATACTCTGCTTTTAATAATCTGAACCAGGTAGGAATACTTTGCCTTTAATAATATGAACCAGTCTGGCATACTCTGCTTTTAATAATCTGAACCAGTCCGGTATACTCTGCTTTTAATATTCTGAACCAGTCCGGTATACTCTGCTTTTAATAATCTAAACCAGTTAGGCATACTCTGCTTTTAATAATCTAAACCAGTTAGGTGAACTCTGCTTTTAATAATCTAAACCAGGTAGGCAAACTCTGCTTCTAATTATACGAACCAGGTAGGCATACTCTGCTTTTAACAATTTGAACCAGTTAGGTATACGCTTTTTTTCTACAGTTAGGTATACTGTG
The DNA here is from genome assembly GCA_963921515.1 of Calotriton arnoldi. Classification (NCBI taxonomy): domain Eukaryota; kingdom Metazoa; phylum Chordata; class Amphibia; order Caudata; family Salamandridae; genus Calotriton; species Calotriton arnoldi. The sequence goes on from CAWUFW010000441.1 coordinate 397,916, forward strand.
TTTATTATTATATATATATTTTTAAATGATCTGACCTAATTAAGGTGTCGGCTATTCACCGGACACAAGTCGAGGGTACGTGCGGGTAGACGGCATCTACCCACTCTTTTCAGAGATGGGACACCGTCCACTCTGCCAGGAAGTTGGGCCTACTGAAATATGCTGAACTCGTCCTGATGTAATTTTCAGACACTGGGATACATTCAGCAGAGCCTGTACATTGGCTACAAGGTGCCTTAACCCCATAAGATATTTTAAAATACAGATTTAGCAACTAATTAAGCAGAATAGATTTAATGCCACTTTTCTCCTTGTTGCCAATTTCTTTGTAGCTGTATTTAAATAAAAATAATGTTTAAGTTGAGGCCCATATTTTGCGTTGGGGTTGAGTCACTTTTTTGGCACAACCCAGACTCAAAATCCAATTTGTTAAATATTTAAATGCGCCAAAATGTACTCATTATAGACCTGCTAGACTTATGTGTGAGGTCTTAAGATCTGATGTCACTTCTTGTGATGTAACATCCTGGGTTTTGATGTCACTTCCTGTGATGTCACTCGCATGCTGCCTAACTTGGTTAGTCCTCCCACGTGTTTTTTTAGGACTTGTGCCCTGGCTATTCATCACCACAACATTTTCCAGGTTTTTAATGAATATCGTGTGATCCACAGTATAGAACGCTCCCAAGGAGTGCATGAGGATTATTTTTTTTCTTCAAGTTGATTAGCCTGCCACCCACCACTTCCTTGCTGGAAATATCTGTCCCGCGGTCTGGTCTGAAGCACCATCGGCAAGATCCCAGGAGGTTGGTATCCAGTACAAATTTCCCATAAGCCCACGGCGGATGCTCGTGCCTTGATTCTCGATTGAAGGATGCTGGAAGGAGACGATAAGACATGAGGGCCACAGATCAAGTAGTTATCTTGGATATAGAAGATAAGGTTCTAAAGCCGGATTTGACAATTGACCACATGTCAGGTGATTGCAGACAAATCAATTCCCCTCCCCCTCGTGCCTCAAAATTATAAGACGTGTGTAAAGTAAGCGTATGTAATGCTAAAACAAAGTGTTGTACAAAAAAGAAATGCAGTTTATTGTGTGATGTGTGCGTTCAGCACCCCCCAGCCCTAGCACATCCGGATTGAGATGATCCTGCTGCAATAAAAATGTTTTATCTAAAAGGCTCTGTCTGCTCTTTAGAGATAGTGTTGTGTTATATCAAATTAACCAAATAAGTGTTCCTCGATACGGGGTCTTGGACATCATATAGGGGTCACCAGGGGTCGCAGCTGCAACCCCTGGCTTGCCCCTTGTGACCCCTGGCACTACCTTTGCGACCCCTGGCACTACCTTTGAAACCCCTGACCTCAGTGCCAGGAACTCAAGGGCAGCTCGTCCTTATGGACGTTGGTTGGGGCGCGCATTTCTTTGTTTTCTGTCAATTTTTACTACACTAATAGTGAATACTATTAGATTACTCACTATTAGTATAATAAAGAATGGATTGCAATTATCATAAGGTAAGTAAAAAAATGCTTTTAAATGGATGTTGTGTGCGTGCTGGTCAATGAGAGTGTGTTTGTGAGATCAAGTGTATATGTGAGTGAATGTGTGTGCATGCATGCGTTAGTGAGTGAAAGTAAAGCAAAACGGCGTGTGATGATGTCACTTCCGCTACTCCAGGCATTTTGGTTCATGTACTGGATAGCAGAAGAAAGGAGGTAGGTGGTGCTCCAGGAGTTAGATGACCTTGGTGAAGGTTAATTGAAACTTCATGAAATACTTAGATGCAATGTGACATCCATTTTCATGGATCGTATGTACTGGTGAAAAATCGTCCTTTTTTATTACCGAAAGTTGCTGATTGTTTCTTCTCCACTCCACTTAATCTCTGCATTTAGTTTGACATACCCTGGATCCACGCAGATCCATTACTCTCAGGTTATCCGTGTGTATCAGTGTTTCTGTTTGTGCGGTGTTGAGTGAGTGACCGCAGCTCATTTATTTTCCGCACAGGGAGTCAGTGTTTGAATGTTAATGGGAAACTGCTGCACATTTGAACTGCCCTCGCCAATTTCTCGCCTGCTTAGAATTCCTAAAATGTCCAATATATATGTCCCAGTCAGTCCATGCTCAGAAATCATCCCACGAGGAAGTGTTTTGAATAGTTCATCACATCTCCTCCATTTTTGCCCTCAACTCTTGTTCCTGGGGGCGCCCTCCCCTAATGGCCTCAATGGACTGGTACAGGTAGGCAGGAGTAAAACATTTATCATTCTCTATTTGCGAAAGGCAGGCTGGGTAGAAGGTGTGACAAATAAAATGCTGCTGGTGGCAAGAACAAAACAAGGGCGGCTCATTACTATACGAAAGATTTACCCCAACCCCCTTGCAACTCTCCTACACTAATTGGCCAGACTAATCCATTAGTGCTTACCTCTAAAGCAGCCTTTGTTTACCTAAATCCCTTCCCCAAGGTCACTTTCCTTCATAAATGTCATATGGGCGGTTGTCTGTAATATGAAAAGAGCTTGGTCGAGGAGGAGGCGACACGACTTTTAATTTTTGTTTAAATTCAGATCAGGTTTAACTAATAGCACTGTAAAACTGTACAACAGCCAGAATGAAAAGAAAGTATCAACAGTAGCTTCCGTTCACTAACACAATTACGCCCAATTTAAATATAATTTGCCTTATGTTATAACACAATGTTTGCACATTTTCTGGCCTCTTGGCGCTTTGTGCAGACATCAGCCTGGTGGTCAGCAGGCTGATCAGCAGAGGTGGGCTGCTGGGACATTTGGCACCCAGGCCACATTAATGCGAGTGGGTGTCTTGGAGGGTGTGGGGTCTCTCGCTGAGCTGTTCCATCAGGGATCATGTTGGTATCTTGTGACCTTCAATCGTAACTAGAGTCAACGTCAAGTGAATAACTGGTTGTCTCTTGGTGAGGATGCTGGTCTTGAGGCCTCCGGGCTATGCCAGTGCTTGGTCCATTGGATCATGTGTTCTTGTAAATACCCTAGGTGTCAGAGTATTTCTACTGCATTATTTACGGATCTTCTCTCTCTCGTCTAGACTTCATCATTCCTAATCTGGGTTATATTGGAACAGGTCATCCTGGGCTCTTCTTTCCCCGTCTCTCGTGGTTATTTGGACAGGTCTTTCCTCTGTTTCCAGTGTCTTTGGTTGTACCATCCCAGTGGTGTTGTACCTTTTGTTTCCCGACCCATCGCCTCTCACGATGAGGGTTCCTCTAAATTTGCGTGCCTTGTAACTGTGTCTACCTGGGTGTGATGACACTGTTCTAATAAGATCAAGAGTTTAGACTGTCGTGGTGTTCATCGTTCCCACTCTTCATCAAAGCAGCCGTTTTTAGACAACTATCATGGTGGCATGCACTGGGTTTTGGAATGGACGCCCCCAGACTCTTAGATCCTAAGTTAGAAGATTGTATCTACGTGGCCACCAGTATTGGATGTACAATAAAAGAACCAAAGCCGGGAGAAGGTATTTCTGCCAATCACCGCATGATTTACAAAGAAACCGAAAACTGTTTAGCTACTATGCCCAGCACAGGCCACTAACATTTCTCATGAGAAATCCTCTTGTACTTTTTCCCTTTTATGGCCTGGCGGCGCATTTGTATACAGAATTTGGTTAAAACCTCCACGCTAGTACAGTCCCATGCACCAGTTTGGCATGGCTGTTAGCTGTTCTAAGCGCTTTATGCAGGACAAGACTAATCAGCTTCTCAGCAAAATCCATGGGTATACCCTGCAGCGGTAATAACGATTGCACTGGATTTTGGTCGCGGACTTTGCTTCGCACGCAACCAATTGCATTGCATGGTAACAAATTTACTGCTTATCTTCCACATTTTACTGCATACTTTTTCACATTCATTTTTTGCATGGCGTTACAGCCCTCCTTTTTCGGTGCTTTGCTATGATGCTATATTAGAGATGATTGGTTAATGAATGTGTTTTCATGTTAGGGCGCTAATCCAAATAAGCACCTTAGGGGCCGATTCCGATCTCGGTCGGAGGCGCACCCAATACCATTCGGTCGGGAAAAAAGCCATGCGAAAGCCAGTTTCCCGACCGATCCGTACAACACACCGAGCGAGCAAGTACGATGCGCACAACAGCAAAAATTCCGGCCGAGCCGTACTCACCCAAACCAGGTCCTGTTCTCCGACCGAGGCGAATCCGGAAACGCCGAATCGAGTCGCACGGAAGGGAAAATGCAGCCCCGTCCGGCCGGACAAGTACGATGCGCTTCCCGTACGCGCCGAACCCGTCGCTACGCACGGCACGTCAAAGCATCCGGGAGAGGCGCACATAAGCTCCGAATCGCGCCACAACACGATCCACGGCTACGAGACGAACACGGCACCGACGAGGACGACGCGAGCGACGAGGACGCAGCGAAGCGACGAGGACGACGCGAAGCAACGAGAAGGACGAACGACACGAACCAACCATGAATCCCTTCGTCCCGATCATACCAATATTCTACATCTACTACCGGAACAGGCACGGACGCGTACGGCGCAGAAGGTAAGTCAGACACCAACCACAAAACACATACAACACGTACACGACACATCACACACATACACGGGGAATCTGAATATACTTACACCAGCAACAGCAGCACCATAGGGGCGGGATGCCCATCACCAATGCCACATATGCACACAGGGGCCTGAATGCGCGCCACCACCCCAACCCAGGGGGGCTGGATGCCTACCACTACTACCACCCTTAGCCAGGGGGCAGGATGCCTACCACTACTACCACCCTTAGCCAGGGGGCAGGATGCCCACCACTACTACCACCCTTAGCCAGGGGGCAGGATGCCCACCACTACTACCACCCTTAGCCAGGGGGCAGGATGCCCACCACTACTACCACCCTTAGCCAGGGGGCAGGATGCCCACCACTACTACCACCCTCACCCACGGGGGGCAGGATGCCTACCACTACTACCACCCTCACCCAGGGGGGCAGGATGCCTACCACTACTACCACCCTTAGCCAGGGGGCAGGATGCCTACCACTACTACCACCCTTAGCCAGGGGGCAGGATGCCCACCACTACTACCACCCTTAGCCAGGGGGCAGGATGCCCACCACTACTACCACCCTCACCCACGGGGGGCAGGATGCCTACCACTACTACCACCCTTAGCCAGGGGGCAGGATGCCCACCACTACTACCACCCTTAGCCAGGGGGCAGGATGCCCACCACTACTACCACCCTCACCCACGGGGGCAGGATGCCTACCACTACTACCACCCTCACCCAGGGGGCAGGATGCCTACCACTACTACCACCCTTAGCCAGGGGGCAGGATGCCCACCACTACTACCACCCTCACCCACGGGGGCAGGATGCCTACCACTACTACCACCCTTAGCCAGGGGGCAGGATGCCCACCACTACTACCACCCTTAGCCAGGGGGCAGGATGCCCACCACTACTACCACCCTCACCCACGGGGGCAGGATGCCTACCACTACTACCACCCTTAGCCAGGGGGCAGGATGCCCACCACTACTACCACCCTTAGCCAGGGGGCAGGATGCCCACCACTACTACCACCCTCACCCACGGGGGCAGGATGCCTACCACTACTACCACCCTTAGCCAGGGGGCAGGATGCCCACCACTACTACCACCCTTAGCCAGGGGGCAGGATGCCCACCACTACTACCACCCTCACCCACGGGGGCAGGATGCCTACCACTACTACCACCCTTAGCCAGGGGGCAGGATGCCCACCACTACTACCACCCTTAGCCAGGGGGCAGGATGCCCACCACTACTACCACCCTCACCCACGGGGGGCAGGATGCCTACCACTACTACCACCCTCACCCAGGGGGGCAGGATGCCTACCACTACTACCACCCTTAGCCAGGGGGCAGGATGCCCACCACTACTACCACCCTCACCCACGGGGGGCAGGATGCCTACCACTACTACCACCCTTAGCCAGGGGGCAGGATGCCCACCACTACTACCACCCTTAGCCAGGGGGCAGGATGCCCACCACTACTACCACCCTTAGCCAGGGGGCAGGATGCCCACCACTACTACCACCCTCACCCACGGGGGCAGGATGCCTACCACTACTACCACCCTCACCCAGGGTGGGCAGGATGCCTACCACTACTACCACCCTTAGCCAGGGGGGCTGGATGCCCACCACTACTACCACCCTCACCCACGGGGGGCAGGATGCCTACCACTACTACCACCCTTAGCCAGGGGGCAGGATGCCTACCACTACTACCACCCTTAGCCAGGGGGCAGGATGCCCACCACTACTACCACCCTTAGCCAGGGGGGCAGGATGCCCACCACTACTACCACCCTCACCCACGGGGGGCAGGATGCCTACCACTACTACCACCCTTAGCCAGGGGGGCAGGATGCCCACCACTACTACCACCCTTAGCCAGGGGGGGCAGGATGCCCACCACTACTACCACCCTCACCCACGGGGGGCAGGATGCCTACCACTACTACCACCCTTAGCCAGGGGGGCAGGATGCCTACCACTACTACCACCCTTAGCCAGGGGGCAGGATGCCCACCACTACTACCACCCTTAGCCAGGGGGCAGGATGCCCACCACTACTACCACCCTCACCCACGGGGGGCAGGATGCCTACCACTACTACCACCCTCACCCACGGGGGGCAGGATGCCTACCACTACTACCACCCTCACCCAGGGGGCAGGATGCCTACCACTACTACCACCCTTAGCCAGGGGGGCTGGATGCCCACCACTACTACCACCCTCACCCACGGGGGCAGGATGCCTACCACTACTACCACCCTTAGCCAGGGGGCAGGATGCCCTACCACTACTACCACCCTTAGCCAGGGGGCAGGATGCCCACCACTACTACCACCCTCACCCACGGGGGCAGGATGCCTACCACTACTACCACCCTTAGCCAGGGGGGCTGGATGCCCACCACTACTACCACCCTCACCCAGGGGGGCAGGATGCCTACCACTACTACCACCCTTAGCCAGGGGGCTGGATGCCCACCACTACTACCACCCTCACCCACGGGGGCAGGATGCCTACCACTACTACCACCCTCACCCACGGGGGCAGGATGCCTACCACTACTACCACCCTTAGCCAGGGGGCAGGATGCCTACCACTACTACCACCCTTAGCCAGGGGGCAGGATGCCCACCACTACTACCACCCTTAGCCAGGGGGCAGGATGCCCACCACTACTACCACCCTCACCCACGGGGGCAGGATGCCTACCACTACTACCACCCTTAGCCAGGGGGGCAGGATGCCTACCACTACTACCACCCTCACCCAGGGGGGGCTGGATGCCTACCACTACTACCACCCCCACTCATAGGATGGACAATGCATGACACAACAAGCACACCACAACCTAGGGAATGCAAGATTAAGACATCCCCCACCACCATGACAAGCGTGTGTAGGCTGTGTCAAATGCCTACAACACCGAACATGACTTTCAACATACAATGTGACCCCCTAGCACATGTGCCACACATATATGTGTGTGGCACCCACAATGCAAGCAGCCCATGACCATTGTGGCAATGGGGCCTAAACCCCCATCATCACAGTGACCAAAAGGTAAGTGTGGGGTCCATAGCTGAAGCACATTTTGACCATTGTGGCAATGGGGTCTAAACCCCCATCATCACAGTGACCAAAAGGCAAGTGTGGGGTCCATAGCTGAAGCACATTTTGACCATTGTGGCAATGGGGTCTAAACCCCCATCATCACAGTGACCAAAAGGCAAGTGTGGGGTCCATAGCTGAAGCACATTTTGACCATTGTGGCAATGGGGTCTACACCCTCATCATCACAGTGACCAAAAGGTAATTGTTGACAAAGAAAGAGCTGCAACTGCCAAACTGCATGGATCATTCCTGGTCACAGAACCAAAAACTCATCTGTGGCAAAGTAGTGTATGTGTCCCATTGCAACATAAATTGGGGGAGCCAAATACTGCAGTGCAAATGAAACATTCCTTTGGCCATGTGCAGACAAACAACACCCATGGGGGCTGAGACCGTCAACAGTCATCAATGACACAATGACAGAAGTGACCATCAGAATGCAGAACCACATATTTGCACCAATGGGCACACAAATGCAGATACCCTGTGGAGACAGCAGATGTGAGGTGAACAGATACCATACCATGGCAGCAATGGGACACACAAACCATGATCACTGTGCTGACCGATGACCTAGGAGTCCCAGGGACAGCAGGGGAAACACACCAAACAACATACAGCCAATGGCACACCCAAGATATGCCAATGCAGTGGTGCAGATGCACAAACACAAACAGGCAGACCAACACTGTCATCATACACAGCAGGTGAGGGGTGGGGGTGCCAGTGTCCCCAGGCAACCACACAACACATGAGGAGAGCTGAATACCAATCATACAGATGTGCATACACTGCCACACTAAGGTAACTCATGGATCCAAATCCCCTATGTGGGCAAGCAGGCATTGTCAGGTGAGAGGGAGCACAAAACACACATGTCACACAGGCACGTAGGAACAACAACTGACACAGCAAGTCACAGACACACCACAGCACCACCCCCAGGGCCCCCACAATGTGGTGACCCTGGGCTGAATAAAAATACCACTGTGATGACAAAGCTAAATGTCGTTCACACTGTGAACCACAGTCAGGTGTCCTGAGCAACAAACTACCATCACACCTACACAAGCACAAATCAATCAGCATGGCCAGTAAGCCAAGGCCAACATGGAGGCAGGGGCCTAGCCGGGCAACAACTCTCATCTGCACACACTCAACACCACACCCCTCGACCTCCAACAATGTGCAGCAGTGAAGTACACATGCACTGGTGACATTGCACATGCACCCATGACTATTCCAGGGTGGTGGGTGGGAACCAAGGTGTAGAAACACATCACACATGGACACTCAACAAGACTCCTGAATGTCTGACACACTGCACACTACGCTGTACATGGACATGACGGCAATACCACACCGACCAATGGGATCCCAGCCACAGTCACACACCAATGAAGAAGCCAAGGTCACCCACAAAGAACACACATAGACAACAACCAACATTGCAGCCCGGACCCTGAGGAGTGCCATCAGTCACACACACAACGTGTCACAATCACTGAAAGATAACACAAACTGGAAATCACATGACAGGGGCAAACAACAAGTGCCAAGGGGAAACCTGACTGTGACCCATCTGCGTCTGCACACAAACTCAGCCCTGACAGCAAACACACCTATGGGTGACACCCTGATGACCAGTAATGTGCCATGCACCCACATCACAGAGAACACAGGGAGAAGACTTTGGGGGAACATAGCTCAAGTCAGCAAGCATCACAAACAGGTACAACACTAGGGATCACAGCATGCGCAGATGAATGAAAGTGAACACACAGACATGCACATACAACACACACCTTGGGCGCAGGCAATGTCACACGTGTACACACTGCCATGAGGGGACTCCACTCCTGTGTGAGGAAAGCTGTGCCATATGTTGCCTCAGTAGGGCCCCATCATGTCAGCTGAGCACTTGGTCACACAATCAACAATTAGCACCAAATGAGGGCTCCCATCACATCAGCCTGGTCATGGATGTGCCAACGGAATCATCAGCACAGATCCAACACACTTGTATAGCAATGTTGCACTGACTACACGGATGAGTCCCTCCCCATTGATGCCCAAACCTGCATGTCCACTGGAGATGGCAACACGGTCAGGGAAGTAGACAAATGCAACGATGGCAGGCACAACAGATGTGCAGGGGTGGAAGCCACAGATATGAAATTGCCAATGTAAGTAGGAAACCCATTGCCAAATACTGAACACATGACACCCTCAGATGCTGCTATTGATGACATGGATACACCACATGATAGGACACATTCCCCCTGGACCACATGGGTTCCTGCACAGTAACACTTCATAATCATGATACCAGATATCACCATCACTGCAGCAAGGGCATGGTTAGCTGCACCAACAACATGTACATCTGAAACATGAGCACTAGAGAAAAGAAAGTTGCTTTATTCAGCATATGTGTTGTTTGATAACGACGTCCAGAAGAAATTAGAGCAAAGGCCAATGGCCAGTCCATTGTCAAAGTTCAAACAGGGTGACACTGGCAGATGTCACCCTACGCATGCCTGCACAAAACCAGGGACAATCCACTAGGAGGGGCAACCGGGGGGCAGGCCAGGCACCGCAGGGACAGGATCAGGGCTCACCAGGGGAGTCAGGGAAGGGGTGGTGGGTGCTGGAGAGCCACTGACAACTGCAGTGGAGGTGTCTGACATGGTGTGTGCCGGCACAACTGGGGGGCATGACTCAGATGTCGTGGGTGCCGGCACAACTGCAGTGGACCCTGCAGATGGGGTGGACAGGTCCGCCACTGCAGTGCCCAAGTCAGACAGGGCGGTAGTGGACTCCACTGCAGTGCCTACCTCCAGGGGAGGAGAATGGGGAACAGGCAAGGTGGGTTGGACAGAGGGGAGGACACCCTCACCACATCAGTGGCACAGACAAGCGCAGCGGGGGGTGTGGTGCTGGGAGAGCAAGTGGCAGGGGAGAAGGCCGGATCCTCTTGGGGATGGTATATCTGTGGGTGGGGGAACCTGGGGCAGGGTGTGGTGGGGGCACCTGTGCAGTGGGGGCCTGAGGGATGGAGGACGGAGACCTTGTGCCTGAGCTGCAGGGCGGTGGCGGGGTCTTGCTCTTACCACTCCGGGGGGACTTGCGGGTGGGGGCCTCAGTCCGTCTGCGCCTGGGGGAGGGTGTCCGGGGGCGAGGGGCACTCTGCTCCGTGTGGGTGGGCTTCCTCTTCCCCCGGGATGCTGGAGCAGCTTCATCGGTGGGGAAGAGGCCGAGGTCACAGAGGAAGAGCTGCTGTGACTTTGGGGTTGCATGTGAGGCAAGGGAGGGTGCTTTGGAGGGAGAGGGAACTGAGGACTGCGCAGTGCATGTGGATGCGTGTGTGTGTTCCAGGGCCCCATCCCCTGTGAGTCTGGCTTCAGTCCCCTGAATGTGCGTGCGTGTGCGTTTTGTCATTGGCGTGTGTGTCAGTGTGCTGGATGTGTGTGTGCTGGTGTGTGCCTGTGCCGGTGTGTGTGTGCTTGGGACGGGTAAGGTGCTGGGGAGTGTGGATGGAGCAGAGGCAGGAGGGGTGAGGGACCGTTTGAGGAGGGACACTGCTGCCGTCAGGGAGGAGTCCATGGACCTATTGCCCCTCTGTAGGTCAGACATGCCCGATGAGATGCCCTCCATGAACGACACCAGCTGAGTCAACAGCGCGGTGTGCGCATGGAGGACACTCAGCATGGCTGTCTGCCCTACATGGAGCTGGCGAAGGAGGTACACAGACTCCTCACTCAGGGCAGCAGGGGACACAGGGGCAGGGGGTGCGGTGCCTGGCCCAAAGGAAACACGCTCCCGGACATGGGAGCCTCCACGGACCTGGGGAATGGGAGCCGATGGGAGGGCGGTGGTGGTGCTGGTGGTGGCGGGGACAGCAACACTAGCTGGGGTGTGGTGGCTGCTGACACCCGCCTCCACAAGGGAGTCATCCTCCGAGTTGCTCTGGTCCTCAGCTGAGGTGGATGCTGCTGAGGACTCTCGGTGTGGCTCCCTCGCCCTCCGTGCCACTGGGTCCCTCCGACCACTCCTCGGCTGCTGACCCAGTCTGGCTCTCCGGCTCCTCCTGGTCCGTGGAGCTGTCCCCTTCCGTGGCCGTGGATGTATCTGCAAACAATGGGGATACAGACAGACATCAGTCACCTGCACATAACGCACACACCACTGTGAGCACAGCACATCACAGAGCAAGCCCTGGCATCATCAGTTGTACATTGCTAAAAGTGCCCTAACTGAACAGGAGAAGTCAATTGTCAGTCTGATGCCAAGCATGGCACTCACATCCCACATGGCCTTGCACCCATCTGTCTGGTGTCTGTTGGATTGCAACACCCCAGTGTTGACACATGCACCAAGTACACAGTAGTTGGACAGTGCAGAGGACACGGTGTGGACACATCACAGCTCTTGCCACTGAGTCAGTACAGGTTTCCGGATGAAAGGGATGCCCAGAGTCAAATAGGAAATGCATGTGATGCATACCAGCGACAGACACCATGATGCACCCATGTCCTGATAGCCAGCGCCACTATGGTGTGCATGTAGCACATGTCACTCCCCTGCAGGCTCACCAATCAGTAGACACATGCCATGGCGGAGGCATGACTGCAAAGTCATACATCACTGTCTCAGTGATGTATGGCTTTGCAGCCAGACAACAACACTCTGCACTGTGTCACAATAGTAGGTCATGGGGAATGCAAGTCCTGGAGCTGCACAAGTGCACATGTACATCCCCCCACAACACATCCTCTTAACCCTCATCTGTCCAGGTCATACCTATTGGACATATGGGAGACCTGTGACACTACCCTCTGAACCTGAGCCCCTCACACTCTGCTGTGCATGGGGAACAGCTGCCTGAACTTCACATTTACATGCCCCAGTCTGCATGGGCAGCTGATCAGACACCTATGTGTCACACAAGTATCGTCTCCTATGGTCACATCTCCAGTGGCATGCTGAGCCCCTACCAAGAAACTCCACAGCAGTCCTGGCGACTAATCTACAGCACACTGACACAGAGGCAGACACCTGAGGGGTCAAATCACTGTGCACAATGTGTCCGCTGATACACGGGAGTGGGAGTACAGAGTGTATTGTATGGCCTGGAGTAGGCATGACTGTCCAGCCCCACATGAATGAGGGATGAGCCCTGGACTGTAGGCAGCTGGCTAAGTATGTGTGACACACGTCATATACATACTCCTGGGGCCCAAACATTGTTCCCACCCGCAGCATGGGTGTGTGCCAGATACCCCAGCCACATGTGGTGGATCAGCTCAGCAATTGGACCACAGATCAAAGTAACACGCTGAATACATGTCAGAATACAGGCATTGTGTAAGCAATGGACCCACCCATGATGCCCACCACAGAGTCAGGGAAACAGATGCTGTCTCCCACCTTGAGTCAAGCAAACTGCAAGGACACAGTCCTAAGTGACAGAATTCCCTGCATGTAAGGGCCACACCTGGGTATCAGATGAGGAGTGGGCAGTGCACAATAGAGGGACATGGCTCCTGGACAACATGACTGCTGTACTGTGGCAGTTTAACCAGGCCCGAGGAGGGCACATAGCATGTTAGACAGAGTACACAGTGCAGTCTTTGACTCACCCCCTCCTTGCTGCTCTCTGGCCTTCAGCTGCCCATCCAGGTCTGGAAAGACCACCGCCAGGATCCTGAGCATGTGGGGGTCAGGGTCCGTGTTCCGCCCCTCCTGCGAGGAGGCGACAGCTTCAGCTGGACCCGTGCAATCCTCCGGGTCCAGCCCCGAAGGTCCTGCCACCTCTTTTGGCAGTTGCGGATCCGGCGCTTGTAGACCCCCACGGACCGGACAGCCCGGACGATGTCCTTCCATATCTCATGCTTCCGATGGGCAGAAGCCTGTCAGGATGACAAAGTGATAAGGCCATTACTACACATGCAACATATCCGTGCATGACACAGTTGCATATACATGTCGCAATCACAGGGGCACATGGTGTACACAGGCAGTGCACGGCTGCCCATGGACAGTTTTCCAGAAGTCACTACATGGTATCATTGCATGGGGAGTAAAACCCTGTTCAGAAGCACTGTCACTGCACCATACCTGTCCAGTGCAAGTCACCACACACTATGGGGGTGACAACTACTCAGTGAGCCTGCTAGCCAGTGGCGTGCTGACTCTCAGCCTTGCTAGTCAGACAAAATGCACATTCAGAAAGGCAGTGCACAGAACACTCACCTGCTCCCCTGGTGTCCCATACAGCTTGCTGTACTGTGGAAGTAGGCTGTCCAGCAGGGCCTGGTTCTCCTCAAGGCTGAAGGCTGGGGCTCTCTCCACAGTACGTGCCATTGCAGGGTCCAGAGGGGCAGAGACAGCAGCAGTGCAGTGGCAGATGTCGTCCTGGAGCATGTAGTGCAGGCAAGTGGGCTCTCAGGGGAACAGGCAGCAATATATATGTGCTGGAGAGGCAGATACTGTCCCTTGTGTCCAAAGTGATAGGTCCAAGTCGTTTGCATCTTCTGAATCTGGCCAATCCATGGAATAGCAGCACCAAAACACGCCCACAGCATCCTTCAAAACTTCAACTTCATGACATACATGATTTTGCAACATTGTTGTGGGTGACCAACTGATTTTCCAGCAACCGACTCGTTCGAAATTCGAAAACGCGTCCGTTGCCAGGCAAGCCCATTGTCAATGGGTGCGCACCGATCGGTCCATTGCGGTACAACGCGCACAGGGGTACAACGCGTACCCGCACACATTGAAAGCAATGGGCCGGCCGGAGGCACCGATCGGTCCATTGCGGTTCAACGCATCACTGTATATGTGACTGGCATAGGTCAGCATGCCTGTCTCAGATGGACATATGCCAGCCACAGATAGCTCCCAGGGAGTGAGGGGCACACCTACATCACGACAGCCTGTCCAAACCTTATCATAAGGCATGTAAGGCTGCATTTCCTATTGTGTGTATGTTGGTGTACATGTTGTCCTGTGGGTGTCACCTGTGGGCAGCCACCCCCAGGCTGTGCACGTGTTCATGGGGACAGGATCCTGGGTGTTACGTGTACGTGACCACTGTGATGTGCAACTGTTCATATCTGTGCATGTGTCATGGTCACATTTCACAGTGGTGTTTGTGTATGTCATGTCACATACCCCGTGAGTCCCATGTGGGACGGTATGTTTGAGCCAGGGTGTCCCAGTGGCACAATAGTGATGGCCCTCCACAGTCTTTGTGCATGTAGTGTTTACAATGTCTCTGATTTCATGTGCACAATGGGAGACAGTCTCCACATCCACGTTGTGTGTGCATGGACTCTGATGTTGTGCGTGTGTGTCACAGACGTCCATGGCTGTCCTGCCATGGCAAGTGTGGCCACTACCTGTGGGGGTCATGTTTGTTTTGCTGTGGTGTACACATGATACTCCAGGTGATGCCAGTGTCCATGTGGCATTACAGGGTCCCTGGGAATGTGCCTGTCGTTGAGCTGTGGTGCCTGGGGCACATCTGTCCTCACATGTCACTGTGGGGGGTGACTGTGACACAGCATCATGATATCCAATGGGCCAACCTGGGACAAATTGATGCCACCTGTAGGACCGTGTTGACAGATGTTGGCCATGTATGTACCATACATGTCGTTCCGGTACTGCACACTTCATGTAGTTGTGCCTCATGATGATGTATGTTGGGATCTTGAGTGTGTTCAATGCCGCATATGTGGGGTGACTGACGATCTTGCTTACTTCTCCTCTGCACTGCAGGGCTCCTGCTGTCCATCGGCCATTCCCAGACCTGGCAACGATGGTGGAACGGGACAGCATCCGACGGTACCGCTTCACCAGGCAGCTGATTGAGGATTTGGCAGTGCAGTTGTCCCCACATTTGCAGCCTGGCCGGCCGTATCCTACAGCGCTGACCCCCAAGGTGAAGGTGATGGCAGCCCTACACTTCTTTGCCACCGGTACCTTCCAACATACTGTGGCGTCTGCTGGTGGGATGTCACAGACCATGTTCAGCCGTGTGCTCCGCGATGTTTTGGCGGCAATGTTGCTCTTCCTGAACCGGTACATCTATTTCCCTAGACTGCGACGACTCACTGACGTGAAGAGTGACTTTTATGCCCTGGGGAGGATGCCGCATGTCATTGGCTCCATTGATGGGACACATGTGGCTTTGGTACCACCACAGGCCCAGGAGCAGGCCTACAGGAACCGCAAGCACTACCACTCGGTCAATGCACTGGTGGTGTGTCTTGCAGACATGACCATCACACACGTGTGTGCCCGTTTCCCTGGTTCAGCACACGATGCCTTTGTGATGAGGAGTAGTCGCATCCCCAGGATGATGGCACAGATGCAGAACCAGCGTGCCTGGCTTGTCGGTGTGTACTGACTTTGTGCCATTGTGTGTGATCTGATCTGTAGTATTCCGCCCACTTTTCCAAGTCAGCTGATGTGCACTTGTCTGTCCGTAGGTGACTCGGGATACCCCAACATGCCGTGGTTGCTGACACCCCTCAGGAACCCTGTGACACCTGCCCAGATGCGCTACAATGAGGCACATGGTCGGACCAGGAGAGTGATTGAGCGGACCTTTGGTCTCCTGAAGAGCCGCTTCCGCTGCCTGGACAAGACCGGAGGGTCCCTCCCATATGCCCCTGCGAAAGTGTGCAAGATTATCATCGTCTGCTGCATGCTACACAACCTGGCAGTGCGGAAGGAGTTGCCTCTCATCCAGGATGACGATGACCAACATCCGCCACCTGTGGAGGATCCTGGCCTGGACCACGATGCCAGTGACGATGATGATGATGATGATGGTGATGGTGATGTCCGCACACAGCTCATCACCAACTTCTTTAGCTGAATGTGAGTATCCTGAGGTGTCATGTGAATGATGTGAGTTGGCATGATGTGTGGGTGGTGCTCTGGTGCTGTTGGAGTGTGTCCATGGGCTACTTGACAGGATGTGTGTTGCGATGTGTGGTGACAGGTGGGCTGTACTCCCCAACAGTGTTGACATGCTAACTTGGTTCTGGGTGGGTATCTTGTAACATGTATTGTGCATGAGTTTTGCTGATCTGTCCTGTACTGCATTGCTTTTGACTGTGTGTCATTTCTGTCCTTCACAGGGTACTTTCAGATTCGTTTGGTCAACTGTGTCCACCGACGACGTGATTGCACATCCAGGCTGGTAGCTGTTGTGTCCCTACAGGTGATGTGCGCCACACCCATGGACTTCCTTCCGTCTACAGTTGTTGACTGTGTGCCCGCTACCAGGTGGGGTTACCTTGCATCTGTAGTGGTTACGGCATGTTGCTACTGTGTAATAAACCTGTGCTTCACTTAGTGATGTGCGTTGTCTGTGGTCACACATTTGACTGCCATTTGCTTACTGCACCTGTGGGCTACTTGACTACAACTGGGAATGGGTGTGGTGTCTGTGCATTGCACCGTCTTCCCTGGCAACATCAGTGTAGGCAATGAGTCAGATGGCCTAGGTGTGTATGTGTTGTGTACCCCTGGTGGTGTGTCTCCCTCATATGTGTCACGTTGCCTGTACTCACATGCCTGTGTTGTCCTTGCTGTTGCAGTTCGCATACACAGTGTAATTTTGCAGTTCATCATCCCCATAACAGCACCCACGTTGGAATCACGACAGAGGCAAGTATGGTGTATTAGTGTGTTTATTGTGATACATCTGTGTTAATAGTGCATAGGATGGGTTGTGCTGTACATGAATCTTGCAATCCCAAGTTCCTAGGTGAATTGAAAGTCCAGGTAGACAGGATCCCCAGTATCGGGGCCACAGTTGTCTGACACATTGTTCCAACTTGTACTCCCCATGCAATGTGTGGGAGTAGTGTTGCCATCAACAGGGTGAACAGTCTGTGCACAAAGGCGAAAATCCAGAACAGGTTCAGGCTTCCTGGGAGTTGCGCTTGGCCATCAGCCTCTCACTTTCCCCTCCTCGGACGACCCCTCTTCTTGGGGGGGGCCCTCAAGTGCAGGCTGCTGCGGTGCAGGGGACTCTCCGCCAGAGTCCTCCTCCTCCCTGTGGCAGTTGCAGTTTGTTCGGTACCAGATGTTGTTGGCACACAGGGAGGTGTGGACTGGTTGCTGTTCATCTGGCGGAGGCATTGTAAAATGTCCCTGTGCACCGCCGTCATCTCATGTAGTACATCCCACTTGGACTCCACGCGGGACATGTGGGAGTCCACACGTGACATGTGTGACTCCACGTGGGACATGTGGGAGTCCAAGCGGGCATGATGGGCAGCCTGCTGCTGTTTGATGTCTCTGAGGAGCCCCACTACCTGGCTGAGCTCTCCGGTGCTGGACTGGTACGCATCAGCTATGCGTACCAGTTGTGGGTCTTCATGCACACCAGCAACGTCTGCAAGCAGCGACCTCTGTCTCCCACCCCTCCCACCACCCCTGCTGACATGTGCAGTGTGTGCAGTTGCACGCACAGATAACCCTGGTCCACCTTGGGGGTTGGTGGTGGTGGTGGTGTCCATGGCCCCAGGTTGGTCCAGGGTCACTGCGCTGGTGTTGCTCCTTATTCCGTCCATGTCGGCAGGGATGGTATTCGTGGTGACAGTCGTTGGAGGGGTGGGTGCAGGGGGTGCAGCTGGTGGACCTGCTGGTGCTGCAGCTGGTGGTCCTGCTGGTGCAGCATGTTGACTTGCACCGGATGTGCCAGGTTGTTCATCGTCCGAGGAGGACAGAGGCTGTACGACGCCAGTGAGCTCGGCATCCTCTTGAGCCTGGGACTGGGACTCCTCAGCGTCTGCTGCTGTGTCCCTATCATCACCTGTTTTTGGGAGACACAAACAATGTATGTCATGTTTCTGCAGGCATCAGTGGTTGACACACCTGACAGTTGTGACTGTGCCTCGGGGTGCGGGCCTGTACATTGTATTGTCCTAAGTCGTCACAGTCAGGGGTTGATATTGGTGTGGCACATTGTCCTGCATTATTTGGGCATTTCTATGTATTCTCTGGGGTGTGAACATGGTCTGCATTGATTGTGTTTGGTTGACAGCCAGACCTCCTTCCCACCCACCCACCCAGCCAGTCAGTTATCCCACCATGGAACGTGCTTGCATTGCAGGGAGTGTAAGTTGTCTCTCAGGATGTCAGTCAGTGGTGTCCTGCTGTTTGTTGGTGCACAGTTGGCAGCAGGGCCTTGTGCTCCCCACAGCAGTAGCCAGTGTCAGCCATCTTGTGAGTCCTTCTCCACTCCCTGTGATGTGAGCATGGTTCAGGGTGGTGTTGATGGGACAGTTGTGAGGGTGAGCAATGTCTGTGACTACGACTCCCATCATGCCATTGCCTCCACCCCACTTGCCAGCATTCCCATACTTACTTGCTTTTGTGTGGAGTTCAGTGGGTGTGGGTGTGAGGGCAATGGCAAGATGGCTGACAGTGGTGTCTTGCTGTTGGTTGGTGTGCAGTACCCAGCATGCCCTTGTGCTCCCCACGACACAGCAACAGTGTCAGACATCTTTGATGGGCCTTTCCACTCTCTGTGGGATGTGCATGCGTGAGTGTGAGCTTGCTGGGCCATGTGGTGGGGGATGTAGGGCTGTGACTACGACTCCCATCATGCTATTGCCTCCACCCCCTTCCCAGCATGCCCATGCTTCCTTCCTTTTGACTCTGCTTCCCTGTGGGGTGGGCTGGCTGTGCTGACAGGATGGCTGGGAGTGTTGTCCTGGCAGTTGTTTGGCTAAGAGTCCCAGGAGTGTCCCTGTGCTTCACACAACATAACCCAGGGTGGTGGTGCTTTGTGGGATCTTGTGTTAGGATGGAGGGCATTGCATTCTACCAGGTGGGTACTGTGGAGTTTGTGTTGGGGGGGGTGAGGGGAGGTGCTGGTGACTATAGTCAGTGCTGCAAGTCCCCCTTCCCACCCAGCCAGCCAGATATCCCACCATGGAACGTGCTTGCATTGCAGGGAGTGTAAGTTGTCTCTCAGGATGTCAGTCAGTGGTGTCCTGCTGTTTGTTGGTGCACAGTTGGCAGCAGGGCCTTGTGCTCCCCACAGCAGTAGCCAGTGTCAGCCATCTTGTGAGTCCTTCTCCACTCCCTGTGATGTGAGCATGGTTCAGGGTGGTGTTGATGGGACAGTTGTGGGGGTGAGCTATGTCTGTGACTACGACTCCCATCATGCTATTGCCTCCACCCCCTTCCCAGCATGCCCATGCTTCCTTCCTTTTGACTCTGCTTCCCTGTGGGGTGGGCTGGCTGTGCTGACAGGATGGCTGGGAGTGTTGTCCTGGCAGTTGTTTGGCTAAGAGTCCCAGGAGTGTCCCTGTGCTTCACACAACATAACCCAGGGTGGTGGGGCTTTGTGGGATCTTGTGTTAGGATGGAGGGCATTGCATTCTACCAGGTGGGTACTGTGGAGTTTGTGTTGGGGGGGGGGTGAGGGGAGGTGCTGGTGACTATAGTCAGTGCTGCAAGTCCCCCTTCCCACCCAGCCAGCCAGATATCCCACCATGGAACGTGCTTGCATTGCAGGGAGTGTAAGTTGTCTCTCAGGATGTCAGTCAGTGGTGTCCTGCTGTTTGTTGGTGCACAGTTGGCAGCAGGGCCTTGTGCTCCCCACAGCAGTAGCCAGTGTCAGCCATCTTGTGAGTCCTTCTCCACTCCCTGTGATGTGAGCATGGTTCAGGGTGGTGTTGATGGGACAGTTGTGGGGGTGAGCTATGTCTGTGACTACGACTCCCATCATGCTATTGCCTCCACCCCCTTCCCAGCATGCCCATGCTTCCTTCCTTTTGACTCTGCTTCCCTGTGGGGTGGGCTGGCTGTGCTGACAGGATGGCTGGGAGTGTTGTCCTGGCAGTTGTTTGGCTAAGAGTCCCAGGAGTGTCCCTGTGCTTCACACAACATAACCCAGGGTGGTGGTGCTTTGTGGGATCTTGTGTTAGGATGGAGGGCATTGCATTCTACCAGGTGGGTACTGTGGAGTTTGTGTTGGGGGGGGGTGAGGGGAGGTGCTGGTGACTATAGTCAGTGCTGCAAGTCCCCCTTCCCACCCAGCCAGCCAGATATCCCACCATGGAACGTGCTTGCATTGCAGGGAGTGTAAGTTGTCTCTCAGGATGTCAGTCAGTGGTGTCCTGCTGTTTGTTGGTGCACAGTTGGCAGCAGGGCCTTGTGCTCCCCACAGCAGTAGCCAGTGTCAGCCATCTTGTGAGTCCTTCTCCACTCCCTGTGATGTGAGCATGGTTCAGGGTGGTGTTGATGGGACAGTTGTGGGGGTGAGCTATGTCTGTGACTACGACTCCCATCATGCTATTGCCTCCACCCCCTTCCCAGCATGCCCATGCTTCCTTCCTTTTGACTCTGCTTCCCTGTGGGGTGGGCTGGCTGTGCTGACAGGATGGCTGGGAGTGTTGTCCTGGCAGTTGTTTGGCTAAGAGTCCCAGGAGTGTCCCTGTGCTTCACACAACATAACCCAGGGTGGTGGTGCTTTGTGGGATCTTGTGTTAGGATGGAGGGCATTGCATTCTACCAGGTGGGTACTGTGGAGTTTGTGTTGGGGGGGGGTGAGGGGAGGTGCTGGTGACTATAGTCAGTGCTGCAAGTCCCCCTTCCCACCCAGCCAGCCAGATATCCCACCATGGAACGTGCTTGCATTGCAGGGAGTGTAAGTTGTCTCTCAGGATGTCAGTCAGTGGTGTCCTGCTGTTTGTTGGTGCACAGTTGGCAGCAGGGCCTTGTGCTCCCCACAGCAGTAGCCAGTGTCAGCCATCTTGTGAGTCCTTCTCCACTCCCTGTGATGTGAGCATGGTTCAGGGTGGTGTTGATGGGACAGTTGTGGGGGTGAGCTATGTCTGTGACTACGACTCCCATCATGCTATTGCCTCCACCCCCTTCCCAGCATGCCCATGCTTCCTTCCTTTTGACTCTGCTTCCCTGTGGGGTGGGCTGGCTGTGCTGACAGGATGGCTGGGAGTGTTGTCCTGGCAGTTGTTTGGCTAAGAGTCCCAAGAGTGTCCCTGTGCTTCACACAACATAACCCAGGGTGGTGGTGCTTTGTGGGATCTTGTGTTAGGATGGAGGGCATTGCATTCTACCAGGTGGGTACTGTGGAGTTTGTGTTGGGGGGGGGTGAGGGGAGGTGCTGGTGACTATAGTCAGTGCTGCAAGTCCCCCTTCCCACCCAGCCAGCCAGATATCCCACCATGGAACGTGCTTGCATTGCAGGGAGTGTAAGTTGTCTCTCAGGATGCCAGTCAGTGGTGTCCTGCTGTTTGTTGGTGCACAGTTGGCAGCAGGGCCTTGTGCTCCCCACAGCAGTAGCCAGTGTCAGCCATCTTGTGAGTCCTTCTCCACTCCCTGTGATGTGAGCATGGTTCAGGGTGGTGTTGATGGGACAGTTGTGGGGGGGCAATATGTGTGACTGCGACTCCCATGATGCTATTGGCTACACTGACTTGGCCAGCATACACAGAATTCCTTCCTTTGAGTGGTCTTCACTGTGTGTTGGTGTTGTTGTGGTGGCTACATGTGTGGATGTGTGTGTTAGTTCTATTTGTGCCACTGCCTAGCTGTAGTTGTGGTTGTGTTTGTACATGTGTTGGCACAGTTGGATGTGACTTTTTTGATGGCATGTGTTGTGTTTATCTGACTGACATACACATTTTGGGATGATTCTGTTCTAGTTGCTGTGTAATTGCTATGAGTGCATGGTTTGACTCTCCCCTTGACAGTGATGTGTGTGTTTTGTGGCAGTTTATTGTGTACATTTGTTGTGTACTCACCAGGCTCTGGGATGTCCTCTAGTCCATATACGCTCACTGGCGGAAGGATGGCCCGCACCTTCTCCTCCCAGGGCCTGAGGTATATTGGCTTGGCAGGAGGGCCACTGCCGGTGTGTTGGCTGTTGATGTAGTCTTTCTTGAGCATGTCCCGTACCCTCCTGCGCACGTCATACCACCTGTTCTGGATGTCCGTCTTTGTGCGCCGACATGGTGATTGGGCGTTCACCCTGTTGATGATCCTCTCCCACATCTTGGTTTTCTGCGACATGGGGGTCTGTTGGACCAGAGTGCCAAACAGCTGTGGCTCCACCCTGAGGATCTCGTCTACCATGACTTCCAATTCACTATCTAGGAACTTGGGATTCTTCTTGGGGGGCATGGTGATGGGTGGTGATGGTGGGTGATGTGTGTGTTGGTGTGCAGGTGAGGGTGTGTGGGTGTGTGTTGTGCTGGGTGTATGTGAGGTAGGTATTTGTTGGTGTGTTGATGGTGTGTGGCTTGTGTGAGGGATGAGCTGTGGGTGTGTGGTTGCTTTCTCTTGGGTGCTGGCAGTGAAATGGCATTTGCAAAGGCTCATGGTAGTGATTTGTGTCCTTTATATAGGTGGAGTTGTGGGTGTGTCTTTGTTCTCTGTCCCCACCCCCCCCCAGTATTTATTGGCTTGGTAATTGCTTGTTTGGCCTTTTTTGGTTGATTTTTCCTTTGTGCTGTTTATGTATGTTGGAAACGTTCTTGTGACCGAGTCGGACCCTGCATTGGTCTCGTACGGTGTTTTCCGTTTCGTTCACGCTGTGTTTGTGCAGTTTTCTATGCTGCGTACGCGTCGGTCGCGGTGTATTGTGTTGCTTCGGCTCGGTTTTGTATGCGTGTCGGTCGTACGGCTTGTCCTCCGTCCGACTCGGTCGTGTTTTCGCGCCTTGCATCGTACTTTGCGGTTTGGAGTTGGCGGGTACGATTCGGTCGGATTTGTTCCGGGTGCGTGTCGGTCGGTTGGATTCGCGTGTTTTTCCGGCCGGATTGCTATTTTCCGAGCGGCTCGGTCGGTCGGCTTGGTTTCCTAACGTGTCGGTCGGATTTATCGCGGCTTGCATCGTACTTGGCGTGTCGGGCGCCACTGGTACGTGTCGGTCGGTCATTTTTCCGGCTCCGTGTCGGTCGGTGCTTTTTCCGGCCCGAATCGGA
Source organism: Calotriton arnoldi (assembly GCA_963921515.1). Classification (NCBI taxonomy): domain Eukaryota; kingdom Metazoa; phylum Chordata; class Amphibia; order Caudata; family Salamandridae; genus Calotriton; species Calotriton arnoldi. Next base: position 421,614 of record CAWUFW010000441.1, read on the forward strand.
ATCGACCCCTTAGTCTTTGATGTCACCAGGGGGCAAAGATTGTTTCAAGCGTATAGAAAAAATATTTTGAATTGTTTTTTTTATTGGCTACTGCTGTAGCAGTGGTTTTCGATTCACAAATCAAGATGAATTTCCTTACTTGAAAAAGAGCCCATGCATACAGAAATATATCTAGAGCATATGCATACAAAACCAATCCAGATACTTGTTAGTTTTTATTCTTGTTGTTCAAATCATTATTCTATTTCCCATGAAATATTAGTTCATATTTCCAAAACCTTTCATTTAACATCAGTTAGTTGATTACTCAATTTTCTTTATTGTTTGATTACTTAAAATCATGACAATTAAAAGAGGTACTTCATGTATACAAAAGAGTTAAAAAGTGAATCCTTAATACATAATAGTTTAAAAAATATGATGGAATTACTCAAAATTAATTTGAACAGAATATCCCTAGAAATTAAATGTTCGTAATTGTCCGGAGTCCATATTTATCGAATGTAAGACGTTGGGCTGCCCAGGACAATTTAGTTGTTTTTGGGATCGAGGGGAGGACGGCCAAGCATTAGCATTCTAAAATAATGGAATGGGAATAAATCAAACAAAGAGAGCGAAGCAGCATTTTGGGTGTCAGCACAGGATATTCAGGGCTTTGTTAATTTCAGGAATGGTTCATCAGTGTGCAGATGGGGGCGGAGAGGCTAGCGGCCCTGTCTTTCCGAAGTTTTTTAGCCGCTTTTGTAACGAATTTGGTGAACCGGATGTTGAGCATCGTGTTTCCATTCGCCCCTCAACAGGATCCTTCTGTCATTGAGCAATACGGGACATGCACAGGCCACGTGCTCTATTGATTCCGAGTGATCGCCGCACACCCTGCACTTGATGTTATCACTTGAACGTCACCATTCGGGTAAGTGTTTTAAGAAGGGCCATTCACCCATCCTCAGAGCCATAAACTTTTTCTTCCATGAAAGTGCATAGCTGCTTGATAAGTAAGGTGCCTCTGTACCTGGTTTAAAGTCTGAAATAATCGACCATGCGTGTTTTCTTCTGGACAGTTTTGCCCTATCTGAATGAAACGACCAGAGTCGGACGCTTCTCTTAATGGCAAGTTTTAGGGCCTGCTGGGATGGATTTGTTCCCCAGTATTCCTCAATGTCGAGTAGCTGCAGGGAATGTTCCAGGTGGCGTCGATGTTTTTGGCTGATTTGGCCGGACGATATTTCTTGCCACAGCCTAGCCTCCAGGCTACCTTCCTGGGAGTTACGCAGTCTGTTGCACAGCTTTATGAACGCGCCGGCCTCGACGCCTCGATGATCTAATAGGCCGAATTCAAGCCTTACTGGGCTGGCGATGAACATCTTGGCAGGTGCCATACTCGTTTGAAGATTTTGGTTGTTTCTTCTTTCAGTATATTACGGTTGGTCCCCAGCACGATCTCATGACCGTATGATAGAGAGTTTGTGATCTTTGCTTTCATTACTGTTAGCAGCGGGGTTAGGCTTGGGCCAAGTAGCTGTCTCGCAAGCTTCGTTAGTGCAGCCTTGAGTGACAGTGCTTTGGCCCTGACCGCATCTTTCTGCTTTAAAAAAGTTCCTTTGGAATCCATAAAGATCCCCAAGTAGGATGATACTGCTTCGATGTTTTTGCCATTAATGAGCCACCTGCCTCTCTTCTTCCTCCGATTCCCAAAGGTGATTGATTTTGTTTTTGATAGATTTAATTCCAAGGCGTTACTTATTGTATATGGGAGCAGCTGATTATAAGTAATCTCTGTAGTCCAAACCTTGTGTGGCTGAGTAACACCAAATCGTCGGCATACAACAAGTTGCTAATAAGAGTTCCACCCAGTTGAGGGGGTGGGAATTAACGTTGTCCATTAACTGGGATATATCTGAAATAAAAAGATTAAAAAGGAGGGGAGCCAGTACGAAACTCCACAGAAGGTCTGTATTTTCCTTGAAACATGGGATCCCTCTCCCAACCTTATACGGATCCATGTGTTTGAGTGGAGTTGAATAATAGCTTTTAGCAGGACCGGCGGTATTCCCCAGCTCTGTAATTTTTGCCATAGCCTGTCCGTGAAAAAAGAACAAGGGAAACCCTGTAAGTCAGAAGGGACCAAGGGCAGCAGTATATTATTAGAGACAACGGTCCCTATCATGGAAAATATAGAACCATAACCACAAAACTGCAATCAGCGTTGGGTGTGTTATTATCCAAATTGAACGTAATGTATTTATTTACATATTCAATAAACATTAGACAACATATAAAACCATAAGTGAGCAGAAAGTGACAGGGTTCTGGAAATCAAAAGATTTCCTGACCTCTGGCATATAACTGTAAAGCAACTTTTAAGTGATAACAAGATTACAGTCACGATAAAAAGAACATCTTGTACTCCACATCAGTCATAAGTACAAGTTGGAGTTAAGATGTATTGGTCGACGACGTTTCGATCCCCAACAGCGGTTATGGGATCATCATCAGGACAAGTAAATCTGAATGCCTGAGAGGATGCTGTGGGTCCAAATTGAGGACCACACTTCCAAACGGATGGAGGGACGATGTCCTGCCCGTGGAACTGGGTCTACACGGGTACGCAGAGGTTCTTTCAGAGAATGAGCAATGCCTGGTCCCTAACTGTCAACGATGAAACTCCCGATGGAGCGAGATTACGTGGAAACCTCTTGGTGATACGTGCAGCTTCTCTGGGACTGCAGGTGCGTCTTGTGCGTGTGCCAGGGCACCCGATCAAAAGCTGCTTTAAAATCGACGAAGCAGCAGTGTAGTTGCATACTTTGGGCAGCTGTTTTTTTCCATCAATACGGATAGTGCAAGTAGGTTACTTGTAGTTCCTGACTTGGCCACAAAGCTGGTCTGATTGAAAGGAAGACGCCTGGTTTTTTCTGCCCAGGACGACAGCTCTTCCATTAAAAGACTGGCGTAGTATTTGGATTCTACGTCAAGAAGAGCTATCATTCTGTAGTTTTTAGGGTCATTTCTCCTGCCACCTTTGTAAATAGGGTGAATTATGGCTCCTTTCCATGACTCCGGAATGTTATGATTGAGCCAACAGTATGAGAACAGAGGAGCCAAATATCCAGGCCACAGTTTGGAGTCTGCTTTGAACAGAGCCTGAGGAAGGCCGTTGGGTCCAGGTGCCCCATCTGATCGGGCTTTACTGATGGTGTGGGCGATGTTATTTCTGAGTGCTTCTCGGTCCAACATAATCTCAGTCAGGGAGTCGTCTGGCTGGTCCGTTCGATCAGTAACGGTGGCGACCTAGACATGGGTGGCCAATTTATTATGCACAGTCGAGATACCTTTGCTTGTTGCTTCTGATGGTGGCATCGCTGATTCGGTTAATGAGTGGCCACGGGGTTGGAAATTTCTGGTTGTGTGTTCTTTAAAATGATTTGTTAAAAAAAGGGCCCATTCGGCTTCACTTATGTTTGCGCTGCCTTGGCCGCTTGCGCCTAGTGAACCCCTGTTCATTAGCGGCCAAAATAGTTTTGGGTTGGAGTTTTTACTGGCATGGACTAATTTCAGCCAGAAGTGGCCGGCCGCATTTTGTTTGTCTCTGTAGATAGATGACCTGAATGCTTTTTGTCTAGCTTGTAGCTGTTGAATAAGTCGGCATTTCCCGGGCACTTCCTAGCATGGCGTAGGGCCGAGTTTCTTTAAGATTTTAATTTTTTAGTCTCTGTTGAGATACATGGTTGTTTGACGGTTTGTGAATTACGAGACGAAGACGGGAGTTAATTGATTAATCGGTTTGCTAAGACCTCCCATGCGTCAGTGACGGCCGCATCCGCTTCTCGCCAGGTACATAAGAGGGATCTGCATTTTTCCATTGTTAAGGGGATAGTACGATTTGTCCATTTCAGTCGTCTTAAATTCTCTGTGTGGGAGCCGGTTAACGTGTGGGCGATAGCTGAGTGATGAGTGATGTTGAGGGATAGACTTATAATTTGAGGACCGTGGTCGCTCTCACCTGGCATTGCGATGCAGTAGTTCTCTATCAAGGGAAGCATTTCGCTGTTACCTAACGTAAAGTCCAGATATGAGTGGGTATGGCCGTTAGTTCTTGTCCACGCTGGTGGAATGTCCGTGGGGAAGCGGCCATTCAGAACGGTGTAACCCACACTACTGAGTTGAAGGACAGTGTATTCGCCCAACTTGGACGGCCTGTTCCCTGCGGGTATCGATTGCACGACAAGGTGAGGAAGAACCACTGAGGATGCGTCGCTGGGGTCCTCAGTGGTATTATGGAAGAGGTTTATATTAAAATCGCCGGAAATTAGACAGGGTATGCTGCCATATTCGTTTAATAGATTGCATACAATTTCGATCAAACGATCCAGTTTGGGTTTTTTCTCGCTGGTACAGGGAGAAATATAATCATTGAGCAGAAGCATCTGTCTGTCCGAATTGGGGCTTCTAACTCCGATGCCGGCGATCCAGTCTTCGTCAAATTCTAAATGATTAATATGTAAAAATAGTTTGCAAGCGACATACATTGAAAGGCCACCTCGCAGTCTGCCGTACTTGTTCTGTCTTGAGGCGGGGAACCTGAATTCCAGGTAGCCTTCTATGGGAATGCTTGTAGCCGACCAGGTTTCCTGAAGGAGTAGGATGTCATATTTTTTTTAAAATTCGACCATGCTGGGAATTTGGAACATCAGTTAGTTCACGTAAAAAGATTTTGAGGTTTTAGTTCCCTTCTTCAGAAGTACGAACAATTATTTTTGTACAGTATACCGAAATAATGCTTACTAACTTATATTTCCTACTAACTGTAATTATTTGCCCAAATATGTATTATAATGTATTCCCAAAGAAACATCTTAAAAACTCTGACACTTCAAACATCGAGTGAGTTGTACACTATTCAGTAACTCCATTCGCCTCGCGTGCGCAAAACATCGTTATTTCCCCTTCTATTGAAAAATAATTAACTTCTGGTCGAGCAACATCTACAACCCCTATTTGTAAGCAAAGACAAAACCTAATTAGTAAACATGTGTGAATATTACCAACAATAAATTACTGTTAAAGAAAACATGATAAGTCTTCAATGTCATTCAAGCCTTTTGATATAGTTTAAAAAAAAAAAAAACTCACTCCACCCACTTTCCCATTAACCCACCAGGCTAAAACTGGTGAATTGATCTTTCTTTTTTTATCTTACTAACTATGTATATATTATAGGGGCTTTCCGCCAACCCTCTTCATCCATTGGTCTGTTGTTGTGTCATACACATTTTTCTTCCACCCGGGCATTGTCTTACTTCACTGTGAGTGATGGCATTCTGCTCTATTTTATAAAGCGCATCCACACAAAGTGGTTCCCTTCACTACCAGAACAACTATCGCAAAGTGTGCTTTGTGAGGCCCAAAAAATATATTTACTTGTACTCAATGTTGGCAGGGCCCGACAGCCCCATAAAAATAAAGTTTTACAAAATAATTTCAGAACAGGCATTGACAAAGCCAAAAGGCTGGCAACCATCCCAGGACCTATTGGCTGTGCCAATGCTTATTTAACACCTTTCCGGGAGTACTCGTGAACAAAGATAGTTTCACATGTGTGAATATAACCAGTGCATTGTTAAGTCATGGGTAGATATAACAGAAAAGGGAAATTGCACTTCAGTAGTCTGAAAAAGGAATTATTTTTCCATGCGATTGAAATCTCCTTCTCACAAACCACTCCTATTTTGTGGTCTCCCCTCAACTCCCACCCTGGATTGGGGTTTACTTCTGCCCTTGACTGGAGTAAAACTGATCCTATCCAGGGTGGGGTGTATATGTGCCTGCCAAGAGTTTGTGAATCCCACAAACTTCTGCGTTTGAAGTTGTTCATCTGCTTAAGCAGGCATCCTTTCCATGGGACACATACTAGCCATCCCTGTGAGCAGATGTAATATTACATATGAGCACGTTGATATGAATAATTCATAATTCATATGGCTTTATGCTCATAAATTAAAAGATATTTGCATAGTTTCATTTTAGCTGAGTAAATAACCTTCTGAATCAGGCCCTTTGTTATTTTCATTTGTGACTGTTTGAACTTTTCGTTTTTATTCACTTGAGGGGAAGCAAGACCTCCTGAAATGTATACAATATGTATTGTTCCACTAGAAACAGAAGAGGGACATCATGTGATTCCTTAGTCCAGAAAGATGAGGTTTTTCTTTGATAATTGGAACCTTCTCGTGCCTAAGGATTGGTACAACACCACCCAACCCTCTGCAGTTCGGAGGAGCATGATGAGGGGGTCTTCTGTACTGCTTTCCAATGTCTGCCTGGGCCAGGGGTCTCCCACCTTTTCTGTAATAAGAGCTACTTATGTTCAATGAGAATCATCCCGGGCAAGTAATATAGTTATTGTTGTAACAGTGACCACATCTGACAAGATTACGTTAGTGGCCACCCCATGCAGATTTACTGGCAGTGATCACCCTCAGTGCTTCAGGCAGAGTTACCTGCAGTAATGTCAACAAGCATTGGAAAAGCTAACAGGTCTCAGTAATTCGAGAGCTGTTGATGTTGTCAATGTCGTTTAGCCATGTTGAATAGCAGCAAGGCTGCTGTTCAGCATGGCTGGATGTCATGTAAAAAATGATATGACCCAGCCTGTGCTGTACTCTGAAATCCCATATTTGAAAGCACCCTTATGCACGATAATGAAGAAAAAGGTTTTGGTAAAATAAAAGTTTTGGGCAAGAGCACACTGCGCTGTATTCTGAACTTACATATTTGAAAGTGTTTAATATATACAAGATTTACAAATTACGCAGAAAATTATGCATTACACTGATTACAATTGATAAGTACATATGTCGGTTGGCTAACCTTAACATGACTCTAATACAAAGGTTTTCCTATCCGAATCTAACATATCTTTAATAATCATCACAGCATTTTACTTTTCTGCGTATCCTATTTGGGCCTACGGCAAGGTCACTAACTGGTGTCAGATCCTTATCAACTTTTAACCACGCCCTCCAGCCGGAGTGCGCATGCGCAGAGGGCCCGTTTACCGTGAGGGTACTCTTCCCCCCCGGTTACCCCCGTACGCTCTGTATATCATCTCCATAAAGGGGCCCTTGCAGTTCTGCGCCGTTTACTGGCGACCTTGTGCACGTGCGGGGTGGCCAACCAGCCTAGGAAAGCGTGACTCCCCCTCCCCGCACCCATCCAGCCAACCGGCTGTAAACTGCCCCTGGAGTTCTAGGAGAGACCACTTGTCCCTCCCACTTGGGCGACCCCATTCAAGAATGGCGCCGCCCTCTAAGGACCTTAAATTTACTACTCACCAATCATGACCTTACCGCCTGACCTAGGAATAGCATTAAAATACGACGATTGAAGACCTGTAAACTGAAAAACGTTAGTGGGAAAACACCAATTTGATACATATACCCCCAAATACTTATACCAGCTTGTTGCTTATACACTCCAGTACATTTGCTTTAGGGGACGGTGGGTGGGCAAATTGAAGTTACAGCCTCCTAGCGAGGCTGGTGTGGTGGGCTGGGGAGCGGGGAGCAAAGAGACCTACTCCCGCGCTCACCAGCCTTTTAAGCATTCGATGCCCGGCCGGTTCCAACCTGCCTGGCGCTATCCTCGCGCGTGACCCGGAAGTGATTCCAATCACTTCCGGGGCACGCCCCCCGACATGGGACCAATCCCTAGCGAGGCTCGCCCGTCGCGTCATCAGCGCGCGCGACAGGCTTGCCTCTGTGGTCTCCGGAGGGGGCCGGCACGACCGCCATACTTTTGGCGTGGCCGATGCCGGCCCCGCCGTTCTCTCCTATTTGGCCAACTGAATCTTTCAACTCTCCGAGCGTGATGCAATATGGACAGGACGAACACCAGTGAGTTACAGTGCTCTGACGCATAAGAGAAACAAGAAACCAGCAGTATCAATTGCTTCATGAGAAACAAGTTATTTTAATTATAAGAAAAGGCTAAATAGTGCACACCAGGGCTTTAAGTGTGCCGGGTCTCGCCGGTGCTGAGCACCGGCAGGTTTTCTAAAAAGGGGCCTCGAAACGGGTCTCTATGGGGCTCTGTTTTGTGCCCTGGCACAGGCGGTCCGTTTTTTCCGGACTGCAGTGACAGCAGGCACATGCATGATGTGCGCATGCTCACACTGCTCGCTTCTCACGAGTGGAGAAGTTACGGCATGACGTCATGCCAGGTGAGCGTTGTAGGGGAAGGGGAATCCATTAAAGAGAGTCATTGTCTCTTTGGATTTCCCTTCTCTTTTTGAAACTCAGGAGCAGCAACTTTGTCGTGGTGTCACCAGGGCTTTAAGTGGGAGCTTTTTCAATATTATATACAAGCCATAGTTGCTTATTTATCTTATGCAACTAACAACCATTGACAAAGCCATCGTTGTAGGTATGATGTTACTTGTTGCATCATATATCTGGATGAAATGACAGAAACAGCAAAATGCAAGTTGGGAGGCACACTATGCTAAGCAGAGATTTTTAGCTTACTTGTTTTAAGCCACGCCCTTAATTACATTAGCTACGCCCCTTTGAGAGACCCCCCAGTTTTTTCATCCCACTTAAAGCCCTGGTGCACACAATGTCGAAAACCCTCTCAAACAAGCATTGGCATAGCCAATAGGTCTCGCTTTGGGACCTTATAACTATTTAGTTATGCAGCACAATATCCTTGGTGCAACAACATCAACTGTTGCTGATGTTGTTGCAACAAGGATATTGTGGTGCATAACTAAATAGTTATAAAGTCCCAAAAGCGAGACCTATTGGCTATGCCAATGCTTGTTTTTGGTAGGCAGAGGTCGATTAAGTGATTCACCCAGAAGCCCAGACTCGAACCTGGGTCGGCAGCTCTGGCCATTATGCAATTTCCTCTCCCCACTTGTAAGGTCTGTTGGTTCTGTGGAGAAAAGGGCTGGTCGAAGCTCCCTCCTGACAAGAGCCCGGCACTTATTTTTACAAATTAACCACGGCTGCCATGTTTGGACGTTTCCGCAATGATTGTTAATGATGCCTTTCCCTCTTTCAGACTTCAGATCTCTGCTCTCACAAGCAATGCTGAGTGGTGCACGGCTTTCTCCGGATATTCCCGTAAAGATATATGTTACTGGGTGTAGCCAGAGTACAGAGAATTGTCCATCAATGCCCCCAAAAGGTCAAATCTTAAGCGACTAGCATGAATGTTATGATTACACCCATTGATTGCTCTAATTAGTCAAATAAGTTACTTTTAGTCTGGTCCAGTGTTCCATTTGATGTGACATCGACCTACGACATTAATAAAACAGCGTCTTAAAAATGGATTATAACTCTACCACATGGAACTGTCCTTGCAGTCACCTAGCCGGTAAAAACATCTCTTAAAAGCATCAACTCTGTCTCAGTAGTCTCTAACCAACATCCACCTGATCTCCTAATAATCAGCCATCAAGGATTCCGCTCTCTAAAGGAGTACTCCCTTCAGTCAGCAGTTACACAGCAGTCACTAGACGAGAGCCTGAACTGGCAGCATTCACTCCCCGAGCCGTCACTTTGTTGATCAGCTAGTCCCACAACACTCACCAACAAAAGGTCTCAATCGTAACTCTTTCGGTAGTTACTCTGTTAAGTTATGCTTACTCAATACCATCATCTCATACCAGTCACTTTCCCGGCACTCACTAAGTTACTTGGCAGTCACTTTCCCCGTCTTGCACCATTCACTCTATAGGAAGACACTGTCTCTGTCGCCACTCAGGAACCTTTCGCCATTTCTCACACCGAGGATCTGTCGACAGTCACTCTCTTGTTAGTCACTCGCTCAGAACCCGACAGTCTCTCTTTAATGATGTCACTCTCTCAAAAGTATCTAACCCAGCCCGCTGGTCTCGTGTCGTATGTTGCTACGGTACCTCTCCTCCACGATGGTAGAGATCATTTGCTGGAGAGATACATCCACTTCCCCGTTCTCATCCTCCTGCAGCCCAATTATTATTACCTCCATAATGATCGAGCTGTCCTGGGTGACTCCAATTCCGGAACGGGGCCGTCAGTGAGACTGTCTTGCAGAGCGCGGTGTCGCGCTCACCAATAAAGTTAAAATAAAAATGAGCGCGGTGTTCCTAAAGCAGGTGCCGCGCTCAGCATGCAATTTTATTTAAAAAATATATATAAAAGCTGAGAGAAAGCGCGGTGTCCCTGAAGCGGACGCAGCGTTCATCTAAAAAATAATAAAATACAAAAAAAACATTGCCATTGTGTAACTTTTATGGTTAGAGCAGCATAGCGCTCAATGTGAAAAGCGGCCACCATTGTCCAGTCTGGGCGCTCTCCAAATGCAAGAAGCAGCCACCATTGTCCGGGCTGCGCACGTCGTCCTGCCTCCAGTAGGAAACAACAGAGGAGCGGAGGGGGGAGGAGGGAGCGCGGCAGCCTGCTCAGCTGACCAGACGCTCGTGCGTCATGGCCTTTTGCCGGCATGTGTTTACAATTATCGCGCCCGCGTCTGGGCACGATAATTGGAAACACATGTTTGCCGCGCGTACCCATCCCAAAAAGGCCAGCCACGACGCACGAGCGTTTTTGGGACTGTTTTTGAAACTCGCTTACTAAAAGTCTTCGCCTCTAAGCAGCGCTTGCGCGCTACTCGAGGCTCGACCTAAAAAGCAGCGCTACATGAGAGAGATAGCTCAGAGACTAGCTGTAAAGGTAGTGCACCGAAGAAAGAGGTGAGCACAGATACCACAAACTGCAGAAGCGAGGCAGAGGACCACAGAAGGGAATGAAACCCACTGTAGACAAGCAACAATGGAAAGGGGGCATGGTGGGAGGGGAGGGGCAGGTAGAGACGACCTGCAACATGACGTACTCTTATGGAGTGCTACATTACTAAATAAAATAAATAAAACAACGAGAGCGATGTAGAGAGGCACATGGTAACTTCACAGCTAATGAGCACTTCTGAATTCTACTGCGCACTAGCACTGGCTAAGTTGCTGCCAATGCTCCAATCCTACCTCTTACTTCACAGACGTCCTCAAGAATCTATTCAGCCTTTGGATTTGTTGTTATGGGGCGCGGAAGGGCTACCATTACGGAGAAGTTTCATGCATTAAAACATCAACAACGGACAACGAGCATTGCACTGAATTTGCTGACAGTCCGTGAAAGTAGCGGGCAAGGGATCACTTTGTTCTTCCAAAGTCTCCTTCTGTCACCTTAAACCCTTGGGTATGCAACGCCAGCTGACAAGGTCACTTTTGCGAGGCAGCACATGTGTAAACATTCTCCCTTCCGTATGCTATATGCTATGAATGGAGAAAGTCCTCTCCATGTTATTTAGTGAGATTGCAGGAGTCCCGTATAAAAGCCGTTGAGATCAGTGCTGTACAGTGGAATACAGTAGATATTGTAAGGATGTGCAACTGACAGAAGCAACAGGGTTGGGGGCCGGTGGGAGGAGAGGGAGCGAGTGAAAACACGAGCACTCGTATGGAGTGCTCCAAGACAAAGAAAACAGTAGCTCCCAAAACGGGAGCAGTGGATGGACACAAGTACTTGGTGCATGCTCTGGGGGAGTGCCAAACACAGGAAGACACATAGCGCATTTATGCCATGAACAAAGGATATGAGAGCGACGATGGAGCGAGCAAAAGGGAAGCTTATGGAAGGGCTGAAGCCCACAGATTGAACACATGTCTCTTCGAGACAGCGCATGTGCTGTCTAGCCGAGACCTAAAAAGGGTTTGCCAATTTGGAATGCCTTTACATGGGCAATACATAACAGCCATGGCTGCAGTGCCCTTGCACTAAGAAATAATATTAATAATAGTTCGCCCCAGTGCCAGATGTTGTCACTCACATATCTGCTTTAAATATATTTTGGAAATTCAACCATTTTTCTCAACACATCAGCTTTTGAGATCTGAAAATACACAAATGTTTGTCTTGAATACACGCTTTACAATTTTAGTGTAATATTCATTCAGCCAAGCAACAGCTTCTAATTTTGTAGGGCGGGCTGCGCACAGGAGAGCTACTTCGAAGTACCTGGAGAGCTACCAGTAGCACACAAGCAACTCGTTGGAGAAGCCTGGTGAAGGCTGAACATTGCACACCAGTGGTGTTCTGGACAACATGCAGCCTAGAATTCCCGGCATTTGCATAGGACGTTAGACCTGCTCAAGACAGCGCCTGTACAGACCATACTTTTTTTCATGCTTGATTGATCCTGCAACTGCAGTTTTCCCTACTCCACAAGTATACACATCACAAACGTGCACTGGCAAAGCCAGTAGGTCTGGTCTTTGCAAGCTACTGTGATTATTTGTTATTTCTTTTTTATTGCAAGCCTGTGCCACTAAAATAAAAAGGAAAAAGAAAGTATGACGTAATCTCAACATGGCTGCCTTATGTTTGCAATAAAAAAGTTGGCTTTATAAAACACATTTACTGTAGTGGCTTTGATGTTTTTATCCTTCTGCCCTGCTTTGTCATTATTGTTTGTGAAGAAGACATGAGCAAATTGCCACCAAAGAAGTTGCTCGAATCGTGTGCAGCCACAATGTTGCAATGTTACATAAACACTTTATAACATAAACTTTAAAAAGGAGTTCTGGAAAATAACAGCGTCGTTTTAAAGTTAGCATAAAAATTAAAATAAAAAAGCACACAATGAACCAGCTTTGCAACTTAAGAGAAAGGATTTATTTTTCGACATATGTGCACAATATGTACAGTCTTTGTGCAGTCGATCAGAGGAAGGAAGACAAGGGTAAAAGTGGGCTGACCCAGTGCCCCATGCAGTATGCTGTGGTGGGCAGAAGCAAAATGTGAGTGACAGTTTAACAGACCAATGGATGAAGCCGCTGACCAAAAGCCCCTCCATGTATCTTATGTATATTTGTTTAGGAAAAGCAATAGTCTGGCGAAACAGCTAAAGCTGCCTCAAAATCCACGTCTAAAAACTCAAGGGAAAAAGCCAGGAGCTGTGTTGTCCTAATCAAGCAAGATCAGTTGCGGCTCCCTTTCATAAGAAGTGGTGGGACGAGGGGGTGAAAGCGGTATGGGGTATATAATAATTTAAAAAAAACACTTGCCTGCTGCTGCGCTGCCGGCCTCCGTCTCAGGGTCTTCTGCTCCAGTCCCTGCACACTGCGCAGGCTCCTAGGCGCCAATCGAGATGCTGCTCTCATGAGAGCAGCGCCGTGATTGGCCTGAGCGGGCTTGTTTAACGCTCGCTCAGGTCCTAGGAGCCTGTGCCCCCTACTCCACCCGGCTGTACAACACAGCTCAGGTGGAGAGAGATCAAAGTGCGCATGACGGTTTGGACGCCTTAGACAGCCGGTTTTGGCTTTAGCAAAGGAAACAGTGGTCCTAGCCAAAAGTATTTGCTTCCAAACAATGAGAGATAAAATTAGCACAGCTTTCGAAAGAGAATAAATCATCTGGTAGGGAGAGTATGTATTACATAAGCACATTCCACATTGGTGAATTATTTAAAGGAAAAGGCACCTAAGGAGCAGCTTGATTCTTACACATTGGTTTATTTAAGGACACATCCTATGCATTAAATGAAGAACAAATATAAACAAAAAGAGCATAATGTCAAGCATGCAATGTTCAAAAGGTTACTTCCAAGGAAGGAAAGAGAAGTGAAAGTTGGTGCTCATGTGAAAGAGAGAGGGTAGATGAAGATCATCAAAGACATTTATAAAAAAGCAGTTCAAATTCCTAGATATTTGTGGGTTCTGGCTCTGGTTCCCAATACGGCCAGTAACCCAACTGTAGTGGGCCTGCCCCAAGACTAGATTCACAATACACGTTTCAAAAATTATTGTTCGGTCAGATGTACAGCGAAATTTCATCTGTGATTTGGGGTAGGGGACAATGGGGTTACATATAGAGTGCAGGCCCGATTGGTAGATGTTGACGTTTCGACCCTGGTGCAAAAGGGTGAGTGTACTCCTCTGCTGTGGGTCTTCCTCAGGACAGGGGGATGGGGACCTATGTAGATCGTGTCATGTGCGATGCCCCCGGAAGGTGGGTAATCCAATTTAGCAGTAGTGCGATAAAGTCAAAGATATTGATCCCAGTCAAGCCATACTGGGACAAAAAGGGAATAAATCCCTGGAGTTCCGCTGTATGAAAAACGCGGCGTGAGACTTCCAATCTTAATTGTAACCGGGAATAAATTGTTCCTCAGAAAATCCTATGCGGAGCACATCCGCCTCCGTCCGTGTCTCCGACAGACAAGTCTGACTGATCTACATAGGTCCCCATCCCCCTGTCCTGAGGAAGACCCACAGCAGAGGAGTACACTCACCCTTTTGCACTAGGGTCGAAACGTCGACATCTACCAGTCGGGCCTGCACTCTATATGTAACCCCCTTGTCCCCTACCCCAAATCACAGATGAAATTTCGCTGTACATCTGACTGAACAATAATTTTTGAAGCGTGTATTGTGAATCTAGTCTTGGGGCAGGCCCACTACAGTTGGGTTACTGGCCGTATTGGGAACCAGAGCCAAAACCCACAAATATCTAGGAATTTGAACTGCTTTTTTATAAATGTCTTTGATGATCTTCATCTACCCTCTCTCTTTCACATGAGCACCAACTTTCACTTCTCTTTCCTTCCTTGGATGTAACCTTTTGAACATTGCATGCTTGACATTATGCTCTTTTTGTTTATATTTGTTCTTCATTTAATGCATATGATTTGTCCTTAAATAAACCAATGTGTAAGAATCAAGCTGCTCCTTAGGTGCCTTTTCCTTTAAATAATTCACCAATGTGGAATGTGCTTATGTAATACATACTCTCCCTACCAGATGATTTATTCTCTTTCGTAAGCTGTGCTAATTTTTTCTCTCATTGTTTGGAAGCAAATACTTTAGTCTAGGACCACTGTTTCCTTTACCAATCGATACCCAGGTCCTTTGACTTCATACTGGGTCACCCCATTAATCTAAATGGTTTTGGCTTTAGCAGCAAGAAAAATAAAATGATAGTAAAATGGTTTTATTATCATTTATTTTTCCCGTTCCTGTCAGCTGCCTGGCACTCAGCAGGGGGGCGACGCTCCTCCGCCAAAGCGGAGGAGCCGCCGCTGCTTAAGATACAAAACAGAGCAGGAGTCCAGGTGCAGATGACCGTGATGAAGCAGATAGGGACACTGGTGGACTAGGTGGGCTGGCGATCTTTTGCTTCCATTTCTTTTAAGTTTTTAGCGCAGTTTGTTTCTTAACACGGTCTAGCAGATGAAAAAAGTCATCGTCCTTTTACAGTACAAACCAAATCACTGGTTCCGGATTACAACTCTCAACTCAAGTGCATAGCGAATTCTTTTATATGTGAAAGTGTTTGTGAAAACTGGAGGAAAGCGAGTATGGAGTACGAGAGGAGATATCACCTTTCTTTGGCTTCCAGTGTACCTAGAGAGTGCTGGGCTTGCCTTGCTGTTTCTTCCATACATTGACGGTGAATAGAATGTTGGCCTTTGCATAAGTGGAACAGGGGGCATTTGTCCAGAGATAGAAAGACTGCCTGGGAAGTGTTTTGCTCTTGGTGTTGCTTTTGAGACACCTCCACCTTTACTTATTTTGACTTTCAAACTTAATAAAAATCCTCTTGTTTGTACCAGGAGACCCCTCTTTGGTTGGTTGGTCTGTGAATTTATTGGGTTGCATTGAGAAGCATTGTTGTATGATCTTATGTCCCAGGCACCCATGTCATGTCTTCCAGGAGATGAAGGATGAAAGGAGTTGCAGACGTTGGAGGGAAAAGGCTGCATGAGGTAGAGTTTGGTATATGGCAAGAGAAGAACCGTGTGGCCATAATAATACCATACATGTCTAGATTGATGCAGGATCGAGAAATGAAACCAAATTCAAACACAAAATGAAGCACTATGCAAATAAATACAGCATTAGGCACTTGTAGCCCAGGGTTCACATTGCACCAAAAACTAGGCCTCATATTAGGACACGCCATACAATATTTCAGAAATAGAATGTGTATTATTGATATTACTGGCAGCCATTTCCTCAATATTTTAAACATGTCCAGAGTAAATGGGAAGAACCTGTGAAGATGATGGTCATTTTCACAAGCCTTTGGTTTCGAGGACAGTTAGAGACACCTGCGAATGTACAGGGGCTGTGCGGTATTATTAGTGGGTGTGCGGTATTACTGTCTGTGAGGTATTACTAGGTAAGGGTGCGGTATTACTGGGTGTACAGTATTACTGGCTGTGTGGTATTACTGGGTGTGTGGTATTACTGGGTGTGTGGTGTTACTGGGTGTGTGGTATTACTGGCTGTGCAGTAGTAGTGGGTGTGCAGTATTAGTGGTTGTGCGGTATTACTGGGTGTGGTATTACTGGGTGAGCGGTATTACTAGGTGAGCGGTATTACTGGGCATGTGGTATTACTGGGTGTGCGCTATTACTGGCTGTGCGGTAATATTACTGGGTGTGTGGTATTACTTGGTGTGCGGTATTACTGGGTGTACGGTATTACTGGCTGTGCGGTATTACTGGGTGTGCGGTATTACTGGGTGTGCGGTATTACTGAGTGTGTTGCATTATTACTGGGTGTGCGGTATTACTGGTTTTGTGGTATTGCTGGGTGTGGGGTATTACTGGCTGTGCGTTATTATTACTGGGTGTGCTGTATTACTGGGTGTGGGGTATTACTGGCTGTGCAGTAGTAGTGGGTGTGCAGTAGCAGTGGGTGTGCAGTATTACTGGGTATGTGGTATTACTGGGTGAGCGGTATTACTAGGTGAGCGGTATTACTGGGCATGTGGTATTACTGAGTGTGCGCGATTACTGGCTGTGTGGTAATATTACTGGGTGTGTGCGGTATTACTGGGTGTACGGTATTATTGGGTGTGTGGTATTACTGGGTGAGTGGTATTACTAGGTGAGCGGTATTACTGGGCATGTGGTATTACTGGGTGTGCGCTATTACTGGCTGTGCAGTAATATTACTGGGTGTGTGGTATTACTTGGTGTGCGGTATTACTGGGTGTACGGTATTACTGGCTGTGCGGTATTATTGGGTGTGTGGTATTATTACTGGGTGTGCGGTATTACTGAGTGTGTTGCATTATTACTGGTTGTGCGGCATTACTGGTTTTGTGGTATTGCTGGGTGTGGGGTATTACTGGCTGTACGTTATTATTACTGGGTGTGCTGTATTACTGAGTGTGCGGTGTTATTACTGTGCAGTATTACTGGGTATGTGGTATTATTACTGGGTATGCGGTATTACTGAGTGTGCGGTATTACTGGCTGTGTGGTATTACTGAGTGTGCGGTATTACTGGGTGTGCGCTATTATTACTGGGTGTGCGGTATTATTACTGGGTGTGCGGTATTACTGAGCGTGCGGTATTACTGGCTGTGTGGTATTACTGAGTGTGCGGTATTATTACTGGGTGTGCGGTATTACTGAGCGTGCGGTATTACTGGCTGTGTGGTAATACTGAGTGTGCGGTATTACTGAGTGTACGGTATTACTGAGTGTGCGGGATTATTACTGGGTGTGCGGTATTACTGGGTGTGTGGTATTACTGAGGGGAAACGGCCACTACAACGCGGCCGTTTCCACGCATAACTTAACCACGTAGGCATTACAACGCATGCGTGGTTACAACGAATAGCCTTTAGCACGCATACCTTTACTACGAGATATGTAGTAAAGGCATGTGTATTAAAGGCTAAAAAAAAAAAAGGGGTGGGATTGGGGGGGTCTCCCCCCACCCCCAAAAAAAAGCGTGAAAAAAAACAGGGGGCTTGGGGGGGTTTCCCCCCCCAATAAAAAACGCACCTGTTGAAGATTCTATCGGGAGGCAATCGGCGTCGTTAGAGGAAACTTCCGTTTCCTCTTAACGACGTGCGACGTCAACACGGAAGAACATTGAGAAGAGACGACGTGGAGAGGTAAGGGGAATATTAGATTTAAGAAAAAAAAAAAGCAGGGGTCCGATTTAAGGCTTCAGGGGAGGGGTATTTGTAAGAAGGGTTTAGGGGTGGGGGAATAACCTTTACAAAGAGTATTACAAAGAGTATGCCCTTACCATGCATGAATTTACAACGAAAATCGTAGTAAAAGTATGCGTGGTAAAGGAATATTCGTGGTAAAGGTTATGCGTGGGAAAGGCATTCCGTTGTAACGCATGCGTGGAAAAGGCATGCGTTACAACGGAATGCGTTGTAACATCATACAACCATTACTGAGTGTGCGGTATTATTACTGGGTGTGCGGTATTACTGAGTGTGCGGTATTACTTTCACGCCTACTGTTAATTTCATGCAGTGTTTGTAATGATCCAGAAAGGAACGGATTTCCAGTTACCCGATTAGGGCACATTTTTCCTCTCTCTGGACCATTAATGGGAGGTTTAGACTGACCTCCCCCCCCCCCCTACATTTTGGAATGGGCGTGAATAGAACTGTCGTGGGGAGTGAGGCAGGATTGTGGCATTCTTTGGTAGTGCACATTTTATGGGCTTTATTTACAGAGTAGCCCACCTTTACTCCCGCTACCTTTTATTCCTTTAATTGGACTTCAACATAGACAGAATGCAAAACAAGTATGCCTCACCTGCTTCCCTGACCACTGTGTGGCCTGACCCGCCATGGCTTCATTTCCCCAAAATCATAGGGGAAGTGACATAAGATGCCCCTTAACCCACAGAGTATGACCTCACACAATGTATGACTGCGTGATGGGCATTAACATAGCATAACGTGGATTTGTAAAGCACACGCTGCTGAAAACAGATGTTTATTGTTACCAAACTCAATGGTACTGCTTTTGTCGACCTGAGAAGGATGAAAGCGTGAGTGGACGCGCTGGGATTTGAACCTGTGACCATGAGGTCAAACACAGGCCCCTACAGTGGACACAGTCCACTAAGTCACCAGACCCGACTTTGATGGTTTTCTTTCAAACCGACTATATTTAAAGCTCAAGGGAGCTTCATAGCAGCAAACGGTGATTGCTAACAGACACGAAGGAATTGTTATAAAAACTAGCAAAAGCTGAAGTCTGACTTCCAGTTTGGTGGAATTATAAAACTGTCCGCCCTTGCAGAGACCAACACCTAGGAGCAGCCATTGCTGCTGATTCTTACCTCTAAATGTCGCCTCTGCTTGAGTATTGCAAATTAGCACAGTTGAGTGGCCATTAGCCAGCATCTGGCCTGTCCCCTCCCAGTGGTCCAAAGTCCCATGGCTCAAATATTTTGTTAAAAGGTGGGTGCGGTTCACTACTGGCCCTACCGGCCTACAGCTCTGCATTGATTGACAGTAACAGTTGTATAACACTATGACAATACCAATATAAGCCCTGTATGTTGACATTGTATCACATTCCCAGCATTCCACATTTATGCGGAGACTAATGTATACTGAATTGTTCTCTTCTGATGTGAGTAACTTGTCAAGCCCTCTTCTTGCTGTTTTATTTATGGAATTGTATATTAAAGAGGGTTTTATTTAGCACTAAACAATTAGTATCCTCTGCGCACGCTCAAATCAATTGTGAAAATTTCTTAATAAATCAGTGAAAAAAGACAAATTGAAAAAGAGTGATCCATATACTTTTTCTTTTAACCCACAACGCCCAGCCAACACGTGTTTCGTCGATAGGGGTTGACCCCACGACTTCTTCAGGGCTGTCAGGCTCTCTATCTTCTAATGTACAACTCCTCTCCGCCGGTTCTACTTCCGACCCGGCTGGTCATAAAGTGCAAAAGACTTCTACTTTGTCCAGGGATTCACTACACTATTATTTTGTGTTGAACCCTTATTATAAAGATCAGAATTAGCCCAGTGATTGGTCGATTCCTAGTTCCAAAAGTTGCCGTTATCGAAACCCCATTCCAAGACTGCCATAGCGAGTCTTGTGTCCGAATTCGCATCGTGAACCGGAAGCACTACACGTTGCCTCAGGGATACCCGAGAATGCTGTACGGTGGTTAGTACATGACCAAGATGTTGGGTAACAGGGCTCCAGCTGATTGTGCAGAATACCCCATATTCCTTACTTACTACTCCGACGTCTTTGCATTCTAAGTTTGCATTGAGCATTTGCTGTCCTTTGTTTTAGCCACGAGTGTCAGATTCTATAACAAGCATTTACAATGCAATAGGTCTCGCAATGACATTATTTTGAGCTATTGGCATTGTAAATGACATTGTTTTTTTTTTCTTTGTAAAAAACAAAGAAAATGCTCTAATGCAAAATGGCAATAGCTAACTTTTTTGTAACTGCGAAATCTATTGCATTGCATTTGTACTAGTGTGAGTTATCGGTATTGTAAATGGTACTAGTCCTTTCACTAAGAGGAAGGGTACACAAGCGCTTGCAATGCAATAGGTTTCGTACTTGCGAGATTTTGAGCAATTGACATTGTAAATGGCAATGTCTTTTTTAATTTTTTTTTTAAACCTGCAATAATAAAAGACATTGTCATTTACAATACTAATATGTAAAAGTTTCGAAAATGCGAGACCTATTGCTATGCCAATGCTTGTTTTCCAATGTTCAGGGGGACAGGACTGTATAATATTCATTGTCGTATTGCTAGATGTACAGGATTTGTATGCCTAGACGTGTGGCGTGCCAGGCGCCATCAAGCACTGTGGGCAGTGCATGCGTCATGTACAGATGATTAGTAAACATCTGGCACAGCTATCGCACCGTTTCACTATTGCCTCAACATTGCACGTCCAGCACGACACCACGTGTGTCCCTCGAAGAACCAAGAAACCGACATGTCACCGCAGTGAGCACTCCACAGCATCGACAAGCTATCTGAAGTGACTAAAATACACCGTCATTTGAGCTCTACAATGAAGAGATAAATTATTATAACATGGTGTAGATGCAGCAAAGCAATGTCACAGCACAAGCCCCTTAAAAGTAAACCAGATGATCACACGAAACACTGTGGGACTTTCACTGCTGCGAACACACGGCTCAAGTGATGTTTGTGTGTGCAGAGCAGAGTGCTGTGATTCAGGTCCGAGGTGGGGTGTGTGTCTGTGTGTGCAGAGCTGTGTGCGCGGGGTGTGTGTCTGTGTGTGCAGAGCTGTGTGCTGTGATTCAGGTCTGAAGTGGGGGGTGTGTCTGTGTGTGCAGAGCTGTGTGCTGTGATTCAGGTCCGAGGTGGGGTGTGTGTCTGTGTGTGCAGAGCTGTGTGCTGTGATTCAGGTCTAAGGTGGGGTGTGTGTCTGTGTGTGCAGAGCTGTGCGCTGTGATTCAGGTTTAAGGTGGGGTGTGTGTGTGTGTGAAGAGCTGTGTGCTCTGATTCATGTCCGATGTGGGGTGTGTGTCTGTGTGTGCAGAGCTGTGTGCGCGGGGTGTGTCTGTGTGTGCAGAGCTGTGTGCTGTGATTCAGGTCTGAAGTGGGGTGTGTGTCTGTATGTGCAGAGCTGTGTGCTGTGATTCAGGTCCGAGGTGGGGTGTGTGTCTGTGTGTGCAGAGCTGTGCGTGACCCCAAGGGCCAGATACTCACCCAGTTATATGGCTTGGCTAGGAAACGATGGGACGGTCCTATATTAAGCGCGCACTGATCCACAAAGGGGGTAGTAAAAATGCTGCAATACGGTACATTGTTATCGGATCTAACCTTCAAACTGAATAACATATCTCCGATCTGAGAACTTGCGAATGTGGCAACGTATTCAAATGGGTCGTTCATTCAGTAAAACTTCCATAAAAAGGCGCGTCCCTCAGAGCCACTAGAGGGCTCATTTAAATCTTAGAGGTGGTGAAAACCGGAGCAAATGGAATACGAGCAGTGTTTAATAACAATGCAAGCATGTGCCCATTTTTTCCAGGAGGCCAGTGGCCCCCTTCCACCACTGGCCCGGGGCATTCATTCATTGAACCTCCACATACTGCGAGTGAAGCGGTACTTTGGTTGTGGCCGATTTAAGCGCTCTTAATACAGTCAGCAGCCCACAATACCATGTATGGTTTACTGTGACTGCTGAATGAATAATGCTTCGTCTCTGCAGTACCGGCTGCAGTCTGTAATTTTGCCATAAGGTGGTGCTAGTGGCACTACAGAATCATATTTACCATTCATCGCCAACTATACTACAGGTACAAAGACGTATGTTTTAATCCTTAATTTTCATTCGCATATGTTATGTTAAGTGTTTTTGTAATGCGCTCGTGTTCCCCTAAGGGCGTCTTGGCTCTAGCTGAGGGAAGGTGAATGGATGACGCAGGTCGCGAGCAGCGCGTTCGCGGGCACCAACACCACTTCAGAGACAACAGCGAGCAGACGACGAGGAGTCCGGGTGGGCGGGGCCCTTGGGAGACAGGGCGGGCACCAACACCACTTCCAAAGAAGCCCGGACAGAAACACAGCGACAATAGATCTCGCCAGAGCGCGTGCAGCGCGTTCGCGCTGCAACGCTAGGCGAGACCTAAAAAGCGCGAGTCGATGGGTTATTACCTTCCTGCATTAGGTTCGTTCATGCGACACACACAACTCTTGGGCGGTTGCAAGCAGTAAACTCAGTTATGAATATATACATCTCAGTTAAGTCCTGATACTCTACAACTTGTTTCTGTGCTGAGTCCTGCCAAGCACCTGTTCAAAGTAAGCACTGGAGTTAACTGAGCTAATGAAAGTCTGAGTTCATCAATGGGTAGTTCCTTTCTTGGGGGGTGGTGTACCGCTTTGGAGGGGGAAGAGCTAAAGCAGAGCTGTGCATGGCCCTAACGAGCGGGAAGTCTGCCTTTTAGTGGATATAAACAGAGCATCTGCAGCATCTTGCTTAGGGATAGCAGATACACGAGAGAACAAGTTCAAAAGAGTTCTAACAAAAAAGAAGACTGTCTTCCCAGTAATGATTCTCTCTTTCTCACTCACAGACTCGCACTTACCTGCATACCACACAAACACAATCACACTTGCACACACATCACACATAGTTCATCACCTGCATGTGATGCAAAGACCACACACGCGTAAAACACAAAGGAGTTATTTATGACAGCCTTGCGTCACATTTGCACCACATAAAGTGATACATGTGTGACGCAGGGCTCTGAATCAGATTTATGAAGCAACACAAAGCCACCCTGTGTGCCTTTGAGTGGCCTTATAAATCTTGACTAAGGCGACGCAGCGGAAATTGTTGCGTCGCCTTACTCTGCGCTCGGGTGGCGTTCCATGGTCGTTGTGGTGGGTGATTCCACGCAACACCCATGGATTATGACGCTGCCTCAGATTGACAAAATCACGTAAACCTGGGGAAGCGCCACATCCTTACGCCTCCCGAGGTGAGGAGTAACGAGGAAAAATATACTAATTTCTCTTAGTTTTTTCCTCTTTCTATGTGTGCCTTTTTCTATGTCAGAGAAAAACGCCAGCATCTAGGAAATCAAAGTCTTTGGGTTCCGGGGGGAGTATGGTTGCAAAGCTGCAACCCAAAAACAGTCCTGCATGTAACAGAGGCACTCTTGCACCATGGTGAAAGGGTGCCAGTGTTGGCGCTATGCTACCAAAATGGCGCCAGCGCAGGGAGAAAGGTCAGGAATGCACCGTATTGCATAAATACTGTGCATTCCTGCCATTTCACTTTGGCGTATGGCAGTGTAGCAAGGTTACTTGCTATGCTGCCCTATGCCAAAATCCTGTAAATGAGGGCTAAAGTACGGACCAGGGACTCTCTGTAAAAGACGTCCGGAAAAAATATAACTGCTCCATGTTGTGTGACCCCGCAATCCTAGCCACCTGATTATCAACCTGTGGAGTTTCATGCCCCTCCCACTGCGCACCATTGTATGGTACACACAGAATTCAGAAATGTGTATTGACTGCACACAGCAACACTGCGGCAACACCTTGACTTGCACAGAGCAGCCCCCATTTAAAGACACGCTCTGATTTTGAACTCTGATTTATGGCTTTCACCACGCACATCATTTTGCTACAGAGTGAAACGGAAGTATTAATATTGCTTTAAAAGATGGCTTGATATTAAAAATAGAACAAGATTAAAGATAAGGCAACTTAGGCCACTCTTGTTTTTCTGTAAGCCAATAAAAGGTGTGACAGGCTTTCTGAATTCTCTGCTAGCAGTAATCTCACCTGTAATCCCATTGGCGAGGAAGTTGTAGCCCGCTTTAGCTCCAGTGGCACCAGGGACTGATGCTTAAGCTGTTATTGACATGCACCTTTTGAAAAGAAACCATTTTTAATTTTAAGACCAACTTCTTTGCAACTGTCTGAGTTTTATATGACTGTAATAAAGAGTGCATGGGATGAGAGCGTTCCTTGTGACCATATGGCGGTTGGTTTTGGCATTAACTTAATTTCTAGTAAACCTAAAGTTAATAACATAGGTATTGTTATGTGTCCAGGTTAGGCCCATGTAGCGAAGCAGCTCATTTCTTACATTGTCCTATTTTTCAGGATAACCTTTTGCACATATTTGCGTGCGCGACAATGTTGGATTAGTTTCCCTGAAACTACTCTGTTTACACATCAATCAATCAATCAATCAATCACAGAATTTGTAAAGCGCACTACTTACCCGCGAGGGTCTCAAGGCGCTGGGGGAGAAAAAAGGGGGTGCTGCTACTGGTCGAACAACCAGGTCTCGAGTAGCCTCCTGAAGGTCAGCAGGTCTTGGGTCTGTCGTAGGCTTAGTGGAAGGGTGTTCCAGGTCTTGGCGGCGAGGTGGGAGAAGGATCTGCCGCCGGTGTTGGTTCTTCGAATGCGAGGGACGGTGGCGAGGGAGAGGTCGGCGGAGCGGAGTTGGCGGTTGGGGACGTAGAAGAGGAGTCGTCTGTTGAGGTAGGCTGGGCCAGTCTTGTGGAGTGCCTTGTGTGCGTGGATGAGGAGTTTGAAGGAGATTCTCCTGTCGACGGGGAGCCAGTGCAGGTTCCTCAGGTGGGGGGTGATGTGGCTGTGGCGTGGTACATCGAGGATCAGGCGTGCGGAGGCGTTTTGTATGCGTTGCAGTCGCTTGATGAGCTTGGCCGGGGCTCCCGCGTAGAGGGCGTTCCCATAGTCGAGTCTGCTGCTGACGAGGGCCTGGGTGACTGTTCTTCTCGTGTCTGTCGGGATCCACCTGTAGATCTTGCGAAGCATGCGGAGGGTGTTGAAGCAGGAGGATGAGACTGCGTTGACTTGCTTGGCCATGGAGAGCGTTGAGTCGAGGATGACTCCCAGGTTGCGTGCGTGGTCGGTGGGTGTCCGCTGCTCCCAGCGTCGTTGGCCACCAGGAGTCGTCCCAGGCTGAGGGGTTGGAGCCGAGGATGAGGACCTCTGTCTTCTCCGTGTTCAGTTTTAGTCGGCTGATCTTCATCCAATCGGCGACGGCCTTCATCCCTTCATGGAGGTTGGATTTGGCGGCGAGGGGGTCCTTGGTGAGGGAGAGGATCAGTTGGGTGTCGTCGGCGTAGGAGATTATGTTGAGGTCGTGCTGTCTGGCGATGCGTGCGAGCGGGGCCATGTAGATGTTGAACAGTGTTGGGCTGAGGGACGATCCCTGGGGTATGCCGCAGATGATCTCGGAGGCTTCGGATCGGAATGGTGGGAGGCGGACTCTCTGGGTTCTGCCGGCGAGGAAGGAGGTGGCCCATTCCAGGGCCTTGTCTCGGATCCCTGCATCGTGGAGGCGTGCGCGTAGAGTGCGGTGGCAGACAGTGTCGAAGGCGGCGGAGAGGTCCAGCAGGATGAGGGCTGCGGTCTCACATCTAGCTTTGCATAACATTATCACAATGCCTCGAACACCATGTACAAGGCCCTTTTACGCACTAATTACAAATGTCGTTCTATCTTCATCCACGGGGCGACTGGGCTATCTACATATCCATTAACATTGCTATTCTAAACGTACATCCCAAGGATGCTTTCTATTATAAATAATAAGCATCTCAGAGGGTGGGCAGAGGAGGCACTTCAACTGACACAGAGGGTACCTGCATGCTGAGACTTCACCACGCAGCGGTCTGACATCTCCGTGAGGGTGTGTCAGTTGGTGATGAAGACGGACTCCTACATCATTCTGTCCCGCCAGGTAATGGGGTTGGATTGTCCCTTGGGGAGATTATTTGCTTCACACCTACACACACTCTAGGTACACGTAGAGTAGGGTTTGCATAGTAGGTGTACGCCTGATTACTCTCAAAACAGAGAGGGGCTCCTTGAAACCAAAAGAGGTGGAGCACCAAAATAGACTCAAGTAAAAAACCAGATTCCCTCTTTGGTAAGTCCGTCATTCATTCACAAACCCACAGTCCATCCATATCGCATCATCAGAGCATAAATGCACACTATCTCACATAAACATTATTAGTTTATTAAAAACAGTTTATGACAATTAAGATATGTTATAAAGAAGAAAGCTAAAAACAGTAATTGCATACTCTATAGGCAATCAATTCTTAAATGTACAGAAGAAGACATACAAAATGTGTATACTATGTCAAAAGAGAGACGTATGACCACACATATAACGTTTCACAGTTTTTAAACATACAGGCGGGAGAAAACAGGAGACAAAAGGTCATATCATCGTATAGAACCACCAGTGGCTATTGGATTGTCTGTCACAGTCAAAATTGCTTTATATAGTCTTTTGATGACTCACAAACATCCTAGCTATTCAGTGTCTATACAAAAAAAGGCATCGATGCGTTTCGGTGGGCTGAAGTCTATTGGAACCACCTTCTTCAGGAATGTTGATAGCTCTCGACTAAGAATTGATATATCTACATTGCACATACATAAAAACAAAAGGAAAATGTAAGCGCAAGCATGAATAATCTCTTCAAAACAACAGCTATAAAAACCATTTATATCCTGATGATAGTCATTTCCACAAACAACCCAATTCGTACCATCACAATCAAACTCATCCAGGTTTAAAACAACTCATCAGGTATCATACCCTGCCAAATTTTGTTGTGTAAAACATCGATTCCAGAGTTATTTCTATGCACTCTAGGACTTTCAACGACGTGGGACCGAATTCTATCTGGTCCAGTTTCCCATTAAGAAATCTAGAAAGACCATACGATTGTTTCGTGAGGCATTTTAAATGTCCATTCACTCAAAACCCTCACCCACATTCCTAGTAGTGGTTACCTGTGTCTTTCAGAGATGGCACCCTATGCCAATGGCGATAAAATGACGGGGTCAGCACCTGCAACCAGTGAGAACAATGCCTCTAAGTGTCCACATAAATATACACA
This sequence comes from Calotriton arnoldi, assembly GCA_963921515.1. Taxonomy (NCBI): domain Eukaryota; kingdom Metazoa; phylum Chordata; class Amphibia; order Caudata; family Salamandridae; genus Calotriton; species Calotriton arnoldi. Next base: position 448,866 of record CAWUFW010000441.1, read on the forward strand.
ATGGGATCATGCCCACTATCCCTTTTTCCAGCATGCAGTACATACCTCTCTGTCATCAAATAATTTTATTGTCATTTTATTTGATGACAGAGAGGTATGTACTGCATGCTGGAAAAAGGGATAGTGGGCATGATCCCATTGTGTATACTTATGTGGACACTTAGGGGCATTGTTCTCACTGGTTGCAGGTGCTGACCCCGTCATTTTATCGCTATTGGCACAGGGTGCCATCTCTGAAAGACACAGGTAACCACTACTAGGAATGTGGGTGAGGGTTTTGAGTGAATGGACATTTAAAATGCCTCACGAAACAATCGTATGGTCTTTCTAGATTTCTTAATGGGAAACTGGACCAGATAGAATTCGGTCCTACGTCGTTGAAAGTCCTAGAGTGCATAGAAATAACTCTGGAATCGATGTTTTACACAACAAAATTTGGCAAGGTATGATACCTGATGAGTTGTTTTAAACCTGGATGAGTTTGATTGTGATGGTACAAATTGGGTTGTTGGTGGAAATGACTGTCATCAGGATATAAATGGTTTTTATAGCTGTTGTTTTTAAGAGATTATTCATGCTTGCTCTCACATTTTCCTTTTGTTTTTATGTATGTGCTATGTAGATATATCAATTCTTAGTCGGGAGCTATCAACATTCCTGAAGAAGGTGGTTCCAATGGACTTCAGCCCACCGAAACGCGTCAATGCCTTTTTTTGTATAGACACTGAATAGCTAGGATGTTTGTGAGTCATCAAAAAGACTATATAAAGCAATTTTGACTGTGACAGACAATCCAATAGCCACTGGTGGTTCTATACGATGATATGACCTTTTGTCTACTGTTTTCTCCCGCCTGTATGTTTAAAAACTGTGAAACTTTATATGTGTGGTCATACGTCTCTCTTTTGACATAGTATACACATTTTGTATGTCCTCTTCTGTACATTTAAGAACTGATTGCCTAAAGAGTATGCAATTACTGTTTTTAGCTTTCTTCTTTATAACATATCTTAATCAATTGTCATAAACTGTTTTTAATAAACTAATAAATATTGTCTATTAGTATTTGAGATAGTGTGCATTTATGCTCTGATGATGCGATATGGATGGACTGTGGGTTTGTGAATGATTGACGGACTTACCAAAGAGGGAATCTGGTTTTTGACTTGAGTACGCCTGATTACTGCCTTGTTCATATGCTGCATATATACACTGTTTTAGCACCATGGTAGAACTATATCTACTGTTTACGCTTTCGGTGCTTCTAATCACTTTCATCTGCTTCTGTTTACTGATTATCGCAGCACATGCATTCTATACAAGAATATCATTGGCTCAATAAATGTATAAAAAATGTCCCACTGTGTATTCTCTGTTTACTTCTCTGAGAGCGAGTAAGCATGAGTGACTGAGCAAGAGGTTCTGATCTGTTTCCACGATCTCTGAGGGGTCAGGGTTGTCATGTTCAATGGCTGCCAGAAAATATTTGCTCCCTGTTAAGGTTAGGGGGGCTTATGGTGGCACTACTGTGAGCTAGCTGGCTTCTAGGCTAACATATCCTGCGCCCTGAATCAGTCTAGGCCCCTCGCCCAAAGTTTATGTTGTCCCACAAATGCGCAGATCCTACGTATTAGTTGGAACTACATGAAAGTCAAGCTAAATCAACGAGCGCTTGGAATAAAATCTATTGGCGGGGGGGGAGCTGATTGAGACCTTGGGGTCCTCTCAGCCATACTTACCGGGTGACTCTAATACAGCTGCAGCTAGTTACATAGAGTAGATCAATCTAGCAGCTAATAAACTGGCACCAGTCAAATCTGCTAAATGTTACAGAAATCGCCGACAGCACCATGGTTATTCCCCAAGCTTAGGGCAATGAAAAAGAGCTGTAGGAGACAGGAGAGGGAGTCTAGAGGAGTAATTATTCCTCAGACGAAAAAATAAAGTACAACAGCATATTCAGAATTACAAAATCAGGATCAAAGAAGAGAAAGCCACTTTCTTTACAGAAAAAAATTAAACTGACCAAAAACTTGTCTAAAGAGCTTTTTAAGACAGTACAAGCTCTCGAGCCCACCCACCATTAACACCTTAATTCCCAGCCAAATACTATGCAATAACCTAGCTATTTTTTTAAAAAAAGGTTGAGTCACTATATAATGATTTCGAAGCTAGCACAACTACTAACACCCCAACGCAGAGAATGAGCGTCATAACATTGAGCCTCATAACCTGAAGTTCCTCTATTTTCCTTGCATCACCACAGAGAGAGTGTCTGAATTAATAAGATTAACTAAATCAGGTGCCCTGTCAGACCCATGCCCGCCAAAAGTTCTTTAGGAGATAGCAGGCGCCGTGGTTACTCCTCTTGCTCTATTAAATAGCATCCTCAACACAGGCATTTTCCCTATTGGCTAGAAAGAGGCTTCCATCCTCCCCTTCCTCAATAAACCCTCATTGGACCCAAACGTAGAAAAAAAACTATCGTCCTATAGTGGCCTTCCCACACCAGCTAAAATTTTAGAGAGGCCCCTGAACATCGCTCTCTCTGAATATCTAGATCAGAATGAAATTTTGGATGGAGCCCAGTTTGGCTTCAGAAAAGCCCACAGCACCGAGTCAGCACTGGTAGTGACTACAGAAGAGATATGGAACATCATGGGCAATGGAGTAAGGCTGTTGTGGTCTTATTAGACCTATCCGCAGCCTTTGATACGGTGAGGCTTTGATACTGTCCTGAAGCAGCGATTAGTAGAGATAGGAATTGGTGAGCCAGCATACGATCTCTTATGCTCCTTCCTTACAGGCAGAGAGCAATCGGTCTCGTTTGGAGATTTCGCCTCCAAATCTTTCTCTTTCCCCACAAGGGCCATTATTTAGCCCCACGCTATTCAATATATACGTGGCCTCTCTTGCAAAGCTTATAAGCTCTTTCGGCTTCTCAACCATCTCCTTTGCTGATACATGCAAATCGTATTGTCTATCTAAAGTAGCACAGAGGAGGTGGTGCATCGCTTTAACAATTGTATGCGAGCTGTTGTTAGCTGGATAAGTAGTCACTGCCTCAAACTGAAGTCAGAAAAAACCGAGGTGCTCCTCTTCAGTAAGGACACCTCGTTCTGAAGCGATTCCTGGTGGCTCAGACCTTGGGTCCGCTTCCCGTTCTGGTACCCAAAGTGAAAAATCTTGGGGTAATCTTTGACTCCAAACTTTCCTTCACTGAACAGAGCAACAAGCTTATCTCCTCTTCTTTTTTTCACAAAAAAAATTGAGGAAAATCCTGCCCTTCATTCCATTCGAACTCCAGAAAACGGTTACTATATCCCTGATCCTGTCAGGATTGTATTACTGCAATGCCCTTTATTTGGGCTCGCAGCAAGGCTCCCTTAAACTTCAGCGACTGCAGAATGCCGCTGCACGTCTCCTCAAGAACATCAGAAAGTTCGAGCCAGTCTCAAATGCCTTGGAGGAGCTTCATTGGCTCCCGATAAAAAAAGAGTGGCTTTCAGAGCTCTGTGCATAGCCCAAAAAGCCCTCCATCATACTGGCCCTGACCACCTAAAGAAAAAATTCTCTTGGCACTCCCCTAGAAGATGCCTCCGATTGACAACATCGAAAACAATGACTGTTCCCAAAATCCACAAGGATTCATGGGGTGGCAGAAGCGTTGTCTACTCCACCTGTCCGCTCTGGAATCAATTACCCTGGCACCTTAGATGCCAGTCTAATCTGACGCCGTTCAGAAATCACCTCAAAACTTGGCTTTTTCCACTCTCTATGTAGTTTATAGTGATCTGGCTGATTACAATACTCTTTCTTTTGTAGACTCTAACGCCAAGACGCCCTCGAGCATATGTCGCGCTTTACAAATATGAAATATCAAATATCAATAGAGGGTCCTCGCCACTCGTCCGTCCGGTTTTCTCACAGGACCACAAATGATGGAAAAGTGATGGTTTCCAGGACATCAACCATACACAACCCAGTGTGGCCACCAAAAGCATCCATAGGACAGAGCGAAGCTCGCCGCTGAGATCCTAGGGGGAGGCTGCGGAAATTGACCAAAGAGTCGCACGCGAAGAACGATGGTTGGTGGCTTCCCTGATGAGACGCGAGTGGGAAGGAGGTAATGAGAAAAAGCCCTGCAGTGGGATCTGTCAGATTCCATTGCGCATCTGAAGAGCAGTCCAACCCCTGGATGCACAAACGCGCTTGCGATAGGAAGTCTGGATATGCCCTGAGCAGAGAGCTGCCTTTGCCTCCAAGGGTGCAATGCTTGGTGCAACTCTCTCATCTGTCCATTCATTTTCTTATTTTTCTGTTTTACCATGTGGCATTCACAGCACAAAAATGTTCTTTTCAAAATACAAATCAGTCAGTGATTTCAGACCTTGCATTTGCTTCCCCATAGCTTACAACAGACCTGTGCCACTTACACCACTTTGCGCACAGCCCCAGACTTACTCTGGGTAATATAAATGAATACTCCAGCTTCACTTTTTAGTAACTGAGGCCCTTATGCTAGAGTAATGGCATCTCTGTGGGTCTTTTTGATGCTACAGATTAATTATTAAAAATCTTTAAAAATCTGTCCTATTCCACTAGCATGGGCATGTTGCAAGGCGATTCTGGGTTGAACAAGGCAGGGCAAGAACTGGCTCTCCTTTCACACAATTTCCTTTCATCTGATGTGAGTGGCAAGCTGATTTAGCTAAAGACCCATCAAAACAGGTCGTCCCTCCTTTTGGAAAAGATAAGTTAAAACTTTTATTGTTACCACTAGAATTCAGCAGTACAGATACATTTTACCCTGTGTGGGGCCTAATAAAAATGGGCCTCCTCGGCGATCAAATGATGCAGGAAATTCTAATGATGAAAATGTTTAATTACTTTGAAAACCCCACCACAATCTCATTTATGGATTGTGCAAGTAACATGCATTAGGTTGGATTGCTAATGCCCTGTCGGTGTTTGATGTTTAGGCTCCACTCTTCTGGGAGCGTTTCTGATATGATCACTGATGTCAGTATTAATCTCGTTTGGATATGAAATGTGATGGGTGATGAAATCAGTGTTGCTGTTGTAATACAGTGTGCGCTAATATCCCCCCTGGACAATGCTTCATTCATCTTACTAATACAGATAGAATGTGTGATTTCCCTGAGAACTCAAGTATTGTCCCTCTCGGGGGTGGGTTCGGGGTGGGTGGGGGGGGGGGAAGATGTGGGTGGGGGGGTGTGTGTGGGTGTGTTTGTGTGTGTAAAACTACAGTGTTGACTGGGTAGCATATGTGTATATTCACTGAACAAAATAACATTAAAGGGCCATTATAAATAGGAAAAAAGTCACATAAAAATACAACGTTTTAAATGAACAAAACCACTGATATTCACCAGTTATACTTATCTCAAGTAACTATAATTCGTGCCCTAAAGTAACTACAACATGCGACCCGAACATGCACACTGTTATCAAGGATGTCATTTCAGATGTCATTAGGGAAGTTATCAAGAACATGTCATGAGTTATGTAATATGTTAGGGTACAAGCATTACACGTCGAGGGTGCATGTTATAGTTATAGCTTAAGATGTCCAGGCCTGCGGCTAGGCCCTGTACCCAACCCTCCGAGGGCACCCAAGCTGTGCGCGGCATGGGTTGTGCAGAGGGGCCTAGCCTTGGCCGGGCCCTGGGCCAAACCCCATTGTGGGCCCCCACACCGCCACAGGCACCCAACCTATGCTGAGCATGGCCTATGCCTGTTGGGCGCAAGGCCTGGCCTTCAGCCATTCTGAGCGTGGGCCCTGAACCCAGCTGCCCATGGGTGCCCAACCAATTTGTTTATTTTTTAGTAGCACCTCAGATCCGCGGTTCAACCATGATTCTCCAGGGGGCTAAGCTGGGCATTGCAATGGATCTACAGAATCACAAAAAGTTACATTTACTTGACCCTGGGGGGTCCACAAGGCACGGGGGGGCAGGGTACCCCTACCCTGCCCCATTATATTTTATTTCATTTTATTTTCTAGGAATGTGGGACTGAGTACCCAAGGTCAAAAATGGCAGCTGCAACTTTTCCTTCTGTTTGTTGCCAGCCAGTCACAATGCGCGGTTGGTGTCACTGATCCATGGATTTACTGCGGTTAATTGCGGCCAATGAATCACAACATAAAGGGAATCCACTGATCCACGCGGTGGATACACAGTGGATCTGCACTGCTATCTACATACATTTTGAACCTTAGTTTCTCAAAAACTACTGAACATATTTATACCAAATCACAAAAAGCATGCTTTCTGAATCAGGTTTTCTCCCAAATCAGTGTAATTCTGTTTGTGTTTCCTATGGAAAATTCCGTGGAAAAACGCATTTTGGGAACCCCACTTTATCTCGGCCCCCACTGGATGAATCACCCCAAAACTGTCCAGGGAGAAGCTGAGGTGGATGAGAGTTTTTGTTTTTTAAGTTTCGGGAAGATTCATTAAGAGGGGTATGTGATCATTCGTACGGTTGATAATACATTTGAGGCAAGTCATTTAATCTTCAACACTTTTAAAGGAAACCCAAATCTTCTTTCCTGAACTATAGGAGATAAGTGAACCTCCATGTCTATGATGGATTGATACAGAGATCTCATTCAACCATTCTGTGGTTACTGGGTGATGAGTTTCCTGATACGAACTAATGAAAAACCTGCTCCAACTAAATATTGAATCAAACAACAACCTACACCATGTGTAAGATGTGTATTACATACATTATTAGAAGCATCTAAATTATGTTGGTACATGAATTAATCATAAAAACCAACATTTCAAAGTCAGTATTATGTCCTGATCCTAACGAGGAGAGACGAGCGATCCAGTAACTTTTATGTCTCTTCAGAATTTAAATTCTGTTCCCATCTTGGTCCGTGTGGGGTACTTATTAACGCAAAGTCTGACCTCATTAACATTGACATTTACTATTAGATAACATACTACCATTGGATTTTTCTGGACACTCATAATAAGAGCTGTGTAACAAAAACAGTCCATATAGATTATGTTACAATGTCAGATTAGGATATATACTGTGTGTGTGTTTGTGTACACACTGTAACACACAAGACAGTGTTGAAAACTACACATCTGACCTCTTTTAAAAGAAACAATACTTGCATTGCTTCATCCAAAAGAACATGCTGCACCTTTGGTATATGTGGGAAACTCTGCTGGTAAGATCGGTAGCTCCGTGGTCCTGGGTTCGAACATTAAGTAATGAATCAGGTCTCGGTATTGATCTCACAATTCTGGCTGTAAGAAAAGTTATGTGGGGGCTTTGTGGGATACACTAACTTCAGCATCTGCTAGTAGTGTTGATCATTTTGTTTTAAGCATAGTAAATATCCAGTTGAAAGATTGGTTGTATTTTGTAGTGAAGCATAGTTTGCTATATTGCAGCGTAGCCCTCCGTCAAGCTGGAACGAGCAGAATAATTCTGGCTACTTGACCAAATGCAGCATAAGTGTGTTTTAATGGCTTCTTATCATCATTTCCAAAGCTGTTATAGCTGTATATGTTTCATGGGACAATTATGTTGAATATGGATATGTTCCTCTTTCCAAATAATATGCGGGGTAATGACTATGATGAGTGTGTAATATTGTATTAATGGCTGTTGCTTTTCTAAACAGTCTGTTGTATTCCGCTTTAGGTGTCCGTATATAGGTTTTCCTGAATCATGTCCTTATATAGGCACAATTCACATTGCCCTTATATAGGCATAGAATCCCAGTCCTTATTTAGGCATTAACCGTGCACTCCAAATACAGGCATGGTCACCGACATCCGTCCACCCTAACGTCACAAGGAGTTCTTAGAAACCAGACCCTTAAGCTTCGGGAGTTCCCCCTAGCACAGGACTATTGATTTCTCCAAGAACTCATCTATTATGTATGAACCGTTATACCTTGGGGTTCATTCCTGACGTCTTCCTCTGTCCGACTTCACGTCAATGCTAACATTCCAAGACACCTACCAGGTATAAATATACCTTCCCTTGCCCAAGCAAGTGAGAGGAGACCTCGACTTCAGAGGAGCCCGTATCCCGGCCTGACGCACTGAGAAGACGCTGTCATTCCTGCACGCAGACGAATCCAGCTTCCAGTGTTCTGACTCCCTTCGCGGGGTGTTAGAGTTCCAGATCCGGAAAGAGATTCCCACCTCTCTCATTCTCAAGGTATGGAGCTGACTAGAACCTAGAGGGACTCTTGGCATACTAGACTCTTGGCATACCAGACTCTTAGTATATCATACTATAGAATACTTCACCTACTTCTTACCTTGCACCACACTTAGGTTAGGTACACTGGGGTAGAACTAGCTTAGAGACGCATCGTATGAGTACTCGCATTTTTAGCTCATGTTATTTATGTACGTGAATATATGCTAAAAGATAATGCTAGCGCAGTATTATTTATTTCTACTGCTTACACTGTACATTATTTATCTTGCATACTGTCTTGTGATCATAACAGCACATATCTCTTACACGAGAAACAAGACTGTTCAATAAACCCTTTTTATTGAAACGCCCGTCTTTCCTTTCTGTGTAACTCTGTAGAAACTAAGCATGCACGATTGACTGAGTGAAACTGTTATCTATTAATTCCACGATTCTGAGACGTGTTCCGATTCTAAAGGGAAACAAAGTTGTCATGTTTTTCGGTTGCCAGAAACTACTCCCTTCTTGTTCTCAAGGAGTTTTTAGTGGCCTCTGAGCTAGCTGGCACAAGTAATTAAGTTTAATATACTCGATAGGGACATACCGACCTCAGTCCTATGTCAAACCTATAGGGTATATTATTCCAATGCGCAGAGCCTAATAGGGAAATAGGAACTACACTACATGGCGCCCAAACGTTTGGTTAGGCAGTAATTTAACGCTAGATACTGAGTAACTCAGTCGTGCTTTTCTCTCAGAGACCCCTACTCACATACTCCATAAGACGTCTGGAGTGGGTAGGGTTAAATATCCGCCATAAGCTAAATAGGACGAAAACCCTATATATTAGCTATTTTGGTTTGTTCAACGTTGAAGGATACAGTGTTCCAAAATATTGTGCACCTTATCTTTTGTTTCCTTAAAACTTGTTCTACATTTTTCAAAAAACAAATGTTCATACACGGGGACGAAAACACCGGGAACGGTGTAGCTGCGGCTGAACCAGTCGTAACAGCTTTTAACATTACAGGTTTAAATGAAACCGAGGAGGGTGTTATAGACATCCATCCAAACTTAAGAAGAGCCATCACTCTAAAACTTATAAAACACGGCCTACCACCGAGAGGAGGTAGAGCAGTTTTCGTGATAGAGGCACACGAATCCTTTCAGACAGAGGTATTCTATTCATGGATAGTATTCCCAGAATCAAATCCAGTAACAAAAGTGTTTCACTTCTACAAAGAAGATGAACCACCAGTGGAATATATTCCTTTCGAGGATATTGAAATTCCACTAACATACCAGGAGCATCAGCTCTGGTTTAAAGGCGCCCTAAAACATCACAAAAACATTACCAGGCTCGGTCCACTAGGTAGACCAGGAGCAACATGGCCGATTCTAGCCGGCTACACACCTCATCCTGACATTGAAGAGATGTCAGACGAGGAATTACTTACTCAACTTACAGAGTTAATAAAAATGTACAGACAATTAGTCCAATATGTCATGCGGACTCTCACAGTCCAACCACCATTGACAATTCCAAATCAAACCCCTCAACAGGGGAATACACTAAAAATTACTCCACAGACTTTACAAGCAGTCATGGGTAAAATGCCCACAAAACGTGAGCAAATTCCATTCTGGATAGCTCAAAAAATTACTCAAATTGAAGCAGTATTTCCAAATACTAGCCCTTATGAGAAACACAGAATATTAACAATCTGTTTACCAATGGGGATCACACCACAACTGGAAGATTGCACCACTTGGGGCGCAGTCTTTGCTGCCATCTATACTAAAACACATGGTGTTCCGTCAATTGCAGTAATACCAGATGTCCTGAAACAAATTCAAAACGAATACGGGGCAGAGCCTGCTCTAAATTTAGGTATGAAATTACTGAAAAATTTTGACCAGGTCTCAACAATAATATTATCTAATATTAAAGGGGAGGCAGCATCAGTGGCGATCCGCCAACGCTTAAGGGAATTTGATGTAACAGAACATCAACATGAACTACCCAGAATAATAGAACAATCTTATGCAGAATTAGGCAGAGAAAGTTTGGGTGGAAGACCATTGAAGCCAAAACTATCTGAGAATCCTGAAAAGGACTCTATTAAACAAACTCCTACATCTTCTAAAAAGAAGTGGGAAACTAATAAACAAAATTCAAACGAGAAACGTTCTCAATCCCGAGGTAGGTCTCTTCAAAAGGAGCCCTCTGAAAGAAGGTATAACCTCAGGAATCGGGATAATTTAAGAAAACCTGACAGGTATCAAGATACTGATACACGTTCCTCTCGTACCTTTCAGATATCGTCACAGACATCGGAAAGAAGAGGACGGTCAGAACACAAAGAAGAACGCGTGAAGTCCAAAGACGACAAACACGTTCAGAAAAATAAATCAAAACCTCAATTCTCAAAAAAGAAGGTAGCAGGTCTGAAGATCAGACATGCGAGGATACTGAGAACACAACTCAAGAACGGAGAATGGGCTCAGACAATGCTGGACAGTGCTGCAGAAGTCACAATAGCTCGCCAGAACCTGAAGGAACTTCTGGAGATAGTGGACTTGAATGAGTACATCACGGTAGAAACTGTAGACACCAGGATTAGTTCTCCACAAAAGTTATATGGAATAACACTCCGAATGGAGTGAGACATACCAAGAAAAGTGAAAGCGCTCTTTTGGGAGAAACTTTCAAGGGGTTATGATATACTTCTAGCAGAAAGAGACTGGCCACCACAATTTGTCAGGGAGTGCCCACATGGTGAGGACATTATTATGCCTGCCTTCTCCAACCATATTCCAATTCATATAAAATATACTTATGCCAGGAAATGGGCAGTTGCCCAGGCCCCAGCATTATATAAAAATCATGTAGGATGGGATGAGGACTCACCTCACCACAAAATAAATCTAAAAAATGAACCTACTGCACAAAGGCAGTACCCAATAAAGCAAGAAGGTAAAAAACAGGTCAGGGAGATCTTAGATCAACTTGAATACCAAGGGGTGATTGAAACATGCACCTCCTCAATGAACAATCCTTTGTTTCCTGTCCCCAAACCAGACAATACATATCGTCTAGTTTTGGATTACAGACACTTAAACACTTGTTCTAAAACATTTGCAGTGCAAAATGCACATAGTACAGCATTAATGAATAACATTGTGCGTAAAAAATATAAAACCACATTGGACATTTCAAATGGTTTCTTTTGTCAAAACATAGCACCTGAAAGCAGGTACTTAACAGCTTTCTCAATAATGGGGACCCAGCGTCAATTTTGTAGGCTCCCACAAGGGTTCAAGAACAGCCCAGGGTTATTCTCAGCGAGGGTAACAGAGTTACTACAAATTTATGATAATGAGGCATTGTCATATGTCGATGACATCTATCTGACAGACGATGACCTAGATAGGCACTTGAACACGCTCTCAGTACCATTATATTGGGCTTCGCCTCTGAGGGCTATAAATTCAACTTTAAAAATCAAGAATTGCCCATCTCAATGTCCTTTTCCTAGGATATGAGCTTTCAAGTGAAGGCAAGAGCTTGGCAGCTAACTTTTAGAAAAGTGTGCGCTGCTCCAACCTCCAAAACTCTGAAAAATTTACAATCCATCCTGGGTTTCCTAAATTTTGGAAGAACATACATTCTAAATTACGCAGAAAGGGTTAAACCTCTCTACGAATTAATCAAACCTGATTTTTCAATCAAAAATTGGACACAGGAACACACAGAAATCCTGCGTTCACTCCAAGCTAACATGTTAGCAACAAATCACTTACAAACACGCGTAAGTCAACGCAATTTAGTGATCCGAATAATTTCGGGTCAATGCGGATTCACCTACTTAACATTTAATGAGGGTGAAAAAGTACCAATAGCATACAAATCACATTTGTATACACAAGCAGAAATGCGCTTCACTTCAACAGAAAAAATACTGACAGCAGTTCAAACTGCAGTAGCAAAAGAAAGAGCTCTAGCCCAAGGGAAATGCATTATTGTCGTAACCCCAGTACCGGCTTTAGAGGCGGTCACAAAAGCGAGCATTCCAAATGCAAAAGCTTTACATCCTAGATGGATACAATGGGTTAATTCTCTTGCTGCAACAGATGTTGAATATGTTTTTGATCCTGATTTAAAAACACAAGCGTTCCTGCAATATGAACAAGAATGTCCTCTGCCCACTGAAATTCTGCCTCTCGATCAGTATGAATTCATAATTTACACTGATGGATCCGCACAACCCGCAACAGGGAGTAAGCAAGCTTACAGTGCAGCGTGCGCAATCGTTAAAGGTCGCATGCGCGATGGCAACTTCAGACCTATGGTCACAAAAACACAGTCTCTAGGAGATTGCACAGCTCAGCGAGCTGAACTACAAGCATTCAAACTGGCACTTGAAAGTACAGATCACGAATTCCCCACACTCATAGTGTGCGATTCTTTCTACTGTGTGCAGTCGTATAATGAATATATACAAAATTGGCTTGAAAATGGGTTCCAAGATGCAAAAGGTGGCACAATAAAGCATAAAACGCTTTGGGAACAAGTAGTTCAGTTGAAAAACGAACTACCAAAGGCTCACGTGATCCATACACTGAGTCATCAACGTGATGGCGTTCACGTTGCAGGGAATTCATTGGCTGACGAAGCCGCAAAGGGGGCTGTTCAGACGGCTTCCGTAGCTGCGATCACTCGTTCAAAAACGAAAATAGACAGTGAGATAATGTTGGCTGTCAATGCTACAAGCAAAGGCAGTGGTGCAGCGTTACCTGAAAAGTTTCCACTCAAGTACTCTTATGTAATTGATGCGAACAACGTTCCTTTTGCTCGAATCCCTGGAGTGGGGGATAGAGTAATTCCAAACATGGAACGTAGAGCAGCTTTGATTTATGAAACACATCTGGGGGAGGGTCTGTCACATCAAGGGATCTCAAAAACAATATTGACATTAAAAGAGATGTACTGGTGGCCTGGGATGAATACAGAAATACACATATTCATCAATAACTGCATAGACTGTAAATTACAGCGAGAAAGCCACCAGTCACCATGCTACGAATGTAGCTGCCCAGTACAGACACCATTGTTAGACAGCGTTAGGCTATCTATGCGCAGGCGTCCTTTTGGACAAATGCAATCCCACAAATACTAAATCAAGGTTCCTATGGATATGGCCTCAGCGCTCGGCTGACGCTCGAACTGTTATAAAAGATTTGCGAGTCTTTATCGGCACATACGCAATAGGCACGCTACATTCTGACCAGGGCCCTGCGTTTAGCTCTCGGGCTTACAAAGAAGCCATGGCCAGTCTGGGCGTTGCATTGCGGTACTCCTCTCAGTTTCATCCTGAGGGAAATTCTGTTGTGGAAAGGAAAAACCGGGACATAAAGCAGTCTATAACAGCTAGAGTATTAGGTTCGGGTGATGGGTGGGTCAAACATCTTTATGGGGTCCAACGCTCATTAAATAATTTGCCAAGAAGTTCTCTAGGGGGGGTCACTCCATATGAGGTCCTATTTGGGACAAGAATGTCGGTGCCCGATCTGGAATGTAAAGGCACAGTGGTGGAAAATAAACCCTTTGATATCAAAGATAGTTTGGCTGTTTTACAGGATCTAAATGAACTAAGATCGAAACAAAGCAACGTGTTCCTGAAGCCAACCACCACTGGGGAAAAACCGGCAGTCCCAGCAAGGCCTGTCTGGATTCCAAAAGTTGGGGATCTAGTCAGAGAGAAGATTGCGGACAAGAAGGAATTTGGACCTTCTTACAGACAACCAGTACCTGTCCTAGCCGTCCACGGAACAAGAATAGTACTTCTGCCGCCCCTTGCTGGAAAAAAGGAGAAAAGATTTGTGTCAATCGACCTCATAAAACCACAGTATGTGGCCAATACTAAATAGTAGGCCTCGTGGACTCCGACTTAGTAGCAGACGCACTCCTCTCGCTACTATCCAAGAAGTTCAGACTGAAGGACTGATAACCATCGAGAATTCAGCAGTAACAGATGAAGGACTAAGCAACAATGCTATGGAACTCATCCCTCTTGAAACTCAAGTAACAGTTCGTCCAAATACACCTGTCTACACCAATGTAACAAGTGATCAACTGGTTCCAGCGATTTCAACAAATCCTGATGCAATTTCAACAATTGACAGAACTGCTTCTGGCTATTTCATTAACTTTGATACGTTTTCTGTGGATCCCAGCGAACCTGAAACGACGCCAGCATCAAAAACTTTCAAAAAACAAGTACTAGACCTTTTTCATTTCCTGAAACAGACTAATCTGGTTTCACCATGGATTGAACTTTGGGTTATTTCTGGAATATTTTTCTTTCTGCTTTGGCTAGCTTTGGTTATGACTATCAGCGTGCTTATAAATGGCAGATACATCCGTTTGGACATTGAAAGTAAAAATGTGAACTTACTTTTAAAACCACACAAATCATCCCATCGTGAAACAAGAGACTTGTCAGCAGTGAACATCACAGCCGTTCCTATACAGGATGGTATAGTGTGGGACAAAACAGATTTCGATATTTTTGGCCCGCCGGAACATTTGAACATTCCACATTTATTTAAGATCTCACTAAGTGATTTTGTTTCATCCAGTACCTATTCTGATGATTGGGACTTTGAAACTGTAAATAACATGATGTTTGACCTAGAAAAATCTGCTGCATTTTCTAATAATGAATATTTAGAGGGTTCATCAGACTATGAACAGCTGTATTGCTATAACCACTATGGTCATCATTGTTTGCATAAATCTGCAACACCTAGGAATGTGTTTATGTTTAACCAATGGGAGCATTGTCCTACACCACCAAAAGGTAGTTCAAAAATATTTGCTAAAAAGTTTCCCTATTTTTCAGGGTACAATACATCTGATCCAGAAACATTTTACTATAGAAATGTAAACAAAACAGGACAGAAAATTATGTTAACTAACACAAAACAAATTTATTCTGCAGCCTTTATTACCCAACTGTCTAGACATGGATTCGACTTGTGGAAAGACACAATAGACACAAAATCTGTCTGGGGTTCTAAAAATTGGAAAGTGCAGGGGATAGAAGCTTTATTTAGAGCCTGTATCGTCCCTCAGCAAATACTGTTTTTGAATGACACTGTACAACAAACGTCTTGCCTTGGGTTAGCCAAGATCAAAGACATGAAAACACCTTCTGTACGACACCTGCCAGTAATAACAATACACAGGCAGCGGTTACAGTTGACCAAATATTACAACTCAACAGAACAAATCCTGATTGGAGAAAATGGTTGATCTGGCCCACAGACACAAACACCTGTCAAGAAAGATTCCTGAATAAAACACAGGGCTTTACTATTCATAGGCCAGACCCAAGATACGTCCAAAGACAACATCCGGGGGTAGTAACAACATACAGTGTAGGAAAATTATGCCTCGATTGGCTACAGAAATCTACACTTAAGGATGTGAAACAACACTTATCTTTACTTAAAGAAGACGCAGACCTTAGGGAATTCTTGCTAGGACCAAGAAAACCGCGTCAAAAACATTTCATATATGCCGGCATCTATGCTGGAGAGGTGGGGTGCAGCGGCCAGGGCAGCTGACTTCGGAGCACAGGGCTCACGGTTCGATCCCCGGCTCCGGCGGCAGCTCAGCACAGCACCATGTGACTCTGGGCAATAGCTTACTTAATTTCCACAACGGCCCCCAGCGCCTTGAGACCCGTAAGGGTGAGTAGTTTGCGCTTTACAAATACGGATTTACATTTTTTTTTTTTATGCTGCTTATAATGAAGCATGGAAGGTGTCACAGGTAGAGGCCGCAGAACGAATACGTGAACTTGATCGTATTAATTTGGAGAACACTCTCTCTGTGGTCGACAAGGGGTTAACAACTTTGTCATCCAGAATTTATTCATTGGACAACATTGTATCCTCTGCTATTGACATACTGGAACAAGATTTAGCCATGTTACAACAAGGCCAATCTCAGTTACGTTCTATTATGTTATTAAGCTGGACGCTGCAATCTTTGCGAGCGGGCTATGTGCCTTGCCGTTTTATCAACACGTCGTCTCTGTTTGCAGAATACAATCTAACTGATAAACAGATCGAACTGGCACAAAGGGGAGCAAAGTATACAGTGCTGAGCATTGAAAAACTGGAAAAATTACCATTTATGGTAGCAGAAAAACCAGCTACAGAATGGCTTATTCATGGCAAAATCACTCTGCCTGCCACTACTTTTCAGTTTCAGTATTGCCTGAAACGAATGCAAGCAGGCAAATATGAAAGGTTGGGTAAAGAATACATTAAGACATCCTGGGATTTACCATACACATATAGATGTTGGAGTGGGGATCGTGAAGTGTTTCTAAGCGGTACACACTATGAAAATGCACTAAGCGGTTCACTAATTTGTCAGGACATATCCTTACACGGGGCTTGTAATGGTTCTGTGGCAAATTTGTCCTGCCACCAGCAGGGTACACCAGCTGCTGTGATTAATCCAACGTTTGGCCAACTTTCTAATGGGAGTTACCTCATGTTGAATGATCAGAGTTGCTGTGGCATGCTGCCAGGCATCCCATATCTAGTAACGGTAGACTCCAGGGTCACTTGCTGTATGCAAGTATTGTTTGCCCCAATAGACACAGTCAGGGAGTCGCCTTTATGGCCTTCGTTGAATGTCTCTTTTATACGATTTGATACTTTAAGCAGAATGAAAGCCATGCTTATACAAGAAACAGTACCTTTGACCTCGGCCAAAGAAATCTATGATTTACAAATTGCAAGGACTTCGGCTGAGATACAGGCTTTAATTCGTACAAACTGCCCTATACATTTCGCAGAAATGATAGGACGTATATTTAACATGTCAGATACAAGCGGAATTGTACATGTATTTAAGACCATCTGTTCCGGACTATTAGCACCTTTCCAGGCTGTCCTCGGAATAATCCCAAACTTCGCACATTCGGTGTTTGGTGGTGTGCCGTTAATTCTAGCACTTGTTGCAGGAATCCTATTTTTATTCCTACTACTACGCTATGGCAAGCCTATTCACCGGCATCACTCCCAGCGATGTGGAGAAAGCTCTCCTAGAACGGAAGTGCCATGAGCGCATAGTGCAACTATTTGGCATACCTCGTCTACGGGAACTTAATACAACATGGTTTCTGTCATTCAGACCAATCTGGCAAGATTGCATCTTACCTGTTCTACGCTGCCTGCTTTGCGGTGAAGAATGCGTGCTAGACACCTGTCTAACACTCCCATCAGTCATGCCAACGGATATCGATACTCTGCTGGACCCGATAACGGCCCATGCTCTGTGTTGTCCCCAGAGGCTACCAATCCTGATGACGGCATTCATTGAGATCTCACAGACGCTTCCTGCTGCTGCTGAGGTACGAGATGGATCGACAGGCACACAGGTAACAACGGACGCGAACATTGCTGCGGCATCCCATGCTGAAGGCAATGCTTCTCATCTCTGTGCGATTAACCTTCTGAATGAGGTGTTCCAAATGTCACTAACATTTGTTGACGATATTTTGTCTATTGAAATAGATGATCTAATGTTTACGCCAGACCCATACACTGACTTTGATTCGGCTCACAGTGTACCAGGGCAACCATGAAATTTGACCTTCATATTTTCAAAACTTGGAACTTTTCCCAGAGTTGAACTTTTTCTCTTACATTTTTGAAATGACATGGCAAAGAACAATCTGCTTACAGTAGAACTAGTCTTATAAAACGGACTTCTTTGAATACTTCCAGGGACACATTGTCACCTTACTTGTCTAACATTTCGATTAATTCCATGATATGCAATGGCTTTGCTTTTAAGAACTTATCGACCATTTCGTCATATGTATATATTTCTGTTTCATTCATGTTGCATTTACTTCCATTATATGCTTAGAATGAAAACGATGCTTTAAATGTACAGTACCTATTGCATTTCAACAGTTTTGAGCTTCTTTTAAAATGCTTTTAGAAATGTTTTTAGCAACGTGGTACTCAATTTTATGTTTAGCATTTAAATGTTTAGCATTTAGTATTATCGTTCATTCGAAAGTGGAGTGGGTGTTGTATTCCGCTTTAGGTTTCCGTATATAGGTTTTCCTGAATCATGTCCTTATATAGGCACAATTCGCATTGCCCTTATATAGGCATAGAATCCCAGTCCTTATTTAGGCATTAACCGTGCACTCCAAATACAGGCATGGTCACCGACATCCGTCCACCCTAACGTCACAACGAGTTCTTAGAAACCAGACCCTTAAGCTTCGGGAGTTCCCCTAACACAGGACTATTGATTTCTCCAAGAACTCATCTATTATGTATGAACCGTTATACCTTAAGGGTTCATTCCTGACGTCTTCCTCTGTCCGACTTCACGTCAATGCTAACATTCCAAGACACCTACCAGGTATAAATATACCTTCCCTTGCCCAAGCAAGTTAGAGGAGACCTCGACTTCAGAGGAGCCCGTATCCCGGCCTGACGCACTGAGAAGACGCTGTCATTCCTGCACGCAGACAAATCCAGCTTCCAGTGTTCTGACTCCCTTCGCAGGGTGTTAGAGTTCCAGATCCGGAAAGAGATTCCCACCTCTCTCATTCTCAAGGTATGGAGCTGACTAGAACCTAGAGGGACTCTTGGCATACTAGACTCTTGGCATACCAGACTCTTAGTATATCATACTATAGAATACTTCACCTACTTCTTACCTTGCACCACACTTAGGTTGGGTACACTGGGGTAGAACTAGCTTAGAGACGCATCGTATGAGTACTCGCATTTTTAGCTCATGTTATTTATGTATGTGAATATATGCTAAAAGATAATGCTAGCGCAGTATTATTTATTTCTACTGCTTACACTGTACATTATTTATCTTGCATACTGTCTTGTGATCATAACAGCACATATCTCTTACACGAGAAACAAGACTGTTCAATAAACCCTTTTTATTGAAACGCCCGTCTTTCCTTTCTGTGTAACTCTGTAGAAACTAAGCATGCACGATTGACTGAGTGAAACTGTTATCTATTGTTTCCACGATTCTGAGACGTGTTCCGATTCTAAAGGGAAACAAAGTTGTCATGTTTTTCGGTTGCCAGAAACTACTCCCTTCTTGTTCTCAAGGAGTTTCTAGTGGCCTCTGAGCTAGCTGGCACAAGTAATTAAGTTTAATATACTCGATACGGACATACCGACCTCAGTCCTATGTCAAACCTATAGGGTATATTATTCCAATGCGCAGAGCCTATTAGGGAAATAGGAACTACACTACAAGTCAAGAATGCAATCAGTGATGCCATAATTAAAAAACATATGTGCGAGCTTTATCCTATAGAATACATTTTGTTTCAACTATTGGTGTTTGAATATGTGATGTTTCTGTGAATGACACTGTGTATTGTCGTCTAATTTAATCACATCATCAATGCAACAGCCTCAAAATATGAGAGAAGTCATATACTTAGATTCCTCGTGTTATAATTATCATGTATTTTGTCTTCTAGGTATCCTTCCTTTTGAGCTATATATGTTAATCATTTTAATGCAAGGGACCAATATATACTGCATGGTGTTTAATGTCGCTATGCATGGTGTTTAATGTCGCTTGCTTTTGCAACGTGATAGTTACCTCTGCTCGAATATATCTACAGTATTTATACTGAGCTGCACTCTATAAAATAATTATTGCTGAGTTGTGGAAAGGGTTTCATGAAAGTTGATAATTTTGTTTCTATTATTGTTCAAGAGCATGGTTTCCCTGAACGAAAATTAGTCAAAGAGTAGCAAGCCACTTCCTGCTAATTGTTTATCTTAAAAAATTGAACAAAGGCCTGATAATATAAGTTAGGAACAGACTGTTCAGAGCTAGAGAAGAGTTCTTGACAGGAGAGCAAGACGAGACAGGCCATGTAAAATCACTTTACCTACTTTTGCTGAAAGCCAATGGGAGGCATACTTAGTCTTCACTATCTAGAGGCCGATCAATCTTCCTCCCAGCGTGGATAAGTATAGCAGACTGTGCTATTGTACTGAACATCAACTTCATTGTTCCAAACAGGAACGAGAGTGTGAACCATCTTTAAAACTTGAATTAGGTATGATTTTGGTGCTCAGGTAGGATAATCAGCTAAAGAAATTAGGGTGGGATTCATATAAAATTAAACAGTCAATATGTTGGAAGTCATTGTGCTGTTCACATTATTCAAATGTTGCAGCTAATATTTTCTTGAAAAGATGTTTCTTTATTCTTGTTGATGTAACATCCAGCATGAAAGACTGTGACTATGCCAACACGTGTTTCGTCTCCCCTTAGACTTAATCAAGGCTGGAACAAAAGATTACAAACAAAATTGACATCTTGCTCATAACTACAGAGGTGGAATTCAACAGAATAAATCCAAATTTACTACGAAAAAGGGCAACAGTGCAGCTAAATTCACAATATTTGATTGCTTGTCGGGTGTTTAACTTTCGAGACACGGGAATACTTTTTCCTGCTTTCTCTTTTTCTTTGTTTCTTCATGCATCTAAGTCTGATTGACACTTTTGGTATTCTTTGGTTCTATTCTTACATATATATATTTTTTTGTCAAAATTATTTTTATTAAGCATCATAAAGCACATGAAAAACATACGTACAGCAGGGGGCAGGCAGGCCCAAGGGGCTAATAGAGTTCGCCATAAAAGGTTCAGTTTCTGACATCCCCTAGACCTGGCCGCCCTCCCCCAAATTCTCTAGGAGATGCTCAGTTTTCTTCACCACATAAACCTAAAAACGCTGTAGTAATGCTTTTAAACATCCCGCCCCCAAAAAAGAAAAAAACTTTCCCTGCCCCCCCACCCCTCCCTGGTGATGGCAACGCATAGACAAATTCCATAATAAACAACAGATCTTCTGTAAATCTTAATTATCGAGGTGGGGAATGACTTGTAGGTCATCCGTTTCAGTCAGGCATATACCTCGATCCCACCCTACAGTTGGAACAGATGCATGGAACGCACTGAAGAGGGACAGACCGCAGAGGGTAAGCCGCTGGAGAGAAACCGAACCAGTGGGCCCCACTTGCGTTTGAAGGCGTCATGGTCATCTTTAAAAATATCAGCTAGCCTCTCCATGGAAAGGAGTCTCCATAGTCGGCGTGCCATAGCGAAGTCGCTGGCGTTCCAACCTTTTTCCAGGCCGCTGCAATTGTGAGCTTCGCCGCCCCCACACACAGCCAGAGAATAGCCTTGTCTGTGGAGAGCATCTGTTCCATCTCTGGAGTCCTAACACCCAACACTATCCCCTCAATCGTCGTCGGTATTTGTGGTCCCAGCATGTCTTTAAGATGGGAGAGAATCTCTTCCCAAAAGGTGCAAACACTGGGACAGTCCCACCAAATATGACGAAAGTCCCCCTGTAGTCCACATCCCCGCCAGCAGAGATCGGAAGTGTCTGGGAAAATCCGTCGTAACTTAGTGGGGTAGAGATACCAGTCGAATAGGGTTTTATAGTGGGCTTCCCTCAAGGCTATAGATCTATTGTGTCTAGGAATATCGCCCCATAACTGTTTCCATTCCTCGTCAGTAACCTCTCGCCCCAGAGACTGTTCCCAGAAGGACATGTAACGTGCCCGGGGTGTGTGTAATGTATTTAGTAGCAGTGTATAGAGAGCAGAAATGGTGCCCTTCATAGACCCCGCCCTACGGACCGCCAATGTCTCCATGGGTGTTAACTGTCGGGTAGCCGCCTCCCTCATATGGGGTAACGTGGCCCAGTGCTTAAGTTGGAGATAGTGATAGTGTTCGCTGTGAGGTATCGAGAATTCCCTTTTGCAGCTTTCGAATGTTAAGACATCATAGTTATGAAATAAATCTGACAGTTTCAGACAACCCCCTTCTCTCCAGCAATCAAAGGGCCCCTCCTGCATCGCCGGCGGAAAGGCTGGATTAAAATGGATTGGAATGTAGGGGGAGGGAAACGAGGTCCACCCCTCCCTTCTTGTGACCTGATCCCAAACTGTCAGGGTAGTGCGTGTGGGTGTACTTATGTATGAGTTCGCGGGACGATCTTTCTTGGGTTTCCACAAGAGATCCCAGATGGAGTGCCCTACAACGGATCTGTCCATGTGCAGCCAGTGTTTATCGGAGGAGCGTGCTGTCCATTCCGTTACCACCCGGAGTTGCGCTGCTTGGTAGTATAAAGTGAAGTCCGGCAACGCCACCCCCCCTGCCGCTCTGGGGTGCCGCAGTACATGAAAAGGAAGCCTGGCTCGCCCCCCTCTCCATATGAATTTGATTACCATAGAGCGGAGGCTCGGTAACAAGTCGCGATCCAGGGCCACCGGTAGCGCCTGAAAGAGGTACAACAGCTTCGGAAGGACTGCCATTTTTACTGCATTGATCCTACCCAGCCACGATATGTAGAGAGGTTGCCACCTCTTGAATTCCTGCTGCAGCTGGGACACTAAGGGGGGAAAATTAGCCCTATACAAATCCCCAACTC
Organism: Calotriton arnoldi; assembly: GCA_963921515.1. Classification (NCBI taxonomy): domain Eukaryota; kingdom Metazoa; phylum Chordata; class Amphibia; order Caudata; family Salamandridae; genus Calotriton; species Calotriton arnoldi. The sequence goes on from CAWUFW010000441.1 coordinate 471,619, forward strand.
TAGCCGTGAAGCGGACCCCCAGGTACATCAGAGAGTGTTTCGCGCAATGGAGAGGGGACTGCCCTTTTAATCGAGCCATTTCCCATGCCGAGAGTGTGAGATTCAATACGGAAGACTTAGAGAGATTTACCCGAAATCCCGCCACTCGCTCAATCTCAGCCAGTTCCCTCTGCACTGCCATGAGAGAGGCTGAAGGCTCCGAGAGCGAGAGGAGAATGTCGTCCGCAAAGAGGGACACTTTATGTTCGGTGCCACTAAACTTTATTCCTCGTACCTTCTTATTAGCCCTAAGACGCACCGCCAGGGGTTCGATACTAAGGGCGAACAGCAGAGGGGAAAGGGGACATCCCTGCCGTGTACCTCTACTCAGCGCAAAAGGGGGTGATGTGCAGCCATTGACCACCACCCGAGACCTGGGGTTGGAGTAGTTAGCCTTGACCATTTGGAGAAACGCCTCCCCGAAGCCAAATCTCCGTAGTGTGATAAAAAGGAAAGACCAATCCACCCTATCAAAGGCCTTTTCAGCGTCGAGCCCGACCAGTACCGCTGGGATCTTAAATTTAGTGGCCTTCTCAATAAGGTGGATAGTACGCCGAATGTTGTCATGTGTTTGCCTCCCTTTTATAAAGCCGGATTGGTCCGGGTGCACCAGATCAGGCATGAGGTCCTCCATACGCGCCGCGATGATCGAAGAGTAGAGCTTCGCATCTAAATTCAACAGGGCGATGGGTCGATATGAGGAGCAGAGCGTGGGGTCCTTGCCTGCTTTGGGAATAACCGATACTATTGCTTCTGCCATGGTGGGGGACACTTGTGCGACACCAGCAATCGCCTGGAAGAGCACGGTGAGGTGTGGCGTCAATTCTTTTGCAAAGCATTTGTAAAACTGGGCCGTCAGACCGTCTGGCCCACGAGCTTTGTGCAATTTAAGCCGGCCTATGGCCCTATCCACCTCTTCGGCCGTGATGGGAGCGTCCAGAGCCTCCGCCGTCTCGTGAGGTATCTGAGGCAGAGTTACCGTCTCTAAATATTGGTGCTGTCGCGCCTCTTCCGAGGGTGAGCCCCGATAGAGGTCCCCATAGAACTCCCCAAAGAGAGTCGCTTTTGCAGAGTCTATATGGACGGTCTGACCTCCCTGATCACGAATACCCCCAATAAATTCCCGCTCTCGCTTCATGCGTAATTGACGCGCCAAATGTGGTCCCACCTTATCCCCTTGAGTGTACGATGTCTGACGGAGTTTCAGAAGCGTATATTCTGCCCTATTATTGTAAATGGATCTAAGTTTGCCCCGCACCGCAGTGAGGTGGCGCTGTAGGATTCTAGTAGGGGTCGACTTATGCGCCTGCTCCAATGTCTCCAATTCACTCTCCAAGGCAACTCTTTCGGCCCGCCGCTTCGAGTTGAGGACCGAGTTGAGCTGGATACATCTGCCCCGAAGAACCGCCTTGAAGGCATCCCAGTTATTTTGTGGGGAAGTGGCCTGGGGGGTATTGTACATGAAAAAATCGCCGATAGAGGACCTCAGTTCCTCGCATAAGAGGGGATCTCGTGTAAGTGCAGTAGGGAAATACCATTGTGGCTGAGTCGCTTGGGGCCCGCCCCAAGTTAAACCAATAGTAATCAAGCTGTGATCAGAAAGAGAGATCGGCAGGATCTGTGCCACCTGTAGTGACCCCCTAAGTGACTGGCTTAGAAATATATGGTCTATCCTAGAATAGGATCGATGCACATGTGAATAGTAAGTATAGTCTTTAACATCAGGGTACAGTGTCCACCAGGAATCACAGAGGCCCAGGGAGGATATATGTTGCTTAAGCCCTTTCGAAAAGACGGTGTTGGAAGCCCTGTTAGCCTGAGAGCTATCTAAGAAGTCCTGCCACACCAGGTTGAAATCCCCCAATAGAACCACAGGACCCTCCGCAAACCCCCCAATCATGTTGAGTGCGTGCGTGAGGAAAGCGGCTTGGCCCGTGTTAGGCACATATAGAGTGACGAACGTGCAGAGAACGCCCCTAAGTCTCCCCTTAACCATCAGTAAGCGTCCCTCTCTGTCAGTTTTAGTCGCCTCATGCAGGAAATTGGAGGATCTATGGAAAAGTAGTGCCACTCCATTATGTTTGGTACTGGAGGATGACCGATATATCAGCGGGTAAGCTTTATGGCGGAGCCTGGAGTTCTCTGTTTTCCTAAGATGAGTTTCCTGAAGGCCTACCACCTCAAAGTGACGATCGACTAAGTATTTCCATATCTTCTGACGTTTTTGCGGGGAGTTCAGCCCTTTAACGTTCCAGGAGGCGATAGTTACCATTGGAGCAAGACAACCTCCCCCCAGCCCATGTGTCTACCCAATGACCGGCCCCTCCCCCCAGACCTCCCCCCACTCCTGCACCGACTGTCCCTTCTGAGAGCCAAAAACCAACCCACCCCGTCCTCAGTCCTGCTGTACTGTTGCCTATAGGAGAGGACAAAAACCCTCTTCTCCCACACCATCACCAGGGCACCCTCCCCCCTCCCTAACCCCCCCAACACACCCCAAAAAACAGTGAGCCCTCCAGCCAACCGGCCGGGGGCTCCGAATCCCCCACAAGAATAAGGGAGGATTCTGGGTAGTCCGGCCAAGGCCCGGACCCCCCGACTGCCATGCATCAAAGTAACTATGGTGTCTTCACAGAGAACATTAGGTCATACATATTGACCAAGAAAACCTCAGTGTCCGTATGGAACAAACACAGGTCCAATGCGTCGTGGCCCCTACAGTACTGTAGCTACACACCCAGGCATCCCCGAGCCGCGGGCACACCACTGCGCAGAGCGCTGTCGGTCCTTCCACCTTACCCCTCACCGAGCGTTCGCCCCCTCCAGGCCCTCCAACAGACCCCCCCGGCTGATGTTGGCCCCTTCTCCACACATACCCCACCCCCAGCTATCCAACAGGCCTCCAGCAAAACAAAAACCTCAGTGTCCATCAAGGGGGGGCGCTGGTGCCCCGGCAGCTGCCCAGTCTCGCCACGAGGCGAACAATCCCCCCTCAGCGCCACCCCATTCCGGCTGCAGCAGCAGAGTCCCATCCGAGACGATCCGGGCACTCACTGTGGTCGCCCAGTTGCAGGGGCACCGCTCGCGGACCTCCCGGCCCTTGCGACGGTCCGCCAGGAGCCGGCCCCGCCCCCGCATGGGCCCCCGATGGGGTCATCTCGTCCGGGACGGGCAGGCCCAGGATGCGCAGTCCCTCCGCCGACTCGGTGATGTGACGTGGCTTGTTGTTATATTCAAATGCCAGGCCAAAAGGGAATGTCCATCGGTAGCGTATCTCCTCCTCCCGCAGCTTGGTGGTGACTGGGCGCATCGATTGGCGGCGCGCCAGTGTGGAGGGGGCCAAATCCTGAAAGATAGAGCAGCCGAAGCCCTGGAAGGACACCTCTTTCTTTTTGCGGGCCGCGAGAAGGATGGCCTCCTTGGTCTTAAAGGAGTGTAGCTTGACGAGGACATCACGGGGCCTTTTCCGCCCTCCGATCTGCAGCCCCCCCACTCGGTGCGCCCGATCGATTTTGAACTTCAGCTGCGTGGGGGCCAGGATCTCCGCAAATAGGCCCGTCACAAATGCCTCGATGTCCGGTCCTTCCGCCCCCTCTTCCAAGTCACGGATCCGGACGTTCTCCCGCCGAGTCCTGTTCTCCAAGTCCTCCGCCTTCAGGGTTACCTGCTGGAGTTGGATCCGGACAGCCTGCTGGTCTTCCTGCAGCCGGGCCACCTGGGTCGTGAGATCTTGGTTCCGTTCCTCCACCTCCACCACTCTAGTACCCACGGCATCCACATCTTGGCGCATGGTCGACAGCTGTTCCTTAATGTCCGCTTTCAACTGGTCCATGGAGGACTGTAAGTCCCTTTTGATTTCCTGACATAGATCCGCCTTAAAATCACGTAAAGTGGCCACCAGGTCCTCATGTGTAAGGGCCATATTCTGCGGCTGTTCCGCGTCAGCAGTGGGGTTCGTCTTATCAGCGGCGGAAAAGTAGCGGGAAACCTTGTTGGCACTCTTCTTGGGCGGCATAAGGGTAGCGAACCACTCTGCGTGCAGCCTCTGGGCTCTGTTATGGGCAAGTCAAGTCGGGGAAGCCTCAGGTGTCTCCGCTGCCCCCGTGCTACACTCTCATGTTGGGCAAGAAATCCCCCCACTCAGCATGCCCTGGGCGCCATCTTTACGTCAGGCGGCGCGCGCCTCCATCCAGTAATGCCCACCTCGTGTCTTTGTGCCCCCAGATCCGCCGCTGCAGGGCCCTGGTCTTGATTCGCTGTAGCGCTTATGCTATCACCCCCACTCGCCGGCCGCGCTCCTCCACGCTATGCTAATTGATGTCCCCACCGTGCTGCCGCCATCTTAGGGTCAGGCGTGTGGCCTCCAGGCCTCCGTGACGCAGACCGGACCCCGTGGGCCCCCCAAGTGGAGACCGACCTGCTCTCCCGGGTTTGCGGGTGTTCCTCCTTTGGCGCCAGCCGTCGTAGCCTCACACTCTGCAGCGGAAAGCGTAGCCACCGCCGCCCGCCCCAGTCATCCCGGTAAGGGGCCGCCAGCCTCGGGGGCATGGAGAATCATCAGCAGCTTGTCTGTTGGTCTCAGGACAAAGCGGCAGCCCGTCCGAGAAGGAGACCTCTCCGGTCCGCAGCTCTCCCGGGGGAGCTCCGACACTCCGGCCGCAGTCAGCCCGCCATCTTGCCTGGGAGCTCGGCGCCCATGCGACCCGTTCCGTTACTGTGCTCCGCTATTCTCCTTATCACTGGGGTCTCGGGTGTTCCACGTTTCGTTCTCTCCCCGGACACTCGGTCCACGGCTCACCACATGTCCCCAAAATCCTCAAGGCAGTCGTCGGGGCCCGGAGCTGAAGCGGCTCACGTCCGCTCAGCCATCTTACTTGGCCACGCCCCTCTGCAGCTAATATTTTGATTGTTTTTATTATGGTTATTGTGAGCACTAGGATAGGATTTTATTTTTAAAATACATCTTTAAAATGTATCCATTGTTTCATAGTGTTTTCAAGCGTGAATGGGGGTTTGGGTTTCACTAATCATCCCTGCAATACTTTGTAAGAAGGATGGTTACCTAAAAAGAATTCCACTCACGGACTGCTTAGTGGGTTTCGGGGTGGTTGCAGTCCAAGTAGCTTCCTATCTCATGTTGATCTTTAGTGCCAGGGGGTCTAAAAAGCCTATTTCCCGGGCCGTGTTCTAGGGAATCTAGAAACGTATCACTAGTCTCACCAACATATTCCCTCTCATACAACTCATAAAATGCTTGGCATAAGTGGAAGCAGACTTGGTATGCTTGGCTTCCCCATTAAGATGGTGCCATCAGATTTAAAGAGCTCACGAGCAAAAAAAAACACGATCTTAGAGAGAATGCACTTTGTATCTAGTAGCCAGATTGAAAGGAAAATATCTTGCTTCAAGGTAACGAGGTCTATAAATATTACACCTTCACTGCAATCAACATAAAGCTACAAGGCCAGGAGATGCCACTCAAGCAATCCATCAATTAATCAAGCAATCTAACATATATTTTGAGTCTCTTGTATATGTTGTCATTCAGAATGTTCCTTTTTCTCAGGTATTTGGTAGCTCAAACAGCTCCCTCTGTCAATGGACAAGAGAGTTACAAAGCAGTACCATCTATTAATAAGAATATAAGAGTTGTGAGGACACTTCAGCAATGCAATCTGCTCTGTTATCTGCTTCTTTGATTATGGTGGTATTTTTTTCAAAGTCCTACATGACAACCTGTGCTGTTTGCTGAGGTTATTTTCAGGCTGGTGTTGTGACTTTGACTTTTTGGGAAATTCCAGAAATCCTTCCTAGCTTGTTAATGTTGCAACTCAATTCAGTCGCCCTTGGGTAAATTAGGGATCAGCATAGATTTGGGTCTTCGTGTAGTAATACAACATATTGATGGTTCAGTACAAACATCCTAACCGATGCCAGAAATGTGATCTGATTGAGCCTAGGTGTTAGAATGAGAGTATTCCTAGGCTTCATAAAGTAATGCAAACATTCCTTGTATAACACAGATAATGCCTAGGACAGGGTAGCCCAGGGAAAGAAGTTTGAGAGCAGGGCAACATAATGTCACAGTGAACGAAGGAGAGACCCCAAAGTGGGCAATCACTTATAAACCAAAGGAAAATAAACTAATGAAATGACTCACAAGTATTGAGGTATAGAGATCAAAAGGCTAAGCAGTCACGTGCTTCCTTCGCATTCCATAGAATTTTAGTGGTAATGTTCAATTTTTCCTGCAGGTTAAGGTGCTAAGATTGGTTAACAGCTTTTTCAGCATTCAAGTTGTTCTTACGGTCCTTTCTTCAGGACTGGGCGAGTGACACCAAAGAATGGCACATTCCTGTGATGTTTACAGAAACTTTTCAGTCTTCCAAATGACTTGTTGTCAATGCTTGTTAAAGGTAGTTTTGATATTATGGTTTAGTTTGCAAATGTTGATGAATATACTGGCTACACGAGAAATCTGATTTTAAGAAGATAATAAAGGAATATTTTTTATATTAAAAAAGAACATGCAAAAGAAGTTTGTGCATCCCATGTCTTAATAAGATGCCGTAATAAGATGCGTAATACATGTTCACAAAGGAAGAATTGTGTGTGCTAATCATTTTTGTGGAATATAAATATAGTCTAGGTTATTAGTTTCCAGTACTTTGGACAGAAATGTAAGTGTAATTCAGTCACGGCTACCAAGTCCGTTGGTCCAAATTGCAACTGAGCTGGAGAGAAACAAAACTCATCTTGTGACACCGTCTAGGAAGTGGTTCCATTGACATGCACCTGGGACGATTTTATATTAAAAATGCACACTCGATCGTTAGATTCTTTATCACGTTCAGTTCTCAATCTTAAACCCATAGCTTCAGTTTAGAACAGCCAGGTCTGTTGGATTTGCCAATGCTTGTCATTCTTTGTATTTTATTATATTTGTTCTCTTCAAAAAGCACCAGCACTAAAAACACCAATGTCTTTGTCATGCCTGTTCTGCATAAATCGGCGGACTAAAACATGATGTGCTGCATAAGAGCAGTGGTTGGTGCTGTGCAGTTGATGGTAAAGCTGAATTTTCCGCTACTTTCCTAAAGCACGTCCTTTCCAGCTGATCGTGCTGTGCTATATAATTTTGTTTTTAAAGATGCAGTGGTGGCCTGTGGCTTCTGGCAAGTGAAGCAGCTCGTAAGCCACAAATCAGGAAGCAGAAAACATGTCTTGTATCCACAAATGAGGTGGTCAATCTCTAGTCACAGAGGGGGCTCAACCTTCCTTCTCTTCCCCACTCCGTCTCACCTCTGACTGGAGATAGGGGGTGTTAAAAAGACACAATCCCAGCTTCATCTAGCGCCAACGCTATTCCTTAATCCAGGAGCTATACCGTGTGGTGTTGGTCACCATGGTGCTACAGGTATACATGAATAGAATGTTTGTGCACGACGTTGCGTATGACGCTGTACGTGTCTGCGTATGACGCTGTACGTGTCTGCGTTCCTCCATAGATCTTTCACCCATAAACACTGTTTGAGGAACAGTACACCTCAAATTCTGTAAAAAATGAAATGCCATTCATCGTTGCTCTGAATGTGATTCTTTCTGTCATCTGTCAGGTTGCTGTTCTCTTTCCATACATGTGTATTTCCTAAGGAAATGTTTATATTAAGTTTCTGTATATGCATCCCTTACTACTGTAGTTTTTTTTTGGTGTGAAGCGTTGTAAAAATTGTAGTACTTATTATGCAATACAATAATACTAAATCGACTTCATGTGGATAAAAAGCTGAGTTGGCCCTTCTGGATTTTAAAGTTGTACATCTTATTTTCAGTTAGTCAAATAAAAGCTAAAAATGGGGGGTTTGGATTCTCATAGGAGGTTACTCGTCATGGCTCAATACATTTACATACTGCCCTCTAGTGGTCCGGTCCTAAAAGCATTCTTCAATCCCGGGTAAAAACCAAATGACACTGTGCGGGGTAGGCCTTTGCATCACAGTATCTGGCCTACCGTCCCTTTCCACAGGACAAAGAGGACCTTAGTTGTAGGTCTGTTTATCGGTCCAGTGTTTTTGCTCATGAATCAGGATTCTATAGCTCCTGTTTTTGTCAGATAGCAGCATTCACTGTTCCAAATGTCTGACTGGGATTTTTGACATTTCCTGGGGCTTGCTGTACACGTGCTAGAGTTTTATCACATCAAACTATAAACTAATTACCCAATTGGTGCCGGTTAGCCGCTCCCACAGGTATCCCAAACGTGTACCAGGCTAATAGTAATACCTAGAAACACCACCCAACAATTGAACATATGATAATTAAATGTCTCCTACTTTTCTGGATGCTCCTGAGTCTGTAGAGTGGACACTGATAGTGCAGACGATGGTCATCCCCTGGTGATGCTCAAGCCCTAATGATGCTCATCTCCTGGCGATGCTCAAGTCCTAATGATGCTCAGGCCCTGGTGATGCTCAAGCCCTAATGATGCTCAGGCCCTGGTGATGCTCAAGCCCTAATGATGCTCAGGCCCTGGTGATGCTCAAGCCCTAATGACGCTCATCCCCTTGTGATGCTCATCACCTGGTGAGGCTCATCCCCTGGTGATGCTCAAGCCCTAATGATGCTCAGGCCCTGGTAATGTTCATCTCCTAATAACAGCAGGCTGGATGGAAGAGGGTGCTTATGTTGGCAGATGTACCAGAGGCCCGAACAGAAATCCTCATTGAGAATACACAAGGATAAGAAGAAGATGGAGAAGGGGACCCGCAGGTTTCGCGTGCCACCTAGTTAAGTATCACCCCGTCTTCTCGTGTAACTAGAACCCAAACATTGGCAGCTAGTGTCAAAGTAATGGCTGTATCCTTGTCAACGTTGTAGGAGTGTAAAGGACCAGTTCAGACATGTTGACATGCTATGGTTCCTCAGAGCCCGGAACCGAGATATCTGCTTTCTGCAGGAATGTGGGATTTCATACCCCAAATCGTACAGCCAATTTGAAGGTCAGTGGGCCCACGGACTGTCTTTCTGGTTCTGAAGTAACGACTGCAAGTCCTCAAGAGTCACCATTCTGATCAGGGGGAAGCCTTTCGTAGCCGAGAGGGCTACAGTGCAGGTAAACAGCAGAGTTCTGGTTGTGGACAGCTCGTGGTCAGGAGAGTCAGTGGGACTCATCAGTGTGTATGCCCCCCAGAGATGAACGACAAACTTGAGATGCTCCAGGTCCTCATAGTGCAGCTTGTGCCCTCCTGGACCATTCTGATGGAAGGCGATTTCAACTGCATCATTGAGGCGGATGGCCACACTAGAGCAGACTCTGTAGGGATGGATGCAATGCCCATTCTGCTGGTGGTAGTTGAGGCCTCCCTATGGGGCATCATTGAGAGCATGAGGGTGATTTCAAGGAACTACTCTTGGAGTCTCCTCAATTGCTCCATTCACCAAAGGATTGACTTCTAGTTCACCTTCTCAGGATTAAAGTTTGTTTGGAGCTCCCGGGTGGCCATCCATGACACTCACCGCCTTTCTTTCCTGTTATTAGTAAAGAGTGCCTTACTGAGTTGATGGCCAAAGTCAAATCAGGTTCCCCGAATGATATTTGTCCCCGGCATGTTCAAAAAACCATTTTTCCTGCCTTCTTGATGTAACCTTTTCTCTTCTCAACCTATCCCTCAGCCAGGGCACGTTCCCACATTCCTTTAAGGAAGCTGTTGTGCTCCCTCTCCTAAAAAAACCTGGGGAGGACCTTGCTATATTGAAAAACTATAGACCGAACTCACTGCTTCCTTATCTAGCAAAACCATTGGATACCCATGTTGCTCAACATCTATGTTCCTTTTTGGAGGAGTCTGGCTTTCTTGACCCCCATCAGGCTGGCTTTCGCCCTGCCCACTCCACAGAGACAGTTATTTTCTCTGTAATGGATGACATGAGGAAAGAAATGGATAAGAGCATCACACAGGCAATGGCCCTATTAGATCTTTCAGCGTCCTTTGACACGGTCGATCATGCCATTTTGATGGTGTCCGCACCGCATGTTTGAGGGTCCTGCCCTCGACTGGATGTCCTCTTTTCTTAAAGACCAGTTTCAATCGGTCCATCTCTTCCCTTTTTGCTCAGCTAAGGTCCAATTAAATTGTGGAGTACCCCAAGGATCCTCCTTATCCCCTCATTTGTTTAATCTTTATATTCGCCCACTGATTCATTCCCTTCTTGGAGTGGAAGGTGAAAATATACAACTACGCTGACGATATGCAGCTGATTTCACTATTGACAAAACCATGGAAACTAATGAATTCTTTCTAAATACCATGCAATATATTCGGGATGAGATGAATAGCCACGAGTTGAAGTTAAACGCCAACAAAATGGAAATTGTTGTTACAAAAAGCAAACTTTATTAATGGAATCCCTCCTTCTGTCCCTCTGAGATGGGATCTCCCCCTATGCCCAAGAACGCTCTGAAATGTCTTGGGATCCTCGTTGACGAGGATCTTTCCTTGAAACATCAGATAGGAGCAGTGACTTCCTCTTGCTTTCTCCAACTCCGGAGAATATGGAAAATTAGGAGATACTTCATGGTGGAAGCTGGCATCCAAACACTCATTGCCTCAGTGATGTCCCGGATGGATTATGCTAACACGCTTTATCTGGGACTCCCTATTGGCCTAAACCGCAGTTGTAATTAGCTCAAAATCAGTTAGATTAGGTTAGGTTTTCAACAATTGCTCCCCGCACCTGGAACTCTCTTCCCCCTGACAGCCAATTATGTGGGATATAGGAAACTCCTAAAAACCTGGCTCTTTAGACCAGCCTACAGCTAACTTTGTTGCTAGTTGCTGCCTCCACTACCTTAGTGCCAAGAGACCTATTGGTGTACGTGCACTCTATAAGTTCTCTATAAGATAACATAATATCCACGGAGCAATCATTTTCGAGGGAGATCTCACAGGGAAGTTCCTCCTAGCCAACGTTCCTGGAAGATGAACTGTACGCTGCTGAGAAATAAAGAGTGAGGGCAGACCTTAGAGTTGTGTATGTAGAGTGGAGTAGAATGAAGGACCTTTTCACCGTACTGACGTATAGCGGGAATGGGTGAAGGGCAGGTTCCGAACCACAACCGAGAACCTTGAGAAGGATGAGAAATGTAAATTGTTGTTCTTTAAGAAACTTCACTTGGCCCACACCACATTAGTGGAGCTTCAGGACTCGGAGGAAAGCCTTCAAGTGAGAAGGAGCAAATCATGAGAGCCGTTGCCAACTTTTATGATGAACTCTACTCAACGAAGTCGTCTGAGAGAAACAAGATATGCAATTTCCTGGGGGTATCTCAGACAGAGGGGATAGGGGTCCTGAATACACCCTTCACACTGGATGACCTGTACCTAACAGGAATGACCTCCAAGTGAGCCAAGACCCACTGAAGGGATGGCCTCCCAATGCAGCCTAGTCAAACCAGACTTGCAAGAGGTCTACTGGGAAATGGCTAAAAAAGGGTAGTACGCCGCAGTTCCTATAGGACAACATTATAACACTTTTTTTAAAACAGAAGGAAGAGAGAGAGAAGGCCTCAAGAATTGAAGACCAGTCTCGCTGCTGAGTGTGGACTACAGAATCCTTGCAAAGTTAATTGCCATCCTTATGAAGAAGGTGGGTCGATGTTAGTCCTTTCTGACCAGTCCTGCTGGATACCAAGACGGCAAAACGTGAACATTCAGGCTGTGGTTCAGGACTCAATGAGTATGTCAGAGACCAGGTTGGATCCTACCATACCTGGTGGGAGCAGCCAGGTTCACCTGCACCAAAGCAGACACACAGCAGCACTGGTCGCTTCGTGCCAACTGGCGGAAGAGCATTGTGGATTGGAAGAAAAGGGGTGAAGTGCAGGGGCTGCTGGGGATTTTGCCTTAGTAGTCCCTCTTCTTCCCAGCAGTTCTGCTCAGCATAGAGTTACCTGGCAGCCCCTTCCCTCTGCTCGCTCCTTCAGTACCCTGAATTCCAAAGGAGCTTGGCTGCAGGCAGCAGCAAAGGGAGGCATAGTCATGGACTGACCACCCCCTCCTTATGAAATCAACCACACCTTTTCTGATCTCCTACACACCTACCCCTGGAGGCCAAAAATGTCTTGAGGCAGGTCAGCGTGCAGCGCTGTGTTATAGAAGCCCGTGGCCCCCATCGTTTGTGCTTTCGAGCTGTCCTACGAGGGATTGGATACAATACGGGAGTGATGAGTGATGAGTAGCACTGGCACATAACAAAGCAGATCCCGGCACCTGTAGATTGACCATCCGAAGGGCCAGACTGCAGAGCCAAATGCAAAAGAAACAATTGATGGACGGAATGCTGGACAATGCAAACATTCACCCCCAGTCACAAGGATCTGGGTTAAATCCATCATTCTTTTGCTCACCACACCACCCCAGTTTGGACCCAGCCATATGCAAATCAGTCTTGACCCTGTTCCTTGTGGGAACAGTCCAGCCCGAACTGCCAAGCCAGGTCCTCCCTGGACCGGAAACAAGCATCCTAGGACCGGTTTCAGGGCATCACCCTTCTTCAGCCAGGCTAGCTTGAATCCAGTGGTGTAGTGAGCAAGGGACCCACGTCTGGGCATACCCTTCCCACTTAGGGCGACAAATGCAAAAGAAACAATTGATGGACGGAATGCTGGACAATGCAAACATTCACCCCCAGTAACAAGGATCTGGGTTAAATCCATCATTCTTTTGCTCACCACACCACCCCAGTTTGGACCCAGCCATATGCAAATCAGTCTTGACCCTGTTCCTTGTGGGAACAGTCCAGCCCGAACTGCCAAGCCAGGTCCTCCCTGGACCGGAAACAAGCATCCTAGGACCGGTTTCAGGGCATCACCCTTCTTCAGCCAGGCTAGCTTGAATCCAGTGGTGTAGTGAGCACGGGACCCACGTCTGGGCACACCCTTCCCACTTAGGGCGACAAATGCAAAAGAAACAATTGATGGACGGAATGCTGGACAATGCAAACATTCACCCTCAGTCACAAGGATCTGGGTTAAATCCATCATTCAAAGCAGACCTGGAAAAAATGCTCAAACCAACCCGTGCTCTTCATCTCCTTGTGCAATCTCTCTCTTTCCATCCATCCATCCATTTTTTCTCTCCTGTTCTCTCCTCCCTCTCTGATTGCTTTCTCTCTACCTTCCCCCTCTCTCCATCTCTCAAAGCCTCCCTGTGCCTGCTCTAATTAACCTCCGGGAGCTGGATAAAATGGCACAGGCATCAAGAGCAGTCTACTGTCCTAAAAACCAGTCGCCAGGGGTTCCGGCCCACCGGGGAAGTAAATGCTGGTGGGATTAAAAGCCTGTCCGGCCCTGAACATTCGGCACTATTTGTAAACGTTTTTGATATTTCTGATCACAAGTATGTGAGGGAGAATGTCGCCCAATATCTAAATGTCTATATCTAAATATAGGATTAGAAAGAACAAAGTTATAATCTCCGTACCCCCACATGGTTTGATCCTGGGCACATCATTTCATCTCCTTCTGCTTTATTTACAAAACAATGTGCATGTTCAGCCAATGAGAATACATATCTCGACCTTTGCTTGTTTATTAATTGCGTGTTTTTCCTCCTAGTATGGATAAAACAATGGCCTGTTTTATTACATTTTAGACACACCTTTACTTGGTGTCACGGTTCGTTGTTCTGTAGGTTATTTTTATTGGTTGTGTTATCTGCGGACGGTGTTGATGACCCTCTGTGCGCATGTAAGCACTAAACACTAGTTTACTGTCATATACCACCAGTGCCAGCAGGAGTGGTGCCCTGCGTTACAGAAGTGGACATAGAAACACAGGCTAGCTCTGCAGTTTCATAAAAGGCACCCTCTCCTTCCCCCATCTGGAACTCTTCCAGGCGGCTGGTGTTTTTGTTTGAATTTGAAACCAGGTAGTATTTTCCAGCATCATCTTCCCCTGCCCTCGTGGAACTGCAGACCGGGCTTCTGTCTTTTTTTGTGCGCTTTTCCAGCAGCAGCAGGGCGAGGGAGTTTTCTGCCAGTCAGTGGAGGGGCTGAAGCCACGCCCCTCTTGCAGAGATATTTTGTTCCTGATTTGAGACGGCAGAGCCAATGGGCGCGGGCTGCATCCTGCTCTACTGTAGTGTCAGCTCGACAGCTCCATCCCCAGCCCGACCCCCGCAGCAGCCTCCTCGCCGCCTGGCTGCCACCAGCAGGGGTGGCCCACGCGCCATGACCCCTCTGCGTAAAAAGATGCCGCGTCGCTTCCACTCCTGACTGCGGCTCCTGCGGCAGCCTGTGGCTTGGGCCACCACAACTCGCTCTCTGCTGGTGCCACCTTGCCCTCCCCGGTGCTTGGCACCAATAATGCCGAGGCGAGGGCGCTTGGCTGTCTTGGACGCAGTTATCCAAGGACACCGCGCATTAACGCACTAAGCCACAGATGCCTCTTGGACAAGGCTGAAGAAAGACACCCTAAGCTGGAAATCCTGGCTGAGCCTCCCTCTCGGTGGATCAGGGAACATATGTTGCACGCAGCAGGTCCTTGCCTTCCTCCCCAAGAAACTGCCTCACTTTCGGAAATGCCGTGGCAGGGTAATGAGGTGAAAAGTCTCTTTTTCCTATGAACAAAAAAAAAACATAGCATCAGACTCAGAAATTGGAATGAACATGAGCAGGGGCGCACAGAGGGATTCCCCAAGCCAGTTATCCATTGACATTCTTTGGTGTTTCGGCTCCCCGGTCTAACTGGGGGCTTCTTTTGGGATTTACAGAATATTTCTCCGGCACGCACACTCCTAACTGGACAGATCGGTTGGCTTGCACTAGCTTGGTGACCAAGTCGTGTCGCGAAAAGCCGCAGGAGAAAATGCCAGCCATCCTGGTGGCTTCTAAGATGAAGTCGGGGCTCCCCAAACCCGTACACAGCGCAACGCCCATCCCGCAGGTGCCCACCCGGACCATCCCTCAGCCCTGCTATTTGAAGTTGGGGGGCAAGGTGGAGGTGGCCAAGCCCTTGTGTGTCAGCCAACTCCCTCTCAAGCCTGCACAAGGACAGGAGATTGCAGTGGACGGCCCCCCCTTCCGGAAGACCAGCTCGATTGAGAATGGCTTTGACACTCAGGTGAGCAACAGCGCGCGCGACCCCTTATAGTCAGGGCCACTGGAATTATGCGGCAGTGGAGGGCCACATTATGCGGCAGAGTTGCGTAAATTATGTGGCAAGAAAAGGCAAATTATGCGGCATTGTGAGGCATATTGTTTGATATTGTTACATCATTATTTTGTCAATTTTAAACTTGTTAACACTGTCTGGGCATTAGTTGCACCTTTTTAGTGCCAGTTTAACACCCAAATATAGCAATAAGCAACAGAAAGGTGACCAGTCCAACTCTGCAAAGGGTCTTCCACTGCGCTGCAACACATGTCGCTGCGATATTTAGTAACTTTTGAACCGTTTGAGCCAGAAGCACATTTTTGTTTTGTTAAAATCTGCAGATTATGCAGCAGATGATGGATTATGTGGCAAACGTGGCAAATCTATAATTATGTGAAAATCGTCACAGCCGCACAATCGCATGATTCCAGTGGCCTTGCTTATAGTGTGTGAGTTTGGGGCGCGAGGTAGTTCATTGAACACCACGCATGTTCAGAGCAGGTAAACTGGGTTAAAACATATTTAGGAAGGCCAGGTGCTTGGTATGTTCACTTTCAGTAAACCAGCTGGAGATATGTGATGACTGTGTTGTTGATGCATGGGCTCCTATGCGAATGAACTGGGAGGTAGGTCAACGTCACAGCCTGCACGGCCTTTAGGCGCTTCCCTTCTGGGGGGAAATCTGTCTGCTGTTCACAAGAGGGGCATTTTCAAGGTTCTGAATGTCAGGGGATTTGTGAGTAAAATGTCAAATAAACTGGGTAAAGAATATATAACTGGGGTTCCTCAATGTATGGCATTTATGTTTTTTAGATATTTACGTCTGTGTTTTTAGATATTTATTTTGTGTTTTGCTAAATATGAAGCTGCAGTTAGTGCATTTTCACATTTATTGAACGGATCAATATAAGGTCATCCTTGGAATACATTGTAGTGCTCTCTGAGAAAGCATTAGCATTGTAGTAAAAACACATGCAAGTCTGCATCTATGTAAAGCTTCGTTAGGAAACCTCAACCCCCCCCTCTTTTTTTTTTTTCTTATACTCCTATCTGCCAGTCTTTATTGCTAATGGCCTGGCAGTCATGTTTGAGTGCAATGAAATTCACTCAAAAGAAGGCTTATTTTCAGATTCCTTATTTAAAAGTACATACAGTCAGAGACAAATATAATTTTAACCGGTGTCCCTCGTTGTTGAACTTAGGAAGGCGAAGCTGGCTTGGCTGGGGTTCAAACCTGTGACCTCCTGGTTAGTGACTTCTCTGTTCCCCCAGGGCTGGCTCGTCAGCATGCAGTTTGTAAAGCATGCTGTATGCTTACCTTCTTGTACATTTTTTTAAATAAAATATATTTGTGGTGCATCTGGTTTGAAAAAGTATTTTATATTCAGAGGCAGGCTGTCACATACGTGAAATGGGGAAATGCAGGACACGCCAGTCCTTGTGTCTGAAAGGTCAGCAGGGTAGGGGCCGAGTCAGTCAATGGCCTGTAACTACCCCTGCCTTGCTAGTCTTCAGGAACCCTCCATGTGGAGCCTCCCCTCGCCCTCCCCGCCCTTCATAATGGTTGAGCCTGCTCTGCCAGCCTGCTGTGTGCTAGTATTCTGATGTCTGATCATTTCCATCTGTCCATGGCTCTCTCTTTAACTTCCCTCCATTGGTGTCATCTTGAGATGGTAGCTGTCTCTTAGCTCTCTACCCAAGAGAGAGGACTGTTATCTCAGCAGTTGGGAGCATCTGGTGACTGCAGTAGAGAGCGTCGTCTGAAAGCTGCAGCCTTCCCGATTGCTGCACGGGTGTATATTTAGAGGTAACGAGACTTGATCGGCCTACTATGAGCGTGCTGCCTGCCTGCGCTCTGCTGGTGTACATTCGAAAGGTTGCTGTCGCAGGAGTGTTTCTGTAGCACTGTGTTGCACGTATACCAGTGTTTTCAAAGTTAGGCGCGAGTTGTCATGTTGGAAAGTGTGCCATTTTTCATTACCACTGCTTGTTTCCCCCCTTGTCCCACTGGTTTGCTTAGCTTGAATGTTCGCCCTGTTTCGTGATGGCTTGTTGGAAGGTAGAGCCTGGGTCGCCAATGGGCTGCCCTCGCCTTCTTGATTTTAGGATATGCAGCACTCTCCTGGCTTGCAGGCAGCACGGTGCTGAGACACAGAGAATCAGTATGGCCTTACTTGTGTTCCCGTGGGGACATACCACAGTCACCATCTGTGCTGAACAGGCCGACCTCTGCACCTGGAAGACCGCCAGTTAATGCCGCCAGCATGGATATCTTGGCTTGAACTCCTACAGCAAGCGGTATGAAGGAGGAAATTGAATGGTCAACGCTAGTCACTGTTATGCCACTCGGTGTGTTAAAATAAACATAATCTGACTCATTTAGGAAACCAGACTTAAAAAGCACAACGCACTGCTATGTCTGTGCTGTGTTTATGCCAGCTCGGCCTTTCCAACGACGACCAGATGTGCAAAATCACCAGTCTGGAATCTCTTTGGCTCCGTCTCTCGATCTGATGGTGCATGTGAAAGTGCAGAGGGGCCTGATTGTTAATAGCAATGGCTGGCTGTGCTTCTTGAAATGGAGACTTCTGATTGATGTGCAGTTTGCGAAACACTAGGATGTGGCCGGGAGACACGAAGGGAAGATGGGCCATGAACAGCCTGTGGAGTGCCGTGGGCAGTACCCACAGAATTTTCACTATCGATGTTCATACATTCTCTTTGTGGTTTCTTCAACCATATGGCTCGTTTACATAAAGAGTTGTTTTGCCTTCCCCAAACTTGGATATAAATGGAAGTGAACAGGTGGCAGTCTGTGCTGCTGTGGTGCTATTCCCTCTCCCCTATATCCTCACTTGTCAAAGATGGAGGCAAAGCTAACATATGTTAGTCTTTGCTGCCATGGTGAAATCCGCATCCCTGTATCTTCACCTCTCCAAAATGGAGGCAAAGCTGCCACATGTCAGTCTTTGCTAACACAGTGATATCCGCTTCTCTGTATCCTCACCTCTCCAAGATGGACGCGAAGCTGCCACATGCCAGTCTTTGCTGCCATGGTGATATCCACCTCTCCATATCCTCACCTCTCTAAGATGGAGGCAGAGCTGCCACATGTCAGTCTTTGCTGCCGTGGTGATATCTGCTTCCCCATATAATACCTCTCCAAGATGAAAGCAATGCTCTCACACTCTGCTTTTTGAATCATGCGTAGTTCGAATTTTGAGGCCAATATTGTGGCCACTTTCCTCCAGGTCATTACAGACACTGTTTTCAGACATGGTCTTTTGTGTGATAGCATAATGCATTCTGGGTCTTGTAGTCTTAGTTTACTTCTATTCAACTAATTAGATAAACACACCTGGAATCATTGTTTTGCTGGTGAAAAGCTCAGGACTTCAGATGTGTCTGTAATGACCCTATTGTCGTAGCTGTTATTATTACTATTACAAATATTATTATAGAGTTTTATAAAGCGCGCAGCTACCCAGACAGGGTTTCCGGGCAGTATGGCCTCAGAAAATGACTAGCGGCACAGATAGGATTAAAATAACCAGGTCTTATAGTTCCTTAGGAAGTGAATCAGAGAGGTGCAGTTTCTTGGTGTTTGGGTAAGGCGTTCCAGAGCTTGGGGCCCAGATATGAGAAGGAATGACCTCCCATAGGGGCCAGTTTAACTCTGGGAACTGTGCACAGGTACTGGTTACTCAAACGCAGAGAGTGAATAGGCGGGGAGGGGCCCACTAATTCTTGAAGCTATCTCAGCCCAGTGGCTGACCTAGCCTTGTGCATGTTGCATAATGCCTTGAACTGAATCCTCTTTTCCACCGTGAGTCAATGAAGCTCACAGAGGAGGCATGACACAGGCACGTTTCAGGAGTCGTTATAGTAACCTAGCAGCAGAATGCTGTGCTACTTGTAGACGTCTGATGGCAGCCGTGTCTGTCCCTATGTAGAGGATATTCCCGTAGTCCAATCTTGAAGGATCAGGGCTTGGATGACCATCCTTTGGGCTGAGAAATGGAGCATCCAAATAATCTTTCTCAGCCATTTCAGGACCCCAAAACATGTGGAAACTATCTTGGCTGCCTGAGGCTTCATAGACAAATTCTTGTCCAGCCAAACCTAAGTTCTTAACTTTGGAGGCTGGTTCGGGAAGAGAACCCAAGGTTTAGGCCAGTGCTGTGGGCCCCAAAGTAGTGGGTTCTTACCTAGCACCATAACCTCTTCCTGCCATGAAGTTTTAGCGAGTTAAAATTCATCCAGGTGGAGACCCGACCCAGGCAGAATTTTAAGGCCTCCGAGTTGTGTCCCTAAGCAGATGACAAAGAAAAGATAATTTGGGTATCATCTGCGTAGGAGAACAGGGTAAGGCTGCAGCTTTACACTAAGTCCGCAAGAGGGCGAACGTAGATATTAAAAAGCATCGGACTCAAGGCTGATCCCTGAGGGACACCCGAAGTAAGGGAATATGATTTTGAAGTGGAACAGGCAGAGAAGTCTTGAAAAATGCGACCTTTTAGAAAGGTGTACATCCAGGATATGGCTGTCCCTTGGACACCCATAATCGTCAATCTTTCCAGAAGAGTGGTATACAACACCGTATCAAAAGCCGCACTGAGATCGAGTAAGATCAGCGCGGCTGTTCCGCCTCATCCAGGAGCAATCTCACATGTTCCGTGACTCCCAGGAGGGCATATTCGGCTCCACTGGGGCCAATGCATGGTTTGCTAACATCTGTGCATTTTGTAACAGGGACACTTACGTAGCTTGCACCACACCCACACTTTGGTACCAGAGGACTGCACAAGAAGCGGAAACAACAGCTGTACACAATTATTCACACATGATACACCGTTTTTCAGCTAAGGATACATTGTGTATTTTGCTGCACTTTGTTAGTGCTGGAAAGTAGCCAGTGGTGGTTGTGGCATCAGAACAAGTTTGGCTTTGCCATAGAAGCGTGAGGGGGAGGTTGAACGGTGAGGCGGAGTCTGTGTGACAGATAGTGTCAGGCGGACGCTGTGCCTCTCTATAGATTGAAGGCGATATCAGCAGAGGAGGTAGGAGGTGGGATACAGAGGAAATGTTTAATGAAATTAACAGGAGGAAAGGGAGAGTGGTGGTCTATAAAGATGTCTGGAAAGAAGGAATTGAGACCCTCTGTTCTGTGCTTACTGACTGCATTTGTAAGAGCCTCCGCTGTAGGAATTCTGAGCACACCAGGTGTCTCTAAGGTGTGTTCACCTGCCTGGCGAAGGAGCCTGCAGGGGGTTACATGGACAAGGATAAGCCCGAGTGAGGGTTACAGGATTGTTGAATATGAGCAGTGGCCCCCTTTTATCCGTTATTTTAATGGAGCAAAGAGCTGTATCAGTCCTGCCGACTGTGAGCTGGAATGCAGGTGAGACACCTGAACTCCTATGTAGCCCACTGCACATTCTTTCCCACCCATGCATGTTCAATCAATCAGCATTTGTAAAGCGCAACACTGTCACTCCTAGGGGTATCTGGGCGCTGTGTCTCCGTCGAAGAGCCAGGCTTTGAGTCTCTTTCTGAAGTCTGTCAGCAAGGGGACTGTACGGCGCTGGAGGGGAAGGTCGTTCCAGGTCGGGGCAGCGATGTAGGAGAAGGAGCGACCACTGCTGCGGCTGCGACAGATGAGGGGGGTGTTGCACTCAGATGTACCATTCCCATATCTTAAGACCTATACCCTGAAGCCAGGAAACCACCATAAGGTATGGTCCATCAGTCATGAAGTTTAAAAAAAAATTAATTCAGGAAATTTATGATCCTATTACTTGTTTCCACTTTTGTGTGGGCGCCCTCTCTCAAGTGCCAAGATGGTAAAGGTACCGTCCCTCTCCGATCAAGAAAAGCAAAGTTTTTAAAAAGGCCACCCTGCATAGGAAAAAACAGTTCTCTTCACCGAGCCCTGCAGCTCTGAGAGTCACCAAAAATAGGCTACAAAGTTCCTTTGTTTGATGATGTCAGCAGGGCTTATGAGGTGTATTGTGACATAATTCCCTGAATAGCCCGACTAAAGGATTATCGGACTTTGATCGGCACGTTAGGAGTCGTCGCCGCTGTACTACTGACTTGTAAACAGGCCTGTGCAAATGTTTCTGTCAAGTCAGGGTAATCTTTCATAATTCTCGAATTTCACGTTATGTGGAATGTGCAAAATTTTTCAGAATGTCACATTTTGTCACTTTTGGCCGTAGGAGGCTAGTTTGAGTGACAAAAACGCCTTGCTGATATATTTTCGTATCTAACAAGACATTTTATCCTCAAGCCAGTCTCATCATGCAAGGCTCTTGCTGAATGTTTCCATGTGTGGTACACCCCCTCAAGGAGAAAAGCTACTGAAGGTAATGGTTAAATGTATTTCAGGTCGTGCTCGTAGTTTCCCAAAAATTACCCATATCTCCTTTGACTGTAGTAAAAGGAGATGGACACGGGGCCTGTTGGTCAAAAAGAGATCGTCTCTTTCAAAAAGTGTGGAAAGGACAGCTTGACGCTCCTCTCTGCGTCACAAGAGAATATCCATCCATCCATTCATCCATCCATCCCTCCCTCCCTCTTTCCCTCCTTCCCTCCCTCTTTCCCTCCTTCCCTCCCTCATGCATTGTGCCGGGCATCCGCTCAATGCATCCCAGATAATATATCCATTGCACACATTGTTGTGATGGGGATATGAACTACTTGGTGGAACCAAAAAACATGTACCCTAAGCTGCAGTTTACTGGCACAGCTGCAGGAGTCTCTCTTCATCTCAGCCGTACTAGACTAGTAGCCTCAAGTTCTCGATGTGACATACTTGTAAACATATAATTTCATTATGCTTTCAGAGGCCTATAACTTATGAAAGTTCTTAATCTTCAAGTCCTTCATGCCGGCGATGCCCCACGTGCTCTCGTCTCTAGTGGTCACCACCTGTCCGCCTTCTATGCTGTGGTAATGTTGGGTTTGAACTGGGAAGGTAGGCCTTTATTCGCAGTTATTTCGGACCTTTATTTTTAAACAATAACTCATGATGTAGATATCAACTGCCTATAATGGGAATAGGTCTCTTTTCGTTTCTTAGCACTATGAATGGCAATAGTGCCAAACTAGATAGAACTGTACAGTTATTATAGAGTCTTACCATAAATAGACTGTCAAGGGGTTCTTATTTTGTGTACGCGTCATAGGTGCACTGTACACAGGTGGCTCAATCAATTAATTCATTAATCAATCAGTAGATTTGTAGAGCTCCTCTTGTCACCGGTGAGGGTATCCAGGCGCTGGCAGGGTCTGGCTGATTGGCCGAATAGCCAGGTCTTCGGGAACTTTCAGAACTGTGAAAGAGATGGGTAGGTCCGTAGATGAAAGGGTAGCTCGTTCCATGTCTTTGCTGCTAGGTAAGACAAGGAGCGACCTTCGTATCTGCTACATCGGATGCGGGGGTGAGGGTTACAGAAAGGGGCGCGGAGCAGAGGTGTCCTGTGAGCTGATGGAAGTTCAGGCGGTGGTTCAAGTAGTCCGGGCTTCAGTTGTGTAGGGCCTTGTATGCATGGGTCAGGAGCTTGAACTGGCATCTTTTCTGTACAGGGAGCCGGTGGAGTTCCTTGAGGTAGAGGGTGATGTGGGTTCGCCTAGGGAGATCCAGGACAGGTCTGGCTACGGCGTTCTTGATAGTTTGTAGTCATTGAAGGTGAGATGCCCGAGTGATGGTCCGTCTTGAGCTGTGGGGGTAGCCATTTGAAAATCTTACGAAGCATGTGGAGGATGACGAAGCAGGAGGAGGAGATAGAGTTGACCTGTATCTTCATGGTTAGCTTGTTGTCCAGAATGATGTCTAGGTTCCTAATGTGGTCAGTGGGGGTAGGAGTAGGTCTGAGTTCTGAGGGCCACCAGGATGCCTCCCATGGGGAGCTTTTGTTTCCGAAAATCAGTACCTCTGTTTTGTCCAAGTTGAACTTCAGGCACAAATTAAGCACTGCTCTACATCAATTTAGACGTGCTCGGGGAGTCATTCTTGAGTTGCCGGTGACTACTTGACCGTTGACCTCCATGCTGCAGGGGATTGGCTGACCTGGGACGGAGTCTGATTGCTTGACGATGGAAGGTCTTGGCGTTCTTGATCAGTACTTCTGTTTGGAGCCATAGCGCAACACTTTAGTTCCGTTGTTCCCTAAAATATTCCTGTGTGTTTAAGAGTAGATGGGCACAATGGCAGTAATACAAGATAAAGAAGATTTTGATTTATCAGCAACCTAAATATGTTGGCTTGGGCTCTGTCAGAGAGAGATTATCAGAAACTGCTATATATGTGCTCTCCAAGCAGGATGTGGATACTCTGCTAAAGCGTTGGCTCCATAAACGTATCTCCAGGGTAGAGGAGCGCGTAACGCACAGTACTCTGTGCTTTACTGTGATCTTTTGTGAAAGCCTGTCGTTGGCAGCAGAGATATGAAAGGCCCTGTCTGTGCTGATATATCAACAGGATGAATACTTCTAGTGCAAGCAGAGATGTTGCATCGGTCTGGGGGACGCTTATTCGGGCAGCATGAGTCTCCCTGGAATCGCTGGAACCTCTCGGATAGACTGGCAAGGACACTAAAAGGTGCCACATGCATATGAGGTGGGTGCAGTTACTCCAAACCTCGCTGAATTTGGGTGTTAATGTTAATAAGTAGCAAGAATGACAGCATTTTTAGATCTTGCCTACAACCAGTTTTAGCTGGTTGCGGCAGACCTATTGTTTCCAATACAGCACATATACATAGTCGTTTTGGGTCAGCCCACTGGTTAGTTTTGCTATCTATCTCAGGTGTCTGGTCTTGATTCGGTGGCCTACCTACCTAATACTTGTCTCGGTCCCTTTCAGGAGCATTCAGTATCTCAAACCATGTTTCCATGTCACTATTTATGGCCTCTGTAGGGTGTAAATTTACCATCAATAGTGGTAAAAATGTCTTTCTGATATAGGACTTCATACGACCCCAGATGCCTGTCACGTCTGCTGCCTACTTCTGTCCTCTTTCTTGCCCTGTTATCTCTGGCTAGTCCTTTCTCATATCTTCTGGTGGGAGTGCACCATAAGCAGGGTTTACAATTTGCTTCCGATACAGAAGGGATGCTATTTATCTATACAGTTTATCTATTTAGTTGTAATAAACTCATGGGGTACAAGAGTTAATACACTGGGTATGAATCCTAAGTAACTACAGTAGGAGCATCTTTTATTTCACAAGGGCTAGATCTATGCCAGGTTTTCAGTATACCCACAGCCTTTGTAAATCAGTCCCAGTTATATCAATTGCCTGTAAATGTATCCCATGTGGATATCCTGAAAATGTGACATGAATCTTGCACTTCTGGACCAATGTTGGACACCCCTGGTCTCTGCCTGCTGGGATCCGGTGAGGGTGTTTAGCAACTAGAACCCACGAGTTGAGCTATGCTGCGCAGATTCAACAACACAGGGGTTTATCATCTCCACCCATTCGGCTATATATCGGACAGAGCAGAGGTGTATCTAAAACCACCGAAGACCAGACCACCTACAAGAACGCCAACACAGAATACCACCAACTCATAAGATCCACCAAAAAGACCTTCATCCGGAACAAAATCCTCTCCAACTCCAGCAACTCGAAGGAACTCTTCAACATCATCCAGCAACTCACCAAACCCCCCAGCAAAGCCACGGACATCACTCCCTCCCAAGACCTCTGCAACAAGCTAGGCGCCTACTTCCACCTGAAAATCAAGGCCCTCTACGATCACTTCAGCGAACAGAGTCCAGAAACCACCCTTCCCTCCAGCGATGACAGCCAGCCCACCATCACCGCCTGGGCACCAGTCACCACCGAAAGACACCACCACGACCATGCGGAACACCCACTCTGGAGCCCCCACAGACCCCTGCCCGCCGCATATCTTCCACAGAGCCGCCGCCGCCTTAGCACCCGAGATACGCCACATCATCAACGCCAGCTTCAAATCTGGCTCCTTCCCCGACGACTGGAAGCAATCAGAAGTCAAGCCCCTCCTCAAGAAACCCTCGGCTGACCCGACGGACCTGAAAAACTACCGTCTCATCTCTCTCCTTCCCTTCGCAGCCAAGGTCACCGAGAAAATCGTCAACGCCCTGCTGACGACCTTCATCGAAGATCCTCGGCTCCTCCCAGTCCGGCTTCCGCAGTACCGAGACCGCCCTCCTTGTCGCCACCGAAGACATCCGCACGCTCCTCGACCAGGGCCACACTGCGGCCCTCATCTTACTAGACCTCTCCGCAGCCTTCGACACCGTTTCCCACTGCACTCTCGCAGCCAGACTTCATGACGCCAGCATACGGGGACCCGCCCTCGACTGGATCCGCTCCTTTCTCACCGGCAGAACCCAAAGGATCAAACTCCCACCCTTCCTCCCCGCACCCACAGAGATCAACTGCGGAGCACCCCAAGGATCATCGCTCAGCCCTAGGCTCTTCAACATCTACATGGCCCCCCTCGCCGCCAACGTCGGACAGCATGGACTCAGCATAGTATCCTATGCCGACGACACCCAGCTCATCCGCTCCCTCACGAAGAACCCCGAAGACACCAGACTCAGCTTCCAGGAAGGAATGAAGGATGACGCGGCCTGGATGAGCAACAGCTGCCTAAAACTCAGCTCGGAGAAGACAGAGGTCCTTGTCCTCAGACCCTCCCCCACCGCCTGGGACAACACCTGGTGGCCCCCCGCCCTCGGAAACCAACCCACCCCCACGGACCACGCCCAAAACCTCGGCATCATTCTCTACTCCTCCCTCACCATGACTCGCCAGATCAACGCCGTCGCCTCCACCTGCTTCAACACCCTCTTCATCCTCCGCAAGACCTTCAAGTGGATCCCACCCGAAGCCAAGATGCCCGTCATCCACGCACTCATAACTAGCAGACTGGACTACGGAAACACCCTCTACGCTGGAATCAACAAATCTTTGCTACACAAACTCCAGACCATCCATAACACCGCGGCCAGACTCGTTCACGGCACCCCACGACGAGAGCACATGACCCAACACGTGCGAGACCTCCACTGGCTCCCCGTCGAGCAGAGAGTAACCTTCAAGCTGCTCACCCACGCCTACAAATCCCTCCACAACATCGGACCCAAATACCTCAACGAAAGAGTCTCTTTCCACGTACCTAAGAGAAACCCCTGCTCCGCCAACCTCACCCTAGCAGAAACCCTGCGCTTCCTCAGAACCAGAGCTGGGGAAAGAACCTTCTACGTCGCAGCTAGGGCCTGGAACGAGCTCCCAGTCAACATCAGACGCTCCCCTACCCTGCAAACCTTCAGGAAGAGCCTCAAGACCTGGCTTTTCGGCTGACCTGGAGCTGCACCCCTCAGCGCCGTGAGACCCTCGCAGGTGAGTAGCGCGCTTAAAAATTTCCTGATTGATCCAAGAGGGTTAAATTAAGAAAACTAAACCACGAGACAAATAAGGCAAAATGTATTTAGTACAGAGCAGGTATTACTCACCCCCACAAGGCCATAAAAACTTCTTGGTGTTAATGAGACACCCTTGTGAGTGTGAGGTTCCTCAGATAAATATTATTCCTTTAACAATAATTTACATTTCACTTATATGATTCAGAGGTGTGATTGGCCTTTACTAACAATTGATAAAGTAGCAAAATAAAAAATTGTTGCCTTATGTATATTAACTACTTCAAAGTCATGTTTTTTTTGAGAAAAAAGGCTCTCCCCTTTTTAGGTTTGCCATGACAGTGCTGCTGTCTGCAGAACGTACTGTTACCACTTGTTTAAAATATACATAGAGTAAGCTTTAGCTCCACTCTGAGAAATATTTCTTTCTCTCTTCAGCTATTCGCCGCTCCGTGTGTCATTCCGCCTCGTATGGAGTGTCTGCATTGCAGTGCATAGGAGACTCTTCTGTATCTCAAAAGTATACAGAAATCATTGTTCTTTTGTTTTTTCAGTATAGCATGATAAAAATATATATATATATATTTAGATCTAGAACTTTTGGTCTTGACTGCTTGTTAATATTAAGACGCTGCTGTATTCGAAAATTGCATTTTATGTACCCTCACTGATCACAGGTTGCTTCTGTTGACCCTAATTCGGAAGTCTTAATTTTAAGTATCTTAACCCGTTCTAAGGGTATGACGTAGGCTCAGATTTTCTTTGGATATTTAATCTTCCATTGATTTATGAGCAATCTGTCACTCAGACAAGGAGACGGACATTTTTTTAAATATAGGAAACTTTGTGAACCAATTATGTATTTTTTTCAGCGGGAGGGTGCTCATCAAAAAATGGCCTTCCATATGGGATAAGACCTTTTTTTGTATATAGTGTTTTATACCGCATTTCTACAGTTTCCAAGTGTAAACAGAAGTTACCATGGTCTATTTTAGTGGTACTCACTCAGGGGCGAGGGTTATCATTTGTGCAGCAGGTGCAGTGGCACCAGGGCCCAGAGTAGCCCACTGTAAACCCTGAGCATTGCAGTATTTTAGAGTTCAAGTAGCAGCCAGGGGGTCCATTTTCTTCCTTGCACTAGGGCCCCCGACACACTGGCTGTGACAGAGTACTCAGTTCACCATAGGGATGATAGGAGAGTCTGCCTGGCCGGGACTCTGCCACCCTCACATCACTGCAGATGTCCGTGTTTAGCGTTGGACTTCTGAGCCATCTTGATGATAATTGTACAGTAGGAGCAGTGTTACTATTTTTTTTAAATTCATTTGCTTTATGGAAGCCAATTGTTTTATTTTTTCAGATGGTGCGGGTTACATGCCATGCACACTGGGCTGTACCATTTTGACATTCATCAGACCGAGAAATGCTGGTCGCATCCTATTTTTAGAAATGTGTATTTTCACAGTGATTCGGGCCGTGCGAGGTTCCAGCCTCTCCGTGCCATTTACAAGTGACCCTTGGAGCGTTTGTAACAAACTGGTTTTCTATTCACGAAGAACTGGAAGGCAGTCAAACACTTGTCATTTACGAGGCCCTATTTTTACCATAAAACCTCATTTTTCAGAAAACAGCCCCTGGGCGCCAGCTGCTTAGCAGAGCCGCCCTACAGCAGAACAACTGGAAGTCTTCAGAGCTGGAAACATCCATGCCAGGTTTGCGGGCATGTCACAGGAAATGACGTCACTGCCGCTGTTTGCGTAAACGTCTCATTCGTCCCATCAACACCAGGGCAGGGACTGCTTCGAACCAGAATCCGTCCCACGTGAAATGTAGCGCGTTTGACTCACAGGTGTCGATTGCCTCGTGAGTCAGTGCTGAACGTGATTATTTTGAGACGTGAACCACAGCTGCTGTGGTAGAGCGCGCGCTAGGGATCTCACATGTGCGTAAGCTGTTAACCTCCGGAACGTATTTTAGCATTAACAGGTGACTTTTGCTTACAGTACCCCCAGACCCGCAGGCTACAGTATTTTTTTTTCTTCCGCCCTATATATTTTGTATGATGCTATAAATCTCGGTTTAATGAGTGGGTGAGTGTTATTCGCAGGTAGTTAGGGAAGTTAGGGCCAGCTGTATCAAAACCAAGTCGCAAAAGTGGACAAGTTGTGCACCGACTTTTTGTGACCAGTTCGTACTTTTGTGTGTGACTTCTGTACTATTCAAACGTGTTGTAAATTCTCTAGTCTCGGGGGTCGCAGAGTTACCTGAATGAATATTAATTAGGCAGGCTACTATTTGCGACCCTGTGTGATTTGCTACAAACACTGATGGTTTCTAACAAGGAACAGTAAACCACTATCCTTGCTTTTGTATTCCCAATTGCAAAGCTTTTTTTTTTTCAAAGCAGCACCAGTTCCTTTAAGGAACACAGGCACCTTTAAAAAAACAAGTTTCGCCTTTGGGAACAGAACGGGGGACGCAGCTAGTGGTTCCCTGGACGCCTGCCTGCACCCTCCCCATCGAGTTCGCCCGACACAAAGAGGAAGCTTTTCAGTGGGTACAGCTTCCCCTTTGAGGATAGTCACCACCTCTTTTGTGTAGTCGGGAACTTTTCAGTGGTTTGTGGTTGTGATGGTCATAAACCATTGATGCATCTCATTGTGGTTTGTTGAATACGACAGAATGTCCTTTTGTGCTCTCACTCCTAATCAATGGTTGGTAAACCCATTTTGCGATTCAGAAAGGCTTTACTGAATCGCAAAAGGTATTTAGTTCATTACTAAACACCCATTTGCCAGTCATGCACCTTGTGGTTTGCAACAACAAATGGCTTCGTGCATATGGGCCTATCTTACTGATTAAATGCTTGACGTTACTGATTGGAAAACCACTCCAGGGAGCTGGGGAGCCCGGGGTGTTGCTGATGAACAATGAAGCTGAGCATTTGGTCTCCCCTGGTATGCTGATCCTGCCTTTACAGGCTGTTGTTGTACAGTCCTTTAATCAATAGTAAACTCTGAGACTTCAACTGCTCACATATCTCTCAGTCGTGCCAGGTGGGAGATCCAAACACAGGGATGCCTTACGTTGGTGCCAGGTGGGAGATCCAACCACAGGGATGCCTTACGTTCGTCCAGGGTGGCTGATCCATGGATGGTTTTGAGGATGACCACAGACTAGGCTCACTCAGTGGACATCATTTGGAGAAGCGCGAGATTTGAAGAGCGCGCCATTAGGGCCCGGCCTCCCGGATCCTCGCCACGCCCCCACACATCGGCCGGGTTAGCCCGATTGGCGACCGGCCCGAGGAAGTACTTCCGGGTCCCCCAGTGACGTGTTTCCGGCGTGGGAAGGGGTGGAGGCAATAAGCCTATTTAGGCTTCGGTGCCACCCAGCTCTGCCTCTCTTTTTCCTGCGCCGGACCACGGGACTGCCGGCATCTCTGAATCTCCCACCCACCCGTCCCTATGAGTAGTGGTTTGATGGGAGGTTCGGAGGAGAGAGAGTGGTGGCGGAAAAGAGACCACAGAACATTGACTTACAGGGTTAACGGGAGTCCTCCTTACGTACTCCCTAGGCCAGCACTGAGGGGAGAGACGGTAAGCTCTCCGCAGGGAGAATGGGGTCACCGGCTGGGGAGGCAAGGGCGCCAGGTCACGAACTAGGGCATGGGGCAGCGGCCCCTGGGTATTCCCTACGAGCCTCCTTGGCAGCCTGGTGGTAGAGGGGTGGGCCCCGAAAATGGCGGACAAGGACCAGAGGGCTGGGGCCCACCGCTCAAGGACGCAGGTGGGTTGCGCCTTGCGTGGTTCTCAGTTCAGGGGATGCGAGCCAGAGGGCCCCTTGGTGCTGGAGCAAAGTACATTTCCATAACTGGTGCTGATGATATTGGAGGATAAATGTCGATATTAAAAGTGAAATATTAAGACCATAAATGTATAAGATGTAAACGTTTTTTGTCATGTTTATGATTGTTTGGAAATTAAACATGGCCGATTTATACCCACTCTCTCGAAGTAGTAGTATTGATTGTGGGCTGGACCACTTGGGGCAGGGCGGGGGATCATCCTGGGGGGTCCGGGTCCTATAAAGCTGATATGGATTCTGCTCTCCTGGACCTCTATTGGATACCACTGTCCTAGCATCAGATGTGCAGCGAGTCCTTGTATTCCTCGTATTGTATCTTCTCACCACGTGGCCTTCAGCGGGTTCTGATACTGCAACACTGGGATGCCATTGGTCGTAGAGCTGTGCAAGAAAGCGAGACACTGCCCTTGGGATCTCTATGAGAATATATTTCAGTTAATCGTCGTATGTCAGTCTATATGTAGGTGCCAGATTGATGATCTTCGAAGAAATAAAGTACAGGTACAGACTATCAACAGGTGTTACTTAAAGGATAACTTCCATCATGGACCACAGTAATCTCTTCGAGGTTTAAAATGCTCTTTGATAGGATGAAGTTCTGGGAATGTCACTTCCTGTTACACAGTGGCCAATGAGTCTAATCACTTTATTTATGAACAATTCCTCACAGAGAAGTTTGTTTTCTAATAGGGTTTTCAATCATTGAAACACTCATCCAACATTGGTTGAATACATTTTGATGAATGAATGAACATTTAGCATATATTGCCTCTATCATTAGTTCATGCTAATTGTATCATCAGCCAGGCCTTGGTTTCTTAAGTCCCACACAAAGTAATAAACCTGATGTATAGGTTTTGGCAGCACTGCTTTTTGTACAATAGCAATACTTATATAGTGCAATATTTTGTAGAACCTCTCAGTGTCACTTCCTGGCAGGCGCGCAACGCCCATTGGGCTCAAAGGGCTTCAGCCTCCCCCCCCCCCCGTCGTGTGTGTCAGCCCGGCTGAGGCAGCTTCCCGGGCACACACACGTCTTTAAAAGACCATTTACTTGCTAATGAGGCTTTGTTGTGTTTTCACCCCTTCTTAGAGCCCCTGCATCTCCACTCTGCATATTGCTCGAAGAATCAGCCCCCCCCGAAATTTTTGGTAGCCCCCGCCGAAATTTGGCACTAGTTGCGCCTCTGCTTCCCGGCCCCTTAAGAACACTAGCCTGCTAGGTGAGCGATGAACAGGGGCGGGATCTGGCCCAGCGGTAACCCGCGCAGTGTTTCACAATTCCTTGCATTCACTGACCGCGGACTCATTCATATTCCCAAAAGTGAACCTTAGGAAGGGGTTATGCGCAGGGGTTTGCATGTGTGAGGTGTAGGTTAGTCATTCAATAGGTTGTTAGCATTGGCCTCCGACAGCCCCATTCATAGTCCCCCCCCCACCCCTTCCCGCCTCCCATGTGACTCAGTAATGCATTAGATTATGGCTCAAGATATTGTGAGGTCTTTCATTCGTTCTTATTAAAAGACTCCAGGGAGAGTTTCTTTTCAAGTGATTCAGCTGCTGGTTTAATCACCTCTGGCTCAGATATCGTTGGTTTTTGGTACTGTAATCTTCACGTCGCGGCCTATCAGATGACATGCCCAAATGCATAATGACAGGTGGGGAGCAGCACTGCAGTAATTCAAACATGTTCTCTTCCCTTTCATTTTCTTATACAGATCTACGCTCTCCAATCATATTCAGAAAGGAAAATGACCACCTTAAAAAAGTGATTTTTTTTTCTTCTCGCTAAGACTACTTCATGACATCTTTATTTTACTTGTATTTATTCTGCAGTGGTGTAAAGCGGCTTCAGTGCAGGGATTTTGCTAGGATGACCGTACCAGGCTCCAAATACCTGGCCCGCACTCCGCTAGCTGTTTCATTTAATTGCAGAAAAAAATTCTGGTGACACATGGGAATGGCGGCCATCTTGAAAGTGGGCATCATTACAAAAAAAGAACATGCTGATAGGGTTCTGTTGACCCCCATTTCATGTGCTAGTTATGAGTATGTGAAAGGATGTGGCCTAACGGCTAGGGCGGTCGACCTCGAAGCTGCGAAGCTGGGAAACCGGGTTCAAGTATCGGCAGGGACACTCAACATCCTGTGATTCTGGGCAAATCATTTAATCTCCCCGTGCCTAACAAAAAATGAATTTGTCCGTCTTTAATGCAATTTGTGCTCATGTAAAGCGCTCTCATATCTTAGGGTCTAGTTCGCACAATATAAAACTCCCCCAAAAAAGTACTTGTAGAGCAGGAGCCTGGCTAGGAAGCAACAGTGGCATGTGACTTTGCCACTGTGGATGTTTGTCAGTGAGGCTTCCAGGCTACGGATCATGCCCACCTGTGAACCAATGGTCTAGAGACTTTCCTACAAAATTGTAGTGTTTATGTTTTGTGCTGTGGACTCTTTGCATCCTTCAGGCTCATGGTCTTGGACCACACGCAATGCAAAGGCCAGGACCAGATCAGATGATGCATCACATATGAACTCCTAAAAAGCCCTGCTCGTTGTACTCCAACCGTGCTCAGTGCGGCCATCTCCTGTGAACTCCGTGGGCGAACAAGCTCATGTGTTCCTTGGCCACACTTTGAACGTACAATCTGTTGCTCCCCTCCAGTGTGCTGGTGTTCACACAAGCGTTGTCTGTCAGATCCAGGGAGTTCCCATGCAGTGGGGCAGGCACTGCTTATAGGGGCTACAGAGGTAGGGTCACCTCGGCTGGGAATACCTATAGACTACTTTATTTATGTCAGCAACATATATTCACCAGGCAGTATGGCGAACCCTACGTTGTTGATTTGTAGGACTTGCCTTCCATTGTATCATCACTGACATTGTCCTTGTTCGTACCCCCTCCTTGCTTCAGCATCCCCCACAAATATGAGATTCGCAGTTTTTCTACTACTTAAGCTGGTCACTGGTTATCAAGCCTAGTATAAGGAGTTTACGCACCCTCCCGGATTCTCTCATTTACACTTCTCTCAGATGCAGTCCTTAGGGTTACAGGTTCAAATCCCGGTGGGT
The DNA here is from genome assembly GCA_963921515.1 of Calotriton arnoldi. Lineage (NCBI taxonomy): Eukaryota > Metazoa > Chordata > Amphibia > Caudata > Salamandridae > Calotriton > Calotriton arnoldi. The sequence continues at coordinate 505,173 of CAWUFW010000441.1, forward strand.
CCACCCAGCCTTTCATCATTCTGAGGTCGATACAGTGAGTACCATTGAGTCGGGTAACAATAAACTTCTTTTATTCAGAGGCAAGATACCCTTCTGGGTGAACGTGCGCTTTACAAATACACGTGTTATGTTATGTCATGTTATGCAGAACAAAAAGAGAGCGCAATATCTCTTGGGTGTGAAATCTTTATGCATAGGTCGGTTTAATCGCAGCCACTATACTCTGTTTTACATCTAATCCACTTTTTCATTCGTTTAATGATAGTTTCCTAGAAAATTATACTTTACTTTACAATAAAGTAGCATGACACAAACCCTTGGGTTGAACTCCAGGGTAAATTGTTTGAATATTGCACTCACCCAAAGGAGGGAGTTTGGCTTCATGGTAAGTGCAGCTCTGCGCAGCAGATAGAACACACACCAGCATCATCAGCTGCAATCAGCTTTCTCATTTCCACCACTTCTGTAGCCCTTTCCTGAGTTGTTTGGTGAAGTCAGGAAACAGCTGAGGACTGTTCTCCTCCTGGGAAATGTCCGAGCAAGTTCTTTTCAACCTAAGGAGTTTATCTTGCGTGTCGGAGTGAGTCACCATGCCATCAGCAGCCAACCCGTCATCTAATGCCTTTGTTTTAGGACATGGGCAGTATGCATCAGTGCTACGCCATCTTAAGACATCATTCTACCTGGAGTTATAAACACCGAATGAGGCAGGGTGATCACTCCACTCTAGAATATTACTAACTCTCTCTCCAGTCCTGAACTTTGCACAAACAAATCATTGCTTTCAAGTGTTTTAGTCTAATTAGTTAAATGGAATAAAAACGGCTATAACACCCAGAATGCACTTGGTTAATCTAAAAGGTAATAAACAATAAGCGAGGTACTAGCCTGTGCAAAGACCGTAATGTGCAAAAAATGCTATTGAAGTCGAAACACATACAAATTCATACAGTTAAAACAATATGAACAAAAAATATACTGAATTTAAAAGCACTTTAAAACAAATAGCAGTTACTATATCTGAGTGCCTGAGACAGTACAGATGCTTAGCAGGTACAGAGCCCTCAAGTAAATTTCCTCCTCAGTCTAAATGATCACAAGTAGTCCAGACTTTACATCGGTTTTCCAGCCAGTTCACTGGGGTGTTCTGCACAGGTCTCTAGCATCACTATTACTTTTTAACCTCACTAGCCTTTCTTCTTCATAAATTTAGAATCCTTGGATATTTTCATGCTGATGACACCCAAACCATCTTAAACCTTTCTAAGCAAGAAAAGAAGTGCACTGGGGACATTTTGCAGGCTCTCCAAGAAGTGCAATCTTGGTTGCTTACCACTGTCCACCCAAGACTGAAATTTTAGTTGTCAATAATAAATTGAACACATGATTTATCTTTGTGGGGTATTTCCTTAGGCCCCCATTCCATAGCCGCTTCAGACAGTCTGGAATCTGGGTTTATTACTTGATCCTGAACTTTCCGTAAATGTACATGTTGCTCAGATCAGCAAATTCTGTTTTTGTTGTGTAAGAATTAATCTCCACATCTTCCCGTTTCTAAATTTTTATCGAAGAATTATTACTATCAGCAGCACCATCTACTCCTAGTTGGTATATAGACCATCTTCGTAGGCATGGAAGTTTAAAAAATGTTGACGCCGCCACCATACTCAATACTCAGAAGCTAGATTCTTACTCAGGCTAAAGAAATTCGACCATGTGGTGGTACATTTACACCATCATCATTGGTCACCAGTGAGAAAAAGAGTAAAGGCCATGGTTGCCTTCAGGGATTACCGTGCCTATTATGGCAGCTCTGCAGGTTCATTCAGCAAACGTTCATATAGTATGAAGCAAGGAGAATTCTACTTCCTGTTACTGCCATGCAGCTTACAGCCCCAAATTTTATGCTAAACAAGTTTTGGCTAAACCACTAGGTCTGGCATTGTCCACCAGCTTTTTGCTTTGTCAATGCTTGTTTTGTCTTGGTTTTTGCAAAACTTTATTGTTGGGAAAGCTGATTGGTCCTCAGCCACCTGAAAAACAAATAGGAAACCGCAAAAATATGGGAAAGTACTTTGTATGTGGATGTGCTCCCTATGAAAGGGCAGAATGCCGTCACTCATAGTGAAGCTAGCCAATGGCTGCAGTGGGCTGACCCACGGACCTGCTGCATGCTGTAACGGGTCCGGATTTGAATGACACAATAACAGACCAATGGATAAGAGGTCTGGCTGAAAGCCTGTTCACGAAATTATATTATACATATTATTTTAGTAAAATCAAAATGTCTTGGCCAAATTTAAAAGAAATTGGGGTGGCAAAGCATTTAAAGTCGCCGCAGCTGAGGTGTGAAGCAACATTCCCCTGGAAATTCAGATGCTCCCACTTGATCTTTAGAAAGAAACTGAAAACCTGTCTGTTCAGTGGATAAGAATTGGCCATTCACTCATAGACTCTAATCAGGCCAGACAGATAGCATAGCGCCAAGAGACCCCATGAGAGTGAGCGCTGCGCTTAACAAGTACCCTATGAAAACGTGGCGCTTTTTGATTTGTGACTCTTCATATCTCATTGTGCTTCGTGGGTGGAGCCAGTCACTCCTCAGGCTTATGCCTGGTGCTGCTTTGAAATCTTAAAATAAAGGCACATTTCAGCATTGTTTAAATGTATCTCTTCAGTAATCGGTGTGGGGAGATGGTTTACTGGTCAAACAGACTGAGGAAACCGGTGGCCTGGGTTTATGCTGCAGCTTCCCAACTTCAACAAACTGTGTGGTCTTGGTCAAGCCAAAGTATCTATCTCCCTTTGCCTGACTTTTTTACATGCCAGTATTTGAGCACCTTGAAGCAAGTCAGCACAAGGCGAGCATCACACAAAATCACTCAGTCATAGCTATCAGGTAATAAACTTGCTTAAATTTGGATTTTTTTTTTTTAGGTTGATGGATGAGTGTATGCACTCGAGTGATAAAACAAAAAACCGAAGTAGTTTACTTTAAATATGAAATGAATTCAGCAATCCTGTCATCATTGCATGTGTCAGAACGTGTTCGAACGTAGTATTTGGAGCCACCCCGTAGACACCGAGATACATAACAAAAAAGGCACGTGCTAGGCAATACCATATCAAGAGAGCACATAGTGTCCTTGAGAGCCCACCATTCATCCTAATATCCAACAATAACCGATAACCCTGGATTAACCACTAACCCGGGGGTTCCAGGGCAGTGTGCTGCCTGGTATAAAGTGCTTCAGCACCTCGTCAGGGGTAGTAAGCACTATATAAATGTAATTATAATCAGACCCCCCAGGATATTGCGGCATGGAATAGCAAATTTAGCGGCACAAATATGGAAATTTAGCGGCACAAATATGGAAATTTAGCGGCATTTTTGCGGCACTTTATTTTACTCATAATCATTCATTTTCAGCCTGAAATCAATGGAAACTGTTTTAGCAGAGTATTCCACTTTGCAATAAGCATGTTTAAAGTGTCTGCAGCTCTACGGAAGCACAGCTCCATGTCCTAACCTCGTGGGAGGGTGCTGTATTTCTCCCTGGGATGTTCTAGTGCCCAGGAATGCACCCCTGTCGGGCACCGCTGCCTCCCGGATCCGTGAGGCAGGACACCTCTTCCTCAGGCACCCTAGGGTGCAGGATCGTAGTGGCTGATCCAAATAAGTGAGACAGACTGCATAGGGAGGTCACCTCCTGCTTACTCACTGTTCGGACATGAGTAATCAGATATGGTAGAAAAAGGTGAGGAGTGAAACCATCTACTATTTGATGAATTGTGTCCAGAGTTTCATGGACCTTCAGTTGTATAAGATTAAATACATAACCTTGAATTATAGGGGTGATCAGATCCTCTCTTATGTTTCGAAAGCTGGTTTCAGTTCCCCCTTGAAGGTGGAGACGTAATCATTAGCTCATCAAGATTCCATTTGGATGCAGGCAGGAGGAGTTTTGTGATTGGAGTAAAAGATGTAAGGATTCTGCCATGCATGGGGTGTTTCCCAGGAGTCAGACTCACCCATTTCCTCCCTCGATAACATCTTACCCAATCCCTCCCTCAGTAACACCTTACCCAATACCCCCTCAGTAATATCTTATCCAATACCTATCTCAGTAACATGTTACCCAATTCCTATTTCAGTAACATCTACCCAATACCCCCTCTGTAACATCTTGCCCAAAACCTCCCTCAGTAACATATCACCCAATACCTATTTCAGTAACACCACCCCCTAAGTAACACCTTACCTTTTACATCTCTCTGTAATATCTTACCCTATACCCCCTCAGTAACACCTCACCCAATACCTCCCTCTGTAACATCTTACCCAATACCCCTAAATAACATCTTACCCCGTACCTCCCTCAGAAACATCTTACCGAGTACCTATCTCAGTAACATCGACACAATAACCCCCTCAGTGACATCTTATCAAGTACCTCTTTCTGTAACACCTCAACCAATACCCCCTCAGTCATATCTTACTTATACCTCATTTATTAGCACCTTCCTCAATACCTCCAACAGAAACACTTTACCCAATACCTCCATCAGTAACACCTTACCCAGTACTTCCCTCAGTAGCATCTTACCCAGTAATTTTTACTGGCTAGCTGTAGGTGCCTGTCTGTTGTGTCCCCCCATCAACCCGCGTGCCTGTACCTGTTTCTGTACACCTGTAGGGCCACCCGTGGCTCTCCGGAACAGGAAGGATTGTCAATCTATTCTGATGCATAGCGGAACCGGTTTATGCTCTTGTGTAGAAGGCCTATGTTGTTCTGACGTGTCTAGTATTTGAATCGAGTTACCATAAATACATGTACGGAAATACGTGTGCGTTCCTAGCATAGCCACTCGATGAGACGTGTAGTACTCAAACCCCAGAACATTTCCAGTGCCCCCACTTCTCTGGCAAGATTCCATGAACACATATTAGCTATGGCCTCTCTTAACGTGAAAATCACACATTATATTTTGTATATGCAGTGCAGATTAAGATATGTTAAGCAAAACGAAAAATGGGGACAGAGCGCCACCAGTTTACACAGCGCTACATTAAAGTGCGACAGGGAGGTGAGCATACTTTTTAACGTCATGGCCAGACGTCCAACAGCATTTGTAATCAATCCCCTTCTCGTCAAAGTCCTTACAGGATAAAAGTGAGCCACATCCAGAGATTGTACGTCAGAATATTGAGGTCACAAATATCAACCCATGAAAATATAAACTCCAGAATATCAAATACCACCTTATCATCAAGGCATGTATAGATTTATTATTTTTAAATCCACATCTATGTTAAATTGATTATTTACATGTCATCAAGGTAAATATATATAGGTAAATATAGAAGTATATTTACTATTTTGAACTCCACAGTTACATATCATCAAGGTACATAGGTTTAGAGTTAGGAATGGTAAATGTATACTTACTTATACATACCTGCAGATATAGTGCAGTTGATATGCAGGAGTCACCATTTTTGTAGGTGGATGTGAAAAACATGACATTCTGGTAGTAAACCAGTGCAGGAAGGGTTACCTCTTGTTCTGGTACAGCACGGAGAGCACTGGTTTCCAACTTCCTGTTCTCGTTAAGGAGACTGGCAGCCACGACATCATTCAGACCCAGTTTTGCTTCCAACATTCCATCTGTTATATTGTCTTTCGGGGTTTATTTTTTGTACATTAGATATGATGAATACTATTTCTTTTCACATTTGATTTTACATCTAGAATGTTCTATGTCCTTCCCTGGATACAAGTGCTCTAAAGTGGTCAGCAGGTGACGTGCCAGCCCCAAAGCACCATGATATTTAATTACGTAAATTTATGTTTTACTTCGTTGATTAATATAAGTTTAGTCAAAATTGTGGACATCATAAAATGGCCACAAAAGTTGGGAATTGAGAGGTAAAAATATCTGTCGTGTTTTCACAGCCTCAACAAAAAAAAAAAAATATTGCATTTTCCAAATTTCGCGGCAGTTTTGAAACAAATCGCTGCATTTTTACAAAACTGCCGATTTCGCGATTTTTTTGCAAATCGCGAAATCCTGGAGGGTCTGTATAATACAGTACAATACACACAGTGCAGCATTTATAAAATAATAAGTGTAGGAGCATTCCTCAGAAACATGCGGCCGGCGCTACTAATATTAGGGGCTGGAAATGCCTACGCTGTGTAGTATTAGTTTCACCTCATGCCTCTTTCCTCCAGCACCAGACACTTCCTGCCACTTATTCTCTTGCAGGTTCTTGTTCATCCCTGCTAAGTTTTGGCCCACATAAATGAGTGCCGGTGGTCCCCACCAGCTCAAATTAAGCACTGAATACAGAGGATGTTTGTGTCTCTCTCTTGCTCTCTCCAGCACCCACACACTTTTGTCTCTCTTTGTCAAAGTGCTTTTAAGTGCAAGTAAAAGACATAAATATAGTGCTTTGCAGAGATCCGTTTCAATGCTTGTTCTTTAATACTGCAAACACCGCCAGTGCTGGGCCCTGGAAGGACCCACTCTACTTAAAACCTTGAAATTTGCTAAAATATTTGGAAAAATGTACTGCAAAATGTACCTTGTGCTTTAATTTTGGGGGTGGGGGAGCAGCTCGCTCCCTCCCTCTATGCCTATCCCCATGGAGAATGGTTGGTCACCGTCCACTATGGGTGAATACGGTTTTGTAAAACACTGTTTTACCTGAATGGTGTTGGAAAGTATTGCGAAGCACATTTCTAATCCTACAATCATTCGACTATCTGAGGACGCGACTTACATTTGAACTTGCGTCTAGCAGGTACGACTAGGCATCTCTCTCGCCACGTGGTCTAGGCATTATGAGATGTTGCGGAAACCCTAAGTATCTGTATTTATGTCTGCAGACACCCAGAGTACTTTTAAGTTCCCCTTTCTTCTGTATCTAGTGCCCTCCACCATGATGTTTTCTGGTAAATTAGGGAAACTCCTTTTGCATGTACCCCGTAGGAACCACAGACCGCTTCAGAGCCAGTAGGTAAGTCATGTTGACATGTAAGGCAAAAGTTGAGGTGAAGTTGACAATTAGGAAAAATGTTCTTGGTGCTGCACTGTTGCACAAATCCTAATTTATGCATATGGTTGTTCTTGGCATTATCTGTCTTGGCGGCTGTTATCTGTTGGACCACATGCAAATCCCTTGCTAAGCAGGTGATCCAATCCAGAGCTCTGCTGTTGGCAGAAGTGCGCTCCAGCGAAATTAGCTTGCCGTCAACCGGGAGGCCATCTTGTCCAAGAGCTGAGATTTCGATCTGTTTCTAGGTAGCCAGATGAAGTTTTTTATTCAGGTTCATGGAATGAGTGAAGGGAAAGTAAATTGCCCTTCATGGGTGAGATATGCCATTCTTTGGGGCCACTGTCGTTTTAATGAGGTGGCATGGCTCTTTGTGAGTTCCCTGAGCTCGCGGGTGAGCACAATGCTTGCTGACAGCTATCGCTGTGCCTGCTGCGCAGGATGTGATGGTGCAAATCTTAATATAATCACTCTAGTTTCACATTGAGATGAACATCGCGTGAAGGATCCCCTGGTGGAACAGCAGAAGGACCGAGGGTGAAACCCTTTAGTATCCCAGACTTGGCCTGGCTAGGAGGACAAGATGTCGTTTCCGTCGGGGTGTGGCATTTGAGGTCAGTGCTTCAAATTAGAACTAAAACTAAATTGGCATTGGGGACTCACCTAAAGTCTAAACAATTGATTTTGAGGAGATTGTGCTTAATGACGGTCCCTTTACCAAGTGCATTTTCTAGTTTTATCCCAGGATGCATTTATTTAGATGGTAAATTCAGTATCACAGAATAGTAGGTCTTCAATTTTGATTTTAGGCTAAACTCAGTATTAAAATAATCGTGGACAATTGCAAGGATTCTTTGATGTTTTGGGTTTTTATATGCATTGGACATAACCTGCACCGAGAAGAGGCTACCTCTCGTGGGAGGTTTGAATTGCATACGTGGTACTGTTTGCCTTGCTTATCCAGTTGTACTTCTCTTTCAGGGTGATCTGGAGTAGATCCCGGTTATCTGCTGATCCCTAGAGCCACTGCTTTCTGGTAGCTTTTAGTACCAAGCACTCTTAAATTCAATTCAGATGGGTTGCAGTGCTATTCAGTGGTCAGTATGGTCTCTAAATCCAGTCTCATGTTGATCATCATCGGTTTCTTCTGTACTTGTTTTTAATTTGATCACAAATCTGTTCCGTAAAGCAATGGTCCAGCTTTCTTCGGGTGGAGCTGCATGCCTTCCAGGTTTAAGGTCATTAATTATTTTGGTAGGTTTGTGATTATAATCAGCCCCTCATAAACAACAATTCTAGGGGGATCAAAATCACATCAGTGCCTTGAGCATGGTTCTGGGTAGGATGTCGGAGGGGACGGGGGCCTAAAAATCAATGTATGTCTGCTTTCTTAGATAAGGTAGAGGAAATAGAACAGCATCACTTTCAAATAGTGGTTCATGTTTCCGGTACATCTTTCCTTGCGAACAGAGTGCATAGCATAAATAATGCAGTAACACAGTGACCCTAACAGTAGTACAAAATGTGTTGTGAATTTAAATAAAGTGCATTGAGTTATTTTTATAGGATCTATTTCTCACCAATTCTCACCCAAAGCCTGAGGTGAATAGTTTTTTTGCACCTTATGGGCTTCGATTTCAGTATCTCGGTTGGCCTCCCAGATTCATGCTGACGCATGGCTCATCCTGGGGTTGGCTGCCACAATCATGTCTCATCCCACACTAAAACCTTAGATGTAGGGGGACATGCATAAACTGGTATTATCGGAATGTCTTTTTTATAGTGTGAAGTCATTTTGATATATTTAATATCAGATTAGGTCTTGCAGAAATGTATTAATAATTTAGGTACTGCAGAAACATACAGAGCTTTGATTTTAAAATAAAAATCATTTGAGTGTATAATTTGCCTGGTTGTAATTGTATTCCTACACCTTCTGATGAATACGTCTTAGTGCAGATTCCTCACCTTAGAATATTCCCCAGGTGCCAGATTACTGCTGGAAAACTTTGCTCTAGCAGTACTCTCACGCATCTCTAGGTGGAACCATGCAGCTCAGCGTTAACTCTGTACCACCCAGGATATCAAAAGACTGAAGCCGCATAATGAGCGCCACCCCAGTGCGTTTACGTCAGTTACTTTCTTTCTGAAGTGGATCCAGAGCTTGGCTCCTAATTTCGTCGGCCTTCCGAGGGCTCCTGAAAATCTGACAAAATCTAGTGTGCTAGTAAACTATGACCCCTCCGAAGACTACAGGTTTCAAACCATGCCGTGACTTTATTAAAAAGATGTTAGTCATGGACCCACCTGTCTCGACAATGTTCGACAGATGTGATTTCATACACCCAAAAACGACCTCTGGTAAAATAAAATAAAAGTCCAAATGAAAGCATAAGAAGGTATAACTTGATTTAACCGCATCTCATCATCTCTCTATCCAAAGAGAAAGAGTTAACAACAACTAACATTATGGTATTTTAGCTTGTCACAATGTTAGTTGGTCTCCTTCCACATCTCTGGCTGCGGAGCGGATTCCACAATATATCCAGGTGCACTCCAAATTTCCCCGGCCATCAGGGACACTACAGCAAATTGATGACTTTAAGGAGGCCACGCTGCATATATTGGTGTTCTTCCGGCTTCTACTGATGCATCTTTGGGCTCCAAGGATCAGTGAGGGTCTCAGTCAACTTGTTGTTGGCGGCTCTGTCCTTGGCACCACCTAACCCTCTTTGACCGGGTACAAGCCCCGTACCGACTCTGGTACAAACTTCCACCCACGCTCCATGACCTCCAGGTACTGGCGCCAAAAGAGGCTGGTGCTGATTGCAAGATCAAACCCCAAACCGGCTTTAGCCCAATCTTAACCAATGTCACTATACGAAATTACTAAAAGGCAACTGATCGCCATACTGCCCGACTCTGAACCAGTGCCTCTACAAAGGTGGATGCGCCATCAGAGGATTTACTTTCTTTTTAGCTCTGATTCTGACCAGGGCATACCAAAACCCAACGATGGTGAGAATGGGTATGATCTATCCCCTCAGCTTGATATAAGGTTGAATTTGTCATTTGGAGCAACAACTGAAAAAAGTATCATTTTCAGTATTAGTCTGATGAGCAGCCGGGGTCTTGGACCTACATCTTCCCTCTATTGAGATTAAGACTACATTTCTTATGGAAACCTCATAGCCTGACCCATCCACATCTGATCCCTTGCTCCCTTTCAATGAGGCCCTCACTGACATCTTAATAAAAAGTATTGACATCATAATGCGAACTCGGTCAAAGCTCTATTCTTATCCACCAGTAAATATGCAGGTGGCCACACGTCACAGACTCGCAAATCTGATTTTCTTAGTAAACTTCCTACTCCAGTCTGTCTGGTTGTTCAGGCTTCAACCAGCAAGGTGAAACCCAATTCATTCTTCACAACTCCTCTTAATAGGGAGTCTAAGAGTATTGAGGTGTTTGGGAAATGAATGTTCTCCTGGGCTAGCCTTGCATTGAGATCAGTCAACGCAGTCTGCTTATTGGCCTGATATATATACGACCTCTGGGACATGGCCAGTGAGATCAGGTGGATCCAGATATGGACAAATATGTGATTCGTGCTGGCCTTGATACTACTGATTGTCTGGGAAGGGTGGTTGGCACAGTGAGGTGCTTTGTCGCTATCATCTGGGTTGGGGAGGTCATTTAGGAGAGGTGGAGATCAGAGGAATGTGGTCTCCGATGGAAGCCCAACTCAATATCATCTCGCTGGAGTTATGAGCCATTTGCTTGGCCTTGAAGGCCTTCCTAGTGTCCATAAAAATGAGACTGGTGCAGGTTCTCACAGACAACACCGCCACTGTGTGGTTTTGTAACAAACAGGGCAGAGTGTGGTCCTGGGCCTTGTGCCAGGAGGCTCTGCACCTCTGGAGTTGGTTGGCGCTTCAGGGCATCTTCCTGATTGTGAACCAACTGGCAGGGACCTTGAATGCCAGTGCGCTTGAGCTCATTAGACACTGTCTGGCAAACCACGAATGGCGACTAAATCTTGAGGTGGCACAGAGCATCTCCAAGCAGTGGGGAGAACCCTTGCAAGATCTTTTTGCCACCATCGAGAATGAGCAGTGTCAACCATTTTGAGCATTGCGGTTTGAGTGCTGGCTCCGAAGTGGGCCAGGAGAGTGTGATACCCAGAAGTTCTGGGAATGATCACCGGTCATCCGATCAGACTTCCACTTCGGGAGGACATCCTGTCTCAGCAGCAGGGCAGCGTCCTCTACCCGAATCTATGGAATCTACACCTCTATGCGTGGAGACTGGGAGGCCACAGTTGACTGCATTTTATCTGCCATCGGAAGTGGTGATGTCATCTTTGCCGCCAGACGCCCTTGCACGTAGTCCATTGATGCTGGGCGATGGGACATGATTGCGGCTTGGTGTGGTAACCGCAAGATTGATCCTTTACAATTCAAGCTATCAGATGCTCTTTTGTATGGTTTGCCTTTTGCACACCAAGGCTTGCAGTGGACACTATTAAAGGTTAATTTTTTGGGCCCTTTTGGCGTTTTTACAGTGGCTGGACCAACCGTCCTTGTTAAAATTACCAGTTGTCATGATGTTTTTAAAAGACTTGCCACACATGTTTCCTCCTAAACTGTTTGTGATGACACAGTGGGACCTTAAATTGCTCTTAATGTTTCTCATGTGTACGCCCTTTGAGCCGATGCATAGCTGCTCGCTGTGACTCTTAACTTTGAAGATTATCTTCCATATTGTAATTACTTCAGTTTGTTACGTGAGTAAGCTTCAGGCATGCATCCACCTTACACCACCCTTTCTTGAGACAAACAGGTGTTGAGAACGTGGGTGGCCTTCTCGCCTAAAGCTGTGACTCCTTTCCAGAATGAGCAGTCTATCACTCTGCCTATGTTCTTTACCCCTCCTCACACACAAAATGGCTTGAAGCTTTTATTTTGAACGTATCAAGGAACACCGTGTGGACTTTCAGCTTTTTGTGGGGTTCTCCCGGCTGAAGAAAGGGAAGGCTGTGCAGAAGAGGACCCTATCTAGGTGGATAGTCCTCTGCATTTCGGTCTGCTACACACAGGCCAAGACGTAGCCACCGGAAGGTCTGAGAGTCCATTCAACCTGGGCTATAGCTGCGGCACTACGTTGGCACACGGTGTGCCTATCCTTGACATCTGCCAAACTGCAATGTGGGCATCAGTGCGTACATACACAAAGCAATATTGCCTTGACCACCACATCCTGTGGGAAGGACATTTCACCCGCTTTGTCCTGCAAGAGTTTCTTTCCACAGACCCACCACCCGGGGAAGCCCTGCTTTGGTATCTATTCTAAGGTGAGGAATCTGTGGTGAGAAGTTTCGATCAGAAGAACAATTTACTTACCCTCAGTAATGCTCTTTCTGGTGGATACTCTTTTTAAATGCAGATTCTTTGCTGATGTTCTACCTCCCTGTTCTGGAGTGTCCGGTTTTTTTTAATCTAAAAAGGTCACATGTTAGGAAATTGAACACTGATAGTACCAATTGTTCATACTCCATGCCTGTGGGTGCAGGTAGAGACAAGCAAGAAACGTATGTCAGGGTACAGGGGTGGCGCTTATATGTAGCTCTGCACTGTCACAACCGGGTAGGTACGAAATCAACGTGGAGCCGCATGGCACCACCTAGTGACACGCAAGAGCATTGCTAGAGGAAAGTTTGCCAGATCCAGTCTGGTGCTTGGGGAGTACTCTAATATGAGGAATCTCCCTTTCCCCTCTCTGTAACTCATGAGCATGCCCTGCACTCTCCTGCTTTGTAGGTAGCTATGCTTGCACTATACAAGTTCAATGTATGCACAGCAGTGCAATTGGCAACATAATACCACATCTTTTTTTTTCCTTTGTCATGGCCTTGTTTCTGGCTCAGATACATCAATCGTCATCTTCCACAAAACCCTATTATTTGTAAGTTGTTGGTAACAATCTTGACAACAAGTGCACAAGCTATCCCATTGACCTTTTACCTGTTAAGGAAAAAGGTCACGTTAGTCAAATACATCACAGTAAATCACTTAACACTTACTACACCTGTCTTCATCCACATCCTCCTCTCCCCTGTCGCCATCCGGTTCCTGGGTTAAAGAGGAAAAGGACAAAGAGGTTAGTGGCCCCTCCAGGTCCCCTCTCCCATGTAAGGGCAGAGGGAGACCTTTGGGTCCTCAGGTGTAGTCTTCTTCGTTGCCTGAGCCTTCCAGCCCCCCCCCCGTGTAAAGGTACAAGGGGACCCCTATGAGTCCTCAGGTTTCGTCTTTGCTGTCCTCGTCTGATCAGTCTAGTGCAGCGTAGTCACGCAGGAGACTATGGATCATCTTTCGGCAGGCCAGGGTTGATGTCTTCTTCCCTAAAAAATACCACATATGCTTCACACACATCCCACCTACTACATTGTTAGAAATACTGCGAGATGCAGCCCGCGTACTCTGCAACGGCGCTGGTAGCCGGCAGCACTACACCAACAGTGACTAATATTTTATCATTGTTTTGCAAAAGCGCCGCGTGCATTCATTGTACCACGCTTAACCCTAGTTTGCCAGCCTGAAGAGAAACATTGCTTCCAATCTGAGGAACAACATTTTGTAATTAAAAGCATTTTTACAAAGCACAAATTATGCTAATGTATGCAGTTCCCACTGATCCGACAGGTTAAAAATAGCTTCCTTCCAAGAGAGCTCCTGGTGAGAGCTCTCTGTATTATGCAGGTTTCTTTTGCATACAGATTTGCACATTTGAGCTTATTTACTAATGCTGGGGGAATCATGAAAGCTTTTCTACAAGTGGGACTGTGAAGGTACTTTTCTGTATAATTCTCTGTAATATACCAACAATTGTATTTTTTTTTTTTTTTGCTAGGTTGCTTTTTCATAGGGAGTTTCCGAATGCAGTGTGTACAGGCAGAAACCAGTTTTGATGGACAGGCGGGGATCTGGAGGAGGTTACCAAGGAAAATATTTTAATTTTAACATGTATCTGAATTCTCTCTAGTGAGAGGTTCAGTGTGGGCCACACTCTCGAATGGTTCCCTCTAGTGGCAGAACACTGGATTGCTTTGAAAAAATCTAATTTATGCAAAACATGGAATTGTGCATGTCCATACCCTTCTACTGGAGTCTGCCATCCGTCTCTTCATTTTAGTAGGTGTTAAACGGTCTTTGAGCCCTGCCTGCTCCTCAATGTATATTACCTAAGGATACTCCGGGCTCTCTTCTGGCCTTTATTGAGGCTATCTTAGACGGTGTAGCTTATTCCTTGCTCCACAAGGGGAATTTCTCCAAATGTGTAAACCAGTTAATTCCCCCATCTGAAACAGGGTGGTCGCTCTCCTCCAAATCTGTTGTGGGTGCTGGCAAGAAAGGCCGAATGCCTCACTTTAGAGATGACCACTCTCCTCTTTAGGCGTATGGGACCTTCTTGAGTTTGTCATTGTAAGCATGGCATGGGCAGATGCTGCCAAGTACTTTCAGTGGCACAACATGGCTGCCACGCAGCCTCATATCATTTCACCAGTGCTTATTTTATGCCAGTGGTTTCCGGTGCTCAGCACCAGCACTTAATTGTCAAACTGGCACTTAAGACAGTCTGCCAAATGGAGGAGCTGTTTGTCTGATTTAGAGATTAGCACAACAACAGTTGTTTATTAATTCACTATGCATTCAAAATGACTGATACCTGGTGCCCAAGCCATTCTTGTAGCTTTGGGGGCCTGTAGTAGTGTGCATTGTCACACTTTTAGGTGTGTGATGGCAGTAGTTGTGTTAGTGCTGTCATTGGCAGTGCTGGCAGGGGTAATGGGTGATACAAGCTGCAGTGGCCTCCTGATGAGGGCTCCAGCACTTTTTTTTTTTTTACAAATTAAGTACTGCGTTTCACTTTATTGTGGATTTTTCATTGGTATCACTCTCCATTGTGGAACCTGTATATTTTCATGTTGGACGTACAGACTTGAAGCTGGCATCGAGCAAAGTGCTGCTGGTGTAAAGGAAAAGCCAGGGCTAGTCGCAAATGACCTAAAACATCTTATTACGTAATGGACTTTACAGGGTGCATCCTAAAAACACACAAAGGCCATTCCTTTTCTTGTTTCTTACTGAATGTTCCCAGATTTCACTCTGCGGCTTCTGCCATTCGCAGGTTACATTGGTTACCGGGGAAAAGGCGCATCGAATTTAAGGCCTTATGCATCGCCTACAAGGCACTGCACGGTCAAGGTCCAGCCTACTTGAAGGAGAACCTGGGCTGGTACTCGCCAAGCAGGACCCTCCGTTCCAGCTCCGCCAAAATAAATAGTGGTTGCGCTTTTCAAACTTTCTTCCTGGGGAGGCAGGAGCTTCATTACTTGTCCTGCCCGGACCTGGACTAGACTTCCCAGGGATCTGGGATCTGCTGCTTCCTTGTCCTCATTCAGGATCTCACTAAGAACTTGTCTTTTCCATCAATAGAAGCTTTGGGCCTTTTTGACCTGTTCACTATAGCGCCTACACGCCTCCAGGTAATCGGTGCGCTCAATAAGTTATCTCATTCGTTTGTGGGTATTTACAAACTGTGTTACTCATGGAGGATGCCAACTTATTTACTGTAAAACGTTGCCAATATTAAGAGTGTGTGGTTATTGATCGTTTTTGGTAGACTTCATTGACAGGTGAAGCTATGTGTGATGTCGCGAAGCCTTCGAAGGATATCTTGTTCTGAGCTTAATTTAGAGGCTTCAAAAGAAAAGGTGATCTTTCCACATGTCACGTGTTTCACATCCACATGGATGCATACATGGCTGGTGATCTCTCTTAATAAAATGGCGAAAAGGAGCAGGAAAGTGAATGATCATGGTGAATGATTTCCTTCTCATTTAAACCTTGGCACTAGAATGGGTGGTCCTACCCCTCTTTGCTCTGCTGAGATTAGCTTCATTGCGCTACAGTTCATGAGACAGATGCTGAAAAGTGGAGTACTGGACGGGTGCCAGGAGGGTGTGTGCCCCGCAAGCTACCCTGTCTGAGGAACCACCCAGATAGTTCCCTCGGAGGAGCTCTGTGGTGCATATGAGGAGCAATAGACTAAGCTCCCTCTGGTGTTGTCTGCTAGAGGCAGTGGGTGGCATCCACACCCGGGAGGGTAATCCTATGGACTGTTGAGGTCGCCCACCCTGGCACTTCCCTGAACTCCCCCAAACACACACACACACACACACACGCAAGGTTTTAAGTGGGCCGGGTCTCACCGGTGCTGAGCACCGGCAGTTTTTTAAAGGGGGCCTCGAAACGGGTCTCTATCGGGCTCTGTTTTGTGCCCTGCACAGGCGGTCCGTTTTTTTCCGGACTGCAGTGACAGCAGGCACATCGATGTGCACGTGCTCACACTGCTCACTTCCCACTAGTGGAGAAGTTACGGCATGACGTCATGCCAGGTGAGCGTTGTAGGGAAAAGGAAATCCTTTAACCCGTTCCGTGCTTGCGTCGGCCAATGGCCGACGCAAGCACTACCTCGCTGGTGCTGCGCACGTCCTTTGGCCGACGCAGCCCCGCTCACTCTTTAATTCTCCCGCACCGCGGGAGAATTTGCGCCACGGTTAAGCGGTTAAAGAGAGCCATTTTCTCTCTGGATTTCCTTCTCTTTTTGAAACTCAGGAGCAGCAACATTGTCATGGTGTCACCAGGGCTTTAACTGGAAGCTTTTTCAATTATAAATACAAGCCATAGTTGCTGCTTATTTGTCTTATGCAACTAACAACCATTGACAAAGCCAATAGTCCTGACTTGTAGGTATGATGTTACTTGTTGTATCATACATCTGGATGCAATGACAGAAACAGCAAAATACAAGTCGGGCGGCACACTATGCTAAGCACAGATTTTTAGCTTACGTGTTTTTAAGCCACCCCCTTAATTACATTGGCCACATCCCTTTGAGAGACCCCCCAGTATTTTCATCCCACTTGAAGCCCTGCACACACGCGCACACACACACACACACGTTTCTGCATGCACAGTAGTGCAGGGAAAATCCAGGGGAGCCCCCAGGACATGGGATTCCTGTGACCCGGAAGTGGTGCAAGTCCGCGCTGTGTTCCTCACGGGAGCCTTGGTGACCCAACATTAAGACCAGGACCACCAGCACCACGGTGCACACACCGCAAGGGTGAGGTCTGTCTTTGCATGGCCATTCTCCCGCCCCTATAACCCGGAAGTATACTGCTTGGCGCTTTAGCAGGAGAAAGACATCTTGATCCCTACTTTCCCTTCTTGGACGTGTAGTTTTGTTCGTTCCACTACATTGATTAGTCGCGTGAGCCTGAAGCAGGCAGCTTGTCACGTGATGTTGGCAATACTCTGGGGGGCATATTCTCAAGGACTCATCGCCGAGTTAGCGGCACTTTATCGCAGCCAAAGTGGCGATAAATTCATCGCACCATTCACAAGCAGGTGCTAACAGCCGTTATCACCAGTTTACCCGCGATAGCAGCCGCAAAAAACATCGCCACGGATGACACCGGCAACTAACACTAATAATATGCAGAGTAGGCGTTCCCGTGCAAAAACCCGCGAAAGCACCACTCCGCAACATTCTCAACGACCAGCCAGATCGGCGATAAGATTCAAAAACATGCGATAAGACGCGTTGGCAGCAGGGATTTAACACCTGCTCCTACCTGGTGTTAAGTCTGACGACAACCTGCACCATGAAAGGGAGCCCAGCCCAGAGCCACACCTGAAGAACAACAGATGCCATGGAGCTACTGATCATGCAGCTCGGAGCCCCAAGAGGGCCACAACACCCACCGCACCCCCCCAGGACCCCCACCGCCCCAGGACCCCCTCCCCCGGGGCCCTACCCCGGGCACCCCCCCCCCCACCCTCCCGGACAAAGATATTTCACATCTACCTCACAAATTCATGAACACAACAATTCGCCTGATGTCGCACAAGTACAACAATTCACATTCATGTGTGGTCAGAAAAAGGAAAAACATTCATACATCTTAGAATTTCAAAAATAATCATTTCATTCAAATTTAACTCAACACTAATAATTGGAAGAGTCATGGCGTGTCTTCTCTGGACAATCTGTAAGTCACAGCCTGCAAGACAAAATTGAAGATAAGAAGGTGCGTCATGCGCTCAACAAAGGACAGAGAGAGAGAGAAAGAGAGACAGAAAGAAATGGAGAGAGAGTGAAAGAGAAGGGAGAGAGAGAAAGAGAGAGAAAGGGGGAGAGAGGGAGAAGGAGAGAGAGAGCAACAGAGGGAGAGAGAGAAAGATAGAGAAAGAGAGGGAGAGAGACAGTGAAAGACAGAGAGGGAGAGTGAGAGAGAGAGAAAGATAGAGAAAGAGAGGGAGAGAGAGAGACAGTGAAAGAAAGAGAGGGAGAGAGAAAGAGAGGGTGAGAGAAAGATAGAGAAAGAGAGGGAGAGAGAGAGTCAGTGAAAAAGAGAGGGAGAGTGAGAGAGAGAAAGATAGAGAAAGAGAGGGAGAGAGAGAGAGAGTGAAAGAAAGAGAGGGAGAGTGAGTGAGAGAGAGAGAAAGAGAGGGAGCGAGAGAGACAGTGAAAGGAAGAGAGGGACAGGGAGAGACAGTGCCGACACTGCGCACCCAGGCCTCACAGCTCACCTGCTGCCACCGGTGTGTCTCCAACCACGTGCCGGTATACACTGCAGTCCACCAGGTCCCTCATCTGAAACAGAGTCCACAGCTAATGATGGCAGAGTACATATCATTGCACACGGCAACATCGCTTGGCCGCCCCTGCGCACGCAGGCTGCTGCACCCCAGCCCCTCCCGCCGCCCAGCGGGGATTGCCCGCCCCTGCGCACCCAGGCCTCACTGCTCACCTTCCACCACCGGCGTGTCTCCAAGAGGGCCCACCACGTGCCGGTGCAAACTCCAAGCCCGGGGCCCGCGACCTTGGCAGCCTCCACATCATGCAGCCACGCACCGCGGTCGCACACTTGATTCTGGGTCTTGATTTTGCAATGGCAGAGATCATATCAGTGCACACGGCATCATTGCAGGCTGCACACCCCCCCAGCTCTATAGGTGCCACTAACTCTGTGAACCGCGAGGCAACGCCAAGTGGCGGTAGGCCCGCGCTGCCCGCTGGCTCAGGCCTACACTGCAGTCCACCAGGCCGCACACTTGATTCTGGGTCTTGATATTGCAATGGCAGAGACCATATCAGTGCACACGGCATCATCGCAGGCTGCACACCCGCTCAGCACTTTAGGTGCCCCTACCTCAGTGCACAGAAAGTCACCGTCCCGTGGCGGTAGGCCCGTGCCGGCCGCAGTGTAACCGGTGCCACCGACTCCGTGCAACGCAAGTCATGGACCCTATATGATTGAGTCTCGTCATATGCCAGGCGGACGCAGCCATGTCACCTCCGGCAGTGGGGAAGAACTGGGACACGTAGCGTCATCGTCCCCCCCCTTTATACGTAAGCCGAGTGGGCTGGCTCGGCGTACGCGAAGCCAGCGTAGGATTGTGAACAATTATCCCTGGCCTCTGGGCGTGGTTCATATCTGGGCTGCACAGGAAACCAACTGATGCGTGTGTCTCTGTTGCTGTGTCTGCGCCACACGGCCCGCAATCGACAATGTTGCAATGTTGCATGCAGCCGGAGGGCGTCCGCGCACGAAGGGATTGTACAAGGAGCGCAAGGCCGCTCGGGGTCTTGGCTCATACATGTCAACTGTTGTGTGTTCCTCGCTTTTGGTGCACCATAAGCCCAAGGCCTAGCCTCAATTGCAGCGCGAAAGCCACATCACATTCCCAGGATACAAGCAGTAGTCAGACTAACATTAGGGATGAAAGCCCCTTTGTCTCAATACAGAAGGCGGAAGGACATCTGCACCTCCGACCTTGGAATTGCATGCGGCAGGCACCCCCTGAGAGAGATACCATGGCAGATGATGACGACTCCCACACTACACACAGCGCTAATGAAAGATCAACGTATCCACACCCAGAAGTCCTTGCTCGAGGTACTCCTGCATGGAATGGCCTTGACACTTACGTACAGGACAACCCATACGTCCAAACTTTGCACACTCATACGACTCATTGCTCCGAGCTGTGGCATATCATCCACATAACAGCCGCAGGTCAGAAGAGTGCCGGTTCTACGAGAGCGAACAACGCAATGTCAGAACATCCCGGGCACATGCACAACCCCTGTCACGTGGAACTGTACCGTGACCGAATGCTGCAGTTGTTGGGGGCACTGCCACTGGCAGTGTTGCGCATCAGTTACCGTCTGAGCTTCCGTCTTGCGTACGTCACCTGCGTCCAGCCCTGGTTCCACTGTCGATCATGCATATTCGAGTGGCCCATGGATGTCTGCCTATCCAACACAACGGTAGCTGAACTGGATTTTGACATGCGTGTGCGCCCCCTGTTGGACCACGACCAGGAGTGTAACCGTGATACCCGTTCATGGGATGCCTTGGTATTTGGCGTATGTGCTGGCAGTTTGGCATGTGAGATTGCACAATTCCTCGTGTGCAGTGACCACATGGAAGCGCTCCCCTATTGGGCTGTGTTGCGGATTGGTGAAACTGCATGGACGGAGCACATCTGTCCGGACCAGCTAATGGATTGGCTCGCCCCCGTGTTTGTTGAAGTCGACAACGACGTACTCTTGGAACTGATTGCCCATGAAGCTGCGCTCGCTTTCATGGACGAGTAACTACGTTCCTGCAGCCACAAAAGATTGTAACCCATAGCACAGGTCCCAACACCCTTTTGCATCTTGGAGAAATGGACACATATCCCACCATAACAGTGAACATGGCTGCATTCGCCTGGACTCAGAATGCATGTGCGTGCAACACTGCGGGTTGACACACACCTGTGCAAGGTGAGTGGACAGCGGCGCCTGGCAACGTTCCTCAACCTGACACACCGCTGGAGGGAGAGTACACACATGGCAATGTAGCACTACATGTGACCTTGTTGGACTCCTTCACCTGCTCACTGTCAGCAGAGCAGACAGTCAGCGCAGTCCGGTGGTACAGGACTATGCAGATCCCATGGGCTGTGAGTGGTGTCCCCTGACACGGTGCAATGAGCATTTGCCAAACACCACATGACTCGTCCAGCAAGGCAAGGTGGGCTGAGACCGTTGGCATCCGTAATGATTGGTGTTCATTTGTGCCTCCCCATGTCTTGCACCCCTACATGTTCCTTTGCTGCCTGTTAGTGTATGATGAATTGGTCTGCATGTTGTGGCCCTTGTCTTGCCCGTACTGACACGCACATGCTAATAAAGTGTACGCAACTTCACTGGTGTTCAACTGTGATGAGTGTTGATTAGCATGCCAAGTCGTGTGCCTCAATGAGCATTGTCCGTACACAGGGAGGGACTGACTGACGCATTTCACTTAGGGGTGAGTCCCTATTGCCAGCTCCACCTCTGTGAGCCAGACATTGTGGTTGGGAGAGTTGCTGGTAGACCTGTGCGCTTACGTGTCTTCAGCAATGTGAGTATGGTGTCCAACTTCTTGCCATGTGGATCAATGTGTTCCATCAAACCAGGCTGTGTCCACACAGTTGAGGGTGTGTAGGTATGCGAAGAGATGTTCTGTTGTCACATGTGATGTGGGACACTACTTTACTTTAGGCCTCCTACCGACTTTGACATTTTTGAAAACACAGCCCTATTTAATACATGGACGTGGGGCTACGTTGGGGGGTTGCGAGATTGTTGTTCATGATCAATGAGGCCACAGCTAGTTCACACCTTCACAGTCATCTAATTGGCCATGTGTGTCACGGTCAAACATGCGCATTGATGTCATTTCCCAGGGTGTACCTTTTTGTGCAATCAATGTCCCTACAGTCATCCATACTGTTATACTTGATTGAACATAGACATGACACATCTGTGTGATTTGGAATGTTTTATTCACATTCTGTGGAGTGTCGGAGCTGGAGCAGTACATGGCCATGCACACCCCACATTACATGGTTGCCCAGTGGAGGGCCAAACAGAGTCCTTTAGGGAATGACAAGTTCATCGGTAGAGGAAGGGTTGAGTCCGCAGCCTGTTTGATGTGTCATTGGTAACCAGAGCAGATATGGCAGTCCATGTGGGGGTCCAGGTGAATGTCGCAGAGTGTTTCGGGGGACAGTGGAAGGTGTTGTACCAGGGCATGATGCAGAGGGCTGTACCAAGCAGAAACAGGCCATATGGCGGGGGATGGATGCTACAACGTCCTTTCTGACACAGAGTCATTACCATCCACATCTTCGTCCTCTGATATGTCTTCTGTGTCAGGTGTGCTAGGTGTGTGTGGTGGTATGGCTGCATCACTGTGTGCCACTGACACATCAGGGGGCGGAGGTGGTATGGCTGCATCACTGTGTGCCACTGACACATCAGGGGGCGGAGGTGGTATGGCTCATCACTGTGTGCCACTGACACATCAGGGGGCGGAGATGTGTGTGTCGAAGTTCCTGCAGCAGTCATCTGGGACAGGCTCTGTGGCAGCAATGGCAAGATGAGGATCTGCAGGGCATGGAAGATCCCAGCTACATCTCGCTGGTGTTCAGCCGTGGCAGCCATCCTTGCTGCCTGCATCCGCTCCATGTTCTCCATTGTCCTCCGCATCTGTGCCAACTCTGTGCTGTCGTCGCTGGAGCCTGTCTGACTGGACAGTTCTTGTATCCGAGTAATGGCTCCAGCGAGGTCAGCCAAGGATTGTTGAAGGGCATGGAGCGGACTGTGGGTGTCCGTTAGGGACTGTAAGTGGTCCCTGATGGGACTAAGACACCCACGTATGGCATCTAGTTTGGCTGCCATGAGGTCGAAGTCCAGCCGCACCTGTTCAGCCAGCCCCCTCTGGCAGTCTGACACACAGCGTTGGAATACCATGTGTTCTTCGGTGAGGTGCTGGGAGCCAGCCGTGGTGGTGGGTGCTTCCTGCTGTGTGGTCTGTGCAGGGGGTGGGATCACCTCGATGCAGCTGGGCTGCCCTGCTCCTGGAGGTGGGGTGCGGAGGCTGTCCATGAGCCGTTGGAGGGTGTCGGAGCAGATGGCCAGGGGGTCCTCCTCATCATCACTGAAGAGATGTCTGGTCTGCTCTGCAGGAGGTGTTGATTGTCCCTCTGCAATGTGAAGGGGAGATGCAGGTTAACAGTGTGTTCCATGTCTGTGCACGCATTGTACATGTTTACATTCAGACTGTATGACAATGTACATTGTGACTGTTTTGGAGGAGCTGGGTGTTTGATGGGAGACAGTGGACATTTCGACTACATGACGGATGTGAGGTTGTACTCGTACATTATCATCTGACAGTTTCCTGCTATGCCTGATGTGATTGGCCAGTTTCTACGCACATGCGGCACCAGTTGTGTCCTCTGTTCTGTGGTGTAAGTGTGGCACTTTGTACCACATTGTCGTCAATGTTGATGTGCTGTGATTGCTATGTGTGTGTGCTGCATTGTGGGAGAGTCGCCCCTGCAGCTCTGATTTAGCGGCCCCTTATCCCTTTGAGGCGGTGTGCCTTTGACTTGTGTGCTTTTACGGTGCTGAGATGTTGGCGACTTGGGTCATTTGTGCTCTTGGACGGATTATGGACTCTTGTGCATTGTTTGTCTGCAGATGTGTTGTTGACGTCAGGGGTTGTATGTGCACGTGGATGTGTCAGAGTGTGACCTGCTCCTTTGAGGATGTTATCCACGTTGGGCCACCTCAGTGTTGTGTCATGCACCATGTCATGCATTTTGACTGCAGCCATGCTATTGGTCATGCAGTGTCACTTGCATTGTCAGTGTGGCTCACAGAGCCGCTGCTTTGCTGTGTTCAGCACATGTGCATGGGTTGGTTGTGAGATTGGTGATGGGGTGGGGGCATTTGTGCACATGGTGAACGGGGGCCTACTTGGTGTTTCTATGTGTGCTGCAGTGTGCCAAGGCCATCAGGGACATGTTCCACAGTCATTGTGGGTGTGCAGTGTGCTACACATAATTGTGCATGTGTGCCATTGTGCCCATCTCCCCCCGTCCCCTCAGTCCCTGGTCGTTACTCACCATGTTGCTGTTGGGTCAGGTCATATCGAGCAGTGTCCGGACCCCCGACTCCTTGCACCGTCTCCGCACTGATGACTGTGGCCACCATTTCCCCCAGCTCATCCAGCTTCTCCTGTGGTGCAGGACTCCCACCTCCAGTCGCCGTTGCTGCCTTCCGGTTGGCAGCGAGTTTATGCTTGGTTTGGCTTTTCACATCATGCCAGCGCCTCTTGACCTCCTCCATTGACCTCCTCAACACTCCGACTGCATTCACGTGGTTCACGATGGACTGCCATATTTCCGTTTGTGTTGCCGATGACACAGTGGAGGTGACGAACAGTTGTTGGAAGTGTTCTGTCACCTCCGTGACGATGATCCGGTTTTCCTGGGGACTGAACCCCGTCTTCCTCTTCTCCTTCCCCTTACCCGGCCCCGGGGTTCCGGGCTGGTCGTCTGTGGGTCTTGTGGGGTTTGCGTTGTCCTCTGCACTCGGTCCGGGTGCGTCCATGGTGCTACACAGTTACATTTTTTTCTTCTCTGCTTTTATAGTGCATTCTCACGCATGGCGCGTGGGAATCGCAGGCCTGTCGCTGGTTATCGCTGATTTTTGTATCGCCATTGGGGACATCGCCACTTTTTTCGCGTTCGTGTTTCGCATTTTTTCGGCGTCGCGTACATTTTAACGCGGGCATTTGTCGCGTTTTCGTGAGATTATCGCATGGTGCCGCCGGGTTGAGAATACTGCGTTAACACGATGTTATTGTCCCGCGATAGACTGCGATGTGAGAAGTTGCGTTAAGCGAATTTGGCGATAGTTAACACACGTTCTTGAGAATATCCCCCAAGGTGTAGTGCATGTTTGAGGAGCTGTTTCTTTTTCTTTGCCTTCGGAAGTTTTCCTTTATTCTGTTACTTGAAGTTTAGTTTTCACATTACAAATACAACTCCCAGGACGCAAAGAAAACAAGCAGTGGCAAAGTCAATAGGTCTCGCTTTTAGGAACTATTGATTTTACTAATGGTTTTAGCTATGCTGTGCAGCATCCCCGATGGTGTGCAGCATGGCTAACAAAAGAGACAAAAATTCCTCATTTTGTAGGCGCACGCACAAAGCATGCGCAGGCCTAAAAAATTACGCAAATGTTTTTGTTTCCATTTTGTTTACCGATTCGAGTTACATTGGTAGCCAAAATTTAAAAAAAGTAGTGCAGATCAGAGGAGGGAAGAAACACGAGTAGGATAAGCAACAGGAGGGTGAGGGGTAGCAACAGGAGGGCGAGGGGAAGAAACAGGAGGGTGAGGGGCGAGAATAAGCAACAGGAGGGCTAGGGGAAGCAACAGGAGGGCGAAGGGAAGCAATAGGAGGGCGAGGGGGAGCAACAGGAGGGTGAGGGGAAGCAACAGGAGGGTGAGGGGAAGCAACAGGAGGCTGAGGGGAAGAAACAGGAGGGCGAGGGGAAGCAACTAGAGGGCGAGGGGAAGCAATAGGAGGGTGAGGGGCGAGAGTAAGCAACAGTAGGGTGAGGGGAAGCAACTAGAGGGTGAGGGGCGAGAGTAAGCAACAGGAGGGTGAGGGGAAGCAACAGGAGGGTGAGGGGAAGCAACAGGAGGGTGAGGGGAGAGAGTAAGCAACAGGAGGGTGAGGGGCAGCAACAGGAGGGCGAGGGGAAGCAACAGGAGGGCGAAGGGAAGCAACAGGAGGGCGAGGGGAAGCAGCAGGAGGGTGAGGGGAAGCAACAGGAGGGTGAGGGGAAGCAACTAGAGCGTGAGGGGCGAGAGTAAGCAACAGGAGGGTGAGGGGAAGCCACAGGAGGGTGAGGGGAAGCAACAGGAGGGTGAGGGGAAGCAACAGGAGGGCGAGGGGAAGAAACAGGCAGGCGAGGGGAAGAAACAGGCAGGCGAGGGGAAGAAACAGGAAGGTGAGGGGAAGCAACAGGAGGGTGAGGGGAAGCAACAGGAGGGTGAGGGAAAGCAACAGGAGGGTGAGGGGAAGAAACAGGAAGGCGAGGGGAAGAAACAGGAGGGTGAGGGGAAGCAACAGGAGGGTGAGGGGAAGCAACAAGGGTGAGGGGAAGCAACAGGAGGGTGAGGGGAAGTTACAGGAGAGCGAGGGGAAGCAACTAGAGGGCGAGGGGAAGCAACAGGAGGGTGAGAGGAAGCAACTAGAGGGCGAGGGAAAGCAACAGGAGGGTGAGGGGAAGCAACTAGAGGGTGAGGGGCGAGAGTAAGCAACAGGAGGGTGAGGGGAAGAAACAGGAGGGTGAGGGGAGGCAACAGGAGGGCGAGGGGAAGCAACAGGAAGGCGAGGGGAAGCAACAGGAGGGCGAGGGGAAGCAACTAGAGGGCGAGGGGAAGCAATAGGAGGGTGAGGGGCAAGAGTAAGCAACAGTAGGGTGAGGGGGAAGCAACAGGAGGGCGAGGGGAAGCAACAGGAGGGAGGGGAAGCAACAGGAGGGCGAGGGGAAGCAACAGGAGGGCGAGGGGAAGCAACAGGAGGGCGAGGCGAAGCAACAGGAGGGTGAGGGGCGAGAGTAAGCAACAGGCGGGTGAAGGGAAGCAACAGGAGGGTGAAGGGAAGCAACAGGAGGGCGCGGGGAAGCAACAGGAGGGCGAGGGGAAGCAACTAGAGGGCGAGGGGAAGCAACTAGAGGGCGAGGGGAAGCAATAGGAGGGTGAGGGGCAAGAGTAAGCAACAGTAGGGTGAGGGGAAGCAACAGGAGGGCGAGGGGAAGCAACAGGAGGGAGGGGAAGCAACAGGAGGGCGAGGCGAAGCAACAGGAGGGTGAGGGGCGAGAGTAAGCAACAGGAGGTGAGGGGAAGAAACAGGAGGGTGAGGGGAAGAAACGAGGGTGAGGGGAAGCAACAGGCGAGGGGAAGAAACAGGACGGTGAGGGGAAGCAACAGGAGGGTGAGGGGAAGCAACAGGAGGGTGAGGGGAAGCAACAGGAAGGTGAGGGGAAGAAACAGGAGGGTGAGGGGAAGCAACAGGAGGGTGAGGGGAAGCAACAGGAGGGTGAGGGGAAGCAACAAGGGTGAGGGGAAGCAACAGGAGGGTGAGGGGAAGTTACAGGAGGGTGAGGGGAAGTTACAGGAGGGTGAGGGGAAGTTACAGGAGGGCGAGGGGAAGCAACTAGAGGGCGAGGGGAAGCAACTAGAGGGCGAGGGGAAGCAACAGGAGGGCGAGGGGCGAGAGTAAGCAACAGGAGGGTGAGGGGAAGAAACAGGAGGGTGAGGGGAGGCAACAGGAGGGTGAGGGGAAGCAACAGGAGGGTGAGGGGTGAGAGTAAGCAACAGGAGGGTGAGGGGAAGCAACAGGAGGGTGAGGGGTGAGAGTAAGCAACAGGAGGGTGAGGGGAAGCAACAGGAGGGTGAGGGGAAGCAACAGGAGGGTGAGGGGAAGCAACGGGGTGAGGGGAAGCAACGGGGTGAGGGGAAGCAACAGGAGGGTGAGGGGAAGCAACAGGAGGGTGAGGGGAAGCAACAGGTGGGCGAGGAGAAGCAACAGGAGGGCGAGGGGAATCAACAGGAGGGCGAGGGGAATCAACAGGAGGGTGAGGGGAAGCAACAGGAGGGTGAGGGGAAGCAACAGGAGGGTGAGGGGAAGAAACAGGAGGGTGAGGGGTGAGAGTAAGCAACAGGAGGTTGAGGGGAAGCAACAGGAGGGTGAGGGGAAGCAACAGGAGGGTGAGGGGAAGCAATGGGGTGAGGGGAAGCAACAGGAGGGTGAGGGGAAGCAACAGGAGGGTGAGGGGAAGCAACAGGAGGGCGAGGAGAAGCAACAGGAGGGCGAGGGGAATCAACAGGAGGGTGAGGGGAAGCAACAGGAGGGTGAGGGGAAGCAACAGGAGGGTGAGGGGAAGCAACAGGAGGGTGAGGGGAAGAAACAGGAGGGTGAGGGGAAGAAACAGGAGGGTGGGGAAGCAACAGGAGGGCGAGGGGAAGCAACAGGAGGGCGAGGGGAAGCAACAGGAGGGCGAGGGGAAGCAACTAGAGGGTGAGGGGAAGCAACTGGAGGGCGAGGGGAAGCAACTGGAGGGCGAGGGGAAGCAACTGGAGGGCGAGGGGAAGCAACTAGAGGGCGAAGGGAAGCAACAGGAGGGTGAGGGGCGAGGGGAAGCAGGAGGGTGAGGGGAAGCAACAGGAGGGTGAGGGGAAGCAACAGGAAGTTGAGGGGAAGCAACTAGAGGGCGAGGGGAAGCAACTGGAGGGCGAGGGGAAGCAACTAGAGGGCGAGGGGAAGAAACAGGAGGGTGAGGGGAAGCAACAGGAGGGTGAGAGGCGAGAGTAAGCAACAGGAGGGTGAGGGGAAGCAACTAGAGGGCGAAGGGAAGCAACAGGAGGGCGAGGGGAAGCAACAGGAGGGCGAGGAGAAGCAACAGGAGGGCGAGGAGAAGCAACAGGAGGGTGAGGGGAAGCAACAGGAGGGTGAGGGGAAGCAACAGGAGGGTGAGGGGAAGCAACAGGAGGGTGAGGGGAAGCAACAGGAAGTTGAGGGGAAGCAACTAGAGGGCGAGGGGAAGCAACTAGAGGGAGAAGGGAAGCAACAGGAGGGTGAGGGGTGAGGGAAGCAACAGGAGGGTGAGGGGCGAGGGAAGCAACAGGAGGGTGAGGGGAAGCAAAGCAACAGGAGGGTGAGGGAAAGCAACAGGAGGTTGAGGGGAAGCAACAGGAGGTCGAGGGGAAGCAACAGGAGGGTGAGGGGAAGCAACAGGAGGGTGAGGGGAAGCAACAGGAGGGTTAGGGGTGAGGGGAAGCAACAGGAGGGTGAGGGGACGAAACAGGAGGGTGAGGGGACCCAACAGGAGGGTGAGGGGACGCAACAGGAGGGTGAGGGGACGCAACAGGAGGGTGAGGGGACGCAACAGGAGGGCGAGGAGAAGGAACAGGAGGGCGAGGAGAAGGAACAGGAGGGCGAGGAGAAGGAACAGGAGGGTGATGGGGAAGGAACATGTGGGCGAGGGGAATGAACACGGGGGCGAGGGGAAGGAATATGGGGGCATGTGTGGAGGAAGCAAAACAGGGTGTGGGGAGGGAAACAAAAGAGAGCGAGGAGCGCGGAGTCGGAGAAGTAATCTGAGGAGAAAGCACAACATGGAGCTGGGGTGAGCAGCACACAGTCGAGAAAGAAATGCATGGTGGAGAAGCACACAAGGGTGAGTGCATCATGGAGGAGAACAAAAAGAGCAACACAAGTGTGGCAGGGGTTAAATTATGCAAGTGAGACAGCTAGGACACACATGCACTCGTGTAGTGCTTAAACAAAAAGAAAAAAGTAGTGCCTGAAAAGTGAGCACTGGAAGGACAAAAGTAATACGTCCAGGCTGCAGGGGAGGGATCAACGCATGAAGCAAAGGTAAACCCCACTGAAGCTAACAAAAAAGAAGCAAGCAAATGAGAGGGACCATGAAGCCAACCAATGAAAAGCAGTGGGCGGGCTGTTAGCTCACTGCTAGCTGACAATACGTCTCACAATCAACAGCCCATGCCGGGTCTAGTTGGCGAGACATATAAACAGCAGAGGATGAGCTGCCTAATCCATGGGGACATCATGACGATTCTGTAAACTAAGCCATAGCACACAAAGTACGTCAGGCTACGTGAAGATAATGCAAAACCTCTGTCCTGATAGTATGTGTAAGTATTCACAACATACAATACATGAGGCAAAGCATACATGCGTTGCCCTCTTTCAATAATAATTAAAAAACGAAACGAACAGTGTAATTAATTCTGAAGAGGCCAGCCAGACTCAAACCAAATTCTCTGTTCCCTTGGCAGTGCCCATTTCCTATTTTCACTGGACTCAGCTTAGCATCATAACGGAAGTTGTCCTCTTTTGTGACAGAAAACCCCTGATTCTCAAGTTGGGGTGCTCCATTCAGGGGTGTTACCCCCTCCCGGATAGATTATTATGGAACCCATGGTTTCACGTTGACATTCGGTGTATTATTGATACCCCGGGATGGCACATTCTACACTGGCTCAGTCCACACCTGTCTTGGATATTGTACGGTCATGATAACTTCACACTGAGTTTTCGCTAGGTTGTATGCCAGCCTATCCGCTGCGTCATTTAAAATACCCAGAATGCTTCTGCCCACTTGTTATCAGCCAATGGGAACCGAGCACATATTAAATTCGTGTCTACTCCAGCTCTAGAGCGCCTTATGGATCTGGATGACCACACCAGTGCAATGAAGCGCTATACGTAAGTCTGAATGTGATAACTTTGGATAGGCCGGCCAATAAGAATGGTGCAGTTTCTCACCGTCTGATACAAATCTCCCAGGTTCCCAAAAAACAGCGTGGCTAGTTACTGCCAGAGAGTTCTCGCCAGCTGTTGTCAAGAAGCCCCCAGATTATTAACAAGCCCTTTTTGAAACACTTATTATTAACATACCATGACATAATGATGTGGTTTGGCATAAAATATCCACAAACTGTATTTGAAGAGTCACTCTAAGATTGCGTTATGTGCACTTTTTAATTCTATAGTGTAGATTATCATAAATAAATGTGTTATTCTCGGGCCATGTTACATTATTATTGTTATTTTCATTTTTGAAGTGAACATACACTGGAGCATCTTGGTACAAGGAAACATCTGTTACTCACAACTGAAAAACAGGGCAATGATTAACAGAATAAATACGTGTTCAAAGCTCACTTAAAAAGATCAAAGCGGACGATGGACCAAAACAGGAAGCTTCGAAGCCACAGTGCACGATCTTTCGGTTTCCCGCGGATTTACTCATCGGATGATTTAGTGCACTCATCCGAATTCCGAAAACCAAGAGTTTAGGGCATTTTAAACACAACTGACATAGCGCCAACCCTCTCTTTGGGTTTGCAGCGGACGTACAATTTTGTTAAGCTCCTAAATGAAGATTTAGCTGATAGTCACTTATTTTGGATACGATTCGCATTTGCACTGCCGGAAACCTGAAGCAGGTGCATTAATGGAGAAAGGTGAAAAATATTCGTTGTATTGATAATGACTGATATAACTGAGTTGATGGCGCCACCTAGCAAGTTCCAGTGGAAATACAGCTCCAGAAGCTATAGTAAAGTGGTGCCAAACATCCTAGAACCTTTTGTGATGCGATAATAGTAATAATTCTATCAATAATGAAAAGTGCTGGATTGAGAGCGATGTAGTAAACGAGAGGGGGGAGGGGAGGCAGTCCCCTCGCTGGAATCCAGGGGCAGCTGTTCTCTAGTTCATATTCTCAGAATCTACCAGAAGCATAATTCCCTTGATTATTAAAGACCTGCCACTTACAGTGCCAAGAAGCCCTTCAGTTTGCTGTGCGCGCTATATAAATGGCCAGTATATTTTGTAGATTGGGGGCTGTATCTGTATGCATCTGAAGCGGATGTTGTTGATGCGTTTGCATCACGTCTCCATCATAGTGATGTATTGAAGCGTGGAATGGGGCAAGTAATCTGGCATTTGAAAGGAGACGACAGGAGCAGTTGGCTAAGCATCTCGGCGCTATATTCGTTGTTTTTTTAAATCCTATGTAATTTGACCTTTTTAGGAATATGGTGTTGCATATGCATGACGATTTGTTTGTTTGTTACGGAACAGCCGAAGATAACATGTGTTTTGCAATGTTTTGACGTTCCTGGCACGCTTAAAATCACAGCCCCCTCCATCTACCTACAGGTGTGCAGTTTTCCCCAGATTGCCCCCTGTTTTTCCTATCACTCCCATTTATCACTTCTATCACCTTTTTCTTTTCCCGTCGCTTTTTCCAGTCACTCTTTTTTACTTCAGTAATCACCTTCCTCTCTCTCTTTCTAAGCATCTCTCAATTCGTTAAGGACTTGATGTTCCCCTTTATTTCTCAGCAGCACCCCTAAGCTGCCAGACCCTATGCCTCTCAGGCACCACCCCTAAAATATGTATTGTCAGTGGCCTAATCCATTTACTTGTGAGCATCCCCTGCATCTGCCCCACCCTTTACTTGTCAGTGATCCCACCCAACACATAAATGTAAATGTAAATCCGTATTTGTAAGGCGCGAACTACTCACCCTTACGGGTCTCAAGGCGCTGGGGGCCGTCGTGGAAATTAAGTGAGCTATTGCCCAGAGTCACATGGTGCTGAGCTGAGCTGCCCGGAGCCGGGGATCGAACCGTGAGCCCTGTGCTCCAAAGTCAGCTGCCCTGGCCGCTGCACCACACCTCTCCACACACATGCCACGCCCCTGTGCTCCTCAGGAGCTCCACCCAACACTTGCCACGCCCCTGTGCTCCTCAGGAGCTCCACCCAACACTTGCCACGCCCCTGTGCTCTCAGTAGCTCCACCCAACACTTGCCACGCCCCTGTGCTACTCAGGAGCTCCACCCAACACTTGCCACGCCCCTGTGCTCTGAGTAGCTCCACCCAACACTTGCCACGCCCCTGTCCTACTCAGGAGCTCCACCCCAACACTTGCCACGCCCCTGTGCTCCTCAGAAGCTCCACCCAACACTTGCCACGCCCCTGTGCTACTCATTAGCTCCGCCCAACACTTGCCACGCCCCTGTGCTCTCAGGAGCTCCACCCAACACTTGCCACGCTCCTGTGCTCTCAGTAGCTCCACCCAACACTTGCCACGCCCCTGTGCTCCTCAGGAGCTCCACCCAATACATGCCACTCCCCAGTGCTAAGTGTCACTACCCAACACTTGCCACGCCCCTGTGCTCCTCAGTAGCTCCACCCAACACTTGCCACGCCCCTGTGCTCCTCAGGAGCTCCACCCAACACTTGCCACGCCCCTGTGCTTCTCAGTAACTCCACCCAGCACTTGCCACGCCCCTGTGCTCTCAGTAGCTCCACCCAACACTTGCCACGCCCTGATTACTTTGGTAATCCTCATTACTCTTAGTCCTACTCGTCCTCGGCCCAGTCATGAGTAGTATGACTGGGCCGAGGATGAGGACCTAGAGGTAATGCCCCTGTGCTTCACACTAGCTCTACCCAATACATGCCACGCCCCAGTGCTAAGTGTCACTACCCAACACTTGCCACGCCCCTGTGCTCCTCAGTAGCTCCACCCAACACCTGCCACGCCCCTGTGCTCCTCAGTAGCTCCACCCAGCACTTGCCACGCCCCTGTGCTCCTCAATTAGCTCCACCCAACACTTGCCACGCCCCTGTGCTGCTCAGGAGCTCCACCCAATACATGCCACGCCCCAGTGCTGTGTCACTACCCAACACTTGCCACGCCCCTGTGCTCCTCAGTAACTCCACCCAACACTTGCCACGCCCCTGTGCTCCTCAGTAGCTCCACCCAACACTTGCCACGCCCTTGTACTCCTCAGTAGCTCCACCCAACACTTGCCACGCCCCTGTGCTCCTCAGGAGCTCCACCCAACACCTGCCACGCCCTGATTACTTTGGTAATCCTCATTACTCTTAGTCCTACTCGTCCTCGGCCCAGTCATGAGTAGTATGACTGGGCCGAGGATGAGGACCTAGAGGTAATGCCCTGTGCTTCACACTAGCTCCACCCAATACATGCCACGCCCCAGTGCTAAGTGTCACTACCCAACACTTGCCACGCCCCTGTGCTCCTCAGTAGCTCCACCCAACACCTGCCACGCCCCTGTGCTCCTCAGTAGCTCCACCCAACACTTGCCACGCCCCTGTGCTCCTCAATTAGCTCCACCCAACACTTGCCACGCCCCTGTGCTGCTCAGGAGCTCCACCCAATACATGCCACGCCCAGTGCTAAGTGTCACTACCCAACACTTGCCACGCCCCTGTGCTCCTCAGTAGCTCCACCCAACACTTGCCACGCCCCTGTGCTCCTCAGTAGCTCCACCCAACACTTGCCACGCCCCTGTGCTCCTCAGTAGCTCCACCCAACACTTGCCACGCCCCTGTGCTCTCAGTAGCACCACCCAACACCTGCCACGCACCTGTGCTCCTCAGTAGCTCTACCTAACACCTGCCACGCCCCAGTGCTCTTCAGTAGCTCCACCCAACACCTGCCATGCCCTGATTACTTTGGTAATCCTCATTACTCTTAGTCCTACTCGTCCTCGGCCCAGTCATAAGTAGTATGACTGGGCCGAGGACGAGGACCTAGAGGTAATGCCCGTGCTTCACACTAGCTCCACCCAATACATGCCACGCCCCAGTGCTTAGTGTCACTACCTACCACTTGCCACGCCCCTGTGCTCCTCAGTAGCTCCACCCAACACTTGCCACGCCCCTGTGCTCCTCAATTAGCTCCACCCAACACTTGCCACTCCCCTGTGCTGCTCAGGAGCTCCACCTCGACAGTTGGCATGCCCCTGATCTACTATTAGCTCCACCCAACTACTGCTACCACTATCTCCACCCAACACATGCCACACCCCTGTGCTCCTCAGGAGCTCCACTCAACACTTGCCACGCTCATGTGCTCCTCACTATCTCCACCCAACACATGCCACGCCCCTGTGCTCAGTAGCTCCACCCAACACTTGCCACGCTCCAGTGCTCCTCACTATCTCCACCCAACACATGCCACGCCCCTGTGCTCAGTAGCTCCACCCAACACTTGCCACGCTCCTGTGCTCCTCACTAGCTCCACCCAACACATGCTACGCCCCTGTGCTCAGTAGCTCCACCCAACACATGCCACGCCCCTGTGCTCACTAGCTCTACCCAACACCTGCCACGCTCCTGTGCTCCTCACTAGCTCCACCCAACACATGCCACGCCCCTGTGCTCAGTAGCTCTACCCAACACATGCCACGCCCCTGTGCTCAGTAGCTCTACCCAACACTTGCCACGTCCCTGTACTGCTCAGTAACTCCACCTCGACAGATGGCATGCCCCTGATCTACTATTAGCTCCACCCAACTACTGCTAAGCTACTGTACAGCTCCATAGACCTATCCCAACCAATGTACTTCTCCTCACCACGCTTACCCCATGCCAGTGCTTTCTTTGTGATGGTGTTTGCCGGTGCTGGGCCCCGGCACTTGCTTCATGACACCAGCACATATTTAGGATAGTCCACCACATGGTGGAACGGTCTGTCTATTTCCAAACAACAGCTGATTATTTACCATTGCAAGAAACATAAACAAATAATAATACCAGCTCCACCAGGCTATTCTTACAGCTGTGGGTGGGCAGGAATAGTCCAAATTGTGACGTTTGCAGGAGTGTGATGGTAAGTAGGTACGGTTGGTTTTAGCATTTGACAAGGAGGGTGGGGGGTGGAAGCCTCAGTGGCCGCCTGAGAAACATCTTAGGCCTTGGCACTTACTTTTCCACAAATTAAGCACTGCCACACGCTTTCCCTTTAAACCAAACCCAACACTTGCCACCCCCTCCCCCCTAAAATGTTCAGAACCCCCTCTTAATGCCTGCCATGTCCCTAGGCTGCTTAGTCACCACACCCAAAATCTGAAGTTTCAGGAACCCCACCCAGCACGTGCCTAATCACATTACTTCTACAACTCACAACACGCCCCACACTTTCCTCTGACAATATCCATCACTTGCCCTCCTTTTAGATCTCTGTAATCCCACCCTTTCCTTCCCCCACGCTTTATTATTCAATGACCCCACCCATTTACTGCTCAGTGCCCCAACAAGTGGTCCTCATCTTCCTTTTCAGTAACCCCACCCATTGCTTTCCCAACCCTTTACTTTTTAGTACTCCCACTGCACATATGCTCCATCTTTCACATTTCAGGAACCCCGTCGACATTTGCCCATCCTTGACTTCTCAGCAAGACGCTTGGACCTCTACAAAAGTGTGGCTAACATAAGACTCCTATTTTAAGGTCCCTTGAAATGTCTGACCCTCACTTTTAAGATGTTTTATTGCTTCTGTTCAATAAAAAATGTGTCCTGAGGGGAAGACAAATCAACAGAATAGGTTTGAACCAGACCTTCCTACATGTGAAACTGAAATACCGTCAGAGTCCTCTTGCGTAGCGCCTAGCACTTGCGGCAGCTGTATGCCCCGCCCATGTCGGGTCTTGCTCAGTTTCAAAGCACTATAAATAACGATCTTTGGTCCTCTTCCAGACCCTGAAGAATTTTAATAGTTCATGAGTTTCTCTTCAAGATGACCTATAACAACCTGTGTTTTATCCAATGTATTATGGAAGCCGGATGTACTCATTAGTTCTGCTTTGTAAAAGAATTCTTGGTGACAAAACCCCTTCTCCCCCGAAGAGAGTCCGGCCAGCTGGCTCTGCTCACTCTGTGCCATACGAGGCTGGCGTCCAGACTCTGCCAAGGCTGCTTTTAGCTCTCGCCATAGTCCGCTGTTCGTAACCCAAAAGATGGCACTTGAAACATTGCCAAGGGGCGGGCACTACCAGATCTTGGCACAGAATTTGAGGGGATAAAATCATCATTACTTTCCAGGTGGGACCTTCAGCCAATCACTTCCCCCAAACCGGCCTCGCCTCTGTGTTTCCCCAGTCTCGCCTCTGTGTTTCCCCAGTCTCATCAAGAGCTGTGCGTGTTTGAATTACGGAGGTAGTGTGTGGGCAGAGGGATGCAGACCAAAAGTCCACTCCCACTTTAAAAACTCTGTAGCCTTACACATCACAAGAGGCTACCGATGGGACCAACAGAGACACACACGTGCTCTCGTTTCTCACGCTTTCTGAAAAAGGCAAAATATTTCCATTGGACGACAGTGTGCCACGCAGGAGAGGCAAGAGATACGAGGCACCCCGGCCTTCAAGCCAGACGATGAACATAGCATGGCTGTTCAATGCACATCATATGTAATGTGTAGGTTAATGTGCATGCTTGTCTTAATTAGGACCATTTGTATTGTGCAGAAGAGAAACTGAATTGTTGATTAGTGTTATTAGATACTAAATTTAGTGATGCTCATTGTATTTTAGAATGAATGTTGACTTAGCACTGCCGAGATTCAAACTTATGCCATGCAGGTGTCTTGCAGATCTCTGCAGCAGGTGCATAACCCACCAACTTGGTATTTACCAGAAGACCAAATGTTTTCCTGCTCTACCCATGATCACTGGGCCTATTTTTCTTTTTTTTGCAGTTTTATGGAGCACAAACTTTGGCCAAAGAGCATTGGAGCACTTTGCATGAGCACCAGTTACATTACACAAGGTCAGATTTTTTTTTTTTTTTAGGCACAGGAGGTTGAGCGCACATCGAGACTCAAACCTGGTGTTCAGTTCCAAATTCATTCACTCTGGCTGTTTGCCACATCTCCTCCCCTAGACACAGTTTAGTCAATGGTACACACTTAATAAATACATAAATATACTTGGCCACCACACACAGCTGATAAAGTAGTTTAATGGGTTAATGTTCCTATTATAGTAATAACATTGTGGTCGACTTTCATCCTTTTGTGAGCAATAAAATGAGTGACTATCTGGCTGGGTGACTCAGCGAGCTGAGCGTTCCCTCTGGACATCTGATGTAACCTCTGGATCTGAATTTAAAATCCTGGCAAGGCCATTGTTCCTTCTAGTTTGATATATTTAATACAATCACAATTTGTAATTGTAACAACTGTTATTTTCAGCAATTTGTAATGGCAAAATCCGCTGTACAGCGTGGTAATAGGTGGTAGTATTAGCAATGTCTTATTGTAACACCTATTATTTCTCTACAGCAGCAAATCATATATCCAGAAATGATGTACTTTTCTCTCAAGCCTGTTGTTGAGACTGGATAGGTTAAGCATCCTTCCATCTAGAAAGCAGCCTCTGCCCCCTTCCGCCAGTCCAGCCCTGACTGACATCCACTGCGTTGAAATTAGAGGTGTGCGAAATTTGGGTAATTTGCTGTAGCGTTATTACATGAAATTACCGTAAACTTACGCAAAATTACATGAAACACATCTCGTGCTCAAACATTGCCCAAACTGTCCACCTGAGTAAAAAATCTACTTGAAATGTTTGTTGACGACCCGCCCACATTAGAGGTAACGCCGCTTGCGTTCAACACTGCTGTGTGCAAATGGATCTTTAGTTTCACGCTAAAAAATTACCCAAACGGTCTCCTCGGGTCAAAAATCTATCTGGAATAGCTCTCACGTTCAAAAATTACCCAAACTGTACATCTTGCGTTAATATTTCTTTCTGAAACTACGCAATGTGGTGTAATGGCATAATCTCTAATTTCGTGTAAATTTTATGATGCAAAATTACCAAAGTTACGCCAATTAGGCCAGCGTAATTAAAATTCCACTTGAGTCTAGTTAAATTCTCAAATTGGAGTTGCTTCTTTCAAGGCCTATGAGTTAGCATTTTTAGGTGACTTGACATAGCTGACAAGTGTTCTGTCAGTGCTGAGTCGTCCTAGCTTTTAAAAGGGCCACTCAGTGTCAAGGGTAAAATAGTCCTCTGTACCCAGTCCTGCACTTCAAACAATCACCAACATTTGGCCTTCCAGAATATTACTTTCATGCAGGCAGCTTGGATTTCTGGACATATTGTTACATCATTCGCCAGCTGGCCCCCTTAAAGCAAAGGCAAGTTGCATCCCAGGACTTTTCGTTTTTCTTTTAATAGTGTAAATAAATGTACAAAAATCATGGCACGAAAAGGGCAGCTGACTAAAGAGCTGTGAG
Source organism: Calotriton arnoldi (assembly GCA_963921515.1). NCBI lineage: Eukaryota > Metazoa > Chordata > Amphibia > Caudata > Salamandridae > Calotriton > Calotriton arnoldi. Next base: position 543,863 of record CAWUFW010000441.1, read on the forward strand.
TAGCTGAAGTAGGGCACATGCATTGGCCCGCTTGTCAGCTATAAGCAGGGTCACTGGTATTCTGTGACAGAAGAGGACCAAATTATGTTTCACTGTTTACTAAATTATGGAGCAAAAACATGCAAATTGTGCAGCATAATGCAGCACATTTTATGATAGTATTACCTCATTATTTTATCACCAGGCGGACACCCAAAAACAGCAATATGCTACAGAAAAATGGCCAGGTCAACCTGTGTGAAGGACTTTCCACTGCTCAGGAACACGTGTTGCATCTTTTTTAGTAACTTTTGAACCATTTGAGCTATTTTTTTTAATTAAAATCTGCAGATTATGCGGCAGAAGATGAAGTATGTGGAAAATGCCAGAAATATATAATTATGCAGAAAACGCTGCGGCCACAAAACCGCATAATTGCAGTGGCCTTGGTGTAAGACGTCATGGGGTCATTGGATTACAACCAGTATGCTTCCTGCCTGTACTCTCTACCCGTGGTTGCCCTGTTGTTTTGAATCCAGAACAGTGCGTGCCACAAAGAACCCATCGCAGGAAGCCCCATAGTGTTTCCCATTCACACAGCAGTTTCCGGGAGAATAGGGGGCGTTCCTTAAACTTTCATGAACCATAGCACGGCCCCTCCCCCTTTTTTCAGCCTTAGATTGTCCGCATTGTTCCTTCCGCTTCTAATTAGAATTGCGAAAGAAGGGGAGGGGGCTCTTTATTGACCCTGGCGTGCACCAGCCGGGCAACAAAGATTTCTGTGTTAAAAGGCAGCTTATTGTATTTACACGCGGCCGAGTGGTGAAACCAGTTCACGGTGGCGTGACTCACCACGACGTGTGAGCAGAGCAGCAGGTTGGGTTTCAATAACTTTGAAAGGGCAGGCGGTTTGAATCCTGTGTACCTACCCAATGGCGACACAAAAGAAAGTCTGTTTACAGGTAGAAAGGAAAACTTGAACCCGAGGAGCATGTCAGTGAATTCCCACACAAGTGTGCCATCACAGACCCCTATCTCCCTAGCAACGGAATAATAATTTTAAAAAAACCTATTCGTATTACATGCCTTTGGATACCTTACGAATCCGAGCAGCCTTACATTTTTTTTTATTTTGCAGTTTTGTATAGCGCGAACTCCACCCGAAGGTACTGGAGCGCTTTACTCGAGCACCAGTTGTTACCCAAGGCCACATTCATTTTTGGTAGGCGTGGGGAGATTGCGTGATTTGCCCAGAATCACAGGATGTTGAGCCGACGCTGAAACTGGAATCTGGTTCCCCAACTCCAAAGTCGACAGCTCTGGCCGGTACGCCACATCCTGGGCTGTACCAAAAGCCTTCAGGTTTCGACTAAGTGCGTCTTCGAGAATTGTAAACAACAAATCCGTGTCAGACCGGAAGTGTTGCCTTCGCCATGTTTGTCGAGCACTGGTGTCTATGCGGACACGGGGAAATGGTTCATAATGTTCAGAGAACACGATGGGTCCGAGAAACGCTGAAGGATCTTTAAGCAGCATGTCTGTGGGTGTTTCCGGGGAAGGAGTGTGACGTTTACTTCATTCCACTGGGCAGCGCACCAGTCATTATCCGGACTTAGGCTCCGTTCTGTCGAGCGACCGTGTTAGCCAATTACGTACTTTCTTTGCAATGTTGTGCCCAGGTGGGCGTGGTTTAGTTAATCCTATTTGTTCTGAATGTTCTCAGGTGTATACAATTGGACCTCTGGCGCCTGTCTAAAGGTCAACACAACAAAGGCCGAATTCCTCCTGTTCGTTGACAACACAAAACAAACCACAGATTAAAGTTTAACTATGCAACACCAGACCTGACCATTTTTAAACATGTGTGTCTTGTGGAAGATGGGGCAGGGTCTCGATAGGGCCTTGAGACGGTTACTCTCAGACCAGACTTGGAGGGACCTCTGAGGGGGTGGCGCCATGGCGAGCTGAGCACTACCTGAGAGCCCCTCCTTTCCCAAAATAAGACATGTTGGAAAGAAAACCAAGATGGCAAGGTACCAGCCTTCCCTCCTGAAATGAAACTTTCTGTCCTTAAAACAGATCTCATTTCAACAGCCCCCCTGTCCTCCTGCCCAGCTTAGATGCTGACAACGCTTGCTCAAAGGCACTGAATGCTGTCTCGTTTCTTATCAGGGACCTGAGAAGTTCAACCCACTAGAGCATCACTGAAGAAAGTGCACAGGCTTCGCCTCACTGCATGTGCTCTCTTAAAGATGGCCTCAGGGCCACTGGAATTATGCGGCAGGAGAGGGCCAAATAATGTGGCAGGGTTGAGTAAATTATGCGGAAAGAAAAGGCAAATTATGCTGCATAATGCAGCACATTTTGCAATAGTATTACTTCATTATTTCATCATTTTTAAACTGAGTAACACTCTGTGGGCATTGGTTGACCTCATTAGTACCAGTTCAACACCCAAATATAGCAAAATAATGCAACAGAAAGGTGATCAGTCCAGCTTTGCAAAGGGCCTTCCACTGCGCAGTAACACGTGTTGTCACATTTTTAGTAACTTTTGACCCGTTTGAGCTAGAAACAACATTTTTTTGTTAAAATCTGAAGATTATGTAGCATGTGATGGATGGAAATGTGGCAAATCTATAATTTTGCAAAAATTGCAGTTGCCACACAATTTTATAAATCAAGTGGTCCTGGATATAATGCATAGCTGACAAGGCCACCTGAAATAATGCTCCTCCAAACCTGACCGAGACACAACCACCTCAGACATCCTCCACAAACCAGGAGTCAGGACATTGCCAGGCTGGAGATGAAGAAATGTAGCAAGGGCAAACCAGAAGGGAGGCCTTCTCCATCCACACATCGAAGACCTGGAACAATAACCTGAGATGAAGAAATGTAGCAAAGACAAACCAGAAGGGAGGCCTTCTCCATCCACACATCGAAGACCTGGAACAATAACCTGAGATGAAGAAATGTAGCAAAGACAAACCAGAAGGGAGGCCTTCTCCATCCACACATCGAAGACCTGGAACAATAACCTGAGATGAAGAAATGTAGCAAAGACAAACCAGAAGGGAGGCCTTCTCCATCCACACATCGAAGACCTGGAACAATAACCTCAGTCATATCAGAACTGATCCAACCCTCATTCATTTCAGGAAATAAAATGTAGACATCACTCCAAGGAGCACGTCCTTCCTATACAATATGAAAGCGTCTGTTATTGGCTTCACTGTAAAAGCTCTTCAACTGAGCCCCAGAATCAAGCCTTTGGCACAGAGCTCTGTTTATTCTCGGCAAGGATTGCCCTGCACATGCAACAATTCATACATACGTAGATGTATTTTGGTGTGAGTACATATGACACTACATACATACAAGTGTTTTGGTGTGACAATGAAGAGTACTGTTGAGGTGGCATTGTTTAACCAGTTAAATGACCTTGGTGTCGTGTAGTACACATGGGGGTGCCAGTAGGAATGTCTAGTGTGTTCTGTGTAGTAGGACAAATTATAAATATTTATTGACAGGACTGAAGAGGATACATTGTTGGATGACGTGCTGTTTGGCGTCAGTCTCTGCTGGCTACATGACATATCTGAACTTGAAACATTTATGTGAGAAGCCTTGCTCATTGTGTTCTGATGAGTTATTGTGTGGTATTTCCTGGGGTGGAATATTGCAGGAACATGTTGAATGTTGGTGAACTGTCCCGTTGGAACCATACAATGGTGCAAACGATACTATCCTTCCATTACCCAGATACATACATCAGATAAACATTTAGCGATGGCAAACTATTGTCTAAAGTAAGAAAAAATAAACTTGTTGATCTGGGATTTTTTTTTTATGTCCATCACAGTCAATTAGTTGATCATCAGAAAAGAAGATTTATTCTATTTTTCAACGCAAGTATGAAACACTCTGTTTCAATATGGAAATCTAATCATCAGAATCCAGTTGTAGTGCTTAATGTGAGATGCGATTACAGCCAATGATCAGAAAATCTGTTGAACGCCATTTGGACAATGAAAAGAACCCAACACCAGCACATTATGCCAAAATTCGATGTTCGGTATAGAAAACAATGGTCCCAGACTAATTTCCTTAGGGAGGTATTCATTAAGTCAAAATCTATGAACATGGTACATATAGAACTCAAGTTACATCATAAGTGTACCCCAGTAGTTTCTCAATTCAATTAAGTATATCCTCAAAAAGACACACAAGCACCATAAATAGCTTCAATAGTGACTGTTTAATCTCACAGTTATTATAACAGATCACTGTAGAGAGCGTTTCAAAACAGAAAGGAGGGTTGCTCCAGGGGAGTGTGGAAAAAGGATTGTGCTCGTGAGAATAGAACAGATATATAGGAGGGAAATCAGAGAGTAGTTAAAACAATGAATTACACATAGTAATGTCCTTAGTAAACTGGTCGTGGTTTACAGTAGCACCAGTTTTACAATGGGGCCTGTCTCTCATGGATTCGAAAGTACTTTTCTGGTTCTTGATGTTGTACAGAGTATAATCTTCTGTAAAGAGGTAGGGATGGGGTGAAGTAGGGTACAGGCCCACTAGGGGAAAGTGTCGACGTTTCGACTCCTGGCGCATAGAGGGTGGTTTGTATCCTCTGCAGGCGGGCCTTCCTCAGGACGGGGATAGGGGGAACAACCTAATGGTGCAAAAGGACTTAATTAGAGACTAAATTAATTAAGGACCAAAAGTAGTTACAGAATTTGTGTGCCTACTCACTGACCTGTATCAAGGCGAAGTCAGGGTTACAGCCCCTCAGGTGGCGGTCTGTAAGGCTTTGAGGATATGGGTTAAAAACTTAAATTGTATATATATATAAGTATACAAATCTGTAGCCCAGTAGACCACCGTCTACTTACCCGCATAATTGTAGCGGTGAATTAGAATAGGTATTGAAATTCAATGTGCAGTATTCAGGGCAGCAGTGTCGATTCGATGTTCGGCGCTTTCCCTTATATGTATCTGTTCAACATGTCATGTCAAATATCTTATAGCTTCACATATTACGTTGTTTAGCTTAGGCCTCAAAGTTGAGTAATTTCCAGGTTACAAAGATCTTATGGCTGCGGACTCTTTCCTTCGTAGCTAGGTGTTAGCCAAGATCCCAAAGACCGGGTTAACTCTTCCAAAAGGCATAAGCCTGCGGGCAGCGTCTAGTGGGAATGTCCAATTAATTCAAGAAGCTATGAAATTGCCTCTTTTAAGCCTATTGGGAGCATTCCTTTCAAGCCGTCCCATTTTTTTCATAAAATCAGATATGTCCCAGGAATAAGTAACTGGATCAGACTCCAATGCACGAACCTTACAGCTTGGATGAAAAGGGTAAGTTGTACTCTAAACCGTTCTACATCAAAACGCTGCCCCCACTTTTGTTCGCACTTGTGATGGAACTTTTTGCAGCAACTTTCCTTGAGATGGGGCAAGCAAAGTCATCTCTGTAGTTACGTCCTTCCACTCCATCGCCCTCTACAATGACTTTTTTCTAGAATTCCGTGCCATGGAAGGGGGCTTGAACGACGCATTAAAGTCGCTTGAGATATTTGACAACGTATATGCCTTGCACATACACGAGAAGAAATACTGCTTGTAGACACTTAAATCTCTAGACAAATTTGACATACAACACCTACCACATCTCCCACATAAATGGTACGATGAAACCTTCAAATACCTGGGAAAGTCCAAGTTTATAAGCAAAATTCAGAGTTGCTAGATGGAAACCTGTTTAAGATTCTAGCAGGTACTAATGCATCAGTAATGTTCTGGAAGACGATTGCCCTCTTGACGGAGGGTAGCATTACCATAGATGCTGTTGTGAGCTTCCTGTATTGGTTCACCACCATACTGGTGTGTCTACTTAAACACTTCTTTGCCGACATAGACACTGTACTAAGGACGTAGTGTGAATAGGTCAAATAAATAAATAAATTGTTGCTTGTTAAGCTGCACCTCCAGAGGAGGCCTACAGGCCCCTAAATTAAACATTTTGACTTAGTTACACAACTGCAGTGGGCTGCACTATAGCCCGATTACCTGCCCTCCCCTGTGGCCCTCCATATGTAGGAAATGATTGAGAACAGACCACTGCTGACTAATGTGCTTATGAGTTCACCCAAGGGCTGAGAATATCATGCCCCTGGCAGTCCCCAATCTCTGTTGGCACAGAGTGCTACCTGAGACCAAAACGGGTGTAGCACACACCCCAATGTCACCTTTGTGGTGTCTGCACGAAGTTTTGGCAGCTAGAGAAAACTGCAAATAGAATAGCCTTGGCAAATGGCGGAATCATTGCAATGGATGTTATACGATGGAACGACTGCAAACATTTGAAACACTATAATAAGTATGCCCCATGCCGACAGGCAAATCCATATCATTAGTAAAATAAGAAAAACACAGCCAACAAAATGTGGAAGCTCCAAAGACCCATGTGCTATTAGACGTTATACTACAAATGGGCAAAGCAGAAACTCCCTAAAAAGAATTTATGCGGCATAACAAAAGATGACCAAGGCAAGCCAACATGGCCTAGGAGAAGCCGGGGAGGCAAGACTAAACAGTGATTTAACAGGTCAAGAATGAAAATAAATAACATTATGCCCTAAAACAGTATAGAGAAATACAAAGTAATCCAGCATAATATTCTCCATCTCACATATCTGGCCTCTAGCCGATTTCACAGAATGTAAATTGTGACCCGACACCCATAATATGGGGACCACACATTCCAGCAACATCAGAGCAGTGAAAACAGAAACCACAGAAATGGGCAGAAGCTGAGAGCCTGGGCAGAGCTAGTCAACAGGAACAAAGAATCGCCCTCAGATATCTGAGACTTAATACTCCTGAAACTAGAACCCAAAAAACCTCACAGATATAAACTCCGGCTCACGCAGGCGCGCGCTGCAGATCCTTCCGCATGGACGGCCTTAGCACGCGGTTCTGTTTTGAACCTGCGCGCACCAAGGCCCGCGATCTGTTTTAGCAGCTGGAGCCAACAGCTTGCCTCTGTTGCTGTGCCAAGCCCCGAAGTGACCCTCGAGGGGGCATGTTTCCAATACACACGCTTGGCAGCCCTGCCTTTTATGAGACGTATTTTTCATAGTTCAATACCAGCTGCTCGGATAACAACTGGTACTTTTTTTCGCATATGCTAAAAAAAACAACAAAAAAACAGGAAGCTTTGATTTTGGAAGCTGGTAACGAGGATTTAGTGCATTCATGAGAATACAAGTGCACTGCCTAGGGTGGCATTCCTGCACATGCCTTCATAGCTCCGAGAGTTGTTAAGGGCAGGCCCGCGAAGGATTTCATTCGCCTTTCGCGACGTGCCATTTGCAAGCCCATCTGCAGGCAATGTGGCATCCTGTGCTGCCTCTGGAGGTAAGTTGTGGCGCCCTAGGCAACCGCCTTGAATTAGTTTACTATAGGAGCGGCTGTGGTACCGGCGTTGGGTGCATGGGAGCCGGTAGTGCACATTCGTCTCTGCTATTCTACAGATTTCTTTCCTTCCCAAATAGATGCTTGTTTGGTGCACCATTGTGGGCTTCTTGCAGACTTGCCCAGGCTTGTTTACGTACACCTCCAGCTAAGGGCACCATGAAAGGGCCTGATAATGTTCCTATACGTACACTATCGATCTGTGACACTAACGAACCCTATGCCAACACACTGACCTCCTCTAATGGTGTCGATTCACAGAGTTCTTAGATGTGCTTCTAAAGGTGCTGTATGTGTGCACTTTCTAACTTTGTGCACACATATTGCACAGAATTCTGCATCTGTGAGGCATTAGTAAATGTTTACCAAGCCGGTTTGGTCTACTGAGGTAATATGTTTATACTGTAGTATTGAATGTGTGAATCTGCTTGCATGAGGACATCACTTCTAAATATTGGGCCACATGTTATCCAGCTTTTAAGTCGCCACAAAATTGTACAATGCTTGTTGTCGACAACCTCCTGAAAGGTAATTGAAATAAAGAAGATGGGGAATGAATGAGGGCAAAAAATACGGACTCTTCTTTTATTTACTCCACTTATCCAAATTTCAGAGTCTCAAGAAACAAACTGACTTAGAACCTGACTGCTCAACGGCCCATTCGGCCTTGAGTATCCGACTATCTAATGAAAACACCCGCGCTCTCAAGTTTCCAAGTGCCATGCATGAGAAGCTCATCCAGTCCAGGTTTTTTTCCGTGCATGCTAGGATTTTAACCCATCACAAAATCAGGACTACAAATCCCAGAATTCAAAGAAAATTCCTGGACTGGATGTGCTACACATTTTTGGTGCACTTGCCTATGAGCACAAACAGCTCATGACAAGACATTAATGATACTCTTGCCCTAGAGTATCTAACGGACGAGGAAATGGTAGGAAATGTGAACCATTATTTTAAAGTGTAGGATGCAGTAGTAAAACCTGTCCTTCACCTCCCCCCCCCCCCCCTTCTCCTTTCACCTATCTGTTCACGCAGTAGGTTTGCTTTTGCCCAAAAGCCTTCCACTGGGTGCAAGACTTGCATTCCACAAAAATGTAGTTATCCATCCCTTAATCCAAAAAACTTTCTACTGTTGCTTTTTATCCTCATCTTTCTCCCTGTTGCTGCCTCAGAGCTTCGTGAACTTTTCTTGCTGCTGAAGTCTGTGGAGGAGATTGGATGCACGTCACTAGTCTGTGCCTGACGTTAGCACTGCTGTGGCAAACAGTGATTACGTCATTGCTGGGCGCCATGCATCAGGCCTTAGCCACGCTTCATTTGGGCTGCTCGAAGAATTAGCCGGCTCTAATGGGTTGGTACTCTGCGGCTGCGCTGGTAAAAATTTGAAATGGAGCTGTGATGTCTCTGCAGAGATCCCAGCTGTGCTGTGAACAAAGGGGCCAGGTTCAGATGTGTGGGCACAACACCAAGCTATCAGCCCCACTCTGACTAATCTGTGTTTGAGAATGGGGGCAACGGTTGGGCACCGGATAAAGAAAGCGTGAGCTCCAAAGTGAAGCCATTCTACAGCCTTTCTACTCAACCCACTGCCTTTCTACCCATTCCACGGCCTTTCTGTTTCACAGTTATTCTACCCATTCCACAGAATTTCTACCCATTTAACAGTTGTTCTATATATCGGCCAGCTGTTTTACCCATTGGCCAGCTGTTCTGCCTATTGGCCAGCTGTTCTATCCATTGGTTGGCCGTTCTAACCCATTATCTAGCTGCTGTATCCATTGCCCGCCCATGCTATCCATTTCTAGGCCGGACTAAACATTTCTCAGCCTGTGTATCCGTTCTCCAGCGATTTACCAAATCCCAGACCAGTCTGCCCATGCCCAATCCAGTCTACCCATGCCCAGACCAATCTACCCATGCCCAGACCAATCTATCCATGCCCAAATCAATCTACGCATTCCTCAGCTGGTCTCCCTTTTACAGAAATACTGCCTGTCTCCCCATTCCTCATTCCTTTTCCTGCGGGCTAGTCTATCTTTTTTTGGGCTAAACTACTATTTCACACGGTCATTCTACCCTTTTTCCTTGCCACTTTTCTCTTTTTATTCCCTAGTCTACCCATTCCCCAGCCACCCTACCCACTCCATAGCCAGCCTGCCCTTTTCCTGACAGACCACCAATTTCCAAACAGCTTTGTCTTTTCTTCTTCCTAGGATTGGCATGTACACTTTTCTTGGGTCGCCATTTGTAGCATTACGAGTGAACCCAGGGATTAACTTTTACGTAGTTACATATGATAAGTAGATTTCTTATAAGGAAAAAAGTTTTTTTTTCTATGAAGTAAAATGGCAGCTTTAGGCTCATTTCAAGGCGTTTTGATTTACTGCAGGACATGTCAGAGTAGCTGGTTTCAGGATTGCCTTTTGTCAGTGCACAAAGGGGTCATGACCCTTCGCTCGGGAGCAGACCAAGCTTGGCCTGATAAATCTCTTAAGCTAAACCCGAGGAGACGGGCAAACAATAGCCAGGTAACATAATGCCCTCTTCTAGGTTACTTAATCACAGATAACCAGGCCTGGGAAAATACGTTTTGGAATTCGGCAGGGCGGGCAGCAAAGAGTTTCTGTAACTGAGCCAACCAATCAGAGGGTGCGTGGTTAAACGTGTGAAGGAATAGCTCAAACATTGACGAAAGCAGCCTTTGCCACCAGTATATACTATTCTGCAAGAGGTTGAAAAAGCGACCAGAGACGCAGCTATAAACAGTGCATCAGGTGCAGTGCCACCAGGGCCCGTGGGTCTGAGGGGTCAACTACACCTCAAATACGACTGTTTTTAGCTGACGAGAGACCCATTTTCCTTTTTTGCGGCAGGGCCTCTGGCACCCTTGCCACGCCCCTGAAAGTGACACCAGCCTAAAAACGAATTTAATTCATGTAGCTATGTATAAATTAGAAAACACACCAACCCTACATATGCGAGCCGTGTCGCGTCTTACTAAAGAAAATATTTCCTATTTATGTCTGTAACCTCCAGTCAGTGGTGGACTCTTGTCCCCATTGTTTTGTTAACATGTAGAGCTTTTCTTGCACGAAATGCGTAGCCTTTTACCTTTCTAGAAGGTTCTCCGGCTCAGCCATTCCTGGGAAGAAGACTTGATACAATGCAGGGCAGCCCCTCCTCCTCCTCACTGGACTACTCACACACAGTGCGGAAATAAGAATACAAACCTCACAGCTGGACGTGCAGGGGGCTTTTAAACTCGTGGGCATGGTAGCAACACCCTTGTTTTTTTCTGTGCCAGTAGACAGTTGGCACATTAATGCACTAACAATATGTCTAGCCCAAAGCACAGGGAGAGGTTTGCCCAGTGTTGGTTGTCTCACCTGTGACCCTCTTTGTCCCACCCTGGCAGGCAGCCCTGTCCGCATCAGTCTGGGACCATTTCCAAGGTTCCACATTTTGTATCGGCCACCTCTGCCCATGCCAAACAGGTGAATTGTACCCAAAGTGAGACCAAAATAGTCACTGGTGGATTAAAAAAGCGACTCCTTCACTATATGAGCAGTTTGAGTGACGGCTCCTCTCTAAGCGTAAGTGCTTCGCCTCAGAGTCATCACTAGTGGTATTATGCTTTACGAACTGCCCTAGAATGCTAATCTGCGTTCACAAATCTACACAAGAAGATCGAAAGTGTAGTATTTGCGGCATCCCTTGCGTACGTCTTATAAAGCACCACTCACTGCATCTCTCGGAAATTCTGCATTTTGCTGTCATCGACTGCTGAATTCCTATGCAGTATTTTAAGTAAACTCTCTGTAACATTTCTCTTGCAGATGCTCGACGAAGAAATAAGTCCTTATACAAACTATAGGTGTTGGTTGCACAGCAATGGGTGATAGGCAGCGTTGCAATCCATTGAGATATATCCTTCCAGAGATGTAGCAACGGTGCCCTGCGCCCTAGTGCAAGCTAAGCTAATGGGCCTCACAGCTCACTGGTTGGTTGGTAGAAGACAGTCATAGTTGGGCTGCCATGGATCTCTCGCCCCCATCCCAGGTGCAACTGCACCTGCTGTACCGATGAAACTAGTGCCCCTGTGTCCTCATTGCAATGAGATGTGACGCGGAAGGGAAAAGCAGTCACGGCAGGCTCTGGGCTCACAGATACCCCAAAGCCTGTGCATTGAATGTTGTATAATAAATTAATTTACTGTCATTCATAAGTTTGTGAATTTGCGTCATCCACCATCTGCAAGACAGTTGCCCCCGCTGTACCACCCAAAAAACACCAAACACGAAAGATCTTGTCTTGAAGACCTTAGGTGGATGTTCCAGAGCTCCCCAGGGGTGCAGGCGAAAGTAAGATAAACGACTGCCCTTTGCAGCTCTCATTAAACCCCCCAAAAAGGAAATCGCTTGGGATCACCAAGTAGTGCATCTTTTTCCATCGCAAAAGAGAAGTGGTCAAAAGAGGACTGTCAATAAGAAAGTGACCTCCTGACCTGCGCTTGTGGGGGGCAGATGATTAAAATGGCCGCCTCTTGAGCAGATGGCGGGCCCTTTCAATAGGCAGACAGCACTCCAACGCAAAAACTAGCAGTCTGGCCCTGTGTGCCCTGTGAAATGATGAGCGCGGTACTCACTAAAAATATGGAAAGGTGGATGAAAGGCCGAGGACATGCGACCAGCCTTCGTGGAACTGGATTTCTGTGTCTATAAATTCACAAGCAACTTGTAGCAATTAAATGTCAATAAATACATTAAACGACATGTTGGTCTTAAAAGACTATGGGATGGTCTCATATATGGCTTCTCGTGACTAAGGACAGGTTCAATTCAGTTGACCTGATGAACAACATCTAAGATCCTGTAAATAAAAGCTCCAGAGGTAGCAAGGGGTTCATCCGAATGGCAGCCGTGTGATGGATGCTGATGTCATGTCTTATATAGAAATGACACTTATTTTGCTCCCTCCTTAATGTTATGGTGAGCTCCATCACCATATATAGCGCCTGTAACATTATCACTCATGCTCTAGTCTAAAAGAAAGTTTTTAAAAAAGAATAATAATAGGAAAGAAAAGCTGTGAATTCATTTTAAGATTAATTTGTTGGTGCATTTTGGGATAGATCTATGAAAACTTGAGCTGTTTCTGAACAAGGAATTAGACCCTTAGTATTGAACCTCTTTTTTTTTTTTTAACATAAGACCATAGGTTTGATATTCGTTAAGCTACTCCAGTATGTAAAGAAATACATAACAAGGTTATATTAATATAACATTGATTTTGAAACTGTTGTATTTGCCTAGAAAACAGGCATGTCCTACGGTGATACATGAGGAGTGGGTGCATTTTAGATTTTCATTATTTCCTCATAAAATGAATTTTAATACAATTAACTGCAATGGGACTGTCTGACACAGTGATTATCCTAAAATCTAGCATGCATCCCGCCTTCCTGGACCCATGGTGGACTCCTCAGCTGCAAAATAGCATTGTAATTGAACTAGGAAGTGGGGGAGGAGGGAACGGTGGAGGGTTAAGAAATGTATAACTTCACCTGCCCAGAGCCCACCAAGATTCCCATATTGTATTGCATAGAGATGCATTCTTAGGATAACCACACGGTAATCCATTTTTAAATATAAGGAGAGTTGTTGATTAATCAGAGGTTAACAACAAAAGTAGCTTTACGAGCGTCAGTGAAGACCTAGTAAAGTTTGCCCAACTCTATACCCTGTCCTTTTCCTTGTAATAAGGTTAGCGAGTGGGCCGTATGAGCCAGAATGCATGTTTTTGCAATCTATTGAACCAATTAATAAATTGATAATTATTTTTATTCCTTGCATAATTTACACATAACTGTGCATGGTCCAGCTCCCATGGTGCACTCTGCTGGTACAATCCAAGTTGTGCATTGTGTGGTAGATATGTGCTTTTTCAGTGACTTTTCTCTGTAGCTTGGCCTTTCTCACCCACATTCTGCAGCTCACTTGCACAGGAGCCTCTAAGTCAATCCTTCTGAAATTCAGAAAAGATTTTACTACCTTCTTTCTTCTTTTCCCGTGATCATGTAATTGTTTCCTGCAGGTTGCCTTGGGTTGTCTAGAAACCCTTTGCTGATGGCGTGTTCCGATATCAAATAAAAATGGTTATCATCATAATACATGCTTGCAGAATAGCGCATGTGAAATCACAGGGAGTTCCTGTAAGGCACCTCGATTGTATTGTGGTCAGAGGGAGCCTGGGATTTGGGTCTGGCTGAACTTTGCAGTTTTTGGCCTCAAGACACCAGATTCAGTCCAAGGCCAGCCAATCACTGCTTCCCCTGAGGGTGATAAATACTGAGCTAGACTTTGGGTTGCAGCAAATATTTTCTTTTCAAAGGAGACAGAGTGTGGTCTTAAAACAGAGTTACTAAATATCATGGTTGATGCATTTCGAATTTATTTAGTTGTCATATTTGCACAAAATTCTTAAATGAATGCTTAATTCTGTTGATTTTTTGCACGATTGTGTTCAGTGTTTTTTGCACATGATTGTGTTCAGTGTTTTTTGCACATGATTGTGTTCAGTGTTTTTTGCACATGATTGTGTTCCGTGTTTTTTGCACATGATTGTGTTCCGTGTTTTTTGCACATGATTGTGTCCAGTGTTTTTTGCACATGATTATGTTCCGTGTTTTTTGCACATGATTGTGTTCCGTGTTTTTGCACATGATTGTGTTCAGTGTTTTTTGCACATGATTGTGTTCCGTGTTTTTGCACATGATTGTGTCCAGTGTTTTTTGCACATGATTGTGTTCCGTGTTTTTGCACATGATTGTGTTCAGTGTTTTTGCACATGATTGTGTCCAGTGTTTTTTGCACATGATTGTGTTCATTGTTTTTGCACATGATTGTGTTCCGTGTTTTTTGCACATGATTGTGTTCAGTGTTTTTTGCACATGATTGTGTCCAGTGTTTTTGCACATGATTGTGTCCAGTGTTTTTTGCACATGATTGTGTTCATTGTTTTTTGCACGATTGTGTTCCGTGTTTTTTGCACATTATTGTGTTCATTGTTTTTTGCACGATTGTGTTCCGTGTTTTTTGCACATGATTGTGTTCAATGTTTTTTGCACATGATTGTGTTCCGTGTTTTTGCACATTATTGTGTTCATTGTTTTTGCACGATTGTGTTCCGTGTTTTTGCACATGATTGTGTTCAATGTTTTTTGCACATGATTGTGGTCAGTGTTTTTTGCACATGATTGTGTTCCGTGTTTTTTGCACATGATTGTGTTCAGTGTTTTTGCACATGATTGTGTTCCGTGGTTTTTTGCACATGATTGTGTTCAGTGTTTTTTGCACATGATTGTGTTCAGTGTTTTTGCACATGATTGTGTCCAGTGTTTTTTGCACATGATTGTGTTCCGTGTTTTTTGCACATGATTGTGTTCCGTGTTTTTTGCACATGATTGTGTTCAGTGTTTTTTGCACATGATTGTGTCCAGTGTTTTTTGCACATGATTGTGTTCATTGTTTTTTGCACATGATTGTGTTCCGTGTTTTTTGCACATTATTGTGTTCATTGTTTTTTGTACGATTGTGTTCCGTGTTTTTTGCACATGATTGTGTTCAGTGTTTTTTGCACATGATTGTGTCCAGTGTTTTTTGCACATGATTGTGTTCCGTGTTTTTTGCACATGATTGTGTTCAGTGTTTTTTGCACATGATTGTGTTCAGTGTTTTTTGCACATGATTGTGTCCAGTGTTTTTTGCACATGATTGTGTTCAGTGTTTTTTGCACATGATTGTGTCCAGTGTTTTTTGCACATGATTGTGTTCATTGTTTTTGCACGATTGTGTCCAGTGTTTTTTGCACATTATTGTGTTCATTGTTTTTTGCACGATTGTGTTCCGTGTTTTTTGCACATGATTGTGTTCAATGTTTTTTGCACATGATTGTGTTCTGTGTTTTTTGCACATGATTGTGCTCAATGTTTTTTGCACATGATTGTGTTCCGTGTTTTTTGCACATGATTGTGTTCATTGTTTTTTGCACGATAGTGTTCCGTGTTTTTTGCACATGATTGTGTTCCGTGTTTTTTGCACATGATTGTGGTCAGTGTTTTTTGCACATGATTGTGTTCCGTGTTTTTTGCACATGATTGTGTTCAGTGTTTTTTGCACATTATTGTGTTCAGTGTTTTTTGCACGATTGTGTTCCGTGTTTTTTGCACGATTGTGTTCCGTGCTTTTTGCACATGATTGTGTTCAATGTTTTTTGCACATGATTGTGTTCAATGTTTTTTGCACATGATTGTGGTCAGTGTTTTTTGCACATGGCTAATAGACTTGTGAGTCTTTTTCTTCGTTTTGTCTTTTTGAAGGGAATTGTTTCCCCCTTTGAACTAGACGGAGACTGTTGGTCCTGTCTGCCCTGACACCTCCAAAGCCTGCTTCTGCCCTGGGTTCACTCTGGATCCCAGGCTGCTGAGAAGGTCAGATCGGAGCCCAAGCCAAGAGTGACCCTCACCTGACCACAGAGGACACATCCACGGATATCTCATTACAAGTGGTGACAGCGGCTGGTGTGCAGGAAGTCACCCAGTGAGAAGTGGGATTCCTGCTATAAGGATGTGTTCGTCTGTAGGGCTTACTATAGAGTAAAGTGGTAGTTTCAGTTACGTTATTAGACACTTCAGTAGTGCCCTAAATGGTTGTAAGACATTTTTTTAATCGTCATAATATGGACCCCAGCCTGCTGCAGGCCAAGAAGCGCTTCACCCTGAAAGAGCAGCATTTATAAAGCAGCGCCTGTTTGTGGTCTAGTTGTTTCATGCGCATCTCAGCCGCGGCTCGCGCGCTGTCCAGTTCTTTGAGGAGATGCCGGGTATAGTGCTAATGAGGGAGTTAGGCGCGCGTTTCTCTGACAGTGATGTATAACAAACGGGTTTTGGAATCCTCATAAATGTGCATGCCTCCCTATATATGTGTCTGACTACCGCTGCGCTGCATCTATGTTAAAGGCGCCTGGACGCGTCCTCTCGGCGCAAGGGCCGTATTTCTGGTAATCGGACCACTCTGCGTGAGGGTGAGACAAATGTAGTCACTGTTGCTGTTTAAAACACGACCTGAAAATTGTACTGGGTTTGTGAAAGCCACATAAAAGGAATCTTTAACCCATATTTGGAAATATGATATGAATGTTTATTTAACCTCCCTGGGATCAGGGCCAGGCGCATGTGTACAGTAGGGATATTGCTGCCAAAGCTGGGGAAACGTTCATTTCGGGTTGCCGCCAGTTGTACTCTAGCCAGATGGCTGGAGATGTTGTGGTTTCTAATATATGTTGTGGAAACCGTGGTGTCAGGCCAGTTGTGTGACTGCTCTTCGTGACTCTCTGAGGACAACGTTGTACGTTTATGAAATTTGTTGCAGTTTACAAAGCGTTTTTAAACAGTTGTGGGAGAAGAAAAATGGCAAAATAGGTTTTGCGGTAAAATTCTGGATTTGTAGCTCTTGGTCTGTAATCTTTTAAAAGGTCAAACACATTGTGCATCTATTCCATGCCATTCTGGTGGACTTCCTCTTGGCGAGGGTGCTGTGAGTGAAAGACAGACAAGCCAGCTTGGAGCATGTCTGCTCCTGATTGGGAAGCCAATGTAGGGACTTCCTTGTTGGAAGGACACAGTCACACTTTTCAGGCCATTGCCAGCCTGACTGCATGTTCTCTGCCAGCTGCAAACACTGCTGCCCTCATTCTGGTAAACTGGCAGAGAGAAAGTTGCGGTAATTGCGCCTGGCATCGATGAGTTCCAATTACAACAACCTTTGTCTTCTTCAACGGAGGTGTTCGTCAGAGTTTTTAGTTGCCGGAAACAGTACTATGTTCAGGAGCGGCCGCTTGTACTGTGAAGTGGTGGGGTGGGGGGAGGGGGAAACACAAAAAGGCAATTAAAAATAAATAAAATTGCACTTACCTGCTCCGACAGCCGCCGCCTTCCTCGCGTCCTTGTCAGGAACCTGCTGTGTACTGCGCAGGCTCCCAGCTCCCAATCCCAGCGCTGCTCACATGCTGGGAATCCTATTCCCAGCATGTGAGCAGCGATTGGTCTGGGATTGGTCAGAGCGCCACGGTTCGGTGCTCAGACATAGACTGGGAGCCTGTGTTGGTTTTAACACCCAGCTGTACAACACAGCTAGGTGGAGAAAGGCTAAGTGCGCATGACGGTTTGGCTGGCCCTCTGGGGCCGGCCCAACCATCATGCGCATTTAGCAGTGCCCACCGCTCCCCCCCCCCCCTCCTCCCTGGGGCTGCAGCCTCACTGTGGCTGTCCCCGCCCCTCCCTCGGCTCGGCTAGCAGGCAGCCTGCAGGACGTTTTATTATCATTTTATTTATGTCCTTGCCTCTGCTGGTTTTAAGCAGGGGGGGGGACGCTCCTCCGCCATAACGGAGGAGCCGCCACTGTCCATGTTTACAGTATTAATGATCTGAGGTGCAAGAGACAAGAAGGAGGTACACAGGGCACCTTGATTACTACCTTGGTTAATGCTGTTTTTGGTTTTGCCAAAGTAACTTGGAAGTTCTTTGGCAGTGAATTTAGCCTTCGTGTCAGAAGATCCCCCCAAAAGGCAGCACTGAATTGTAACCAACCAAAAAGATTTTATGGATGCTCCCCTTCGCTGCCCAAAGAACTGTCGTTCAGGCCATGATTCTTTCTATGCAGGACTACGGCAACATCCTCAATCTGGGCGCTGATAAGGCAGTAATTAGACGTCTTCAGATGGTACAAAACACTGCAGCGAGGCTGCTATTCTGGCTGTTTAAACACTCTTCAGTGTCTGGTCTTCTTCATGACCTCCACTGGCTCACAGTGGACAAGCGCATCCACCTCAAGGCCCTCTGCTTTATGTATAAGATCACTCTGGCCCTCGATTTCTACAAAAGTTGGCCGCGCCTTACCTTCCCTCCCGCACATTGTGCTCTAGTAACCAGTCTCTCTTCTCAGTGCCTAAAATCAGACGTTCTCGAATAGGCAGTCGCTCACTCTCTTTTCTGGGCCCTTGTTGTGGCACACACTTCCTGAGTCGATTAGAGGCTGTAACTCCCTGATCTCCTTCCGCAAAAAGTTAAAAACCTGGCTATTTTAGGTCACGCACGCCCTTAGTTTACTGACTTCTGTCCCCTAGCGCGGGGAAAACTCACAGGTAGCTATGCGCTATATAAGAATTAAAAATAATAATAACCAGTTGTTCTCCCCCAGCCCTCAATGCTGAAGGGAGAATTTTAGCCCCCGCGCAGAGATCTCCTGGCCTTCTAATTGGGGATCGCCTCCTCCTCCTAAAACAGCCATAAAAAACTTGGGTATGTGGCTGGACCAGAACCTGACAATGGAGGTTCAGGCCAGAAAATGATCAGGTACCTGCT
This sequence comes from Calotriton arnoldi, assembly GCA_963921515.1. Lineage (NCBI taxonomy): Eukaryota > Metazoa > Chordata > Amphibia > Caudata > Salamandridae > Calotriton > Calotriton arnoldi. The sequence continues at coordinate 562,743 of CAWUFW010000441.1, forward strand.
TTGGGATACTCCGCATGATTAAAAAAAATAATGTCCCTGCTTCCAGAGGAGTCTAGGAAAACCGTAGTCCAAGCCCTGGTGGTATCAAGGCTGGACTACGGCAACTCTCTCTTTCTGGGCTCCCCTAAATATGTCACGAACAGACTGCAGGTTGTCCAAAATGCAGCTGCCCGACTGCTGTTGAACATACCCAGACATCACTCAGTTAGACCTGCACTCAGAGAGCTTCACTGGCTTCCGGTCCAAGCCAGAATCCAATTCAAGTCTTTAAGCCTAGCCCACAGAGCCATGTATGGGAGAGGACCCGCCCTGATTCAAAAGTTGGTCCCCCTGTCGACAACTCAGGTCAAGCTCCAACTTCCTGATGAACTCCACCACAATTAAGAGAGCCAGATGGGGTGGAAGGTCATTTACCCATCTGGTGCCAAAACTCTGGAATAGTATGGACCCAGAACTCCGACTAATTGACAATGAAGTGGCATTTAAAAAAAGACTGAAAACATGGCTCTTTCCTTAAACCCAAGTGCTAAACATTCTCCGTCCTGTATCATTCCAGCGCTGAGATGCCCATGGGTAGTCACGCGCTTTACAAATCCCAGAAACATAAACATAAATGCTGTCAAGACAGTTTGCCAGCCAGAGCACTGACTTTTACATATTTTTTTAATTTAATTACTCCGTTGTTATATCTTTGAACCATAAACAAGGCCCACGGGCATCGCATCACTTTATATAACAGCATGGAAAGGAAAAGGAAAGTTAGGTTTCCTTTGTGTCTGTCACTATCAAAAGGCCTTTGAGTGTGCTGTAAAAGCAAAGTGGGATTGATCTAGGTCTTACCTGAGATTGGCAATGGCCTGTGATGTTGACGTCTTGACTACGATCTGTGAAACTGACCTTTTCTTGACTATGGTTTATGAGGCCTAAATCTTCATGATTGTGGTGTGTGACATTGACCTCTTCTTGACTATGGCTCGTGACATTTATGTCATCTTGTCTGTGGCCTGTGACATCAATGTTCTTATCTTGGGTCTGTGGCGTTGATGCTGGTCTTGCCACTGAATTTGTTCAGTCTGAAGTCCTATTGGTTGACGGAGTCATGCCTTGTGCTGCTAAGACCAGCAGGACTGAGTTTGGGGCAATTACTTGTCGGGCATAAAGGTTGTGCCATAGAATACCATCCACAGAATGATGTGCTTGTAGATATTATTCCTATTTGTTGTGCCAGAGGATAGTCCCCCAGGATTATTGCAGGGCGACGCGCAGGCGGCCTGTTCTGCATGGGTTAAGGCTCCACAGGAGGTGTGTTCAACAGGTTGAGAGAGTTTCACAGGTGGAACATATACAGCATAGGTATAGAACTTCATGGGGTATGCTTAGTACAGGCAAAGAACTTCACTGGGGAGGAGTTCAACTTGTGCTTAATTTGTGAAAGAACAAATGCTGGTGCCCGAAACCCTGCTCAGAAACCGGCATCTGGTGTAATTAAACACTGGCATCCCGAATACTAAGGCTGGTAGTCTTTAGTCCACTACCATACACTCCCTGCCCCTTTTTCCGCTCTGGCAGGTTCCCGCTTTCTCCCTTTCTGACGATTTAGCACTCGCTAAATAACTAATGCTGAAAAATAGGTCCTGGACCCCAAAAATAAGTGCTGGTGGCCCCCACTGGCAACCACTGGCTCAAATTAAGCACTTTGTTCAACATGAATAGAGTGCTTCACAGTTGGCAAGTTAAGCATGGGTAGTGAGCTCAACTAAGGGTGTGCTGAGCATGGGTAGAGTGCTTCACAACGGGCGAGATAAGCATAGGTGGACATCTCCTCTAAGGGCATGTTGAGCATGGGGAGAGTGCTCCACAGTGGGTGAGTTAAGCATGGGTAGAGTGTTCCGCTGTAGGTGATTTAAGCATAGGCAGTGTTCTCCACAGTCTGTGTGTTACACATCAGTAGAATGCTCCACAAGGGGCGAGTTAAGCAAGGGTAGAGTGTTCTGCAGTAGGCAAGTTAGGCATGAGTAGAGTGCTCCACAGTGGGCGAGTTAAACATGGGTAGAGTGCTCTGCAGTGGGAGAGTTAGGCATGAGTAGAGTGCTTCACAGTGGGTGAGTTAAACATGGGTAGAGTGCTCTGCAGTGGGAGAGTTAGGCAGGGCTTTAAGTGGGATGAAACAACTGGGGGATCTCTCAAAGGGGCGTGGCCAATGTAATTAAGGGTGTGGCTTAAAAACACATAAGCTAAAAATCTGTGCTTAGCATAGTGTGCCGCCCGACTTGTATTTTGCTGTTTCTGTCATAGCATCTAGATATATGATACAACAAGTAACATCATACCGACAACAAGGCAGGGCTATTGGCTTTGTCAATGGTTGTTAGTTGCATAAGATAAATAAGCAGCAACTATGGCTTGTTTTATATAATATTGAAAAAGCTTCCACTTAAAGCCCTGCTGACACCACAACGATGTTGCTGCTCCTGCGTATCAAAAGAGAAGGGAAATCCAGAGAGAAAATTTCTCTCTTAAAGGATTTCCTTCTCTTGCAATGCTCACCTGGCATGACGTCCGTAACTTCTCCACTAGTGAGAAGAGCAGTTTGAGCACGCGCACATCGATGTGCCTGCTATCACTGAAGTCCCGAAAAAAACGAAGCAGTGTGAGCACGCGCACATCGATGTGCCTGCTGTCACTGCAGTCCGGAAAAAACGGACCGCCTCCAGGGCACAAAACAGAGCCCGATAGAGACCTGTTTCGAGGCCCCTCTAAAAAAAACTGCTGGTGCTCAGACCCGGTGAGATCCGGCCCACTTAAAGCCCTGGAGTTAGGCATGAGTAGAGTGCTTCACAGTGGGCAAGTTAAACATGGGTAGAGTGCTCCGCCGTGGGAGAGTTAGGCATGAGTAGGGTGCTTCACAGTGGGCGAGTTAAACATGGGTAGAGTGCTCTGCAGTGGGAGAGTTAAGCATGAGTAAAATGCTTCATAGTGGGCGAGTGAAACATGGGCCGAGAGCTACACTTGCAGCATGCTTACGATGGGTAGAGCGCTTCATAGTGGGTGAGTTAAGCAGGGGTAGAGTGCTCCATAGTGGGCGAGTGAAACATAGGAGCTTCACTAGCAGCATGCCTACGATGGGTAGAGTGCTTCACAGTGAGTGTCTAAAGCAAATATTTGTTTCAACATTCACATAGGGAAAGCAGTCTGGGGACCTTTTCCCATTTGCAATTAGTTACCACCACCTTTTAGTTGATGTTAAAACATGAATGTTTTGCAACCGTAATTTGGTCGCAAAACATTCATACATAGCTCTGCAATGCAGTATTTTAAAAGTTAAACACGCCCCTTCCAAATACCGAATCGCTAACCACAAATTAACATTCGGTAACATGTTACTGAATCACAATTTGTGCTTTGTATGTATGAAAACGCATTTTTGAGTTTGGAAACAGCCGACCGCAAAAATGCTTTTTTCCATATGGCCCTTGGTACCAAAGTTGAGGAGAACCAATGCTAAGAAGTGAAATGTAATAAGCAGAACCTTTTTTGTGGCACTGTTGTGGACTTGCTAATTTAATGTGATTCTAGGCCAGGGCTTCACAATCAGCACATTTTGAGTGTGTTCCAGGTCATATGTTCAGATGGAAGACTGGAGTCAGAATTCTGATTGATAACTATGTAAAGAGCATCTTCTGTTCACCCATTCCACCACTTCATGGCTCGTCTGTCCCTTTCTCCCCACCCAAGAAGGTGCAACTACTAGTCTGCTTCAATTGTGCACAGAGCAAGCATCAAATCCCAGGCTAGAACTTGCCATTTAAAAAAATATATATTTATTTGTGTGTGTGATACCAGCAAAGTGCAAGCTGGCACTGTACCTTGTGTTGAACCTTCTGAGTATTGTTGCTCCTTGAGTAAGCACTTTCTGGCCCCGGGAGTAGGTGCCGCCTCCTCTCGAGTGACCCCAGCAACCCCTCTGAATATGATGACATCGTGACAGTGACTGAGAACCACAGACATGTCCCATGAGCCCTCTGCCGATGCAGGAGAACAATGACGGCCAGGCAGGGTGGGCTTCTTGTCTTAGACCCTCTCTGAGGCTAATGATGCACTGTCCCTGTGTCAGCTGCTGCTCTTTGTCTCTACAGTTTGACCCTTCCTGCACACCGTATTTGTTACCCCCAGCTCCACCAGCAGGCCTGGACCCCTCGGCTTCCTGACTATTTAGCCTTGAGTGACAGCGAGGGCTCTGCAGCTGGCGCCCAGTGCTAATATTCTGCAATATTTACATGTTGATTCCCTACTTGATGATACAGTTGTTTAAACAGCCTGGAAGTGTGGCTGCTTTTACTTCTCACGGCGGAAAAAAAGAAAAGTGAAACATTATTGCTTTGAGGCTCCTCTAATGATGAAACAGTGCTCTACAAATCTCTGTAACATAACATATTAAAAGAGACTATAAAAATCGTTCATTGCTCATTCTAGAGCATGAATTAGCATAAGGTCGTTTCTGCACGGTGTACTGCTGTAAAAACGAGATTAAATTATATCAGAGAGAACTTTATTGTCGGTGGAAGAGATTAAATACAAATGTGAGGAATGGAGTGTGTACATTGTACGGGGTAACAAGTCTGAAGGACGTGTCGCTCCCGGCGCTTGAATTTTAAAAGTAACAGTACTCTCTTCTCCTGCTGCGCAATGCATTCCTCCTATCCACCACTGGACCACCACCGGCCGATGGATGTAGGTGGGTTATTGTGCATCACTTTTCTATATAAAATCAATAAAATAGATGTAAATCCTAAAAGTAACAGTACTGTCCGAATAAGTGCCTAGAAGCCTTGCTGTACAGTGTTGACAATGCTCTAATTAGGGCATAGTAGCCCCCCACTGAAGTTTGTATGGCATCTTGCACTTAATGCATTTTCAAAGTGCAATTTTTGATCACGGATCCTCTGTTTCTAATCCTTCTGTAAAGTGATAGCGTGTGGTGAGTAAGTGACAGAAATCAAACATAATAAAGCTATCTGGCTTTGGTGCCTTCAGTGTGCAGCGCAAGGCCATGGAAATCTCCTCCGTGCGTGATACCTAAAGATAGCCTTGCTGTCGCTCAGAGGGCAGGTACGGGATTGGACTAGAAACAGGAGCTCAAAAGCTTAAGGTAACACCTTCAGTGCTCGCTGGGCTAACCCGGAAGCAATCTGCCGGGTGTTCATGATGAACACAACTACAATAGAGCGCATGCGCCCTTCCAGGAGGTTGAAGATATCAGCTCCTGGTTCATCAGCCATAGGATCCTTATCCCCTGGGCCCTTGCAATTGACTTCCTCACAACTTTTTTTTGGGGGAGTTTTATATAGCGCAAACTCGACTCGAAGATATCCGATCGCTTTACATGAGCACCAGTTGCGTTACAGATGGACACATTCATTTTGTTAGGCACGGGGAGATTAAGTGATTTGCCCAGAATCACAGGATGTTGAGCGTCCCAGCCGAGACTCAAACCTGGTTCCCCAGCTTCGAGGTTGGCCGCTCTAGCCGTTAGGCCACATCCTCATTAAACACCTTATTCTACACTGTAATATTCCTGGACCTTGCAAGGGATTCTGTTGTATTGCATCCAGCATCACTCTGTATAAATCTACCTACACACGCGTTTAACATAACATGTGTATTTGTAAAGCGCATGTTCACCACAAAGGGTATCTTGGCGCTGAATAACTGATGTTTATTGTTACCCAACTCAAGGGTACTCATTTTATGTACCTCAAAAGGATGAAAAGCTGATTGGACCCACCGCGATTAGAACCTGTGACTTTGAGGTCAAACACAGGCCCTACAGTGGATGCATTAGTCCACTTAACCACCAGACCCGGCTATGGAATCAGGGCGCCTGTTGCTAGGGTGACCAAATAACTACATGTCACGAGACACAACTTTTCAAGTTCTGGGTTTTAATTTAACATGTCAGTGCATTCTGGAAGTTGTAGTCTTGGATCATTTTCGCTGGACCAGCCCACCTGATGACAATGATATGCAACAATAAAGTCCAGGAGTGGAAAAGTGTTGCCCTGGTGACGTGGAGCCTTCTGGTCGCCTTATCCTTGGCTCCAAGCATGAAGCACAAGGTGACAAACGAATGTGCTCTCTATCATAAAAGTTAGTTTGACCATTGCTACTCATGTCCTCTTGGCGGAGTACAAAAGTTGTCCCCTGTGTATTCACTGCAGCTCAGGTCCTTGTAAAACGACAGAACACATTAAAGAATTCTTAATCACCTATCTGTGCTTTTATTTCGGATTCAGACGACCAGTGGCTCTGGAGTAGCCCACGGCACTTGCAGCCCCTAACTTTTAAATAACCCTACAATGGTGGCTCATTGAGATAAAGATGCCCGTGTACCAAGCCCTTATGCTGTCATCATTGCTAACGTGTGCAGGCAGGTCTTGGTGCTCAAGCACTCAGTGTTCTGCTGGGCCTGGATTTATGACCAGGTCCTGGACATTCTTGCTTCGAGTCAGTGCTTAATTTATGCCAGTGGTTGTGGGTGGTGAGCACCGACACTCATTTTAGGGTACAGGACCAATTGTGTGTCATCGGACAACCCAAGAGAGAGAAAATACATGAAAGGGAGAAGGAAGGAGAAATATAGGAACCAGTGACAAAGGAATAAAAAAGAACCTTCAAGAGTGAGATGGAGACAGGAAGCATATGGGGTGGAAGAAAAAGTCCGGAAGTGGAAACCAGCAAGCCCAGCATTTGGCAACCCTGTTATTTGGGAGCGCTGGCGGTGGGCCCCTAAGAAAGACTGCCCCCGCACTTATCCTAACATAACAAATGAACCTCTGCTTGGTGTGCAGCTCCAGGGTGGAGTGACATGAAAGACCGATAGATTGATGTTGGATAGACATATGTGGTATTAATGACCTTCTGCATGTGTATCTCCCATACCCTTGCATGGAATCAATAAAACTACAATTAGTAGCAGGTAATAGAAGGACTTGATGAAAAATGGAATACAACTTGTAAAAAACCTTCATGTGAGTTTTGTGCACCCAAAGGCATGCTATTCCTACTGTACTGCAATCCACTGGTGAGACAAGTAGGCCTCCTAAAATAAGTGCTCAGTTTGATATAAAAAATGTACAACCCAGAGTAAATCCTTATAATATAGGTATATCTACGTAAAGGCATTTAAAAAAATAATGATTTAGTTCCTATAACTTAAGCCTAACGTAATCTGGAAATCCATGGATCACCAAGAAGGAGGACTCACCTGTCATAGTTGTGCCACAGAAGAGGGTCCGGGGGGCTAGAAAGATGAATCTTATTGGCCCTTGGATGTCATAGTCACCTGCCTGGACACGCCTTCCAGGGTTGTTTATTAGCAGCCTCATTGGAGCTACAAGTTGTCGACCACGGGGCCATTAAAACGTCACAATGTGCACTAATTGTGATACCAACTACTTTACAGGTCCAGTTTCCTGCATTAATTGTTCTACAACTTTACTAATTGGTCTATGCTTTTCTACTACATAAACAGTGAAAACATGAACGCAATGAAGGCTTTTTTTAGATTATTCAAATACCGTGGTCAGATTTTCTCAAGTAACATTGTTCGTGTGGGAAGTGAAGTGCGGTGTATTCTTTTTGTTGACTGATGGTTACAGTATCCTTCTGGGTGTTCACACATTTTCATGACAAGGTCATCCCATGCCGCAGGCCCAGGAACTGCAAAGACAGTGCTCCTTTATGCACAGCAAGGAATGCACATGCAACTGGCTAGGTGTATGTCCATAGCGCCCAGAAGGTATGGTGGTTGACAAAGAATGTGAGTGCTGTGTAAGACAAATAAAACTGTGTGGAGAAAACAAGGAAGATAAAACCCAGCAGAGGCACTGTTGTATTTTTAGAGCATCTCCTGGTCCTGTTTCTGTCGCCAGTGGTTGCTGTTGATGTGCATTGATTGTGGAGTTTTATATTTTGTGGCACTGTAAATTAAATCTTCTTTAGGTGTTTAGAAGATACTTCGCTTTAATTTAAGGAAGATGTGCATTTATGACAATTTTCTAAGTTTGAGGTAATTGCCAAAAGGTGCCGTACTGAAGTCCTGCAAGAACTCCTCACCACTACGGAAGGGCCCCTGAAGTTCATCTCGCTGGGCTCTGAATCTCTCTCCCTAAAGCTCTGTCTACAGGGCATAGGAAATGTGCCTCGCAGGTCTCCAAAGCTCTCCTTAAAATTGCGTTAGAGGTGTCCTCTCTGGGCTCTGATGCCGTCCGCACTGGGTACAGAAGCTGTCTTCACTGGCTTTGGGACTATTCTTTCTAAGCTCTGAAGTGGTTGTCACTGGGCTTTGAAGTTCTATTTGCTGGGCTCTAGGTCTCTATTTACTGGGCTCTGAGGCTCTATTCTGAGAAGTTTTCCATCCGGTCTCTTTAGCTCCACTCATGGTGCTCTCAGTTTCTCACCATTGAGCTCTGAAGCCTTTTTTTTCTCAGGGTCTCAAATGCTCACGTCACAAGCCCCTGAAGTGTTTCCCAGGGGTTGCTGAATGTGTTCTCATATGGCTGCAAAGCGCTCCTTTTAGGGATTTGAACCTCTTCTGTATTCTCTGGAAATGAATCTCTTATCTCCGGGTTCACCGGCTTACATGAAGCTCTCGTCACAGGGCTCTGAAGCTGTCCTAACAGGGCTTTGAGGTCCTGTCATTGGTTCTGAATCTCTGCTTGGTTATATATCCTTCACATAGCTCCGCAGCATTCCTCACTTGCGGTTCTGAAGCTTCCAACACAAGTCATATGGATTAATCACAGGACATTGAGGTTCATCACAGGGCTCTGAAGCTGTCCTAACAGGGCTTTGAGGTCCTGTCATTGGTTCTGAATCTCTGCTTGGTTATATATCCTTCACATAGCTCCGCGGCATTCCTCACTTGCGGTTCTGAAGCTTTCCCCACAAGTCATATGGATTAATCACAGGACATTGAGGTTCATCACAGGGCTCTGAAGCTGTCCTAAAAGGGCTTTGAGGTCCTGTCATTGGTTCTGAATCTCTGCTTGGTTATATATCCTTCACATAGCTCCGCAGCATTCCTCACTTGCGGTTCTGAAGCTTCCAACACAAGTCATATGGATTAATCGCAGGACATTGAGGTTCATCACAGGGCTCTAAAGCTGTCCTAACAGGGCTTTGAGGTCCTGTCATTGGTTCTGAATCTCTGCTTGGTTATATATCCTTCACATAGCTCCGCGGCATTCCTCACTTGCGGTTCTGAAGCTTTCAACACAAGTCGTATGGATTAATCGCAGGACATTGAGGTTCATCACAAGGCTCTGAAGCTTGGCTGATTGGCCCTGAAACTCTTATCCAGCCTCCTAAGCTCACCTCACTACACACTAGGGCTCTCCTCATGGGGCTCCGAAGTTCTCACAGAATTATCCTCAACGCAAGGTATCCTCACAGAGCTGTGCAGAGCTCTCCTTGTAGGACTCTCAAGGTCTCCTCTCACAGTTGGGGCTCTCTCCACTAGACTCAGAGACTCTCATCTTTTGGCTTGCTTCAAGCTGCCCCTGCATGTTTCTGACCTCGCTCTAATTCTAAGCTATTGTTGCCAAGTTCATAAACTCTCCTATCTTGAAGCTTGCTCTGAAGCTGACCTTACAGGGTTCTGGCCTTACAGGACTCCGAAGCTGTCCTTACCAGGGACTGACACTCCACCTGCTCTCCTCTCTAAGAATATGATCTTTCCTCTCTTGAGGCTTACTCTGACCCTCTCGTCACTGGGTTCTAATCTCGCCTGACTAGAGACTTGATCTGAAGCTGACCCTGGAGCTTTTTGACCTTACAGGACTCTGAAGGGATCCTTACTAGGCGCTGGCGCTTTCCTCACCACGTACATGAGATGCCCTCTCTTGAGGCTTGCTCTGACTCTCTCGTCACAGGCTTCAGTTGTCACAGCGTTCTAAGCTTGCATGTCTGGAGGCTTGCTCTGAAGCTGACCTTGCAGGGTTGTGACCTTACAGGACTACAAACCTATTCTTTACAGGCTCTGAAACTCGCTTGCCCAGTTTATGAGCCCTCCTCTCTGGAGGCTTGCTCTGACCCTCTTGTCAGAGGCTTCTGTCGTCACAGGGTTCTGAGCTCACATGTCTAGAGGCTTGTTCTGAAGCTGATCTTGAAGGGTTCTGACCTTACAGGACACTTAAACTATCCTTACCAGGCTCTGATGCTCTCCCCGCCAGGTACATAAGCTACCCTGTCTTGAGGCTGGCTCTGACCATCTCGTCACAGGCTTTAGTCGTCACAGGGTTCTAAGCTCTCATGTCTAGAGGCTTGTTGTGAAGCTGACCTTGCAGGGTTCTGACCTTTAATGACACTTAAGCTATCTCTTCTCGTCAGGTACATAAGCTGCCCACTCTCGAGGCTGGCCATGTCCCTCTCGTCACAGGCGTCAGTCGTCACGGGGTTCTAAGCTCGCATGTCTAGAGCCTTGCTGTGAAGATGACCTTACAGGACACTTAAGCGATTCTTACTACACTCTGACGCTCTCCCCGCCAGGTACATGAGCTGCCCTCTCTTGAGGCAGGCTCTAACTCTCTCACCAAAGACTTCAGTTGTCACAGGTTCTAAGCTCGCATGTCTAGTGGCTTGCTCTGAAGCTGATCTTGCAGGGTTCTGACCTTACAGGACACTTAAGCTATCTTTACTAGCCTCTGACGCTCTTCTCCCCAGGTACCTGAGCTGCCCTCTCTTGAGGCTGGCTCTGTCCCTCTCGTCACCGGCTTCAGCCGTCACGGGTTCTAAGCTTGCATGTCTAGATGCTTGCTGTGAAGCTGATCTTGCAGGGTTCTGACCTTACAGGACACTTTAGCTATCCTTACTGACTCCGACACTCTCCTCACCTGGTACCTGAGCTGCCCTCTCTTGAGGCTTGCTCTGACCCTCTCGTCACCGGCTTCAGTCGTCACAGGGTTCTAAGCTCGCATGTCTAGAGGCTTCCTGTGAAGCTGATCTTGCAGGGTTCTGACCTTACAGGACACTTAAGCTATCCTTACTAGCCTCTGACGCTCTTCTCCCCAGGTACATGATCGTCCCTCTCTTGAGGCTGGCTCTGTCCCTCTCGTCACCGGCTTCAGTCGTCACAGGGTTCTAAGCTCGCATGTCTAGTGGCTTGCTCTGAAGCTGATCTTGCAGGGTTCTGACCTTACAGGACACTTAAGCTATCTTTACTAGCCTCTGACGCTCTTCTCCCCAGGTACATGATCGTCCCTCTCTTGAGGCTGGCTCTGACCCTCTCGTCACCGGCTTCAGTCGTCGCAGGTTCTAAGCTCGCATGTCTAGAGGCTTGCTCTGAACTGAAGCTGACCTAACAGGACTCTTAACCTATCCTTACTAGCTCTAACGCTCTTCTTGCCAGGTACGTGAGCTGCCCTCTCTTGAGGCAGGCTCTGACCCTCTTGCCACAGACTTCAGTCGTCACTGGTTCTAAGCTCGCATGTCCATAGCATTGCTCTAAAGCTGACCTTGCAGGGTTCTGACCTTACGGGACTCTGAAGCTGTCCCTACTAGCCTCTGATGCTCTTCTCCCCAGGTATATGAGCTACCCTCTCTTGAGGCTTGCTCTGACCCTCTCGTCACCGGCTTCAGTCGTCACAGGGTTCTAAGCTCGCATGTCTAGAGGCTTGCTCGAAGTTCACCTTGCAGAGAGTTCTGACCTTACACGACTCTGAAGCTATCCTTGCAAGTCTGTGACCCCCTCCTCGCCAGAACTGTCTCGGACCCTCTCTTCACCGGCTTCAGTCGTCACATGGTTCTAAGCTCGCATGTCTAGAGGCTTCCTGTGAAGCTGATCTTGCAGGGTTCTGACCTTACAGGACACTTAAGCTATCCTTACTAGCCTCTGACGCTCTTCTCCCCAGGTACATGATCGTCCCTCTCTTGAGGCTGGCTCTGACCCTCTCTTCACAGGCTTCAGTCGTTATAGGGTTCTAAGCTCGCATGTCTATAGGTTTGCTCTGAAGTTCACCTTGCAGAAAGCTCTGACCTTACAGGACTCTGAAGCTATCCTTACAAGTCTCGGACCCCCTCTTCACCGGCTTCAGCCGTCACAGGTCCTAAGCTCTCCTCCCCAGGCTCGGAAGCTGCCCTCCCTCGAGCCTTGCCCCGAGGCGCTCCACACCGCACGCAGGGTTAATCACACCCCTTGCCTGGGATGCTGGCACGGCCCATTGAGCCCTGAATGCCCAATCTGTGCAGCCCTCGCTCTGCAGGGGGAGGGGAGCTCTGCTTGTCCCGCTCTCGCTCCCAGCTGCGTCCTCAAAGCTGCTGTTCGTGGTCTGTTGGAGGAGGAGGAGGAGGGGGCCATGTCCCACGGCCCCTTTATGGTGCACTGAGAGGATGGAGAGGGGCGACAGGGACGGGGAGTGGGCGCCGAGGTGCACCCCCGCCACACCGGGGCCACAGTGACCCGGGCACATGCGTGACGCGGACCCCGCTGCCGGGCCCCCTGGCAGGTGTTTGAAAGTTGCCCCCTTCACGCAGAAGATGAACGTGATGCTGTGGCGCTGGGAACAGAACAACAGCACCATGAAACTGGTAAGGACTTTCCCTGCAACTGGCGCGGCCAGTTGTGACTCAGTTTGAAATTTAAATGGCAGCTTGTCCCTTGGTTTCAGAGAATCTTGTTTTGATTGTTTCACGGGAGGGCCGAGCCGCCCTCTCATCCTCCCCCACTGTTTGTGTATTTAGTGAGCTGGTAATTCTTTCCGTACGTAAAATAACCTTAGCAGATTGGACACAAAAATGTAAACTTCTTGAAATGTGATTTTCTTTCAGTAATCACTTCTCACTAGAGCAGAAACTTGCATTTGTGCACAATCCAGCTTGTTGGGTTCTATTGTATTTGTGGCTTGTGCAGAAGGGAGTGGCGTGAACCTCAGCGTGCTGTTTTGTTTCATTTACACAGCTCACTGAGCACTTTCCCTTCTCGTGGGCATACCTGCGTGGGCTGAGCCAGGAGGGGGTGAGTTGTCTGATCAGGGCTATTTTTTTAAAATATTTTCCTCTACTGACACCCCCTCTCCCGGGAGGGTACAGGCAATCACTGCTACTTAACCCTCATTGATCGCTTCTCCCTTCCTCCCTACAGTACACGACACCAAGAAGCGCCGTACATCTGCCAAGTCTGGCTTTGAGGCGCTCTCCAGGCACTGGCGTCTCTTCCCACCCTCAGGGCCCCCCTCCTAAGCTGCCGACTGTTCCAAGAGCCCACACAGGAAAGAAAAACAAACATACAATGCACCTCGCCACACACACGAATTTGTCCACATTCCTGTAGCTTCAAAACAGTGTTGTTTGCTTAAAATGTTTAAACCTGACATTGTATGAGTATATATCTATATTTTATGGACTTTATTTATGTGTGTGTGTATATATATATATGTATATGTGTGTGTATATGTATGTGTGTGGGTGTATATTTATATGTACACACACACATATATTCTAGGTGGTCCCACCAGTTTTATCTGTGGCTCAGTGACACCCCACACCCCCAAAGATGCCACTGTCTTCAAGATCTGTGCTGTGACCCATTAACTCCTGCTGTAAAGTTAGAACATGCACGCATGAGGTTGCCAGTTTATAGTAAGCCTGGGCGAAGTGCCAGAAAAACTGGGCATCGCTCCGCGCAGTTCCACCAGTGGCGGAGTCTTTTAAGTTGCTCTGCTTACACTGATTTTTAGCACCAGGAGTTTGTCTCGCGCAGTAAAATCAGCGCGAATGGCACTATGCGTCGTGCCAGAGGGCGCTGCTGCTTTCTGCCACTCGAGTAGACATTCAACCCGAGCGGCAGCTACCTCAACGCGAATGGCAGATTTCTCAATGCAAGCGGTCGTGACCTGCTGCGACCCCCTGCAAACCCCCACAATGAGAAATCTCGCCAGGAGGAGATCTAGTGAGTTATTTTTTCTCGCAAACGCTCGCCAGCTTACCGTTGGCGAGCTGCTCGAGGGAAAAAAAACTCCGCTCCGCATCACATCACAGAGTTTTTCGGATCTTTGCACGGAGCGCGGAGTGGGCAAAACTCCCCTGGCGGAGCGGAATTCTTCGCCCACCCCTAGTTCATAGCTTCCCCTCATGGTAACTCTGACAGTATCCTATTTGAGAAACAACATGTTTACGAAAATACTGATGACAGAAATGCACCTGCATCCTAGACATCTACCCTGCCCATTATGGAGCTGTTATTTCATGGGTGTCCAATGTAGGTCCAGGAGGAGCATCTAATGACTATATAAATGAGATTCCAGATAACAGAGCACAGCACAAAGAAAATTCAAACTGGTGATCAAACAACCAGTAAGGGATTTAATACATAAAATTTAAGGACAAAATCCCAAAGTCTCGACACGTTGATGATGGGAAATATAACAATGCGTAGATGTTGAAATAGCACAGCCAACACGTAGTCTCGTCGTCAGTTTGACTTTTCAAGGCTTAAAATGGTACTCTTAAGTTTCAATAATATTAGAACCAATCCAATTTATTTAAAATCAGCAATCAGAGTAAGTATGCAAATGTCATGAAAAATCCAGACGGCAGCAAGAGACAGATAGTCATTCAAAAACAACGTAATTCAGGTTGAGATAAACGTCTTGATAAACGTTTCCAGCACATAGTATCAAAATTCAGATAGTTCATGTGAGCATCAATCTGACCTCGTCCAGGTCAAAATTACAGCATCCGCTATTTCGCAGTGTCGGTGGCCGCCATAAACAAAAGTTTGTTTATGTCGGCCACCGACACTGCGAAATAGCGGATGCTGTAATTTTGACCTGGACGGGGTCGGATTGATGCTCGCATGAACATCTGAATTTTGATACTATGTGCTGGGAAACGTTTATCAAGACGTTTATCTCAACCTGAATTACGTTGTTTTTGAATGACTATCTGGTCTCTTGCTGCCGTCTGGATTTTTCATGACATTTGCATACTTACTCTGATTGCTGATTTTAAATAAATTGGATTGGTTCTAATATTATTGAAACTTAAGAGTACCATTTTAAGCCTTGAAAAGTCGCTTGACGACGAAACACGTGTTGGCTGTGCTATTTCAACATCTACGCATTGTTATATTTCCCATCATCAACGTGTCGAAGACTTTGGGATTTTGTCCTTAAATTTTATGTATTAAATCCCTTACTGGTTGTTTGATCACCAGTTTGAATTTTCTTTGTGCTGTGCTCTGTTATCTGGAATTATATTGTATGATATGTGTGGAGGAATTTGTTATTTCTCCCCATATTGAGTAGCATTGTGGGTGGCACAGTGCTTAACATTGAGCACACGAATGGACTTTTTCTGTGCCTTACTTATGCAAACTACGCGGAGGTGCTGACTGTTGCTTAACTAAAACCACTGCCATCATTCTTTGTTTAATACTATATAAATGAGTTCCATGTACATCCATTATAAGTTAAATCCATTGCATGTGAGTGGCCTAAAATCTGGCCCGGATCCGGCACTCCTGGACTGACGGACACCCCTGTGTAAGATGTATAAATGGTTGCTTTTGCTCTCCTTGGGAAAACACATCCACACCACGCTTCCTGTTTAGGAGAGTTGCTACCTCTTTGTTGTTAGACAGATATGTTGATATTTTCACTTTGTTTTGGTTTAATTAATTTAAATTGATTTCAAGTACTGTTGAGTTGTGTAACAATAAACATTTATTATATAGCTCCACAAAACCCCCTCGGAAATGCGTGCCTAACGAATACAAATGTGACGTTATCGTATTCGCTTTGCTTACGTGTTCCTTGACTGTCTTGCTTGTTTCGGAATGTTATACGCAAACCAAGGAGGGATTCCCAGCCAATGGGATGGCAGGATTTGACATAACCTCCCTGCATCCATCGAGAACTGATGTGTATATATATTTATGAAAGGTTTTCCACAGCAAGGTAGCACCAAGCATCTTTAAGAAGTGAATAGAACATCTTTCAAGTCGTGGGATAGGATTGTGATTTTGTTATACTGTCACAGTCGCAGGACTTTGTGGGACTAGGGCAGGTATTGACTATGTAAAGCCACCAGGACCTCACAGTTGTCTTCAAGCATGGATATTGCGCTCACTTTCAAACAGATCCCTTCTAGGCCCTGGAGTGAGTGTAAGGTACCTGAGAGCTCCTGGATTGAGAGTACTGGAAACTGAAGGTGCTTGAGTGACCCTAATGTTCTTTTAAGATGCCGGACGTGGGAGTGATTGTGCAAGAAACTTAACCAGCTCCCCATCAGAGCCTTGTAGTACACCTGCACTGTGCGTTTGTTGCACCATACCTGGCCTGTGGTGCAAGGCCTTGGTAGCATCGCACTCACTAAGACTTCCCAATGAACAGATACGTTTGTCCAGAGCACAGACGGAATAGATGCACCATGGGTGGACGTGAGGCTGGGATCTGCAAGAGCTCTGTTGTGAAGAGCAGGGGAGCGCGCTTCATGCTATACTTACCCCGTCCATGGACACTATGCCCAGATGCCATCAAGGTTTGCATCTGTGATGTTTTCTGTGACTACCTGAACATTTGGGACTCCATCTTTCTCAATGGCCAATCACAGCAGGGCAGCAGCAGGGTGCTCACATTCTAATTCTGCAGACCTGGTCAGACTTCTGCCTGAAGCTCTAACCTTTTTCCACACTACCACTGGACCATCGAGTCCTCACTGGGCTAAAGTAGGGCTCTTCCTACGGTGCCAATTGACTGCACTGGGACGGGACTCGCGGAGTTGGTCGTTTCGAGGGGAGACTTTGAGTTTGCTTCCCTCTATGATGACTGAGGGGACAGACTGCACCTTCTCGCCTTGGTGACCCATACTTCCTTGTTGACTTGGTGCCCCATACTTCCTTGTTGAGTTGTTTGAAGCCGTAGTGGACCTTCCCCTCAGCAGAGTACTCAGTAGAGTAGCTGCTCACCTGTGCACTGTGTGTATTTCTGTGTAGGTGAAGATGAGGTGGTCCCTAGGTGCATACACTCGAGGCTTGTGCCAGAAGGGGTCTACAAACTGAACAGTGGCAGCTGGCCTGGATGTATAGAGACACCAAACTCTATATTTTGTGGACCCTAGCTGCATAGATATCAGCAGCGGATAATGGCCAAGACTTGTCCTGACTTTCCATTCCTCTGGTTGCTGAACAACACCATAGGCTCGCTCGCTAGCCTCCCGCCACAAAGCCCGTGTAGTTGTTCCATCTCCCTGCCTACTACAGCACAGTGGGCTCTACTGTTCTCCCGCCTCCAGAATCACCAAGTCATTCCAAGCCCTGCCCGTGGTAGGAACATGCTCTCAACTTGGCTTGAGCTCTTCTCGCCTCAGCTTTGGATGACTAATCGTCAGCAGCTTCCTTACCCCAAACTACATTTGTTCATCAGCCACAGTGTACACTGGGCTTCAATCCCTGCTGTGGGAAAGAAGCAAAGCACGAGCTGTGTCTTGTTTGAAGACCAGCACGGCCGGAGAGGTCAAAGAGAGGCCATTTGATGGTTTGCAGCCTTTCTGAGCCATCATCCTTGCATGCAGCCATGGGGAGAGCTCTGAGTCAGGAAAGGAGCACACATGCACAAAAGGCTCATGACACAGGTGTGCACAGTGCTTTCTTCACAGATGCAGATGTGTGGACATAGATTTTCCAGTGCACTGCTGGGTCTCTGCATGGAGCCGGAGGGGGTGGAGCCACGGGGTGAATGTTTTAATGAGCCAAGAGAAGATGGTGTAATTCAGGCATCATCTGTGACAAGTTGATAGCCATGTTAAGACTTCTGCCTGTCGTCTGACAGTTACTTTTTATAGAGAACTTGCGTTTTTATGTAATACTTGCGGCTGCGATCTTATTTTTCCATATCGCTTGCTGCCACAGTCTTGTATTTTATTTAGCTGCCGCATGCTGGTGGCTTTGTATTGGTTTGAATAATATGCATTATTACCAAACTTAATAGATTCATTTTATCAACCTCTGAATGTTGAACGGACAAATTGACCATACTGAGATTCAAAGTAATAACCTTCTTACACAGTTTTACTAACCCTCCAAACTCTCCCAGGTGAAACACTGGCCTGTTTGTCACGATATACCACAAGGTTCTGCTGGTTATTCAAAGGCATATGGTAATTCGCTGCTGCAGAGTATTATATAGATATCAAAACTCACATTGAAGGCAGTGCCAGTTTCTCACAGTGCCTGTCAATGAGTCATAAGATGTTCAGACTACATGCACATCCAATCCTTGGCCTCTCTGTGGAGTGCATAAAGTGATTGTTTAACATGTGGCAATTGCAATTACCTTTCTAGGGTAAAGTGTCTGAAGGAGTTATGCATGGCTTTTGAAATACTGACTGCACCAAAGAAAAAGAAAATGCTATGGAGAGAGAGCGAAGTACATGCAGACAGATAGAACAAAAATACAGTGATGGAGAGTGAGGAGATTAGGTGTCAGATACGTAGATGGAGGGATTTCAGAAAGAGATGTGGGGAGAAAAAGGGAGCGAGAGAGAGATTGCAGAAGAAAATTATGTGAAGGGGAGAGCAGGAGTGACAGACACTCAGAAGCCCACTCCCCTTCCACATCTGCAAAATTGTTAATTCACAAGAATGTCATTTTTATACTAATTAATTAAAATCAGTGCTGACAAGCATTGGCAAAGTTAATAGGGCTGGTTTGTTTGAGGTGTATGCATACACGCTAACATTTGAAAACTGTAAAGTGTGAGGTTTTGAAAGAAAATAGGGAGATTGTGTTTTCACCATTAACTTATATTGAAGCAAAGGCAATTTTAGGCAGGAGACAGACAAAATACAGCCATTTTTGGCTTGTAAAGTCAGGAGTCTCCCGCATGAATGGGAGTCTGTTGGCATGTATGTGTATGTACTCATTATTGTGTGAAGTGCCTGGATATACTAACAGAAACTCACATCTAAATAGTTGTCAATTAGCAAACTATGTAAAGCACATGATTTCAGTTCACATGTTTTAGTCTATATCTTAATTACATAGGCCATAGCTTTTGGAAAAGATTTGTAGTCAGGATTTTTGTCCACACCCATTTTGGAGACACCCCCCACATTTTTCATTCCAATTAAAGCACTGAATGTGAGGGGGAGGCCCTCAGAGAGGGATGAGCCATCCGTAAGGCTTGGCAGAATTATGTTGTGGTCAGATGACAGCCTGACGCAGCATCAAGCTCTGCCTTCTGGCACTGGGGGATGCAAATGTTACATCTCTGGTCCAGTGTTGCAGGGAGTCCGCACTAACGCGGGCTGAGCTGTAGTCCTTCATCCCAGTGGAACATGATGAAGAGATACAGAATGGGCCTCTTAATACTCCACAAGAACTTTCTGCCTGGAGAGTAAGATTCCAGACGTCAAGTAAAGACAACGAGCTCATGGTCTCAATTATTATTCGCCAAATATTGTTATTAAACTAACTTATAAATGCCCATGGATAGCAATGCTGAGCCATCCACCTGAGAGGACGCTGTTAAGAACAGATGCTAGAGTTCTTCTCTTGAAGAGCACCAATGCTTTGTTTGAGCTTCCAAAATGTGAGTGAAAAGTTAGACCATCAGAATTTGAAGCTGTGACCTACAGGCAACATGCAGATCTCTGCAGCAGGTGCATTTACCCACCTCAATCACGGCTGCAACTGCTCGTAATTTAGCAAAGGGTCCAAGAATGAAATGTTATGCTGCATTTCCATACCTGCCAACTTACAAATTAATGCCACCATGTGAGGAGGGGGTGGGGCCTTGAAGTGGGCGGGGCCTCGTGCCGAGAGCTACCTAAGAGGCACTCTGCCCCTCACCCTAGAAATATAAATAACAAAGAGTCATTGAGGCTGTCGCTGATGTCCTGGGGTGGTTTTGAACCTCTTAATGGACATCGGCTGCTGACAGCCTCCGAAAATGAGCTGAAAATCCAGTTTACAGTGATTTTCAGCTCGTCTTCCTGCCACCATGTGTGGTTTCGGCTCCTCACCGGCAGGACACAAGTCCTAACAAGCATTTGCAATGCAATAGGTCTCGCAACTGCGAGTTTTGGAGCTATTGGTATTGTAAATGGTATTGTAAATGACAATGCCTTTAATTTGTTGTACAAACCAAAACATAAATAAAAGGCATTGTCATTTACAATGCCAATAGTTTAAACTTGCGTAAATGCGAGACCTATTGCTTTACAAATGCTTGTTTCAGGAGGATTCCTCCTCGCAGGCCCCCAAATCCTGTTTCGTTTCTTCCCTGTGCCAGTTTGTTGTCCCGCTCCCACATGCACTCCTGACGTTTTATTCGCACCCTCCCAACTGTGAAGCATTGTTCGCTTCCTGTCCAAAAAGTGCTTGCAAAGGTGCAACATTGTCACAGTGACTGCGTGGGTTTGAGAGGGGTACTAGGTATGTCCAGGAGGGGTAGCATCTTTGCAAGATTTTCTCTGTAAGTGCTGATCCCATAAATGAGATGCACTTTAATTTACTGTGTGTACATTTATCTTATGTAGCTATCCCCAAAATGTGACAGGGGTGGGCCAGTGCTCAATTTGTAAAGAAATAAGTGCCAGGGCTCTCGCCAGGAGGCCACTGCAGCTTGCACCACCCATTGCCCCTGTCAAAATTGCCATTACATTACCTGCACAACTAGTAATCATCAGACTGCTACCAGTGTGACAATTCAGACTGTTAGAGGCCTCCACAGCTATAAGAATGGTTTGGGCTGCAGGTATCTGTTGTTTTTAATGTATAATGAAATAATAAAACTATTGTTCTGCTTATCTCTAAATCACACAAACAGCGCCACCATGTGGCAGACTGTCATAAGTGCCGATGTTGACAATTAATTGCTGGTGTCGAGCACCGTAAACTACTGCCTCAAATTAAGCACTGGGGGGCCCTCCTGGGTCTATGTTAGACATCCCTCGCTGAGGAGTTTGACATTCTGAAGTTATCTGTAGGGCCAGCAGAGCCTGTGAGCCCCGATAAAATGCAGGGAGTATTACTGCCCCAGAGTGCACCTTGTGGGGGCAGCTACTGAGTGTTCCTGAATGGAGAGACCAGCTGATGTACCAGGAGAGGATGTGCCAGGAGGCGGGAGCTGTACCTCCAGCAATGGAAGCCACCCCCCTTCCAGATTCTTCTAGCCAGGGAGGCAGGGCAGGGAGCCTAGGAAGAGCACTCTAAGCTCGCTCCCCCACTTGGTGATGGGGTGTCAGAACACATAGTGACTTGAGAAGTCTGGGTGTAGTACATCCCACTGGTAGTTTGTGTTACTGACTTATTCCTAGACATTTAAATTCACATTTAACCCTGAAGTATAAGACACCCTGCATTGGAGAGTTTCAGTGAGGAGCAGTTGGCTAAGTGGTGACACTTAATAATAAAAAGTCCCTTGTATTGTAAAGCAATAAGCAAATATAATGCACCAACTTGACACTTGTACGGTGTTCCAACAGTGCACATGTAACACCTTAAGCACATTTTATGAATGTGATATATCGCCTTATAAATCATCTGTGCTTCAGGAGTCATTATATGTGTATAAGGATCAAAACTGCCACAGGCACACACATCACACACTCACACAGTTATCTACAAGCATCAGACATCCACAAGCATCAGGCATCAGACATCCACAAGCATCAGGCATCAGACATCCACAAGCATCAGGCATCAGACATCCACAAGCATCAGGCATCAGACATCCACAAGCATCAGGCATCAGACATCCACAAGCATCAGGAATAAGACATCCACAAGCATCAGGCATCAGACATCCACAAGCATCAGACATCAGGCATTAGACATCCACAAGCATCAGACATCAGACATCCACCAGCATCAGACATCAGGCATCAGACATCCACCAGCATCAGGCATCAGACATCAGACATCCTCAGGCATCAGGCATCAACAATCATCAGACATCAGGCATCAGACATCCACAATCATCAGACATCCACAGGCATCAGACATCCACAGGCATCAGACATCCACAGGCATCAGACATCCAAAGGCCTCAGACATCCAAAGGCCTCAGACATCCAAAGGCCTCAGACATCCACAGGCCTCAGACATCCACAGGCCTCAGACATCCTCAGGCATCAGGCATCCACAGGCACCAGACATCCACAGGCACCAGACATCCACAGGCACCAGACATCCACAGGCACCAGACATCCACAATTATCAGACATCCACAGGCATCAGACATCCACAGGCATCAGACATCCACAAGCATCAGGCATCAGACATCCACAAGCATCAGGCATCAGACATCCACAAGCATCAGGCATCAGACATCCACAAGCATCAGGCATCAGACATCCACAAGCATCAGACATCCGGCATCATACATCCACAAGCATCAGGCATCAGATATCATACATCCACAAGCATCAGGCATCAGACATCAGACATCCACCAGCATCAGGCATCAGACATCAGGCATCAGACATCCACAAGCATCAGACATCCACAAGCATCAGACATCAGGCATCCACAAGCATCAGGCATCAGACATCCACAGGCATCAGACATCCATCAGACATGAGGCATCAGACATCAGGCATCAGACATCCACAAGCATCAGGCATCAGACATCCACAAGCATCAGACATCCACAAGCATCAGGCATCGGACATCCACAAGCATCAGACATCAGGCATCCACAAGCATCAGGCATGAGACATCCACAATCATCAGACATCAGGCATCAGACATCCACACGCATCAGACATCCACAAGCATCAGGCATCAGACATCAGGCATCCACAAGCATCAGGCATCAGACATCCACAAGCATCAGACATCCACAAGCATCAGGCATCAGACATCAGGCATCCACAAGCATCAGGCATCCACAAGCATCAGGCATCAGAATCCACAAGCATCAGGCATCAGACATCAGGCATCAGATATCAGGTATCAGACATCCACAATCATCAGGCATCAGACATCCACAATCATCAGACATCCACAATCATCAGACATCAGGCATCAGATATCAGGTTTCAGACATCCACAATCATCAGGCATCAGACATCCACAATCATCAGACATCAGGCATCCACAAGCATCAGGCATCAGACATCCACCAGCATCAGGCATCCACAAGCATCAGGCATCAGACATCCACAAGCATCAGGCATCAGACATCCACAAGCATCAGGCATCAGACATCCATAAGCATCAGACATCAGACATCCACCAGCATCAGACATCAGGCATCAGACATCCACCAGCATCAGGCATCAGACACCCACCAGCATCAGGCATCAGACATCAGGCATCAGACATCAGACATCCACCAGCATCAGGCATCAGACATCCACAAGCATCAGACATCAGACATCCACCAGCATCAGACATCAGGCATCAGACATCCACCAGCATCAGACATCCACCAGCATCAGACATCAGGCATCAGACATCAGACATCCACCAGCATCAGGCATCAGACATCCACAAGCATCAGGCATCAGACATCCACAAGCATCAGATATCAGACATCCACAAGCATCAGACATCAGGCATCAGACATCAAAAGCATCAGACATCAATCATCATACATCAGGCATCAGACATCCACAAGCCACGTGTGCACTCACTACTGTCACAGAGTACACGGCGTGCACGACATCGCAGCCGAAGAGGGAAACGTGTTGCAGGACATGTTCAAATACCATCAGCGCGTCTTAAAGCGTCTAAACCGTTTCACTCAAATCTATTGTTCTTCAGAATGCAGGAAAACACTGATATATGTTTTGGCGGGATATATATATTATTTATACATTTAGTTTGTAAGGAATGTCAGATTAGAGGAAACCGGATACTGAAAGTCTGGGGTCTACTAGTTATATCTCCTCCAGCAGAAGCGGCGATGACAAAACAGAGCTAGATTTTAAAACAAGCGCGGCCGAGACGCAAACAGCAGCGTGTTTATTTTTGCATCGCGCTTTAAAGTGAAAGCGGGATGCAACAAGTAATTAAAGTGCACATCGGCTGTCGGGGCGCAAGCTGAAAAACACGCCGTGCGCGTGCCCATGTACGCCGTGAGCGTGCCCGTGAGCGTGCACATCGGCACTCTGGGAAAGTGCACATCTCCTGTCCCCCTTCCAAACTCAAGTCGACGACAATAGATCTCGCTTAGCGAGCAGCTTCGCTGCGTCGCTAGGCGAGACCTAAAAAAAGAAGTAGGGGGGCTAGCCAGGTTAGGCAGTATGCAAGTGAAATCACGACACGTGCCATCACAGCACATGATGCATGACGCCTGACATTGCACGTGACATCACAGGAAGTGACCTCACTGGAAGTGACATCACAAGAAGTGACAGCAGATATTAAGACCTCACACGTTTATCAGGTATATCATGAGTACAGTTAAGCGCATTATGAGTGTTAACAAATGAGATTTGGCGTAAGGGTTGTGCCAAAAAGTGGCACAATCCCAATTCAAAATCTGGGCCTCAGCTAATATATTTATTTTTTTAAACCCTGCCACAAAGAAATTGGTAACAAGGAGAAGCATGGCAGTAAATCTGTTCTGCTTAATTGGTTGCAAAGTCTACATTTTAAAATATTTGATTGGGTTAGGGCATCTGCTGTAAAGATGCCCAGTAAATCTCAGGGAATAGTAATAATGGTGACTCTGGAGGTGAACGCATTTGTTTGCGAGATATGTGTTATGAGAAGTCTTAGATTTGAATCAAAGTAGAATAAGGTCAATGGGTCTCCTGCAAAGCACATCACGTAACATGCAGATGACAGATTTTTATTTTGTGTAGTTTGTAAACTGGGCCACTGCTTTTAACACAGAGAACCTTTGTTACTTGCAGTTCATAAATTGTAAGCCTTGTAATATAACACAGTGAGCTATGAAGGACATGTGACTCCTACAACTTGTAACCCTGTCTCATGTAACTCATCTTGTACATTGATTCACACATGTACATGATTTATTGTCAATGTATAATGTGTATGTTACGTAAAGAGCTGTGACACCCTGCAATGGGTTGCGTAGCGCTGTAAAAGAAATAAAATAGTGCTATTGAAATTATTTGTGTAAATACTGGGGCAGACCAACACACCTGACAGTCTTACAGTGCGTGCATCTCTTCTATACAGGGACTGAGTAAAGGCAAAAGCTGCCTCTCTTAAGTACCTGTGAAGAGATAACAAGCTGTGTGCCTTTGTTTCCCCTCCCTGGCATTTACATTTAAGTGCGAGGTTCCAGGCCGCCTCCAGTCAGGATATACAAACAAAAGGAGGCCTGATGGCCCCTTAACTTTGGCCCAGCTGGAGGTAAAAAAAAAATCCCCCTCGCTGCCTGCACGGTGCTGCTGGGAATCGAAAGCAGACAACGTGCAGGAGCTGCTGAACTTGCCCCGGTGTCTTACACCCTGTCCAGAGCAGTTGCTCCTAGGACATGGAAACAAGCGAGGGTGACTCCCCTGTTAAAAAAGCCTTCCCTGGACACTACAAAATTGGAGAATTTTCGTCCCATTTCTCTCCTGCCATGGATATCTAATATTGCTGAGTCCCATGTCAATTCCATTCTGACAGGCTACCTGGAAGACAACAACATCTTGGACATCTCTCAGAACGGCTTTCGCCCTGGCCACAGCACGGAATCAGCCCTCCTAGCAGTGACTGAACATCTGAGGGCTGCATTGGATGAGGGACGTACGTCGGCACTGATTTTATTAGACCTCAGTGCCGCGTTTGACACGGTCTCTCACCAGATTCTGTTGCAACAGTTGGAGGAGGCGGGGATTTCGGGCTCAGCCCTCGACTGGTTCGCCACCTTCCTCTCTGAGAGGACCTTTCAGGTGTCGGCTCCCCCTTTCTCCTCTCGGATTCATAATATTCAACAAGGGGTGCCACAGGGCTCAGCACTGAGCCCTACGCTGTTCAATCTGTACGTTCAACCGCTAGCAGCGGTGGCTAGGAGCAGAGGCTTGACACTGGTATCGTACGCCGATGATACTCAGTTGGTAGTGGCACTTTCTGGCAATTCAGCGCAGGATGCCTGTATGTTTCGGAGCAATCTTATGGCCATCTCTGAGTGGATGTCTGCCAACTGTCTGCAGCTTAATGCAAGCAAGACTGAAATCATGTTGGTTGGGCGGGATGGTGAGCTGTGGAGTGAACATTGGTGGCCCACCACCCTGGGCTGTGTCCCCACCCCCAAACAGATAGTAAATCTGGGTGTTTGGGTGGACCCCGCTCTCAGGTTTCAGGCCCAAACCAAGAAAGTGGCGGGGACCTGCATGGGTATTTTGCGTGGGCTCAAACCATTGCTAGGTTATTTTGACCCGTCCACTTGGCAGGTTATCATTCAGGCCGCCATTCTGTCGAGATTGGATTACGCCAACTCGCTCTACTTGGGTACCAACAAGTCAGAGATCCTAAGATTACAGAGAGTCCAGAATGCGGCGGCCAGAATCCATCCTTGTTCTTCCTCTGTTGCCATTCGCCGACTACATTGGTTGCCGGTGGCCAGACGTGTGGAATTCAAATCTCTGTGCATTGCTTTTAAGATTCTGAAGTCCTCTCCCCCGGCCATTTTGGCCACCCTGCTCTCGCCCTACATTCCCCCCCGCCAACTTCGTTCGATGGGCCAACACTTGGCGGTGGTTCCGAGGGTGAGGAGAGCACTGGCTGGGGGACGTGCTTTCTGCAAACTGGCGGCCAAGCTTTGGAACTCTCTCCCACTGTCCATTCGCAGCCTAAACAATTATTTGGCATTCCGTAAGGCCACCAAGACTCATCTTTTCCCTTCACTGTAGGTTCCTATGCCTTTTGGTGGCCCTCTCCTTCTGACTATTAGCGCCGGGACGCCCCTTTGCTGGAGCAGCTGTGCGCTCTATAAGCTATATAACATAACATAACAATATTCTGTAGGGCCCAACTTCTTGGCAGGGAGGACGGCGTCCACCCTGTGAAAAGAGTGGGTGGACGCCGTGTACCTGCGTGTACCCCTGACTCGTGCCCTGCTCACCGGGTGACTGTGTGAAGAGAGACGAAATCGTGCGACACACAGCGGCCCCGTGTGTAGTTGGCAGGTGTGCATTTTTATGCTAAGCAATCCCTGCTGCTATTTAACATTGTATCTATTATTGAAACTCATAAAATTGTTGTGATAACAAATCCAGCTATTGTTAATATTTAGAATAGTCACTGTAAATCCTGTTGCCCTTAATATGCACATTTGATATGTATTTCATCGCTGTCCATTTGTTTGGTATTATTATTATTTTTAAATTGCATTTATATAGCGCTGAATACCCCTGAGGAGGCGTTGAATTAGCACTAATAATAACGAAGAGGATAATAATTGCAATAATCATTTTTGGGGGATGCTTTTCATGTAGGGGTCCTTGGTCCGTGCCCTCTGCGCGGCACACGTGCATCCCCGTGCGCGCCTCTGTGCGCATGCGTCATGTTGAAATGTCGCGTTGTTTTCATTTAATCCGCAACTGCTCTTTTCGCTTCCCGTCCGCCCTTTGTGGCAGAGGCCGTGGCTGGAGAGGGCGCGTGAGTGCAGGTGTAACCCAAGCAGCGCTCCTTGTGAGGTTTAGCAGCGCCATTGCATCGGGGTGTAATGAGGAGCTGTAACCCGAGAGAGCTGGGGGCAGGGCCCTGCTCGGACCTGGGGTTGTAATCTGTGCGTGCCTGCAAGCAGACACCGGGCGGGTGAAAGAGGGTGCGAGGTGTTAAACAAGCTCTCAGGTGCCAGGCATTGTTTCACGCCCACAGCCGAGTGTGCAGGGCAGGTCAGCTGCAGCACGGCTCCCACGAGAGGCTTTTTGGGAAAGCACTTACTGCCCCGAGCACTGGCGTGGAGTAAAAGTGTGCCCCCCCATGGGCAGGAGTGCTGCTAGGTTCAGTGCAGAGCCCTACAGAAGCACAGACCCCCTCCAGATGGAGCAGTGACTACAGAAAAACTCCACCCCAAATTGTAATTGCATTTATATAGCGCTTACTACCCCTGACGAGGCGTCAAAGTGCTTTTTCGGCGAGTAGGACGCTACTCCGGTACCCAAAGAGGGTTAGAGGTGAACTAGTATAGGGAGATATGAAATTAATTTGACCGGTGGACGTGTGAGTTTGTTATTTGGATCGAAATAGGGTAGTGGAGGGATTTGCTTTACTGACCCTGAATCCCAGGGCAGAGTACCCTAATAAAGGCATTGGCTAAAATCGATGGGTTTGTACACTATGTACAAGCACATACGCAGCCAAAGGTGTGTGTGTGTGTGTGTACAGGTGTCTGGGTTACGAATATCAACAAACCCACAGATAGACGGGCCTCTTTACTAACAAAATTTAAGGCACACCGAACAAGTAATAAACATTTATGTATCCATGCACAAAGATGAACACGTATACAGGCAAAAATGCAACTAGAGTAATACACCTCGTTTTAAAAAAAAATTGTTTTTTATTGCAGTTTTCTTTCAACATTCAAACATTGCGTTGCGACTAGAGAATCCCTGTACAGGGAATCCTGAAATAAAATATCACAGTAAAATAAACGTAAGACTAATACACTTCATGCGTCAATGTGCCGAGATGCCTTAATATCTGTCTCCCAATAGCAGGTATACAGGCATCCGTGAACACAGACCAGCAACCATGGGCACCCGTTAGCAAAGACCAGCAACCATGCAGGCACCCGTTAGCAAAGACCAGCAACCATGGGCACCCGTTAGCAAAGACCAGCAGTCACGCAGGTACCCCGGACCCACAGTACATGCACTCAAAGCAATCATCCAGACATGCATACAATAAAAGGCTACACCGAGCCACATATGTGTACAGCACTTTGTTGTTTACAGTTATGTTATATAACTGTATATAATTCACATATATACATACAAACCATGGGGTGGGAGAGCTGGATGGATTGACGGACAGAGGGACCCACCTGATGTAGGATCTTCTGAGACCTGGTAGTGAGCTGCGAGGTGCACTGGGGTCTGAAAGCCTTAGGTGAGAGCCCAGACTAGAGACAGGTCCCTTCAGAGTTCCCCTCTCTGGGTGACCATGGACCGTTCGAGTTGCCGCCCTATCACTAGGGTGCCAGTATAGGCCACAGTGAGCCCCTGCCACAGATATGATCTTGCTGCAGTGGCAGACGTGGACGCCCATAGGGACTTGCCAGTTCTCAGGAAGGACTGCTGTGTGACAGTGGACCTCAATACAAAGTGCTTTATTGGTACAATAACACAGACCGGTGTTGACAAAGTCAATATACTGAGTGCACAAACCGATACATAACCGATACATTGCTATCTCAAGCCGTTTCCTGAGCAGTGTTGTCTCTGTGTCCTCGCTTCTGTATCGGTTTGTTCGTAGTATTTCTCGTCAAGGATGAAGCAGACATTTTTTTCAGGAAATCTTCATTTTCCTGTCAGAATCTGAGACAAGTCCAGAATCTGAGACAATTCCTGGATGCATTTGTGTGGCTGGCAGAGGCAATGTAGGTGGTCCCCACTTTTCGCATGGCACGCTGGGCACATTCTGGCCTGCATGGGTTGTTCAGTGTCTGATAAATACTCTCCTTCCAGCACGTGGTCACCCCCACTTATGATTGGTGGACATTTGCATGTGATTTGCATTCAAAGATCAGACATTGGATACTGATTGAGGTTGAGAATCGTGCCTTCAGGTTTGCAACCGCAAGATGTTACAACCCGTGGGCGACACATACAAGCATGGGTAGGCCATGCGTCTACTGGGTACAGGATTGGCTTTGAGCTGAGACAGGCTGGTTAAGATACTGGGTAATAATAGGAAAGAACTAGAAGAGTGCGTGTGGGTGAGAAGTTGGCACAGCGGGAATGGCTGTGGACACTGGCATGAGAGCTTTGCAACTTCAGAGAAGGAGACTTTATCTTTTTGTTTTTACATGCAAATTCATTTTTTTCTACAGTGCATAACATTGGGAGGCGAGTATTTTTTGAGACCTTCAAGTTTTGTTAGAGGAGGAAACTAGGAGATAAAACAATGTGCCAGGAATCACACTGATTGTGCTGTATACAGCATAGATGACATCACAATGCTACAGAAGGGATACTGACACATAAACACAATGTTCGTGGACCAGTTCCCATCAGCCAAAAAGATTGTGAAATAGCATTAAACTTCGATACGAGGAAAACAAATGTGACAGTCGTCACGGCCTTCTTAAAAGTAGAGGGCGTGGGTCATCAGAGTGCGCCAAACCGTCGCCATGAGCTTTGGTCCTCACTATGTACAATGGTCACAATCACTGTGGTACACAATCATCATTGTGCTCCACGGTCATCACAATGCTCAACTGACATTTCACCACTGTGCACCACGATCATGGTGAGGGCTGTAATCGAGAATCTACAGCACCATTTTGATTGCACTCCGTTGTCCTTACCGTACTCTGTAGTCATAAATGCACCCTGCGGTCACATTTAATTTACCAGGTTTATGGTTTTGCTTTTTCATTTTTGTTTGTATTCCAAGAGCCATTTTGCAACTGTGCGTGAAAACAAACCAGTCTATTCTACGGACATGTTTTGATGGGTCACCTTTCACACCTTGCACAAACATACGCTTGGGTGTGATCCAAGCACTAGCAATGGCTGTTTCATCTTCCAGGACCTTCGTTTTATATTTTTCCACTCTAAAACACAAGTAAGTACGTCCGTATTTATGTCTTAACTAACTACCCCCCCCCCCACTCTTGTGTGTGGATTTGGCATCCAGTATGTGGGTAAATATGGTTAGTATATGGGTAAATAAATGGTAGTCTTAAGCCTGGGCATGGGTAAAGGGTAGGGTGGAATGCTGGTGGTATAAGAGCAGCTCGGAGCGCTGGCAATGAGTGGGTAACATAAAAAGTTTTATGTGGCAGTGTGTTAGTATTGAGCCCTGGCAGTGTAGAGCTGTGGCGGTCTTTGTGTAGAGTGAAGGTTGGTGGTACACCTGAAGCCTTGGCAGGTGGACGGCAGCATAAAGATCTAGTTATTTGATGCCAACCGTGGAGTCCTGGTGGCTCTGTGCCATTGCGAAGCTCTGGCAGTGTACGTACAACATAAAATCCTGCCCCTTAGAGGGCCTTCTAGAGTCTTGGTGGTATGAGGTACGTGGGCAGCCAGGACCACTGGAAGTATGAGGGTTGCGTAGAAGGGTGATCGTGCCAGGCGAGCCTGGAATTTAGGAGGATCAATGGCATTCTGGATTCCTGGCTGTTTCATTGGGGCTCAGAGTTCTGTCTGTACTGGGGCAGCCTGGAGTTCTTGCGTTCCAGTAAAGACTGGATCCTTCTTGGTGCGAGGGTGGTCAGGAACCCTGGAGGCATAAGGTCTGAGCACCGCCAGGAGAACTGCTCGTGTGAGGGCTACCTGAAAATTTGCATGAAACAGGAATTCTGTAGTCCTGCATACACTATGGTGTTCCTGGCGGTTTGGAGGTAGCTTGGAGCCTTTTCAGCGCTGTACCATGTTTGGATGTGATCACAGGGAGAGTGTTGACACAGTAATGAAAAGCACCTGGATGCTTCCAGAGAAAGCTCACTGCCACCCACAAAGCCATGCTATAAATGTACAGGAAGCGCGTGGTCTTGCGTCAGCGCGAGGCACTCTGCACTGGTGAACATCACAGCTCATACCTTGCAGCGCACGTGCCCTTGGCCACCTTGAGTCACCCAGTCTTCTGTGCTCTGGGGTAAGTGCCGGGATGCATCCTAGTCCGAGATGACGGACAGGTCTGGATGATCATCATTTCTGGTTTGTCTGAACCTGTTTTTTTTCTAAAAGTTTTCCTTTTTGATGTTGGCTACAGTTTCGTTTGAAACAAAACTATGTTTTTACAGATTCTACTGGATGAGATATGTTTGAGGGGTGCTTTCTTCCCAGAGGGTTAAAAACTTAAATGGATTTGGAGTCACGTCTTTCCGTGGACACCTGTCAAGAGACTGACAAGTGGAAGGACATCTCTTCATTTGGAAAAGAGACTTTAACTTGATATCCATTCGCTGACGCTAAAGTGGTTGAGTGGACCGTACCAAGTGCACCCACATGAACAGGGGCCGCCTTTCTATTGAATATACATCATGAAATATCAGGAGACCTGTGTCGTGTGTGGTGTCCTTGTGAGATTTGGGATCCATTGGGTTGGATCTTTGTGGTTATTTTATTTTTTATTCAAACCTGTTTTATAAACTACAAAATCTTGCCCAGCGGCCTTTAGTGCACTGTACAGTTGGGAGAAGCACAGTGTGGTGACAATTCAGTGGGCACAACTTTTGCGTAAAGAGATGCATGATATTTTTTTACCATGATCCTAAGCAGAGGGTATACACTGAGTGGAGAACATGTGAACACTAGTAGGGCTGCCTGATTTCAGACTTTGAGCATAAGCTGAGTTCTATATAGCTGTATAACATATGGCTATATCGAGAAGATATAGAGGCAGAGAAATCAGTTTGGTTAGAGAAGAAATTCCAAATTGGATAACACACAAAGAGAGAATTAAGCTAGTTTTGAGAAGAGCAGCATTGGTTCTGATGTAGTACTGAGAAACAGACAACAGTTTTTAATGATGAAAGAATTTATCTGGCGAAGTAGCCATGGTTAACAACATCAAGACTCTTATAAAATGCATGTCTCCTCCTTGGGGAAGGTATCCATGTGAAATCTAAACATGTTGTTCTGTAGAAGGAGACGAGTGCTTGAACAGAGTTTAACTTTATACAATGTAAAATGATGAATTTATCTGATGACTATCGGACTACTAAGCTTGCCTTGAATAAGCGCAGATATCAGCAACCGGCCTAAGCTAAACACGTCAGTTGAACTTCTCCCTGAGCTTATTCCTAAACAATTTCTTTAAGACTTCCCTTGCAAGAATAAATCAAATGTCAACACAATTTGCTTAATGAGTTGTGCCAAACATATTTTTCAGAATACATCTAGCTCTTCCGAATTTCTCATCGTTTACAATCTCCTGGGTAAGGGGGCTAATCCCAGCAGAACAAATGGCTCCTCCTAACCTACTAGGAGCTTCATGCTCCAAACCATTTGTGAACAGGGAGTTACTGCCTAGAGACCTACTAAAAACTCTGAAAGCTATCCAGTTTTATTAGTCTTCAAAGAGCTTCCTCTCTTTCTTGTTGGTCTTGGACTCCAGCCTCCAATCCCCTAGAAATCCATGCACCGCTTAAAAAAACAAAGGAAGTTTCCCCCATTGAGAAAGTAAAACATTCTAAGTTTGTTTGGATTCCTCACTACCTCCCCCCCAGATAGGTGCATGTTTTCAGAAAGCCTCTTCCCTAAATGGTCTTTTATTCTTCCTAATGGGCCACTCGTATTCAGTACATCCGTGGACTCAAATTTGGTCTCATTGCCAATGCAAAATAAATGGGCCTTCAGCCGAAATCAGCTCTTTAGGTGGTCACGTATGAGGCAGTGGCTCATTTGGTCTTTTACTCCAGGTTATGCGGTTTAATCTTTTTATAGACTGTTGAAAAACTTCCTGTCCTGTTTTTAGGTCTCAGCAACAGACAGCATGAGTTGTAACAGCAGACCTGTGTTTCTCATACATATCATGTTCATAGAAAGAGCTTGGGTCACCGTCTTGCTTATGATTGGATGGCTCTGTTGTTTATCTCTGGTGTGTGCTCTTGATTGGGTGGCATTCCTCATAATTCTTGTGTTTGCCTTGCACCTGGATCACTTTGCTTTCACAGTGTTCTGACTGGATGCATTGTATCTTTCCATGGCTGCCTTGAGGGGACTCTTTTTTTGTCTCGTGATGTAGCCACCCTCCGTGGGTGTGTATGTGTTTCCTTGCTGTCTCCCATGCTTCCTTTCTTTATGTTTTTTATGAGGGCCCAGCGGCTTCAAAGTGCTCCCTGGTCTATATGCACTTCTTGTATACTCCTCTGCTCCTTGTCCCGCTCTCTGTTTATTTAAAAAAAAAAAAATTGCATTGTTTCAGCGACAGCGAAGTGCTGCCAAACTGCTTCCTTATTTTTTTGCTAGGGAGCAATTTTTCTTTCTTTTTTAAAACTTTTAATGCATCTACTGTTTCAACGTGGTTGCCATGTTAGAAAAGCAAATACAAATGGCTGTCATCATGCATGGCCCATGAGGCATGTCAGTGTCAACTCATACGCACCAACTTAAGCATGAGCCACGACCCACACATACACATTGATCGCCATCTTGGAGTGGGTTTTCCTTAGTAGAAAACCCTTTGCAAGATTGCTTGTCATGTGACACATGCATCTTGACTCATCAGTTTGCATGCAAATGCCGAGAAATTCGCAAAGACAAATCGTCTTTTGGAGCCAAGTCCTTTGTCTCTGCCAATACTTGTTTTGGTTATTTTCCTTTGCATTCTGTCCTGGAGACCTAAAAATGGGGTTTGGGCTCCAGAACTGTGCACTAAATGTTCAGATATATCTATGCATCTGTTTCTGTTGCGCATCAGAGACCTTTCTAAACTGGGCTCAGTAGAGGCCTCCTGCAGCCCTGTAGTAAGGCTTGCTTTGCAATACAGGCTCAACACAGGCACATGAATGAGTGTCTGACTGTGACTGCACGTGCACACAGGCCTAGGCCCATTTGCGGAAACTCTGCATGTTGGAACTTTGAAGGGTCCTTAACTCCCGTATAGTGCCGAACCCAGCAGCAGCAGCGTTTCTGCGCAGTTCAAGTGCTTCACTTCTAATGTAACGCATTTGCAATGTAAGCGCTAGACTGACGACGCGAAAATGTTACTGCATTGGAAAGTAATTGAGAATTCACCAGGTAAAGAGTGCGCAGGATAGATTACTGCGGTGTGCCTGCTCTCTCTGTGATTTAACACGTGGCTTCCTCTTGCTGCTAGGAGGGCATGTTTGTAATGCGCTTATCTCCCAGTGCCTTCTGGTCTCATGAAGAGGTAGACTGCACAGAGCCAGGCTAATTTGGGAGTCATGTATGTGGCCAAGTCTCAATCTGCAACTGCCAGAAGTTCTCTCTCGTGGAAATTAAATGTAGACATTTGTGGAGGTAGCTCCTGAAAGCTGTGTTTGGGCGCTAGAGGAGCAAGGTTGGTAGTTTTCAAGATAAAGGAGTGGCTTGAAATTAAAATATGGAACTCTGTTTCCCTGTAAAGAATAACAGCTTTGATGTTTCAATCGCAGCTGGCATTGTACTGGTTTCAGAGGCAGGAAAGGAGGCAGCTCGTGGCTTACTGTAGTTGGACAGCTTCTGGTTCTCTTGTCTAATTTGTAATTTCTGCCTTTCACACTGGTGATTGACGTTAACATTGGGCAGCTGATGCTGTGACCCTGTATCATTTAGTGCTCTTTGGCCAGCTGCCAGTGGCTGTTCTGTCCAAAGGTTCAGATTAACAAGACTATTGAGACTGGACCGACAGTTTTCTGAAGTGTAATGCAAGAGGCCGTGGTTTGGATGGGCAAAAAGGTGCCCTTAGCTCATCTCCTCTAGAATGCTGTGGAATGGAGCTAGTTCATCCACCTCACACGGTTGAGGTGCATGCTGTGTGAGGAAGGTTGTGCTGCTACCCATTCTGCATGTGTTTTATCTGTTCTCAGGGTGAATGGAAGATTACCTATACCAATGGTGTCCAACAAAAGTCCACGAGGGCCTGATCCATGCCAGATTTTCAGGTTATCCACTGGAGATAAATTTACATGAAATGACACTACAGCAGATTAATTTGCATAGTCAATGGTTATCCTGAAATCATTGAGTAGATGCTCCTTTTAAAGGAGTAGTGTGGTATATGCCCACCCATTACCATTGCTAGACGGGCAGTATGCGGGACCCTGGCATGTCAGAGTGCTGTAAACCTAGGCTACTAGCTAACCACAGAGCCATGCAAAGCCAAACCTGGACATTTACTCCACCAAAAACAGACCAGTGCTCTCTGCAAGACTCCGGACAATAGCCCACATTCCCAGCTACTCAGAATTTCGCTTAATGCCACATCGCCCTTGTGGCCTTGCAGATTATCATTATTGACCCTTGCAAATTTGAATATTTTGTCTTTCACATATCAAGGCGCGTTTAAGGTTTTAGTTTACCACACACTACTTTAGCACCCTGTCCTTGGCCGTGCCCAGAAAGTGCTAAAATGTTACTGCTGTGCTGGATATAATACCACTCTACTACCAGGCGTGGCAAACGTAGAATGTGAACTTTCCGGTTATCCTTGCCATTGTCAACATCTATAAAAGGTGGGATGGAGGGTTTTTGTGACCTGAGACTAACAGACTTACTCCTTGGCAGGACTCTCTCCTGTGCGGTTCATAATGCGTTGCGTGCTGAGGCAAACCTGCTGCTGCTGTTGCTCAGAAAGCTTGGTCTACGCACTCACGCCCCGAGAAATATCACATGTCCTTTAGCTATAGAAAAAGTGTCTGCACCTGTCACATGTCTAATCACATCCAGTTGTTCATTGTTATCCTCTTCATCACATCAGGACCACCCGCTCAAGTGTTATATAAATTTGGGTAGCCAGGCACCTGCTGTGGCTCTCTGTAATATGGCTTGACGTTAGTTGTCTTTCTTCTCCAGTTACACAAGTTGACACCATGCAAACTAGCATGATGTTAATAGTCTTTCTTCTCCAGGTACACAAGTTGAAACCATGCAAACTATCATGGGGTTTAAGTCCTTCTTCTCCAAGCACTCAAGCTGACACCATGCAAACTAGCATGATGTTAATAGTCTTTCTACTCCAGGCACACAAGCTGACACCATGCAAACTGGCATGATGTTTAAGTCTTTCTTCTCCAGGTACACAAGCTGACACCATGCAAACTGTCATGATGTTAATTGTCTTTCTTCTCCACGTACACACATTGAAACCATGATTAGAACTGTCATGGTGTCAGTAGTCTTTCTTCTCCCGGTACAAAAGTTGAAACCATGCAAACTGGCATGATGTTAATAGTCTTTCTTCTTCAGTTACACAAGTTGAAACCATGCAAACTAGCACAATGTTAATAGTCTTTCTTCTTCACTAACACAAGTTGATACCATGCAAACTGGCATGATGTTAATAGTCGTTGTACAGTGTGGTCTGCTCATAAACATAGGAAGCCTCATGTAGAGAAGGCATAGAAACGGAATCGTTGGTGTGAGAGGCTCCTTAATAAGGAAAACTAGCATGAGATGCTAACAAACGAGCCTTGTGTGTGAGATATTATGTGTGATTTTACCACACATGAGAAGCCTGGTGTGAGCTATTCACAAAAGTGTACAGTGTGAAACGCTCACAAACATGAACAGGCAAGATGTATCACCCCAGATAAAGCAGTGTTCGGATGTGAGGGTGTTCTAGCTGTGGGTGGGGTGGGGAATGGGTGGGAGGTGGAAAAAGGCAACAGGAGACAGAGGACAGAGCGAGTGAAAACACGAGCACTCATGTGGCGTGCTCAAACACAAAGAAAAAAGTAGCTCCTAAAACGGGAGCAGTGGATGGACACAAGTGCTTGTTCCATGATCTAGGGAGGGGTAAACACAAATAGAGGCATGCATGCCTTGGACAAATGGGGACAAAAGATATGAGAGCGACGATGAAGCGAGATAATGGTAAGCTTATTGTCAGGCTGTAGCCCACAGACTGTAAACAACATGTCTCTTCGAGACAGCGCATGCACTGTTTAGCTGAGACCTAAAAAGTAAATAAATAAGTGACAATAAAGCCAGCCAGTGGTAAGCAATGAGTGGGCTTAAGCCCACTGTAAAAACCCCACTGTAAACTGACAATAGGGCGTTTTCCAAACAGAAGCTTGCGCTATCTGGCAGGCGAGACCTAAAAATTACATTTAACAACATGGCTTAGAGTAAAAACTAAAGTAAAGGGCCCATTAAAATACTACTAATCACCCTTTCTACGAATTCATGAAGAGGCCATTTTTAAGTTTATTTTCTATCTGTACCTTTACAGATCTCAGCCCTTTTGGAAAATCACTCAAGACAATTTACAATAATTACAATAGTATTTATTTGTAATGAGTGAATGAGACAGACTTAGCATGAAGGTGCTGTATAGTAAGTATACTAATTCATAATGCTTTAAATAAAGAGGGGTGGCATTTTAGTTCTTGCGTTAGCCAAGGCCTTTTGATTTTACTAAAATGTTATGTGTAATATATTTACTCATAGGGGCTATTCGTCAGCCATTGTCATCTATTGGTTTATGCCAGTCACTTTTTCCTTCTGCCCATTACACCGTACAGAATGGGGTAATGGGTCAGCCCACTTTCACCATTGTCTAACTTCACAGTGAGAGACGGCATTAAGCGCTTTCACAAGGAGCTCAACCACTCGCAAACTAGTTTCCTTAAATGCCAGGGACTACTATGGCAAAGTGTGCTTTCTGAGACTTGATAAATATTTTTGAATTAAGTAAATATTTAGGTTTAACATTGATGAGTGCCCAGCAACTTCCCCACCATTAAAGTTCTGCAAAAACCATTTACAAAATACGCATTTACAAAGCCATACTGATTTGCTTTATCAATGCTTGTTAAAATTACTAAATTTGTGCACCGAATTTAAAAATGTTTTTTTATTCTATGAAACTTATTGCTCGAGGAAAGGTATTCGAATATCACAGCCTCAGACAATTCAACTCGAACAGTATTTTCGATGGAGCAAAATGTTCAATTTTTTCTGAAATGTTGAAATATTTGCAGTTTTATAATGCTTGCCACCCCCGGAGACCGCGCAGAGGGCCACGGCCGACTTTGAGTGCGTCAACACACGAATTTGGGTTTTATTTCTACAAATGTACCGGATAAACGGTCTAAGCGTAGACACACCTCTTGGTTATCCTGCCCAGAAAGCGCTGCCTCATTTCGACCGTCCCAGCTGCTCACAAAAGCTCCCCCCGAAGCAAACAAAAGTGAGGGCAGATTAGAGAAATGCGATAGCGTTATCTGTCCGGTGGGCCCACAGACCTCATAAGAAACGGTAAAAGTCCTTTCCAGCCGGAGGATTACACACAATTAGCCGGGGCTGCCTCCAAGTAGATAGGGCAGCTGTCTGGGAGGCACTAAACCAGTAATTTGGTTAGGGCGATAAGAATTGGCCTCCATTTAGTTGGCATAAAACGTGTTAGCCCCAAATTTATTGCGCATTTATCCCTCACTCATCTCTCGACCCACTTATTTCCCAATCAGTCAATTCAATGGGGAATCGCTCCCCAACAAAGGGAGCTCTTTGCACAACTGTCGGCCTTCATTAAATTAACTGGTTTTAAGAGCTGCTGGGGACATCTGCCCCACCAGAAAAAAAGCCACCCGCGCCTTCCGCAGGGCCGCGTGCGCGCATGTTCTGCGCATGCGCGTCATCCAAGTGCGCGCTCTCCCTTCAGGGGCGGCGAACAGAAGTGCTGCCAACAAAAATACCACAACTGTGCTGTGTTAGTGAGGATTTTAAAAGATTAGCTTTAAATACAGGCAGAGTCAGCAGTTCGTGCAAAGGGGCTTTAGCGCGCCGGATCTGGAAGGTGCTTACTCCTGAGGCACAGATCACAGGTTTCCACTTCTTTACCCCCCCACGTCCACAGATTTCTTGGGGTTGGAGGTGGGATGTTAGCACATGACGTTGACAGATATCATATTTCAAACATCACAGTGTGTTCTTTTGATGTCTTAAGTGCAACTCT
Source organism: Calotriton arnoldi (assembly GCA_963921515.1). NCBI lineage: Eukaryota > Metazoa > Chordata > Amphibia > Caudata > Salamandridae > Calotriton > Calotriton arnoldi. The sequence goes on from CAWUFW010000441.1 coordinate 602,447, forward strand.
TTTCCACTTGCCCAAGAAACAAACATTGGCTTTATCAATGCTAGTTTTTTTTTTTGTCATGGTTTTTTATAAAACGTTATTGTTGTGGCGCTGCCAAGCCTTTGACAACATAAAAAAAAAAAGTATAAAAGCAAAATTATTTTTTGGTCTCAAAAAGCCATAGTTGTCCTCGGCACTGAAGGAAACTATTTTGTGTGGATGTGCGGCTTCTGAAAGGGCAGAAGGCCCCCGCCCAAAGTGAAATTAGCAAATGCCTGATGTGGGCTGACCCATTGCCCTATGCTGTATGTTGTGGTGACCCGAAATGAAATGTGAATGACACAGTGAAAGACCAATGAATGAATGAACTGGACTAGCTGAAAGCTTCTCTAAGAAAATATACTCTATGCATATTTTTAGGAAAATCAAAAGGTATTGGCTAACATCAGACCTAAACAAACAGCCAAAACCTGCCATTAACTGTTATGGTGACATTTACAATGGTTGCAGTGGCGTGGTCTAGGTTCCCCCATACACAAATTGAAGCTTTCCGATACAAGAGCAAGCATCAAAAAAGAACTTGTACAGGAGAGGCTATGAGGCTTGATCTCATTGGTAGCTACAGGACAAATCTGTACGAACTGTCCTTTCCTAGAAATGTTAACCAAACCACCTCTTTTTTTAATAGGACCACACCTTGCCTTCCCACTTGTTTTATCAGCCACATCAGAAATGGGGGCTTCCTTCTTTTTTTGCGGCACTTAACGTTTTATCAGGTATATCGTTTTTACATTCAAAACCTAAAATTCAATATAATTTGTAAAAAAAAAAAAAAAGCAGTTGTTGGCTGAATATTACAGGATCTCAGAAGTTACTTTCGAAGCAATGTTCCCTCACAATCCAGAACATTGTCTCTTTTTATTCTCATTCCTAAATCAATAACCGCTGAAGGCTGTATTTGGGAGGACTGTGCCAAGAAGCTTGAACTAAAATAGAAAATGCGGGACCAAAAAAGTCATTTTTAAAACCATATACTCACGAGCTTTCTGCTGACTCTGATTAGGCCTGTTTAGGATATCTAATCAGCCAACAGAGCTGAGAACCTGATAAAGAAATCATATTGGCTCACAGCAAAGTAAACCTGTGGAAGAAATTTCATTGGTTTACAATGATGTGAGTGGCTTGATGATAATCAGTTGGCGTCTGCTGCTTACAGTCTGGCAGAGGCAAATATTGGTTCTAGCCAGGGCACAAGTGCTAAAAAAAGAAGTGGGGGGACTAACCTAGTTAATCAGTATGCAAGTGGCATCATGATGCGTGTCATCGCAGCGCGTGACATCACGGTGCGTGACATCGCGGCGCGTGACATCACAGCACGTGACATCACAGCGCGTGACATCACAGGAACTGGCATCACAAGAAGTGACATCAGATCTTAAGCCCTCACATGTATGTTTAGCAGGTGTATCATGAGTACATTTGAGCACATTTCGAGCATACTTGCAAACCCTCCTTATTTAGGCAGAAAATTCACACTTTTGTACGCTACACATAAAACAATGTTACCTTTTATCAGTGTTAAGTTTTCTCTAGCCATAGTGCTTTAAAAGAAATAGTGATATTTAAATTATTACAACGCCTCCTCAGAGGTAGTAAGCGCTATATAAATGCTATTTATTTTGTGCAAATGCTGGGAAACATCAACACATCTGACGTTCTTACAGTGCATGCATATCTCCTAAACTGAGCCTGAACAAAGTTAAAAGCTGCCTCTCTTCAGTATGTGTGAAGTGCTAACAAGGTGAGAGCCTTTGTTTCCTCTCTGCTGCATTTGCATCAGGTGTGAGGCTCCTGACTGCTCCGAGCCAGGAGACTCCAACAAAAGGAGGCCTGATGACCCCTCCGATTCGGCCTTTGTTATGGGCCCAGCAGGAGTCAGAACTAAGAGAGCCCCGTCCCCGCCTGCACGTTGTTGCAGATAGAAAGCAGATAACAACGTGCAGGCGCTGCAGGATGTGTTTGTAAATTACACCGGGACGAATTTTAGCATATTTTACAGTGGGGCCACACTTCTTGGCAGGGTGGACGGTGTCCACCCTGTGAAAAAAGTGGGGGGACGCCGTCCACCCGCGTGTACCCCAGACTCGTGCCCTGGTTCTAGCCAGTCCGTGTTTAGTGAAGAAATCTCATTGGTTCATCCACCACATCTAATTTGACTACCTTAGGATTCTCTTGAGGTTTGCCTGCTCGTGAATATTAACACATATTTTAATTAAACTATCAGAAATGGGATTAGCACGGCTACTCAGCGCTAAGTCAGCTTTTATAAAAGTGGACGTGCAGCTTTCAGGCTTCCTCAATACATTTTGCTTGGGTAGACATATACAGCAGATTCATATATTTTTTTATCTCCAGTAAAGATCATGAAGTCGGTAGCCATTTGTCCTTGAAATACCACGTCTTTGGTCATTGACATGTCACGAAGTGAGAGAATTTATGTGACAATCCTGCTGGGTACCCATGTAAGAGGAGAGGGTGTAGTAGTTTTTTTTTCTCTAGCACACAACAAAAAAAATTAACTGTGCTGATGTTTCAGAATATTTCAGAATTAGTACAAATGAAGCGCATTTTTTTTTGTAATTCTGAAGTGTGGTGGAAACAAATATTTGAATACAATCAATCCATACACTAGGTGATGACATTTGCACACATCATCGTTTGTGTACTGTAAAACCTTATTTCTGTGCAAACGTAATGGTTTGAAAATTGAAAATGTGTTGTCTGTAATGGCAGTGCGCTACCACACCATGCATACTCCACACTCAGCCACTTCACTTAATGCCCTTCCACTCTATGCCACACCACTCTATTCTACGACATGCCACTCCACTCTATGCCGCTCCACTTTAAGAGCCTCTGTGACACGCCGCCCAACTCCATGCCATTCCAATACACGCTACTCACTCCACAATACAAAATGCCACTCCATGCAACATACCCCGCTCTACTCAACCCCACTCTAATCTTTACCACTCCACTCCAATGTACCCCAATCTACCCTACCGTGCTACAATCTATCCCAATCTACTTAATTCCAACCTACCCAACACCACTCCACCCCACCCCAATTTACCCACCCCACTCCAATCTACCCCACTCTAACCTAATTTACCCCAATCTACTATGATCCAATCTACCCCACTCCAATCTACCACACTACAATCTACCCCACCCCAATCTACCTCACACCACTCCAATCTACCCCGCGGCAATCTACCCCACTGTAACCCAATCTATCCCACTGTAACCCAATCTACTCCACCCCAATCTTACTCCACACCAATTTACCGACCTCCACTCCAATCTACTCCACTCTAGTCTACCCCACTCCACTCAATACAACCCATTCATCCCCACCCCACTCCAACCCAATCTACCGCACTCCACTCAAATAATCTATCCCATTCTGCTCCAATCTACTGTAGTCTACCCCACTCCACTCCAAACTACCCCAATCCAGTGTACCACAATCCAGCCCACTCCACTCTACCTGACTCCAATCCAATATACCCCACTCCACTCTACTCCACCCCAGTCCAATTTACCCCACCCATTCTATTTTACCACAATCCACTCCAAACACCAGTGCAATCTATCCAGCTCCTCTCCACTTTAATGTACCCCACTCCAATCTACCCCACTCCATCATAATCTACCCCACTCCACTCTAGCACAATTTACCCCACTCCAGTATACCACAATCTACCCCACTCCATTCTAATCTACCACACTCCAAACCACCCTATCTACCACCATCCACTCCATTCTACCCCTCTTCACTGTACACACTGCACTCCACTCTACCCAAATCTACCCCAGTCCACTTCCCTCCAATCTACCCCACTCCCATCTACCACACTCAACCTCAATCCACCCCACACCAATCTACCTGACCCCACCCCCATCTACCCTACTATAATCCACCCCTCCCCTATCCACCCCACTCCAATCTACTCCACTACAGTCTACCCCACTCCAATCTACCCCAATCTACCCCACTCCACCCTAATCTACCCCACTCCACTTTTCCCCAATAAATCTCACTCCACTCCAATCTATCCAACCTCACTCCACCCCACTCTAATCTACGCCACTCCACTCTACCCAAATCTACCCACTCCCAGTCTACCCCACTCTACCCCTATCTACCACACTACATTCTACTTTACCAAATCTACCCCACTCCACTTCATACTACCTCATGCCACTCAAATCTACCCCACTCCACTTAGCTTGATACTACCTCATGCCACTCAAATCTACCCCACTCCAGTCCAATCTACTCAACTGCATGCCAATCCACCGTACCCTACTTCAATCTACCCTACCACACTGCACCCCAAACTACCCTACTCCAATCTACCCCATCCAATCCGCCCACTCCAATCTACCACAAGCTACTCCACTCCGGTCTATTCCACTCCAATTTAACCCACCCTAGCCCTAGCCCACTCTACTCCAATCCACTGCACTCCACTCCACTCTTCCCTAACCTACCCTACTCCACTCCAATCTACCCAATGTATCCCACTCCAATCTACCCTACTCCAATCTACTCCACTCCAATCTACCCCTCTCCATTCCAATCTACCCCACTCCACTCTACCCCACTTTACACTACCCCACTCCACTCGACCTCACTCCCCTCCAATCTACCCCACTCCCCTCCAATCTACCCCACTCCTCTCCAATCTACCCCACACCACTCCAATCTACCCCACACCACTCCAATCTACCCCACTCCAATATACACCACTCACCACTCCCCACTCCAATCTACCCCACTCCATTCTTAGCTACCTCAATCTAGCCCACTCCAATCTACCCCAAGCTACTCCACTCCGGTCTATTCCACTCCAATTTACCCCACCCTAGCCCACTCTACTCCAATCCACTGTACTCCACTCTTCCCTAACCTACCCTACTCCACTCCAATCTACCCCAATATGTCCCACTCCACTCTACCCCACTCCTCTCTACCCCACTCCACCCCAACCTACCCCACTCCAATCTAACCCACGCCAATATGCACCACTCCCCACTCCAATCTACCCCACTCCATTCTTACCTACCTCAATCTAGCCCACTCTAAACAACCCCAATCTTGATTTGCTAGAGCAGCACATCAAACAGTAGCATGGACAATTAGTGGCCTCAATTGAAGCACTAGTAGGCACCGACAAAAAGAGAGGGTGCAATAGGGGCAAAAAAGACAAAGCAATATGCTAGAGTTTTGCAAATCGCTTTGTCTTTTAGAAATAAAACCACATTTTGAATAAACTCAAACCTTCCCATTCAAATTTGATTATTGTATATATTTTTGTATGTATGTATCTATAGTATTTCTAGAGCGCAACTGTTACTCCAAGGAGTATCCTGGCGCTAATGCAGATGAAAGGGGTTAACCGAAGGAGAATGAGGACTTAGAATTTAGGGAAGAGCCACATTTTGAGTTTTTTCCGGAATAGGGGGGTTGCCTCAATGCGTGTAAGTTCCAAAGGAAGTTTATTCCAGAGAGGGGCCCAGGGCAGAGAAAAATATGCCCCCTGACCATGCCTTCTTAAACTGCGGAACTTTGGCATGACATAGGTTGGCAGAGTGCAGTTTTCTTTGGGGTGTATAGAACTTAATTCTAGTGCGCAAGTAACACATGCCAGCTCTGTATAAGGCTTTCTGGGTAAGAAGCAAGATCTTAAAGCTGATTTTCTTCCTGATCGGGAGCCAGTGGAGATCGAGAAGAAGCCATGATACGCAGCTGCGTTCTGGACCAGCTGCAGCCTTTCAATCAGTTAGTCGGGCAGGCCAAAGTAGAGTCCATTCCTGTAGTCCAACCACGCTGTGATCAGGGCTTGGATCACTTGCGGTCTCGCCATAAAGGCGCTTGTTTGTCAATTAATTAAAGTATTTCATAATTTGTGTATTTTTTGGATGTTTACTTGTTTTTCTAGGTGTGTGTATTTTATTGAGGTTTGAACTGTAGAAATTGCTGAGGCAGGGGTCCTCGGCTTTCAATAGCCTTTCAGTGGAGGTCCACAAATTTTAAAAGGTTAAAAAGTTGCTGCTCTATACCCATTTCCATTAAGGAGTGAGTAATGGAGTATGTTGTGTTATGTTTTGTTAGTTTGCCTGTAAAATGCTTTTTGCAGCCCTAAGACTGCTTCAGAATGTCAGGTGCAGGTGCAAGGCATAATTAATGGGAAGGAACAATCAGGAAAGAGCAAAGGAGGGAACAAGAGAGGGTATTAGGGAAAACCCTTGTATGTTTCTGGGGCCAGTGGTGCCCAGTGATAAGATCAGGTAAGGTCATTGGCGTACCTACTTCTGAGGACTAGTGATCTATACAAGTGGTTGTTAACCTTTTGTTATATCTCTACTAGATGCCTGTGACCCTCACCTAAGCATTTTTTATAACTACAAAATCAAAACAGTGCACCAAAATTCAGAAACAAGTATTATATCAAACGCATACACAAATTACACAAAAAGTGCAAAAATCAAAATTTTAATCAGAAATTGAAAATGTTTCAAAATGTAATTTTATTTCTAAAAGACAAAGCAATATAGTGGATGCTAGCATATTATTTTGTCTTTTTGGTCCAAATGAATGATATTTTTGTCAGTGTATCCCAATGCTTCAGATACTACCTAAACAACCTCGCTGCCTCAGGGGATGGTGGGTGGGGAAAAGAGAAAACACGGAGGCTCCCTCGAGTCCTCCGGCGGGTGGCGTGGTGTAGTCCTTGAGGCGGAGCAGCGAGGAAGAGACTTCTCCGCTGCTCTGCTGTTCCTTTTAAAGGGGGCTTCCTCCCCCCAACTGGAAAAATCAGGTCCCGGCTAGATCCGGGACCCCTTCTCCCTGCGTTGCCCCGGAACTACTTTAAACTACTTCCGGGGCACCGCCGCCTTAGCCAATGAGCAGGCGGGCGCGGACCGCGTCATCGACGCGTGCCCCGCCCCTGCAATGGAAGCGTCCCGGGGACCGGCACAACCGCCATATTGGCGGCATGACCGAGTTCCCGGTGGCGCCTTGTGATATGGCCTGGTATTGCCGAGTCCCCTCCCATGAGATGATCTGTGAACCACCCCACCCCCCCTCAACCCCCTCCTCCCCGAGGCATTGATAATAAAGCATCCGAAAACACTCTTTGGATTAGGGGTCGGATAACCCCGGCCGTATTTTATTAAAATTAATAAATCATCATTAAAAATCATAACAGAAAACATTTTATATATACGCAGAAAACCCAAACATATTCAATCACATTTCAAATACAAATATTAACACATTTTTATGGCTAACCTTAACATGAGTCTAATACATAGCCATACCTAACCTAAAACTGGAATATGTACACTTTCGTTTTCTGCGCATCCTGGATGAGCCTATGTGCAAGGTCATGACTGTTCCCAACTACTTGCCAGGTCCCCCTTTACCGGAGTGACCTTGCGCAGGAGGCCCGTGTGCCCACCAGACTCCTTTCTGTGGGCACCCCCTCCCGCCCTTCCATACCACCTCCCAGGGGCTGATGCTATGCCACGTTGGCGCCCAATGCGCCTGCGCAGGGGTTGGCCCTAGTGGCCTGCCGAAAGCGGAACTTCCTACCCCCGCACCCTTTGGCCTACCGGCCGTAAGCGCACCCTGGAGTGTGATGGGGGACCACTGTACCCCCCCAGGCATCCCCGTTAAACAATGGGTTGCCTACTAAGAGATGTAAAATTTGACCTAGCAATCATGACCTTACCGCCACAGGCCAGTATGGTTGACCGACTATCTGGCCCCCCCATCCACTGTTGACACAAAGGTCATGTCCTGCGTGTTGCCCCCACCATCCAGGTTAGCACATTCTCCATGAAGAGATCGTTACCCAGTTTAGACAGATGAACCCCATCTTGTAGGAAAACCCGCTCCCCCCAGATGCAACCATGCGCAATTGTCTGCAGTTTAGGAGAGCGGAAAAGCCTGTCAATCCTGTTGTTAATTATCTTTACCGAGTGATTTAAGGCCCAAATAGACTCTTCCCCCCCCCCGCTATTGGAACCTGCTCACATATGAATGGCCTATGATCCAGACTCCTCTGTGGCCCGGCCCCCAGGCGGGTACCTGGCGTGGGCCAGGCGCAGATGACCGGTGGACGACGGCTAGCTCCCCTCCTGCGGGACAGGACGTGGAAGCTGCAGAGAAGTGAAACAAGACCAGCCATTAGTCATGATACCTAAAGTAAGTGTATGCACACATAACGCTTGTAGCAATCCGAAGACCAACGCCCAATTCTTTGAACCTCATGTCCCGGCAATCCCCGAGCCGTGGCTGCCCCGATCCTGAAAGAACCGAATTTGGATGCATCTAGGCCCGCTGCCCCTAGTGCCAATGCCAAAATCCTCCCAAACTGAAACCTCATGAGGGGGGTCCCATCCTGATGGATCAACAATGCCCCCCCTGCGCCCCGTGGCCTGCCGGCCATATATGTCTCCAGATTGCCCACTGGGCAGCATGAGTTCCCCAGGGCTCTTTGCAGGATGACGTAATCCCCCCTACCATTCTGATCCATTTTTGATTTGGGGATTGATAAGGATACTGATCCTGCCTGAATTTGGACATGGGTGAATTGCATCCCACCCCGCCAGTCGCGTTTATTTGAAGCTACCAATTCCCCAACCCTGAATGCGCCATAGAAAGCGAGGGAAAAGGCACACCTGAATAATTGGACCTCACTGGTGGAACTACAGACTTTCCCCAATGCCTCCATGATGGCTGAGTGCCCTTCAATGCTAATCGGGTGTCTAACGTCTGGCTGGGCCCCTTGTGAGCGCTGCCACCCTTTCAGAGCCCATTGAACCAAGAATGAGCCCGTGGGATCCCTATGTACCCTCATCTTTGCAAAGACGGCTATTGCGGTCATGTGGCGCTTTGCGCATGCCACAGAACGTCCACCGTCCCTCAACTCCTTCAAGAATGATATCACGGATGCTGGGTCGTGCCAAGCCCCTTCCCAGCCTTGCCCTAGCGATGCGCAGTATGCGGTGAATGCCCCCTCATAGGCCCGCCTAGTCCTGGGTGCTAGGCTAGCTGCCATGAGGTCTGGTAGGTTGGGGCACCAAGCTGCCACAGATGCTCCGAAAAAGGTGTGGGACAGTCTGCTGCTTCTGGATGATGGGACCTGAACACCTGCATCTTAAAACGAGACAATGCGTCAGCCGCGTGGTTGAGTATGCCCGGGACATGCCTAGCTCTAAACAATACATTTAATCTGATACATTGCAATACAATTTCTTTAAGCAGGCGAAGCATCATCTTACATTTGGCAGATTGCTGGTTGATGCACTCCACAACCGCCATATTGTCTGACCAGAAAACCACCGACTGATTGCGAAACTGGTGTGGCCAGATGCTAACGGCCACCAAAATGGGGAACAGTTCCAGAAATGAAATGTTATTGGTTACCCCAGAGTCAATCCACCAAGCTGGCCAATGTTGTGCCGCCCATTGGGAACCCAGGATGGCTCCAAACCCCTCACTCCCTGCAGCATCCGTCATGAGGCCAAGCTCAGGTCTGGACCTGGCTGGGCTGGGCCACACTACCACGCCATTGAAGTCACGCAGGAATGCCATCCAAATTTGCATATCCTGTTTAACCTCGCTGGACAACCTAGTGTTGTGATGCTTTTCTTTCAGCCCTGACATCGCCTGTGCAATGGAACGTGAAAAGGGGCGGGCCATAGGGATGATTCTCAATGCAAAGTTCAGCATACCCACTACTTTTTGCAGTTGATGTAAAGTGACTTTTTCTTTGCGCAAGCAGTCTGCTAGTGCCAGTGTGAAACCTTCTACCTTGCTCCATGGCAGACGCGACACACCCTCAATAAAATCCAATTCAATGCCCAGGAACTCAATTCGTGTGGCCAGCCCAACTGTCTTTCCCTGTGCTAGGGGGACCCCAAGGTCCCCCATGAGTGTGCAGAATGCTTCCAATGCCTTGCCACAATCCTGTGACTGTGGTGCCCCTAACAACAAGAAATCATCTAGATAGTGCAATACCCAGTGGTGCCCGGTCACCTGCCTGAAAACCCACTCCAAAAAGGAACTGAATTTCTCAAAATATGAGCAAGAGACCGAGCACCCCATTGGCATGCTCTGGTCCATGTAGAATTTCCCCTCTAGCTGGAACCCTAAAAGATGGAAATCTTGTGGATGTACTGGCAGCAAGCGGAAAGCAGATTCTACGTCAGATTTTGCTAGTAAAGTGCCTGCGCCCAGCGACTGCAGCATTGCAATTGCCTGATCCAATGATGCGTATTTCACGGAGCACAGGGCTCCATCAATGGCATCATTTAAAAACTGACCCCTGGGAGCAGATAGGTTATGGATCAAGCGGAACTCCCCTGGGTCCTTCTTGGGTACTACCCTCAATGGAGAGCAGACAAATCCTCCCCAGGAATTTAATCAAAAAGACCTGCCAGTCTCCCTAAGCGCAGTTCCTTCAGCACCTTGTCTCTTGCCACAGGCAGGTTATCCCTCACTGACTGCTGATTGCGGCAGTAGGAAACCTCAGAATAGCCAGGGGCAGGAATCCTGAACCCATCCCTGAAACCTTCCAACAAAATCTGGGCCGTGGTTGGGCAGCAGTACTTATTTAACCAGGGTATCAAAGCCATTGCGTCTATGGGTGAGTGAGCTTTACCAAGTAAGGAACCCTCATTCTTGTTTCTTACCTCCCTTGTCCCTTGATTTTTTGAAACATTTAGATTCTGAGTGGGAGGATAAGCCACAGAAAGAGCAGGCATGCCTAAATTTACATGCCCCATTGGGCTTTGAGCACGTCTTTTTGTTGAAGTCCCAACATGCACCCTTCTTGCTACCCCCTCCCCTGCTTTGGGGTGCCCCTGACCGAAAAGACTGCCCTTTTGGCGCTTCCTTGCTTAGATAGTTCATGTACCTTAACCACAAAATCATATCCACTTGATCCCATGTGAGTGGTGGGTCAGACGCCTTCTCTCTTCTAAACGCCTTGTCATACTCCTTCCAACACATTCCCCCATACTCATCATGCGCGCATGTGATCCTATTCTGGTAGCACACCAATTCTGCACCCAGCCCTGGGAATTTCTCTACCATCACTGCATGGAAGTTTGAGAATGCCCTTATCCAGTTAATCAGCGTTTCCTCAATCTTTTTCCTAGTAGGCCAATTGGCCCAATCCCTTGGGTGGGCCCATTCCCTTAACTTTTTGGCCTCCTCCCTCTCATCCTTGTCTATCAACAAAGAAAACATGTTCACATATTCCCCTTTTCAGATTTGTTCTTTCACGTCCTGCGCTATGTGCCTCGCCAGACGCTCTCTGTTTGAGCGCAGCTCCCCCAACCCTAAACTTGGCAATAATTGTACTGTACCTGCAGATGTGCCTGCTTACATCTTTGCGACTTCAGGTCCTGCAGCTGTGGCCTTTTTGGGGGGTTCTGGGCCACCCGTGTTGCCCCATGTGTCTTTCTGGCCTTCAACTGGTGGCGGCACCACCTGTTTAGCTTTCTCGACTTGCGCTACCAAGTTCCTGGCTCTCTCTACTGCATCCCCCTCAGCTAAGAGGACCCCGCTGCCCGCAGATGGGATCACTGTCCCTGCCTTAGCTAGCCATGGAAGCACCGCTGCTAAACTTGCCACTAAATCAGGCTGGGCTGGGACCAAATTAGGGGTACTGCCGTGGGGTGCTACTGGTTGCGCCGGGGCCTCATCTAAAATCGGACCCCCTGGCGCGCTAGGTTGCCCTGGGCCTCCCATGCCCGCTGGTGGAATCACTCCCCCTGGCGTCACCCCCCCGCTGGGACCACAGGTACTGGGACTACCAGCACCGGGAGTGCTGGGGCTACTGGCCCTGGGACCGATGGTCCTGGTAGGGCTGGGACTACAGGCTCTGGGGGTGCTGGGAGGGGTGGGACTACAAACCCTGGGAATACCGGCACCGCGGGTACTGGAAAGGCTGGGATTGGTAACCCTGCAGGGGCCGGCCCCCCTCCCCCGTTTGTTTCTTGATCTACGGGGTGCCGGAGGGAACGCCGCCCTGGGTGCCACCCCTGACCGCATGGGCCTGTCCCCCTCCTGCCCCTACACTCTCCTGCGCAGCTCCGCCACGTTCTGACCCAAGTCGCTCATAGTGCGCATCATGGTAGCCACCCATTCCTCCATCCTAGATGGGACCTGCCCCCTCTTCACTTTGGGTGCCATTGATAAACTTCTGGTTCCAAATTAAGTTGTACCTTCAAATCCTAAGTTGCCGCTGGTTGCCCCACTTGTCACAACCTCAAATGCCCACCAATACTAGGAAGCAATCCAGCACAAAATCAGGGTACACCTCCAACACCACCTAGGGGCAGTCTGCCTTAGCTCCTACCCTCCACTTAAAGGCTACACAGCTAGCAAGCACAAAATCAGGGTACACTTTAAACACCACCTATGGGCAGTCTACCCTTAAAAAGCGCTATACAGCTATCCCCACACTTTGCGACCTGGCCTGGGACGATGCCCAAACCCTCACCTCTGCAGCAATCCCCTGGTCGACCACAAACACCCCCACAGCCAGAGCCACTCCCCCAGGCTACTCCTGAGGGTCGGTGAGTAATGCTCTAACCCGAGTGGCTCCTGACTGTGGCGAAAGTGCCGGTTTACCAGGGGCGCAAGAAGCTTTAATCCTGGTCCTCAGCAGGCTTCTCCACGCTCAGTCAGAGGCCCCCAGCTGTTCCTTCCCTGAAAAACGCCCGATCTCTGCCCCCGCCACAAAGCTGCACGATCTCCGGTCACTCCTGTATGATAGAAAACAAAGGCAGGGGAGAAACAAAACAACGAAGGCTTCAGGAAGCCCTCCCCGGTCCACCACTGCTACTGCCGAAAAAATGCCCGAGAATGCCCCCTCCTCCCAGCTGATCCCGCCGACACTGCCGGAAAAAAGGAATAGTCCCTGCAAAGGAGAAAAGGAATAGTCCCTGCGGAGGCAAAAGAGAGAAAAGAGAAAACATGGAGGCTCCCTCGAGTCCTCCGGCGTGTGCGGGCGGCGTGGTGTAGTCCTTGAGGCGGAGCAGCGAGGAAGAGACTCCTCCGCTCCTCCGCTGCTCCGCTGTTCCTTTTAAAGAGGGCTTCCTCCCCCCCCAACTGGAAAAAACAGGTCCCGGCTAGATCCGGGACCCGTTTTCCGTGCGTTGCCCCGGAAGTACTTTAAACTACTTCCGGGGCACCGCCGCCTGAGCCAATAAGCAGGCGGGCACGGACCGCGTCATCGACGCGGGCCCCGCCCCCTGCAATGGAAGCGTCCCGGGGACCGGCACAACCGCCATATTGGCGGCATGACCGAGTTCCCGGTGGCGCCTTGTGAGATTCCTTTTGCTGCACTTGCTCTGATCAGACAAAAATACAATTAAGGATAGGATAAGGATAAGGATAGGATAAGGACAGGTAAAGGGAAACCTCTACAAGCACTCAAGAGGAATTGGAAAAGACTGTCGCCTGCTTCCTTAGGACCAGTTCTGATGGACAGCCAACCCCAATGGTCCAATGACTCAGACAAGGATGCTGTGTCCGTGGACGCATGGATACTGGGCGCTCTGGATAAGCTTGCGCCAGCAAGATTAGTAAGCTCCCCTAGAAGAGCTCCCTCGGCCCCATGGTTTACAGAGGAGCTGAGAGCGGCAAAGAGTAATTGTAAGCGCCTTCAGCGTGTCTGGAGGAAAGCGTACTGTCCCCTGGCAAAAAATATGTACAGGGATGCCACAAAAGAGCTTCACAAAGCCATGAAAATAGTTAGAAGGGATCACTTTGTGAAGCGCATAAATTTATCAGATAATTCCAGCAGAGAAATCTTTAATATAGTACGCTCCTTCACCAAACCCTCCGCCCTCGAGGGCAAGATACCCTCATCCCCTATACTCTGTGATAAGCTGCCAGTCTTTTTTGAGGAAAAAATTCAGAAGGTTTATGAGTTCTTTTCGCCTGTACAGGACTCTGTTGAGTCTGATGTGGGAGAGAACCAGTCGGGGATGTCTCCTTGTCTGCATTTTTTCCAATCTCACTCGAGGCATCCCTGGATGGAATCCTGAAGTGTAAGTCTGGTTCCCCAGCAGACCCCTGTCCTCCAAAATTGTGGGTGGCACTTGCACATATTCTCAATCCAACCCTTAACCTTTTATGGAATAATTCTTTAAGTACTGGCAGATTTCCAGAAGCTTGGAAACATGCGATGCTCCAACCTCTTCTAAAAAACCTAATGCTGACTTGATGGATTTAAAAACTATCGCCCTATTTCCCTTCTCCCAGCGCCGGCAAAGATGTTGGAAAAACTGGTACAGCACCAACTTAATAATTTCGTGGTTAATAACGATATATTGCATGAAACTCAGTCCGGCTTCCGGGCAGGCTTTAGCACAGAGCCGGCACTTCTGGAGGTGGCCGAATCAATAAGAATGGAAGTGGACGGAGGAGCCTCAGCTATGCTGGTGTTGTTGGATCTGTCTGCCGCATTTGATACGGTGGACCATTCATTATTGCTGGCCAGACTGAGGAAGGTAGGAGTGAAGGGGAAGGTACTCGCTTGGATCAAGTCCTATCTTAGCGATCGCACACAAAGAGTGACACTACACCCTTATAAATCAGAAGCTAAGCCTCTCTGGTGTGGGGTGCCGCAGGGATCGGCGTTGAGCCCGCTACTTTTTAACATCTATCTGGCCACTTTGTGTGTGCTCATTTCTAAATGGGGAATCAAAACCGTGTCTTATGCAGATGACACTCAATTGGTGTTCTCCTTCAGGGACCTATCGGCAAACACCTTCGAGAGGTTCAGGGGCTGCCTGTGTGATGTTGCTAGATGGATGAACAATAACAAATTAAAACTGAACACAGAGAAAACTGAGGTGTTGTTTTTGGTAAGAATTCCCCCTCCATCGGGTCTGTGGTGGCCGGAGGAAATGGGTCCTCCACCTTCTCCGTCTTCTACGGTAAAAAACTTGGGTGTAAAATGGGATGCTGAGATGACATTTGCTCCCCAAATACGTTCCATTACATCTATTTGTTTTGGAATTTTGAAGAGTCTGAGGAAATTTCTTTTCTTCTGCCGGAGAACTGTCGAAAATTAGTCGTTCATGCTACGGTGACTTCAAGGCTTGATTATGCCAACAGTCTGTTCCTTGGCCTCCCGGCATACTTGATAAAAAGATTGCAGATGGTGCAAAATGCAGCAGTAAGATTGATTAGAAGAGTGCCATTTAGACAACATATTTCTCCACATGCTAAACGACTTCATTGGCTGCCAGTTGTACAGCGTATAGAGTTTAAGGCCTTGACAATTGCTTTCAGGGCCCTGAACGGCAGCGGTCCCAATTACATTAAAAACGTATCCGCCCTTATCAGCAAAGGCGATTGTTACTTTCTAACTCACAGAACTTGCTGTGTGTCCCCGATTTGTAAAGGCTCATATTGGAGGAAGGGCTTTCTCAGTTGGAGTGACCAAATTGTGGAACTCACTTCCGGTTAGACTTCGGCATATACCGGAAGAAGGGGAGTTCAGGAAAGCTCTAAAAACATGGCTTTTTAGCCGGGACTAGTTAATTACGTTTCGGTTTGGAGATCTGTCTCCCTATGCTGCTGGATCATGCTAGCGCCGGGACACCTCTGTTTGAGGTAGCTGTTGCGCTCTATAAATGCTGATGTATTGTATTGTAAATTAATTGGTAGCCTCCAATTTCAAATTCCTTTACATTTGCAGAGTGTTTTACATTTTTTGATGTTGCTTTTTTATGTATATATATTTTTTTATGTGCTAATATTTAATTTTCTAATCATTCGCGACCCCCCTGAGAAGTAGTTGCGGACCCCTAGAGGTCCCCAGATCAAAGGTCAAAGATCACTGATCTACACCATTAACTAATCTCCCCAAACGTCACCATACCACAGCTCTGAATCATCCCAGTCTTCTTCCAAAATGTCCCCTACCTCCACTCCCTGACTCATCACAAACTTCTTTACCTCTATGAACTCCCAAATAACCCTTTACAAACTCTTCCCTCTTCTATCAATGCTTTATCCTATTCATCCAACTAATCGACTCACATGTCTACCACTCCCACTACTCTCACTAACAATCTATATTTCCCTCTACTGATCCATCACTAATCCACCTTTGGGTTCCGAATAGCGTGCTACTGGCCGAAAAGCGCTTCAACGCCTCGAAAGTGCTACTTAAATAAAATTACAATTTCAAGGGTTCTGGACCAGCGGTCACACTAAGGTCAAGCAAGAAAGTGCAGATGCCAAGTTCCATGGGCCTGGACCAGAGTTTAAGAGGTGGATCATGGAAGACAGTCTGTGGGCCTAGTTCCTCGGTCCAAGATCACATAGCACACATAGTGTCAAGAGAGGCAGTCAGGATACCCGGTTCTCTGGGTCTGGACCTGAGGTCTGAGAAACGGCCAGAGAAGGCAGTCCGTATACCCACACCCATGAGCACCATCAGTGGTCAAGCATAGATCAGGGAAGGCAGTCCGCATATCAACTTCCGGACCCTATCAGATGTCACATAGATCTGACACGGCGTTATACATCCACTTCCAGAGGCCCCGATCAGACATCAAACAGATCAGGGAAGGCATTATATATCCACGTCCGGAGGCCCCGATCTGACGTCACATAGGTCAGGCAAAGCATTATATATCCACTTACGGGAGCACAGATCAGACGTCACATGCCATAGGTCTGGCAAAGCATTATGTATCCACTTCCGGAGGCCCCAGTCAGACAGCACACAGGTCAGGGAAGGCATTGTGTATCCTTGTTCGGAGGCCACGATATGACGTCACATAGGTCAGGGAATGGATTATGTCTACCCACTTCCGGAAGCCCCGATCATACCCCACATAGATCTAACAAGGCATTATGTACCACGTCCGGAGGCCCCGATCTGACGTCACGTAGGTCAGGGAATGGATTATGTATACCCACATCCGGAAGCCCCGATCATACCCCACATAGATCTAACAAGGCATTATGTACCACGTCCGGAGGCCCCGATCTGACGTCACGTAGGTAAGGGAATGGATTATGTATACCCACTTCCGGAAGCCCCGATCATACCCCACATAGATCTAACAAGGCATTATGTACCACGTCCGGAGGCCCCGATCTGACGTCACGTAGGTCAGGCAAGGCATTATGTGTACCCACTTCCAGGGGACCTGATCGGTCGTGGTCACAGGGTACGAGGCGGTCAGTCCTCTTAGCAATGCAGGTGTTTTTCGAAACGCACTGTTCTTTAATAAATGAATATTTTTTTCTTGCGCTTTTCGCAGGTCAGTCCCAGGTTAGTGAGCGGGAAGCCGCAGGAAGCAGCTTCGGATTAGTCACGGGCTGCCGGCGGTACATTTTTTTTGGACAAGAAATGCCCTAAAATTCTAACTGATCTAATTCCAGATCTGCAACGTGGACGCTGATCCGATTTACTCATAACAAAACACGGTCTTTCTGGAGGGTGGAGATGGAAAGGCGGCGAGTGGCCTGCTGCCCTCAAAAGGCTCCGCGGAGGCCTCGAGCCTCCGACTGCGATGGAAGCCAAGGTGGCCACGCGCCACTCGGCGCTCAAGGCACAGTGTAATTCAGAAAATACGAATCCATGCAGAATGCAGTTACAATTACACGCGAGAAACAGATGGCCAGGCACATGCATATTGCATTCGTTTTTATTTGGTTTGGGGAGATGAATTGGGCAGTTTTTGTTTTTTGCAAGGGCAATTTTGTTAGCTGGATGTCAGCAGTGACGAATTGAGATTGTAAAATTCCATGGAACAGTTAGACAATGGGCCCAAAACCCATTTTCTGATCCGATTTTCATGTAGTTAGTACATTCAATGGTTGAAAAAAAACGCAGCCACCTGTTGCTGTTTTATGCCAACAAGCCTTTGGCATACCTTAAAACTGAGTTTAAAAACATGAGTGCGACATTGTTAAGGTTACGTAGAGAGCGGGTGGGTTACAGCTGGATAGCTTTCTAGACAATCAGTGTTGGCATGGATGGAAAACTGTTGCCATCTGGTTATGGTCACCCTTCCCGTTGGCACTTTCCTTGGCAGAGCGCGCTTGATTAAACAGGCATTGGCCTACGGCACAATTCCGTCAACCACCAGAACTTTGCGGAACTCGCATCTCCCGCCTCCCGTTTCTATAGCTTCTTGTTCAGGACTACATTCAGCGCCCCTAGAGGAAACACCCCTGCATTGGTCAGGCGAGAGGCATTCCGAACACCCTACTGCTGGTGCGCAACTGGTCCCAGTGTTATGCCCACAGCAGAAGCGCCCATCATCCTCACAGAGCATGCACCCACCAGCCCACAGCCAGCCAGCCTCCCACCTCAGCTGAGTGCATTCACCATTCTGATTGAAGAGGACCCTGGCTCAGCTAGGTGGCCCGGCACACACTGCCTTTGCTGCTTGCCTCTTCTCCCAGTCAGCGTAGAGCCCCAAGGGCCCACTTTAATTCATTGTGCCCTCGCTGGTTAAACAATTGTTCACTTTTTCAAGGCCGTGCTCGTCCCATGTCATCTGCCTTCCGTACTACCTAAGGTCTGACATAAGTTCTTGCAACATGAGGCAGACTCAGTCTCACACTGTGGTGCCAGCTTCCGGACCAGAGCCAGTTCAACTTTGTTCAGGGACAGTTTGCTCCAAGCAGGTCTTTGCAGCCATGCTCTTCCCCTTTTTTTTTTTAAAGATGCCTCCACTTAAGAGAGGTGGTCTCAGTCAAGTTCTCTGCTTAAGAGAGGTGGCACCAGCCAAGGTCCCCACTTAAGAGAGGGGGTCTCAGTCAAGTTCTCTGCTTAAGAGAGGGGGTCTCAGCCAAGGTCCCCACTTAAGAGAGGGGGTCTCAGCCGAGATTCTCACTTGAGAGCGGGTCTCAGCTGAGGTCCCCTCTAAAGAGAGATGGTCTCAGCCGAGGTCTTGATGGGTGTGCTAAACGTTGTTTGTGCATTAATGCATCAACTTTCAGAAGAGAATTCTACTAGTCAGTACATCTGGTCATGAAATGTTTTTTTAAGCCGAAACCGGTCCCAGGATGCTTTTTTCCGGTCCAGGGAATACCTGGCTTGGCAGTTCGGGCTGGGCTGTTTCCATGAGGAACAGGGTCAAGACTGATGTGCATATGGCTGGGTCTGAACTGGGGTGAAGAAGTGAGCTAAAGAACGATGGTGGATTCAACCCAGATCTGTAACTGGGGATGAGTGTCTGAAAAGTTTCAGCGCTCTGTCCATCGTCTCCTTGTGTTTGCATGAAATGGCTTGTGCCTCAGTGGAGATGCTAGGAAACTTGGTGGCTGGTGGAGCGGGTTCCCCTATCGCCCCGGTAAGGGAGTCACTCCGTTCTTCAGTCATTAAAGTGAAGGCGTGAGGACTAGAAAATAATCATTCCACCTTCCCTCAGCTGGTGGTCGTGTATGCTTGCATTCCAGCTGTGTTACTTCATAGCCACAAATATTTTCATTTGGTCAAATGGTTTTGAAAGTTTGTGGTCAGTAGACCACCAACCCAGCAAGTGATGTCTCACCCTACTACTTTCACCCCAGATCGATACATTCCCACGTGTGGATATAAAGTTACCAGATGTTTACACCATGGACAGCATGTCCCAGTCACTGGATTTCTTATCGCAGCCTTATGCAGTCTGGGAATTGGAGTCCGAGTTCACCTGAAACATGTTTGTAGAAGGAAAACCCGGTGTAGAGTATGATGATACGAGTCATCTGGTAAACTTACGTGGGCAGCATGTGGTAGTGTGGACTTAAACTTATTGCTTAATGTTGAATTTACAAGTGATTTGAGACATAGGCTATGGTGTATGTCGGTACGTTGAGGAATGAATGCCATGTTGTCAGTCCCTTAAGGTAATCGATCACAGATGTTGTGACATGATGGTCCAGCCATATGATTTGGTTGCCCACCTAATGAACCGTCTGCTGAAAAGAGAAGGCTGCTTTGTGGAGAAACTGTCTGCCCCGGTAGGCGTTGAAGGGCTGTGCTGTATGGAAGATGCCTACATAGTTGGTTGTTGAAGGACTGGCCTCTGGAGAAACTACCTTCACATGTAGTAGTTAAAGGACTAGTTTGTACAAGAATTGACTTAGCAAGTAGTAGTTAAAGCACTGGTGTGTAGTGAAACAGCCTGCCATGGTGGTGTTTAAAGCACTGGTGTGTAGTGAAACAGCCTGCCATGGTGACAGCTGAAGCACTGGTGACAGCTGAAGCACTGGTGACAGCTGAAGCACTGGTGACAGCTGAAGCACTGGTGACAGCTGAAGCACTGGTGACAGCTGAAGCACTGGTGACAGCTGAAGCACTGGTGACAGCTGAAGCACTGGTGACAGCTGAAGGACTGGCGGGTAGTGAAGCAGCCTGCACTGGTGACAGCTGAAGCACTGGTGACAGCTGAAGCACTGGTGACAGCTGAAGCACTGGTGACAGCTGAAGCACTGGTGACAGCTGAAGCACTGGTGACAGCTGAAGCACTGGTGTGTAGTGAAACAGCCTGCCATGGTGGTGTTTAAAGCACTGGTGTGTAGTGAAACAGCCTGCCATGGTGACAGCTGAAGCACTGGTGACAGCTGAAGCACTGGTGACAGCTGAAGCACTGGTGACAGCTGAAGCACTGGTGACAGCTGAAGCACTGGTGACAGCTGAAGCACTGGTGACAGCTGAAGCACTGGTGTGTAGTGAAACAGCCTGCCATGGTGGTGTTTAAAGGACTGGTGTGTAGTGAAACAGCCTGCCATGGTGGTGTTTAAAGGACTGGTGTGTAGTGAAACAGCCTGCCATGGTGGTGTTTAAAGCACTGGTGTGTAGTGAAACAGCCTGCCATGGTGGTGTTTAAAGGACTGGTGTGTAGTGAAACAGCCTGCCATGGTGGTGTTTAAAGGACTGGTGTGTAGTGAAACAGCCTGCCATGGTGGTGTTTAAAGCACTGGTGTGTAGTGAAACAGCCTGCCATGGTGGTGTTTAAAGCACTGGCGTGTAGTGAAACAGCCTGCCATGGTGGTGTTTAAAGGACTGGTGTGTAGTGAAACAGCCTGCCATGGTGACAGCTGAAGCACTGGTGACAGCTGAAGCACTGGTGACAGCTGAAGCACTGGTGACAGCTGAAGCACTGGTGACAGCTGAAGCACTGGTGACAGCTGAAGCACTGGTGACAGCTGAAGCACTGGTGTGTAGTGAAACAGCCTGCCATGGTGGTGTTTAAAGCACTGGTGTGTAGTGAAACAGCCTGCCATGGTGGTGTTTAAAGCACTGGTGTGTAGTGAAACAGCCTGCCATGGTGGTGTTTAAAGCACTGGCGTGTAGTGAAACAGCCTGCCATGGTGGTGTTTAAAGGACTGGTGTGTAGTGAAACAGCCTGCCATGGTGACAGCTGAAGCACTGGTGACAGCTGAAGCACTGGTGACAGCTGAAGCACTGGTGACAGCTGAAGCACTGGTGACAGCTGAAGCACTGGTGACAGCTGAAGCACTGGTGACAGCTGAAGCACTGGTGTGTAGTGAAACAGCCTGCCATGGTGGTGTTTAAAGCACTGGTGTGTAGTGAAACAGCCTGCCATGGTGGTGTTTAAAGCACTGGTGTGTAGTGAAACAGCCTGCCATGGTGGTGTTTAAAGCACTGGCGTGTAGTGAAACAGCCTGCCATGGTGGTGTTTAAAGGACTGGTGTGTAGTGAAACAGCCTGCCATGGTGACAGCTGAAGCACTGGTGACAGCTGAAGCACTGGTGACAGCTGAAGCACTGGTGACAGCTGAAGCACTGGTGACAGCTGAAGCACTGGTGACAGCTGAAGCACTGGTGACAGCTGAAGCACTGGTGTGTAGTGAAACAGCCTGCCATGGTGGTGTTTAAAGCACTGGTGTGTAGTGAAACAGCCTGCCATGGTGACAGCTGAAGCACTGGTGACAGCTGAAGCACTGGTGACAGCTGAAGCACTGGTG
The DNA here is from genome assembly GCA_963921515.1 of Calotriton arnoldi. Classification (NCBI taxonomy): domain Eukaryota; kingdom Metazoa; phylum Chordata; class Amphibia; order Caudata; family Salamandridae; genus Calotriton; species Calotriton arnoldi. The sequence goes on from CAWUFW010000441.1 coordinate 624,470, forward strand.
ACAGCTGAAGCACTGGTGACAGCTGAAGCACTGGTGTGTAGTGAAACAGCCTGCCATGGTGGTGTTTAAAGCACTGGTGTGTAGTGAAACAGCCTGCCATGGTGACAGCTGAAGCACTGGTGACAGCTGAAGCACTGGTGACAGCTGAAGCACTGGTGACAGCTGAAGCACTGGTGTGTAGTGAAACAGCCTGCCATGGTGGTGTTTAAAGCACTGGTGTGTAGTGAAACAGCCTGCCATGGTGGTGTTTAAAGCACTGGTGTGTAGTGAAACAGCCTGCCATGGTGGTGTTTAAAGCACTGGTGTGTAGTGAAACAGCCTGCCATGGTGACAGCTGAAGCACTGGTGACAGCTGAAGCACTGGTGACAGCTGAAGCACTGGTGACAGCTGAAGCACTGGTGTGTAGTGAAACAGCCTGCCATGGTGGTGTTTAAAGCACTGGTGTGTAGTGAAACAGCCTGCCATGGTGGTGTTTAAAGCACTGGTGTGTAGTGAAACAGCCTGCCATGGTGGTGTTTAAAGGACTGGTGTGTAGTGAAACAGCCTGCCATGGTGGTGTTTAAAGCACTGGCGTGTAGTGAAACAGCCTGCCATGGTGGTGTTTAAAGGACTGGTGTGTAGTGAAACAGCCTGCCATGGTGACAGCTGAAGCACTGGTGACAGCTGAAGCACTGGTGACAGCTGAAGCACTGGTGACAGCTGAAGCACTGGTGACAGCTGAAGCACTGGTGACAGCTGAAGCACTGGTGACAGCTGAAGCACTGGTGACAGCTGAAGGACTGGCGGGTAGTGAAGCAGCCTGCACTGGTGACAGCTGAAGCACTGGTGACAGCTGAAGCACTGGTGACAGCTGAAGCACTGGTGACAGCTGAAGCACTGGTGACAGCTGAAGCACTGGTGACAGCTGAAGCACTGGTGTGTAGTGAAACAGCCTGCCATGGTGGTGTTTAAAGCACTGGTGTGTAGTGAAACAGCCTGCCATGGTGGTGTTTAAAGCACTGGTGTGTAGTGAAACAGCCTGCCATGGTGGTGTTTAAAGGACTGGTGTGTAGTGAAACAGCCTGCCATGGTGGTGTTTAAAGGACTGGTGTGTAGTGAAACAGCCTGCCATGGTGGTGTTTAAAGCACTGGTGTGTAGTGAAACAGCCTGCCATGGTGGTGTTTAAAGGACTGGTGTGTAGTGAAACAGCCTGCCATGGTGGTGTTTAAAGGACTGGTGTGTAGTGAAACAGCCTGCCATGGTGGTGTTTAAAGGACTGGTGTGTAGTGAAACAGCCTGCCATGGTGGTGTTTAAAGGACTGGTGTGTAGTGAAACAGCCTGCCATGGTGGTGTTTAAAGCACTGGTGTGTAGTGAAACAGCCTGCCATGGTGGTGTTTAAAGCACTGGTGTGTAGTGAAACAGCCTGCCATGGTGGTGTTTAAAGCACTGGTGTGTAGTGAAACAGCCTGCCATGGTGGTGTTTAAAGCACTGGCGTGTAGTGAAACAGCCTGCCATGGTGGTGTTTAAAGGACTGGTGTGTAGTGAAACAGCCTGCCATGGTGACAGCTGAAGCACTGGTGACAGCTGAAGCACTGGTGACAGCTGAAGCACTGGTGACAGCTGAAGCACTGGTGACAGCTGAAGCACTGGTGACAGCTGAAGCACTGGTGTGTAGTGAAACAGCCTGCCATGGTGGTGTTTAAAGCACTGGTGTGTAGTGAAACAGCCTGCCATGGTGGTGTTTAAAGCACTGGTGTGTAGTGAAACAGCCTGCCATGGTGGTGTTTAAAGGACTGGTGTGTAGTGAAACAGCCTGCCATGGTGGTGTTTAAAGGACTGGTGTGTAGTGAAACAGCCTGCCATGGTGGTGTTTAAAGCACTGGTGTGTAGTGAAACAGCCTGCCATGGTGGTGTTTAAAGGACTGGTGTGTAGTGAAACAGCCTGCCATGGTGGTGTTTAAAGGACTGGTGTGTAGTGAAACAGCCTGCCATGGTGGTGTTTAAAGGACTGGTGTGTAGTGAAACAGCCTGCCATGGTGGTGTTTAAAGGACTGGTGTGTAGTGAAACAGCCTGCCATGGTGGTGTTTAAAGCACTGGTGTGTAGTGAAACAGCCTGCCATGGTGGTGTTTAAAGGACTGGTGTGTAGTGAAACAGCCTGCCATGGTGGTGTTTAAAGGACTGGTGTGTAGTGAAACAGCCTGCCATGGTGGTGTTTAAAGGACTGGTGTGTAGTGAAACAGCCTGCCATGGTGGTGTTTAAAGGACTGGTGTGTAGTGAAACAGCCTGCCATGGTGGTGTTTAAAGCACTGGTGTGTAGTGAAACAGCCTGCCATGGTGGTGTTTAAAGCACTGGTGTGTAGTGAAACAGCCTGCCATGGTGGTGTTTAAAGCACTGGTGTGTAGTGAAACAGCCTGCCATGGTGGTGTTTAAAGCACTGGTGTGTAGTGAAACAGCCTGCCATGGTGGTGTTTAAAGCACTGGTGTGTAGTGAAACAGCCTGCCATGGTGGTGTTTAAAGCACTGGTGTGTAGTGAAACAGCCTGCCATGGTGGTGTTTAAAGCACTGGTGTGTAGTGAAACAGCCTGCCATGGTGGTGTTTAAAGCACTGGTGTGTAGTGAAACAGCCTGCCATGGTGGTGTTTAAAGCACTGGTGTGTAGTGAAACAGCCTGCCATGGTGGTGTTTAAAGGACTGGTGTGTAGTGAAACAGCCTGCCATGGTGGTGTTTAAAGGACTGGTGTGTAGTGAAACAGCCTGCCATGGTGACAGCTGAAGCACTGGTGACAGCTGAAGCACTGGTGACAGCTGAAGCACTGGTGACAGCTGAAGCACTGGTGACAGCTGAAGCACTGGTGACAGCTGAAGCACTGGTGTGTAGTGAAACAGCCTGCCATGGTGGTGTTTAAAGGACTGGTGTGTAGTGAAACAGCCTGCCATGGTGGTGTTTAAAGGACTGGTGTGTAGTGAAACAGCCTGCCATGGTGGTGTTTAAAGGACTGGTGTGTAGTGAAACAGCCTGCCATGGTGGTGTTTAAAGGACTGGTGTGTAGTGAAACAGCCTGCCATGGTGGTGTTTAAAGGACTGGTGTGTAGTGAAACAGCCTGCCATGGTGGTGTTTAAAGCACTGGTGTGTAGTGAAACAGCCTGCCATGGTGGTGTTTAAAGGACTGGTGTGTAGTGAAACAGCCTGCCATGGTGGTGTTTAAAGGACTGGTGTGTAGTGAAACAGCCTGCCATGGTGGTGTTTAAAGGACTGGTGTGTAGTGAAACAGCCTGCCATGGTGGTGTTTAAAGGACTGGTGTGTAGTGAAACAGCCTGCCATGGTGGTGTTTAAAGCACTGGTGTGTAGTGAAACAGCCTGCCATGGTGGTGTTTAAAGCACTGGTGTGTAGTGAAACAGCCTGCCATGGTGGTGTTTAAAGCACTGGTGTGTAGTGAAACAGCCTGCCATGGTGGTGTTTAAAGCACTGGTGTGTAGTGAAACAGCCTGCCATGGTGGTGTTTAAAGCACTGGTGTGTAGTGAAACAGCCTGCCATGGTGGTGTTTAAAGCACTGGTGTGTAGTGAAACAGCCTGCCATGGTGGTGTTTAAAGCACTGGTGTGTAGTGAAACAGCCTGCCATGGTGGTGTTTAAAGCACTGGTGTGTAGTGAAACAGCCTGCCATGGTGGTGTTTAAAGCACTGGTGTGTAGTGAAACAGCCTGCCATGGTGGTGTTTAAAGGACTGGTGTGTAGTGAAACAGCCTGCCATGGTGGTGTTTAAAGCACTGGTGTGTAGTGAAACAGCCTGCACTGGTGGTGTTTAAAGGACTGGTGTGTAGTGAAACAGCCTGCCATGGTGGTGTTTAAAGGACTGGTGTGTAGTGAAACAGCCTGCCATGGTGGTGTTTAAAGGACTGGTGTGTAGTGAAACAGCCTGCCATGGTGGTGTTTAAAGCACTGGTGTGTAGTGAAACAGCCTGCCATGGTGGTGTTTAAAGCACTGGTGTGTAGTGAAACAGCCTGCCATGGTGGTGTTTAAAGCACTGGTGTGTAGTGAAACAGCCTGCCATGGTGGTGTTTAAAGCACTGGTGTGTAGTGAAACAGCCTGCCATGGTGGTGTTTAAAGCACTGGTGTGTAGTGAAACAGCCTGCCATGGTGGTGTTTAAAGCACTGGTGTGTAGTGAAACAGCCTGCCATGGTGGTGTTTAAAGCACTGGTGTGTAGTGAAACAGCCTGCCATGGTGGTGTTTAAAGCACTGGTGTGTAGTGAAACAGCCTGCCATGGTGGTGTTTAAAGCACTGGCGTGTAGTGAAACAGCCTGCCATGGTGGTGTTTAAAGCACTGGTGTGTAGTGAAACAGCCTGCCATGGTGGTGTTTAAAGCACTGGTGTGTAGTGAAACAGCCTGCCATGGTGGTGTTTAAAGCACTGGTGTGTAGTGAAACAGCCTGCCATGGTGGTGTTTAAAGCACTGGTGTGTAGTGAAACAGCCTGCCATGGTGGTGTTTAAAGCACTGGTGTGTAGTGAAACAGCCTGCCATGGTGGTGTTTAAAGCACTGGTGTGTAGTGAAACAGCCTGCCATGGTGGTGTTTAAAGCACTGGTGTGTAGTGAAACAGCCTGCCATGGTGGTGTTTAAAGCACTGGTGTGTAGTGAAACAGCCTGCCATGGTGGTGTTTAAAGCACTGGTGTGTAGTGAAACAGCCTGCCATGGTGGTGTTTAAAGCACTGGTGTGTAGTGAAACAGCCTGCCATGGTGGTGTTTAAAGCACTGGCGTGTAGTGAAACAGCCTGCCATGGTGGTGTTTAAAGGACTGGTGTGTAGTGAAACAGCCTGCCATGGTGACAGCTGAAGCACTGGTGACAGCTGAAGCACTGGTGACAGCTGAAGCACTGGTGACAGCTGAAGCACTGGTGACAGCTGAAGCACTGGTGACAGCTGAAGCACTGGTGTGTAGTGAAACAGCCTGCCATGGTGGTGTTTAAAGCACTGGTGTGTAGTGAAACAGCCTGCCATGGTGGTGTTTAAAGGACTGGTGTGTAGTGAAACAGCCTGCCATGGTGGTGTTTAAAGGACTGGTGTGTAGTGAAACAGCCTGCCATGGTGGTGTTTAAAGCACTGGTGTGTAGTGAAACAGCCTGCCATGGTGGTGTTTAAAGGACTGGTGTGTAGTGAAACAGCCTGCCATGGTGGTGTTTAAAGCACTGGTGTGTAGTGAAACAGCCTGCCATGGTGGTGTTTAAAGGACTGGTGTGTAGTGAAACAGCCTGCCATGGTGGTGTTTAAAGGACTGGTGTGTAGTGAAACAGCCTGCCATGGTGGTGTTTAAAGGACTGGTGTGTAGTGAAACAGCCTGCCATGGTGGTGTTTAAAGGACTGGTGTGTAGTGAAACAGCCTGCCATGGTGGTGTTTAAAGCACTGGTGTGTAGTGAAACAGCCTGCCATGGTGGTGTTTAAAGCACTGGTGTGTAGTGAAACAGCCTGCCATGGTGGTGTTTAAAGCACTGGTGTGTAGTGAAACAGCCTGCCATGGTGGTGTTTAAAGCACTGGTGTGTAGTGAAACAGCCTGCCATGGTGGTGTTTAAAGCACTGGTGTGTAGTGAAACAGCCTGCCATGGTGGTGTTTAAAGCACTGGTGTGTAGTGAAACAGCCTGCCATGGTGGTGTTTAAAGCACTGGTGTGTAGTGAAACAGCCTGCCATGGTGGTGTTTAAAGCACTGGTGTGTAGTGAAACAGCCTGCCATGGTGGTGTTTAAAGCACTGGTGTGTAGTGAAACAGCCTGCCATGGTGGTGTTTAAAGCACTGGTGTGTAGTGAAACAGCCTGCCATGGTGGTGTTTAAAGCACTGGTGTGTAGTGAAACAGCCTGCCATGGTGGTGTTTAAAGCACTGGTGTGTAGTGAAACAGCCTGCCATGGTGGTGTTTAAAGCACTGGTGTGTAGTGAAACAGCCTGCCATGGTGGTGTTTAAAGCACTGGTGTGTAGTGAAACAGCCTGCCATGGTGGTGTTTAAAGCACTGGTGTGTAGTGAAACAGCCTGCCATGGTGGTGTTTAAAGCACTGGTGTGTAGTGAAACAGCCTGCCATGGTGGTGTTTAAAGCACTGGTGTGTAGTGAAACAGCCTGCCATGGTGGTGTTTAAAGCACTGGTGTGTAGTGAAACAGCCTGCCATGGTGGTGTTTAAAGCACTGGTGTGTAGTGAAACAGCCTGCCATGGTGGTGTTTAAAGCACTGGTGTGTAGTGAAACAGCCTGCCATGGTGGTGTTTAAAGCACTGGTGTGTAGTGAAACAGCCTGCCATGGTGGTGTTTAAAGCACTGGTGTGTAGTGAAACAGCCTGCCATGGTGGTGTTTAAAGCACTGGTGTGTAGTGAAACAGCCTGCCATGGTGGTGTTTAAAGCACTGGTGTGTAGTGAAACAGCCTGCCATGGTGGTGTTTAAAGCACTGGTGTGTAGTGAAACAGCCTGCCATGGTGGTGTTTAAAGCACTGGTGTGTAGTGAAACAGCCTGCCATGGTGGTGTTTAAAGCACTGGTGTGTAGTGAAACAGCCTGCCATGGTGGTGTTTAAAGCACTGGTGTGTAGTGAAACAGCCTGCCATGGTGGTGTTTAAAGCACTGGTGTGTAGTGAAACAGCCTGCCATGGTGGTGTTTAAAGGACTGGTGTGTAGTGAAACAGCCTGCCATGGTGGTGTTTAAAGGACTGGTGTGTAGTGAAACAGCCTGCCATGGTGGTGTTTAAAGGACTGGTGTGTAGTGAAACAGCCTGCCATGGTGGTGTTTAAAGGACTGGTGTGTAGTGAAACAGCCTGCCATGGTGGTGTTTAAAGCACTGGTGTGTAGTGAAACAGCCTGCCATGGTGGTGTTTAAAGCACTGGTGTGTAGTGAAACAGCCTGCCATGGTGGTGTTTAAAGCACTGGTGTGTAGTGAAACAGCCTGCCATGGTGGTGTTTAAAGCACTGGTGTGTAGTGAAACAGCCTGCCATGGTGGTGTTTAAAGCACTGGTGTGTAGTGAAACAGCCTGCCATGGTGGTGTTTAAAGCACTGGTGTGTAGTGAAACAGCCTGCCATGGTGGTGTTTAAAGCACTGGTGTGTAGTGAAACAGCCTGCCATGGTGGTGTTTAAAGCACTGGTGTGTAGTGAAACAGCCTGCCATGGTGGTGTTTAAAGCACTGGTGTGTAGTGAAACAGCCTGCCATGGTGGTGTTTAAAGCACTGGTGTGTAGTGAAACAGCCTGCCATGGTGGTGTTTAAAGCACTGGTGTGTAGTGAAACAGCCTGCCATGGTGGTGTTTAAAGCACTGGTGTGTAGTGAAACAGCCTGCCATGGTGGTGTTTAAAGCACTGGTGTGTAGTGAAACAGCCTGCCATGGTGGTGTTTAAAGCACTGGTGTGTAGTGAAACAGCCTGCCATGGTGGTGTTTAAAGCACTGGTGTGTAGTGAAACAGCCTGCCATGGTGGTGTTTAAAGCACTGGTGTGTAGTGAAACAGCCTGCCATGGTGGTGTTTAAAGCACTGGTGTGTAGTGAAACAGCCTGCCATGGTGGTGTTTAAAGCACTGGTGTGTAGTGAAACAGCCTGCCATGGTGGTGTTTAAAGCACTGGTGTGTAGTGAAACAGCCTGCCATGGTGGTGTTTAAAGCACTGGTGTGTAGTGAAACAGCCTGCCATGGTGGTGTTTAAAGCACTGGTGTGTAGTGAAACAGCCTGCCATGGTGGTGTTTAAAGCACTGGTGTGTAGTGAAACAGCCTGCCATGGTGGTGTTTAAAGCACTGGTGTGTAGTGAAACAGCCTGCCATGGTGGTGTTTAAAGCACTGGTGTGTAGTGAAACAGCCTGCCATGGTGGTGTTTAAAGCACTGGTGTGTAGTGAAACAGCCTGCCATGGTGGTGTTTAAAGCACTGGTGTGTAGTGAAACAGCCTGCCATGGTGGTGTTTAAAGCACTGGTGTGTAGTGAAACAGCCTGCCATGGTGGTGTTTAAAGCACTGGTGTGTAGTGAAACAGCCTGCCATGGTGGTGTTTAAAGCACTGGTGTGTAGTGAAACAGCCTGCCATGGTGGTGTTTAAAGCACTGGTGTGTAGTGAAACAGCCTGCCATGGTGGTGTTTAAAGCACTGGTGTGTAGTGAAACAGCCTGCCATGGTGGTGTTTAAAGCACTGGTGTGTAGTGAAACAGCCTGCCATGGTGGTGTTTAAAGCACTGGTGTGTAGTGAAACAGCCTGCCATGGTGGTGTTTAAAGCACTGGTGTGTAGTGAAACAGCCTGCCATGGTGGTGTTTAAAGCACTGGTGTGTAGTGAAACAGCCTGCCATGGTGGTGTTTAAAGCACTGGTGTGTAGTGAAACAGCCTGCCATGGTGGTGTTTAAAGCACTGGTGTGTAGTGAAACAGCCTGCCATGGTGGTGTTTAAAGCACTGGTGTGTAGTGAAACAGCCTGCCATGGTGGTGTTTAAAGCACTGGTGTGTAGTGAAACAGCCTGCCATGGTGGTGTTTAAAGCACTGGTGTGTAGTGAAACAGCCTGCCATGGTGGTGTTTAAAGCACTGGTGTGTAGTGAAACAGCCTGCCATGGTGGTGTTTAAAGCACTGGTGTGTAGTGAAACAGCCTGCCATGGTGGTGTTTAAAGCACTGGTGTGTAGTGAAACAGCCTGCCATGGTGGTGTTTAAAGCACTGGTGTGTAGTGAAACAGCCTGCCATGGTGGTGTTTAAAGCACTGGTGTGTAGTGAAACAGCCTGCCATGGTGGTGTTTAAAGCACTGGTGTGTAGTGAAACAGCCTGCCATGGTGGTGTTTAAAGCACTGGTGTGTAGTGAAACAGCCTGCCATGGTGGTGTTTAAAGCACTGGTGTGTAGTGAAACAGCCTGCCATGGTGGTGTTTAAAGCACTGGTGTGTAGTGAAACAGCCTGCCATGGTGGTGTTTAAAGCACTGGTGTGTAGTGAAACAGCCTGCCATGGTGGTGTTTAAAGCACTGGTGTGTAGTGAAACAGCCTGCCATGGTGGTGTTTAAAGCACTGGTGTGTAGTGAAACAGCCTGCCATGGTGGTGTTTAAAGCACTGGTGTGTAGTGAAACAGCCTGCCATGGTGGTGTTTAAAGCACTGGTGTGTAGTGAAACAGCCTGCCATGGTGGTGTTTAAAGCACTGGTGTGTAGTGAAACAGCCTGCCATGGTGGTGTTTAAAGCACTGGTGTGTAGTGAAACAGCCTGCCATGGTGGTGTTTAAAGCACTGGTGTGTAGTGAAACAGCCTGCCATGGTGGTGTTTAAAGGACTGGTGTGTAGTGAAACAGCCTGCCATGGTGGTGTTTAAAGGACTGGTGTGTAGTGAAACAGCCTGCCATGGTGGTGTTTAAAGCACTGGTGTGTAGTGAAACAGCCTGCCATGGTGGTGTTTAAAGCACTGGTGTGTAGTGAAACAGCCTGCCATGGTGGTGTTTAAAGCACTGGTGTGTAGTGAAACAGCCTGCACTGGTGGTGTTTAAAGGACTGGTGTGTAGTGAAACAGCCTGCCATGGTGGTGTTTAAAGGACTGGTGTGTAGTGAAACAGCCTGCCATGGTGGTGTTTAAAGGACTGGTGTGTAGTGAAACAGCCTGCCATGGTGGTGTTTAAAGCACTGGTGTGTAGTGAAACAGCCTGCCATGGTGGTGTTTAAAGCACTGGTGTGTAGTGAAACAGCCTGCCATGGTGGTGTTTAAAGCACTGGTGTGTAGTGAAACAGCCTGCCATGGTGGTGTTTAAAGCACTGGTGTGTAGTGAAACAGCCTGCCATGGTGGTGTTTAAAGCACTGGTGTGTAGTGAAACAGCCTGCCATGGTGGTGTTTAAAGCACTGGTGTGTAGTGAAACAGCCTGCCATGGTGGTGTTTAAAGCACTGGCGTGTAGTGAAACAGCCTGCCATGGTGGTGTTTAAAGCACTGGCGTGTAGTGAAACAGCCTGCCATGGTGGTGTTTAAAGCACTGGCGTGTAGTGAAACAGCCTGCCATGGTGGTGTTTAAAGCACTGGTGTGTAGTGAAACAGCCTGCCATGGTGGTGTTTAAAGCACTGGTGTGTAGTGAAACAGCCTGCCATGGTGGTGTTTAAAGCACTGGTGTGTAGTGAAACAGCCTGCCATGGTGGTGTTTAAAGCACTGGTGTGTAGTGAAACAGCCTGCCATGGTGGTGTTTAAAGCACTGGCGTGTAGTGAAACAGCCTGCCATGGTGGTGTTTAAAGCACTGGCGTGTAGTGAAACAGCCTGCCATGGTGGTGTTTAAAGCACTGGTGTGTAGTGAAACAGCCTGCCATGGTGGTGTTTAAAGCACTGGTGTGTAGTGAAACAGCCTGCCATGGTGGTGTTTAAAGCACTGGTGTGTAGTGAAACAGCCTGCCATGGTGGTGTTTAAAGCACTGGTGTGTAGTGAAACAGCCTGCCATGGTGGTGTTTAAAGCACTGGTGTGTAGTGAAACAGCCTGCCATGGTGGTGTTTAAAGCACTGGTGTGTAGTGAAACAGCCTGCCATGGTGGTGTTTAAAGCACTGGTGTGTAGTGAAACAGCCTGCCATGGTGGTGTTTAAAGCACTGGTGTGTAGTGAAACAGCCTGCCATGGTGGTGTTTAAAGGACTGGCGTGTAGTGAAATAGTCTTCACTGGTAACAGTCGAAGTACTGGCATGTAAGGGAGCAGCCTGCACTGGTGACAGCTGAAGGACTGGCGTGTAGTGAAGGAGCCTGCACTGGTGACAGCTGAAGGACTGGCGTGTAGTGAAGCAGCCTGCACTGGTGACAGCTGAAGGACTGGCGTGTAGTGAAGCAGCCTGCACTGGTGGCTTCTGAAGGGCTGGCGTGTAGTGAAGGAGCCTGCACTGGTGGCTTCTGAAGGACTGGCGTGTAGTGAAGCAGCCTGCACTGGTGGCTTCTGAAGGGCTGGCGTGTAGTGAAGGAGCCTGCACTGGTGGCTTCTGAAGGACTGGCGTGTAGTGAAGCAGCCTGCACTGGTGACAGCTGAAGGACTGGCGTGTAGTGAAGCAGCCTGCACTGGTGGCTTCTGAAGGGCTGGCGTGTAGTGAAGCAGCCTGCACTGGTGGCTTCTGAAGGACTGGCGTGTAGTGAAACAGCCTGCACTGGTGGCTTCTGAAGGGCTGGCGTGTAGTGAAGGAGCCTGCACTGGTGACAGCTGAAGGACTGGCGTGTAGTGAAGCAGCCTGCACTGGTGGCTTCTGAAGGGCTGGCGTGTAGTGAAGGAGCCTGCACTGGTGGCTTCTGAAGGACTGGCGTGTAGTGAAGCAGCCTGCACTGGTGACAGCTGAAGGACTGGCGTGTAGTGAAGCAGCCTGCACTGGTGGCTTCTGAAGGACTGGCGTGTAGTGAAACAGCCTGCACTGGTGGCTTCTGAAGGGCTGGCGTGTAGTGAAGGAGCCTGCACTGGTGACAGCTGAAGGACTGGCGTGTAGTGAAGCAGCCTGCACTGGTGGCTTCTGAAGGACTGGCATGTAAGGGAGCAGCCTGCACTGGTGACAGCTGAAGGACTGGCGTGTAGTGAAGGAGCCTGCACTGGTGACAGCTGAAGGACTGGCGTGTAGTGAAGGAGCCTGCACTGGTGACAGCTGAAGGACTGGCGTGTAGTGAAGCAGCCTGCACTGGTGGCTTCTGAAGGGCTGGCGTGTAGTGAAGCAGCCTGCACTGGTGGCTTCTGAAGGACTGGCGTGTAGTGAAACAGCCTGCACTGGTGGCTTCTGAAGGGCTGGCGTGTAGTGAAGGAGCCTGCACTGGTGACAGCTGAAGGACTGGCGTGTAGTGAAGCAGCCTGCACTGGTGGCTTCTGAAGGGCTGGCGTGTAGTGAAGCAGCCTGCACTGGTGGCTTCTGAAGGACTGGCGTGTAGTGAAACAGCCTGCCCTGGTGGCTTCTGAAGGACTGGCGTGTAGTGAAACAGCCTGCACTGGTGACAGCTGAAGGACTGGCGTGTAGTGAAGCAGCCTGCACTGGTGGCTTCTGAAGGACTGGCGTGTAGTGAAGCAGCCTGCACTGGTGACAGCTGAAGGACTGGCGTGTAGTGAAGGAGCCTGCACTGGTGACAGCTGAAGGACTGGCGTGTAGTGAAGCAGCCTGCACTGGTGACAGCTGAAGGACTGGCGTGTAGTGAAGCAGCCTGCACTGGTGGCTTCTGAAGGGCTGGCGTGTAGTGAAGGAGCCTGCACTGGTGGCTTCTGAAGGACTGGCGTGTAGTGAAGCAGCCTGCACTGGTGGCTTCTGAAGGGCTGGCGTGTAGTGAAGGAGCCTGCACTGGTGGCTTCTGAAGGACTGGCGTGTAGTGAAGCAGCCTGCACTGGTGACAGCTGAAGGACTGGCGTGTAGTGAAGCAGCCTGCACTGGTGGCTTCTGAAGGGCTGGCGTGTAGTGAAGCAGCCTGCACTGGTGGCTTCTGAAGGACTGGCGTGTAGTGAAACAGCCTGCACTGGTGGCTTCTGAAGGGCTGGCGTGTAGTGAAGGAGCCTGCACTGGTGACAGCTGAAGGACTGGCGTGTAGTGAAGCAGCCTGCACTGGTGGCTTCTGAAGGGCTGGCGTGTAGTGAAGGAGCCTGCACTGGTGGCTTCTGAAGGACTGGCGTGTAGTGAAGCAGCCTGCACTGGTGACAGCTGAAGGACTGGCGTGTAGTGAAGCAGCCTGCACTGGTGGCTTCTGAAGGGCTGGCGTGTAGTGAAGCAGCCTGCACTGGTGGCTTCTGAAGGACTGGCGTGTAGTGAAACAGCCTGCACTGGTGGCTTCTGGAAGGGCTGGCGTGTAGTGAAGGAGCCTGCACTGGTGACAGCTGAAGGACTGGCGTGTAGTGAAGCAGCCTGCACTGGTGGCTTCTGAAGGACTGGCATGTAAGGGAGCAGCCTGCACTGGTGACAGCTGAAGGACTGGCGTGTAGTGAAGGAGCCTGCACTGGTGACAGCTGAAGGACTGGCGTGTAGTGAAGGAGCCTGCACTGGTGACAGCTGAAGGACTGGCGTGTAGTGAAGCAGCCTGCACTGGTGGCTTCTGAAGGGCTGGCGTGTAGTGAAGCAGCCTGCACTGGTGGCTTCTGAAGGACTGGCGTGTAGTGAAACAGCCTGCACTGGTGGCTTCTGAAGGGCTGGCGTGTAGTGAAGGAGCCTGCACTGGTGACAGTTGAAGGACTGGCGTGTAGTGAAGCAGCCTGCACTGGTGGCTTCTGAAGGGCTGGCGTGTAGTGAAGCAGCCTGCACTGGTGGCTTCTGAAGGACTGGCGTGTAGTGAAACAGCCTGCCCTGGTGGCTTCTGAAGGACTGGCGTGTAGTGAAACAGCCTGCACTGGTGACAGCTGAAGGACTGGCGTGTAGTGAAGCAGCCTGCACTGGTGGCTTCTGAAGGACTGGCGTGTAGTGAAACAGCCTGCACTGGTGGCTTCTGAAGGACTGGCGTGTAGTGAAGCAGCCTGCACTGGTTGCTTCTGAAGGACTGGCGTGTAATGAAACAGCCTGCACTGGTGGCTTCTAAAGGACTGGCGTGTAGTGAAAGAGCCTGCTCTGGTGACAGCTGAAGGACTGGCGTGTAGTGAAACAGCCTGCCCTGGTGATAGCTGAAGGACTGGCGTGTAGTGAAACAGCCTGCACTGGTGACAGCTGGTGGACTGGCGTGTAGTGAAACAGCCTGCACTGGTGACAGCTGAAGGACTGGGGTGTAGTGAAACAGCCTGCACTGGTGGCTTCTGAAGGACTGGCATGTACTGAAACAGCCTGCACTGGTGACAGCTGGTGGACTGGCGTGTAGTGAAGCAGCCTGCACTGGTGACAGCTGGTGGACTGGCGTGTAGTGAAACAGCCTGCACTGGTGACAGCTGAAGGACTGGCGTGTAGTGAAGCAGCCTGCACTGGTGGCTTCTGAAGGACTGGCGTGTAGTGAAGCTGCCTGCACTGGTGACAGCTGAAGGACTGGCGTGTAGTGAAACAGCCTGCACTGGTGACAGCTGAAGGACTGGCGTGTAGTGAAGCAGCCTGCACTGGTGGCTTCTGAAGGACTGGCATGTAGTGAAGCAGCCTGCTCTGGTGGCTTCTGAAGGACTGGCGTGTAGTGAAGCAGCCTGCACTGGTGACAGGAGAAGGACTGGCGTGTAGTGAAACAGCGTGCACTGGTGGCTTCTGAAGGACTGGCATGTAGTGAAGCAGCCTGCACTGGTGACAGGAGAAGGACTGGCGTGTAGTGAAACAGCCTGCACTGGTGGCTTCTGAAGGACTGGCGTGTAGTGAAGCAGCCTGCACTGGTTGCTTCTGAAGGACTGGCGTGTAATGAAGCAGCCTGCACTGGTGGCTTCTGAAGGACTGGCGTGTAGTGAAGCAGCCTGCACTGGTGGCTTCTGAAGGACTGGCGTGTAGTGAAGCTGCCTGCACTGGTGACAGCTGAAGGACTGGCGTGTCGGGAAAGAGCCTGCACTGGTGACAGCTGAAGGACTGGGGTGTAGTGAAACAGCCTGCACTGGTGACAGCTGAAGGACTGGTGTGTAGTGAAACAGCCTGCACTGTTGACAGCTGAAGGACTGGCGTGTAGTGAAACAGCCTGCACAGGTGGCTTCTGAAGGACTGGCGTGTAGTGAAACAGCCTGCACTGGTGACAGCTGAAGGACTGGCGTGTAGTGAAGCAGCCTGCACTGGTGACAGCTGAAGGACTGGCGTGTAGTGAAACAGCCTGCACTGGTGACAGCTGGTGGACTGGCGTGTAGTGAAGCAGCCTGCACTGGTGACAGCTGGTGGACTGGCGTGTAGTGAAACAGCCTGCACTGGTGACAGCTGAAGGACTGGCGTGTAGTGAAGCAGCCTGCACTGGTGGCTTCTGAAGGACTGGCGTGTAGTGAAGCTGCCTGCACTGGTGACAGCAGAAGGACTGGCGTGTAGTGAAACAGCCTGCACTGGTGACAGCTGAAGGACTGGCGTGTAGTGAAACAGCCTGCACTGGTGGCTTCTGAAGGACTGGCGTGTAGTGAAGCAGTCTGCACTGGTGGCTTCTGAAGGACTGGCGTGTAGTGAAACAGCCTGCACTGGTGGCTTCTGAAGGACTGGCGTGTAGTGAAACAGTCTGCACTGGTGACAGCTGAAGGACTGGCGTGTAGTGAAACAGTCTGCACTGGTGGCTTCTGAAGGACTGGCGTGTAGTGAAGCAGCCTGCACTGGTTGCTTCTGAAGGACTGGCGTGTAGTGAAGCAGCCTGCACTGGTGGCTTCTGAAGGGCTGGCGTGTAGTGAAGCAGCCTGCGCTGGTGGCTTCTGAAGGACTGGCGTGTAGTGAAGCTGCCTGCACTGGTGACAGCTGAAGGACTGGCGTGTAGTGAAAGAGCCTGCACTGGTGGCTTCTGAAGGACTGGCGTGTAGTGAAGCAGCCTGCACTGGTGGCTTCTGAAGGACTGGCGTATAGTGAAACAGCCTGCACTGGTGACAGCTGGTGGACTGGCGTGTAGTGAAGCAGCCTGCACTGGTGACCGCTGAAGGACTGGCGTGTAGTGAAGCAGCCTGCACTGGTGACAGCTGAAGGACTGGCGTGTAGTGAAACAGCCTGCACTGGTGACAGCTGAAGGACTGGCGTGTAGTGAAACAGCCTGCACTGTTGACAGCTGAAGGACTGGCGTGTAGTGACGCAGCCTGCACTGGTGACAGCTGAAGGACTGGCGTGTAGTGAAGCAGCCTGCACTGGTAGCATGTAAAGGACTGGCGTGTAGTGAAGCAGCCTGCACTGGTGGCTTCTGAAGGACTGGCGTGTAGTGAAACAGCCTGCACTGGTGGCTTCTGAAGGACTGGCGTGTAGTAAAGCAGCCTGCACTGGTGGCTTCTGAAGGACTGGCGTGTAGTGAAACAGCCTGCACTGGTGGCTTCTGAAGGACTGGCGTGTAGTGAAGCAGCCTGCACTGGTGGCTTCTGAAGGACTGGCGTGTAGTGAAGCAGCCTGCACTGGTGGCTTCTGAAGGACTGGCGTGTAGTAAAGCAGCCTGCACTGGTGGCTTCTGAAGGACTGGCGTGTAGTGAAACAGCCTGCACTGGTGGCTTCTGAAGGACTGGCGTGTAGTGAAGCAGCCTGCACTGGTGGCTTCTGAAGGACTGGCGTGTAGTGAAAGAGCCTGCTCTGGTGACAGCCGAAGGACTGGCGTGTAGTGAAACAGCCTGCACTGGTGACAGCTGAAGGACTGGCGTGTAGTGAAGCAGCCTGCACTGGTGACAGCTGAAGGACTGGCGTGTAGTGAAACAGCTTGCACTGGTGACAGCTGAAGGACTGGCGTGTAGTGAAACAGCCTGCACTGGCGACAGCTGAAGGACTGGCGTGTAGTGAAGCAGCCTGCACTGGTAGCATGTAAAGGACTGGCGTGTAGTGAAGCAGCCTGCACTGGTGACAGCTGAAGGACTGGCGTGTAGTGAAGCAGCCTGCACTGGTGGCTTCTGAAGGACTGGCGTGTAGTGAAGCAGCCTGCACTGGTGACAGCTGGTGGACTGGCGTGTAGTGAAGCAGCCTGCACTGGTGACAGCTGAAGGACTGGCGTGTAGTGAAGCAGCCTGCACTGGTGACAGCTGAAGGACTGGCGTGTAGTGAAGCAGCCTGCACTGGTAGCATGTAAAGGACTGGCGTGTAGTGAAGCAGCCTGCACTGGTGGCTTCTGAAGGACTGGCGTGTAGTGAAGCAGCCTGCACTGGTAGCATGTAAAGGACTGGTGTGTAGTGAAGCAGTCTGCACTGGTAGCATGTAAAGGACTGGCGTGTAGTGAAGCAACCTGCACTGGTAGCATGTAAAGGACTGGCGTGTAGTGAAGCAGCCTGCACTGGTAGCATGTAAAGGACTGGCGTGTAGTGAAACAGCCTGCACTGGTGACAGCTGGTGGTCTGGTGTGTAGTGAAGCAGCCTGCACTGGTGGCTTCTGAAGGACTGGCGTGTAGTGAAGCAGCCTGCACTGGTGGCTTCTGAAGGACTGGCGTGTAGTGAAGCAGTCTGCACTGGTGGCTTCTGAAGGACTGGCGTGTAGTGAAACAGCCTGCACTGGTGGCTTCTGAAGGACTGGCATGTAGTGAAACAGCCTGCACTGGTGACAGCTGAAGGACTGGCGTGTAGTGAATCAGTCTGCACTGGTGGCTTCTGAAGGACTGGCGTGTAGTGAAACAGCCTGCACTGGTGGCTTCTGAAGGACTGGCGTGTAGTGAAAGAGCCTGCACAGGTGGCTTCTGAAGGACTGGCGTGTAGTGAAAGAGCCTGCACTGGTGGCTTCTGAACGACTGGCGTATAGTGAAGCAGCCTGCACTGGTGACAGCTGAAGGACTGGCGTGTAGTGAAGCAGCCTGCACTGGTGACAGCTGAAGGACTGGCGTGTAGTGAAGCAGCCTGCACTGGTGGCGTCTGAAGGACTGGCGTGTAGTGAAACAGCCTGCACTGGTGGCTTCTGAAGGACTGGCGTGTAGTGAAGCTGCCTGCACTGGTGACAGCTGAAGGACTGGCGTGTAGTGAAACAGCCTGCACTGGTGACAGCTGAAGGACTGGCGTGTAGTGAAGCAGCCTGCACTGGTGGCTTCTGAAGGACTGGCGTGTAGTGAAGCAGCCTGCACTGGTGACAGCTGAAGGACTGGCGTGTAGTGAAACAGCCTGCACTGGTGACAGCTGAAGGACTGGCGTGTCGTGAATCAGCCTGCACTGGTGACAGCTGAAGGACTGGCGTGTAGTGAAGCAGCCTGCACTGGTAGCATGTAAAGGACTGGCGTGTAGTGAAGCAGCCTGCACTGGTGGCTTCGGAAGGACTGGCGTGTAGTGAAACAGCCTGCAAAGGTGGCTTCTGAAGGACTGGCGTGTAGTGAAGCAGCCTGCACTGGTGACAGCTGAAGGACTGGCGTGTAGTGAAACAGCCTGCACAGGTGGCTTCTGAAGGACTGGCATGTAGTGAAGCAGCCTGCACTGGTGGCTTCTGAAGGACTGGCGTGTAGTGAAGCAGCCTGCACTGGTGACAGCTGAAGGACTGGCGTGTAGTGAAGCAGCCTGCACTGGTGACAGCTGAAGGACTGGCGTGTAGTGAAACAGCCTGCACTGGTGACAGCTGAAGGACTGGCGTGTAGTGAAGCAGCCTGCACTGGTGACAGCTGAAGGACTGGCGTGTAGTGAAGCAGCCTGCACTGGTGACAGCTGAAGGACTGGCGTGTAGTGAAGTAGCCTGCACTGGTGACAGCTGAAGGACTGGCGTATAGTGAAGCAGCCTGCACAGGTGGCTTCTGAAGGACTGGCGTGTAGTGAAACAGCCTGCACTGGTGGCTTCTGAAGGACTGGCGTGTAGTGAAACAGCCTGCACTGGTGGCTTCTGAAGGACTGGCGTGTAGTGAAAGAGCCTGCACAGGTGGCTTCTGAAGGACTGGCGTGTAGTGAAAGAGCCTGCACAGGAGGCTTCTGAAGGACTGGCGTGTAGTGAAACAGCCTGCACTGGTGGCTTCTGAAGGACTGGCGTGTAGTGAAAGAGCCTGCACAGGTGGCTTCTGAAGGACTGGCGTGTAGTGAAAGAGCCTGCACAGGTGGCTTCTGAAGGACTGGCGTGTAGTGAAGCAGCCTGCACTGGTGACAGCTGAAGGACTGGCGTGTAGTGAAGCAGCCTGCTCTGGTGGCTTCTGAAGGGCAGGCGTGTAGTGAAACAGCCTGCACTGGTGACAGCTGGTGGACTGGCGTGTAGTGAAACAGCCTGCACTGGTGACAGCTGAAGGACTGGCGTGTAGTGAAGCAGCCTGCACTGGTGACAGCTGAAGGACTGGCGTGTAGTGAAGCAGCCTGCACTGGTGACAGCTGAAGGACTGGCGTGTAGTGAAGCAGCCTGCACTGGTGGCTTCTGAAGGACTGGCGTGTAGTGAAGCAGCCTGCACTGGTGACAGCTGAAGGACTGGCGTGTAGTGAAACAGCCTGCACTGGTGACAGCTGAAGGACTGGCGTGTAGTGAAGCAGCCTGCACTGGTGACAGCTGAAGGACTGGCGTGTAGTGAAACAGCCTGCACAGGTGGCTTCTGAAGGACTGGCGTGTAGTGAAGCAGCCTGCACTGGTGGCTTCTGAAGGACTGGCGTGTAGTGAAGCAGCCTGCACTGGTGACCGCTGAAGGACTGGCGTGTAGTGAAGCAGCCTGCACTGGTGACAGCTGAAGGACTGGCGTGTAGTGAAACAGCCTGCACTGGTGACAGCTGAAGGACTGGCGTGTAGTGAAGCAGCCTGCACTGGTGACAGCTGAAGGACTGGTGTGTAGTGAAGCAGCCTGCACTGGTGACCGCTGAAGGACTGGCGTGTAGTGAAGCAGCCTGCACTGGTGACAGCTGAAGGACTGGCGTGTAGTGAAACAGCCTGCACAGGTGGCTTCTGAAAGACTGGCGTGTAGTGAAACAGCCTGCACTGGTGGCTTCTGAAGGACTGGCGTGTAGTGAAACAGCCTGCACTGGTGGCTTCTGAAGGACTGGCGTGTAGTGAAAGAGCCTGCACAGGTGGCTTCTGAAGGACTGGCGTGTAGAGAAAGAGCCTGCACAGGTGGCTTCTGAAGGACTGGCGTGTAGTGAAACAGCCTGCACTGGTGGCTTCTGAAGGACTGGCGTGTAGTGAAAGAGCCTGCACAGGTGGCTTCTGAAGGACTGGCGTGTAGTGAAAGAGCCTGCACAGGTGGCTTCTGAAGGACTGGCGTGTAGTGAAGCAGCCTGCACTGGTGACAGCTGAAGGACTGGCGTATAGTGAAGCAGCCTGCTCTGGTGGCTTCTGAAGGGCTGGCGTGTAGTGAAACAGTCTGCACTGGTGGCTTCTGAAGGACTGGCGTGTAGTGAAACAGCCTGCACTGGTGACAGCTGGTGGACTGGCGTGTAGTGAAACAGCCTGCACTGGTGACAGCTGAAGGACTGGCGTGTAGTGAAGCAGCCTGCACTGGTGACAGCTGAAGGACTGGCGTGTAGTGAAGCAGCCTGCACTGGTGACAGCTGAAGGACTGGCGTGTAGTGAAGCAGCCTGCACTGGTGACAGGTGAAGGACTGGCGTGTAGTGAAGCAGCCTGCACTGGTTGCTTCTGAAGGACTGGCGTGTAGTGAAGCAGCCTGCACTGGTGACAGCTGAAGGACTGGCGTGTAGTGAAGCAGCCTGCACTGGTGACCGCTGAAGGACTGGCGTGCAGTGAAGCAGCCTGCACTGGTGACAGCTGAAGGACTGGCGTGTAGTGAAACAGCCTGCACAGGTGGCTTCTGAAGGACTGGCGTGTAGTGAAAGAGCCTGCACAGGTGGCTTCTGAAGGACTGGCGTGTAGTGAAAGAGCCTGCACTGGTGGCTTCTGAAGGACTGGCGTGTAGTGAAAGAGCCTGCACAGGTGGCTTCTGAAGGACTGGCGTGTAGTGAAAGAGCCTGCACAGGTGGCTTCTGAAGGACTGGCGTGTAGTGAAACAGCCTGCACTGGTGGCTTCTGAAGGACTGGCGTGTAGTGAAAGAGCCTGCACAGGTGGCTTCTGAAGGACTGGCGTGTAGTGAAAGAGCCTGCACAGGTGGCTTCTGAAGGACTGGCGTGTAGTGAAGCAGCCTGCACTGGTGACAGCTAAAGGACTGGCGTGTAGTGAAGCAGCCTGCTCTGGTGGCTTCTGAAGGGCTTGCGTGTAGTGAAACAGTCTGCACTGGTGGCTTCTGAAGGACTGGCGTGTAGTGAAACAGCCTGCACTGGTGACAGCTGGTGGACTGGCGTGTAGTGAAACAGCCTGCACTGGTGACAGCTGAAGGACTGGCGTGTAGTGAAAGAGCCTGCACTGGTGGCTTCTGAAGGACTGGCGTGTAGTGAAAGAGCCTGCACAGGTGGCTTCTGAAGGACTGGCGTGTAGTGAAAGAGCCTGCACAGGTGGCTTCTGAAGGACTGGCGTGTAGTGAAACAGCCTGCACTGGTGGCTTCTGAAGGACTGGCGTGTAGTGAAAGAGCCTGCACAGGTGGCTTCTGAAGGACTGGCGTGTAGTGAAGCAGCCTGCACTGGTGACAGCTAAAGGACTGGCGTGTAGTGAAGTAGCCTGCTCTGGTGGCTTCTGAAGGGCTGGCGTGTAGTGAAACAGTCTGCACTGGTGGCTTCTGAAGGACTGGCGTGTAGTGAAACAGGCTGCACTGGTGACAGCTGGTGGACTGGCGTGTAGTGAAACAGCCTGCACTGGTGACAGCTGAAGGACTGGCGTGTAGTGAAGCAGCCTGCACTGGTGACAGCTGAAGGACTGGCGTGTAGTGAAGCAGCCTGCACTGGTGACAGGTGAAGGACTGGCGTGTAGTGAAGCAGCCTGCACTGGTTGCTTCTGAAGGACTGGCGTGTAGTGAAGCAGCCTGCACTGGTGACAGCTGAAGGACTGGCGTGTAGTGAAGCAGCCTGCACTGGTGACAGGTGATGGACTGGCGTGTAGTGAAGCAGCCTGCACTGGTGGCTTCTGAAGGACTGGCGTGTAGTGAAACAGCCTGCACTGGTGGCTTCTGAAGGACTGGCGTGTAGTGAAAGAGCCTGCACTGGGGACAGCTGAAGGACTGGCGTGTAGTGAAACAGCCTGCACTGGTGACAGCTGAAGGACTGGCGTGTAGTGACGCAGCCTGCACTGGTGACAGCTGAAGGACTGGCGTGTAGTGAAGCAGCCTGCACTGGTAGCATGTAAAGGACTGGCGTGTAGTGAAGCAGCCTGCACTGGTGGCTTCTGAAGGACTGGCGTGTAGTGAAACAGCCTGCACTGGTGGCTTCTGAAGGACTGGCGTGTAGTAAAGCAGCCTGCACTGGTGGCTTCTGAAGGACTGGCGTGTAGTGAAACAGCCTGCACTGGTGGCTTCTGAAGGACTGGCGTGTAGTGAAGCAGCCTGCACTGGTGGCTTCTGAAGGACTGGCGTGTAGTGAAGCAGCCTGCACTGGTGGCTTCTGAAGGACTGGCGTGTAGTAAAGCAGCCTGCACTGGTGGCTTCTGAAGGACTGGCGTGTAGTGAAACAGCCTGCACTGGTGGCTTCTGAAGGACTGGCGTGTAGTGAAGCAGCCTGCACTGGTGGCTTCTGAAGGACTGGCGTGTAGTGAAAGAGCCTGCTCTGGTGACAGCCGAAGGACTGGCGTGTAGTGAAACAGCCTGCACTGGTGACAGCTGAAGGACTGGCGTGTAGTGAAGCAGCCTGCACTGGTGACAGCTGAAGGACTGGCGTGTAGTGAAACAGCTTGCACTGGTGACAGCTGAAGGACTGGCGTGTAGTGAAACAGCCTGCACTGGCGACAGCTGAAGGACTGGCGTGTAGTGAAGCAGCCTGCACTGGTGACAGCTGAAGGACTGGCGTGTAGTGAAGCAGCCTGCACTGGTGACAGCTTAAGGACTGGCGTGTAGTGAAGCAGCCTGCACTGGTAGCATGTAAAGGACTGGCGTGTAGTGAAGCAGCCTGCACTGGTGGCTTCTGAAGGACTGGCGTGTAGTGAAGCAGCCTGCACCGGTAGCATGTAAAGGACTGGCGTGTAGTGAAGCAGCCTGCACTGGTGACAGCTGAAGGACTGGCGTGTAGTGAAGCAGCCTGCACTGGTGGCTTCTGAAGGACTGGCGTGTAGTGAAGCAGCCTGCACTGGTAGCATGTAAAGGACTGGTGTGTAGTGAAGCAGTCTGCACTGGTAGCATGTAAAGGACTGGCGTGTAGTGAAGCAACCTGCACTGGTAGCATGTAAAGGACTGGCGTGTAGTGAAGCAGTCTGCACTGGTAGCATGTAAAGGACTGGCGTGTAGTGAAACAGCCTGCACTGGTGACAGCTGGTGGTCTGGTGTGTAGTGAAGCAGCCTGCACTGGTGGCTTCTGAAGGACTGGCGTGTAGTGAAGCAGCCTGCACTGGTGGCTTCTGAAGGACTGGCGTGTAGTGAAACAGCCTGCACTGGTGGCTTCTGAAGGACTGGCATGTAGTGAAACAGCCTGCACTGGTGACAGCTGAAGGACTGGCGTGTAGTGAATCAGTCTGCACTGGTGGCTTCTGAAGGACTGGCGTGTAGTGAAACAGCCTGCACTGGTGGCTTCTGAAGGACTGGCGTGTAGTGAAACAGCCTGCACTGGTGGCTTCTGAACGACTGGCGTATAGTGAAGCAGCCTGCACTGGTGACAGCACGAAGGACTGGCGTGTAGTGAAGCAGCCTGCACTGGTGACAGCTGAAGGACTGGCGTGTAGTGAAGCAGCCTGCACTGGTGGCGTCTGAAGGACTGGCGTGTAGTGAAACAGCCTGCACTGGTGGCTTCTGAAGGACTGGCGTGTAGTGAAGCTGCCTGCACTGGTGACAGCTGAAGGACTGGCGTGTAGTGAAACAGCCTGCACTGGTGACAGCTGAAGGACTGGCGTGTAGTGAAGCAGCCTGCACTGGTGGCTTCTGAAGGACTGGCGTGTAGTGAAGCAGCCTGCACTGGTGACAGCTGAAGGACTGGCGTGTAGTGAAACAGCCTGCACTGGTGACAGCTGAAGGACTGGCGTGTAGTGAATCAGCCTGCACTGGTGACAGCTGAAGGACTGGCGTGTAGTGAAGCAGCCTGCACTGGTAGCATGTAAAGGACTGGCGTGTAGTGAAGCAGCCTGCACAGGTGGCTTCGGAAGGACTGGCGTGTAGTGAAACAGCCTGCAAAGGTGGCTTCTGAAGGACTGGCGTGTAGTGAAGCAGCCTGCACTGGTGACAGCTGAAGGACTGGCGTGTAGTGAAACAGCCTGCACAGGTGGCTTCTGAAGGACTGGCATGTAGTGAAGCAGCCTGCACTGGTGGCTTCTGAAGGACTGGCGTGTAGTGAAGCAGCCTGCACTGGTGACAGCTGAAGGACTGGCGTGTAGTGAAACAGCCTGCACTGGTGACAGCTGAAGGACTGGCGTGTAGTGAAGCAGCCTGCACTGGTGACAGCTGAAGGACTGGCGGGTAGTGAAGCAGCCTGCACTGGTGACAGCTGAAGGACTGGCGTGTAGTGAAGCAGCCTGCACTGGTGACAGCTGAAGGACTGGCGTATAGTGAAGCAGCCTGCACAGGTGGCTTCTGAAGGACTGGCGTGTAGTGAAACAGCCTGCACTGGTGGCTTCTGAAGGACTGGCGTGTAGTGAAACAGCCTGCACTGGTGGCTTCTGAAGGACTGGCGTGTAGTGAAAGAGCCTGCACAGGTGGCTTCTGAAGGACTGGCGTGTAGTGAAAGAGCCTGCACAGGTGGCTTCTGAAGGACTGGCGTGTAGTGAAACAGCCTGCACTGGTGGCTTCTGAAGGACTGGCGTGTAGTGAAAGAGCCTGCACAGGTGGCTTCTGAAGGACTGGCGTGTAGTGAAAGAGCCTGCACAGGTGGCTTCTGAAGGACTGGCGTGTAGTGAAGCAGCCTGCACTGGTGACAGCTGAAGGACTGGCGTGTAGTGAAGCAGCCTGCTCTGGTGGCTTCTGAAGGGCTGGCGTGTAGTGAAACAGCCTGCACTGGTGACAGCTGGTGGACTGGCGTGTAGTGAAACAGCCTGCACTGGTGACAGCTGAAGGACTGGCGTGTAGTGAAGCAGCCTGCACTGGTGACAGCTGAAGGACTGGCGTGTAGTGAAGCAGCCTGCACTGGTGACAGCTGAAGGACTGGCGTGTAGTGAAGCAGCCTGCACTGGTGGCTTCTGAAGGACTGGCGTGTAGTGAAGCAGCCTGCACTGGTGACAGCTGAAGGACTGGCGTGTAGTGAAACAGCCTGCACTGGTGACAGCTGAAGGACTGGCGTGTAGTGAAGCAGCCTGCACTGGTGACAGCTGAAGGACTGGCGTGTAGTGAAACAGCCTGCACAGGTGGCTTCTGAAGGACTGGCGTGTAGTGAAGCAGCCTGCACTGGTGGCTTCTGAAGGACTGGCGTGTAGTGAAGCAGCCTGCACTGGTGACCGCTAAAGGACTGGCGTGTAGTGAAGCAGCCTGCACTGGTGACAGCTGAAGGACTGGCGTGTAGTGAAACAGCCTGCACTGGTGACAGCTGAAGGACTGGCGTGTAGTGAAGCAGCCTGCACTGGTGAGAGCTGAAGGACTGGTGTGTAGTGAAGCAGCCTGCACTGGTGACCGCTGAAGGACTGGCGTGTAGTGAAGCAGCCTGCACTGGTGACAGCTGAAGGACTGGCGTGTAGTGAAACAGCCTGCACAGGTGGCTTCTGAAGGACTGGCGTGTAGTGAAAGAGCCTGCACAGGTGGCTTCTGAAGGACTGGCGTGTAGTGAAAGAGCCTGCACTGGTGGCTTCTGAAGGACTGGCGTGTAGTGAAAGAGCCTGCACAGGTGGCTTCTGAAGGACTGGCGTGTAGTGAAAGAGCCTGCACAGGTGGCTTCTGAAGGACTGGCGTGTAGTGAAACAGCCTGCACTGGTGGCTTCTGAAGGACTGGCGTGTAGTGAAAGAGCCTGCACAGGTGGCTTCTGAAGGACTGGCGTGTAGTGAAAGAGCCTGCACAGGTGGCTTCTGAAGGACTGGCGTGTAGTGAAGCAGCCTGCACTGGTGACAGCTAAAGGACTGGCGTGTAGTGAAGCAGCCTGCTCTGGTGGCTTCTGAAGGGCTTGCGTGTAGTGAAACAGTCTGCACTGGTGGCTTCTGAAGGACTGGCGTGTAGTGAAACAGCCTGCACTGGTGACAGCTGGTGGACTGGCGTGTAGTGAAACAGCCTGCACTGGTGACAGCTGAAGGACTGGCGTGTAGTGAAAGAGCCTGCACTGGTGGCTTCTGAAGGACTGGCGTGTAGTGAAAGAGCCTGCACAGGTGGCTTCTGAAGGACTGGCGTGTAGTGAAAGAGCCTGCACAGGTGGCTTCTGAAGGACTGGCGTGTAGTGAAACAGCCTGCACTGGTGGCTTCTGAAGGACTGGCGTGTAGTGAAAGAGCCTGCACAGGTGGCTTCTGAAGGACTGGCGTGTAGTGAAGCAGCCTGCACTGGTGACAGCTAAAGGACTGGCGTGTAGTGAAGTAGCCTGCTCTGGTGGCTTCTGAAGGGCTGGCGTGTAGTGAAACAGTCTGCACTGGTGGCTTCTGAAGGACTGGCGTGTAGTGAAACAGGCTGCACTGGTGACAGCTGGTGGACTGGCGTGTAGTGAAACAGCCTGCACTGGTGACAGCTGAAGGACTGGCGTGTAGTGAAGCAGCCTGCACTGGTGACAGCTGAAGGACTGGCGTGTAGTGAAGCAGCCTGCACTGGTGACAGCTGAAGGACTGGCGTGTAGTGAAGCAGCCTGCACTGGTGACAGGTGAAGGACTGGCGTGTAGTGAAGCAGCCTGCACTGGTTGCTTCTGAAGGACTGGCGTGTAGTGAAGCAGCCTGCACTGGTGACAGCTGAAGGACTGGCGTGTAGTGAAGCAGCCTGCACTGGTGACAGGTGATGGACTGGCGTGTAGTGAAGCAGCCTGCACTGGTGGCTTCTGAAGGACTGGCGTGTAGTGAAACAGCCTGCACTGGTGGCTTCTGAAGGACTGGCGTGTAGTGAAAGAGCCTGCACTGGGGACAGCTGAAGGACTGGCGTGTAGTGAAACAGCCTGCACTGGTGACAGCTGAAGGACTGGCGTGTAGTGACGCAGCCTGCACTGGTGACAGCTGAAGGACTGGCGTGTAGTGAAGCAGCCTGCACTGGTAGCATGTAAAGGACTGGCGTGTAGTGAAGCAGCCTGCACTGGTGGCTTCTGAAGGACTGGCGTGTAGTGAAACAGCCTGCACTGGTGGCTTCTGAAGGACTGGCGTGTAGTAAAGCAGCCTGCACTGGTGGCTTCTGAAGGACTGGCGTGTAGTGAAACAGCCTGCACTGGTGGCTTCTGAAGGACTGGCGTATAGTGAAGCAGCCTGCACTGGTGGCTTCTGAAGGACTGGCGTGTAGTGAAGCAGCCTGCACTGGTGGCTTCTGAAGGACTGGCGTGTAGTAAAGCAGCATGCACTGGTGGCTTCTGAAGGACTGGCGTGTAGTGAAACAGCCTGCACTGGTGGCTTCTGAAGGACTGGCGTGTAGTGAAGCAGCCTGCACTGGTGGCTTCTGAAGGACTGGCGTGTAGTGAAAGAGCCTGCTCTGGTGACAGCCGAAGGACTGGCGTGTAGTGAAACAGCCTGCACTGGTGACAGCTGAAGGACTGGCGTGTAGTGAAGCAGCCTGCACTGGTGACAGCTGAAGGACTGGCGTGTAGTGAAACAGCTTGCACTGGTGACAGCTGAAGGACTGGCGTGTAGTGAAACAGCCTGCACTGGCGACAGCTGAAGGACTGGCGTGTAGTGAAGCAGCCTGCACTGGTGACAGCTGAAGGACTGGCGTGTAGTGAAGCAGCCTGCACTGGTGACAGCTGAAGGACTGGCGTGTAGTGAAGCAGCCTGCACTGGTAGCATGTAAAGGACTGGCGTGTAGTGAAGCAGCCTGCACTGGTGGCTTCTGAAGGACTGGCGTGTAGTGAAGCAGCCTGCACCGGTAGCATGTAAAGGACTGGCGTGTAGTGAAGCAGCCTGCACTGGTGACAGCTGAAGGACTGGCGTGTAGTGAAGCAGCCTGCACTGGTGGCTTCTGAAGGACTGGCGTGTAGTGAAGCAGCCTGCACTGGTGACAGCTGGTGGACTGGCGTGTAGTGAAGCAGCCTGCACTGGTGACAGCTGAAGGACTGGCGTGTAGTGAAGCAGCCTGCACTGGTGACAGCTGAAGGACTGGCGTGTAGTGAAGCAGCCTGCACTGGTAGCATGTAAAGGACTGGCGTGTAGTGAAGCAGCCTGCACTGGTGGCTTCTGAAGGACTGGCGTGTAGTGAAGCAGCCTGCACTGGTAGCATGTAAAGGACTGGTGTGTAGTGAAGCAGTCTGCACTGGTAGCATGTAAAGGACTGGCGTGTAGTGAAGCAACCTGCACTGGTAGCATGTAAAGGACTGGCGTGTAGTGAAGCAGTCTGCACTGGTAGCATGTAAAGGACTGGCGTGTAGTGAAACAGCCTGCACTGGTGACAGCTGGTGGTCTGGTGTGTAGTGAAGCAGCCTGCACTGGTGGCTTCTGAAGGACTGGCGTGTAGTGAAGCAGCCTGCACTGGTGGCTTCTGAAGGACTGGCGTGTAGTGAAGCAGTCTGCACTGGTGGCTTCTGAAGGACTGGCGTGTAGTGAAACAGCCTGCACTGGTGGCTTCTGAAGGACTGGCATGTAGTGAAACAGCCTGCACTGGTGACAGCTGAAGGACTGGCGTGTAGTGAATCAGTCTGCACTGGTGGCTTCTGAAGGACTGGCGTGTAGTGAAACAGCCTGCACTGGTGGCTTCTGAAGGACTGGCGTGTAGTGAAACAGCCTGCACTGGTGGCTTCTGAACGACTGGCGTATAGTGAAGCAGCCTGCACTGGTGACAGCACGAAGGACTGGCGTGTAGTGAAGCAGCCTGCACTGGTGACAGCTGAAGGACTGGCGTGTAGTGAAGCAGCCTGCACTGGTGGCGTCTGAAGGACTGGCGTGTAGTGAAACAGCCTGCACTGGTGGCTTCTGAAGGACTGGCGTGTAGTGAAGCTGCCTGCACTGGTGACAGCTGAAGGACTGGCGTGTAGTGAAACAGCCTGCACTGGTGACAGCTGAAGGACTGGCGTGTAGTGAAGCAGCCTGCACTGGTGGCTTCTGAAGGACTGGCGTGTAGTGAAGCAGCCTGCACTGGTGACAGCTGAAGGACTGGCGTGTAGTGAAACAGCCTGCACTGGTGACAGCTGAAGGACTGGCGTGTAGTGAATCAGCCTGCACTGGTGACAGCTGAAGGACTGGCGTGTAGTGAAGCAGCCTGCACTGGTAGCATGTAAAGGACTGGCGTGTAGTGAAGCAGCCTGCACTGGTGGCTTCGGAAGGACTGGCGTGTAGTGAAACAGCCTGCAAAGGTGGCTTCTGAAGGACTGGCGTGTAGTGAAGCAGCCTGCACTGGTGACAGCTGAAGGACTGGCGTGTAGTGAAACAGCCTGCACAGGTGGCTTCTGAAGGACTGGCATGTAGTGAAGCAGCCTGCACTGGTGGCTTCTGAAGGACTGGCGTGTAGTGAAGCAGCCTGCACTGGTGACAGCTGAAGGACTGGCGTGTAGTGAAACAGCCTGCACAGGTGGCTTCTGAAGGACTGGCATGTAGTGAAGCAGCCTGCACTGGTGGCTTCTGAAGGACTGGCGTGTAGTGAAGCAGCCTGCACTGGTGACAGCTGAAGGACTGGCGTGTAGTGAAACAGCCTGCATTGGTGACAGCTGAAGGACTGGCGTGTAGTGAAGCAGCCTGCACTGGTGACAGCTGAAGGACTGGCGGGTAGTGAAGCAGCCTGCACTGGTGACAGCTGAAGGACTGGCGTGTAGTGAAGCAGCCTGCACTGGTGACAGCTGAAGGACTGGCGTATAGTGAAGCAGCCTGCACAGGTGGCTTCTGAAGGACTGGCGTGTAGTGAAACAGCCTGCACTGGTGGCTTCTGAAGGACTGGCGTGTAGTGAAACAGCCTGCACTGGTGGCTTCTGAAGGACTGGCGTGTAGTGAAAGAGCCTGCACAGGTGGCTTCTGAAGGACTGGCGTGTAGTGAAAGAGCCTGCACAGGTGGCTTCTGAAGGACTGGCGTGTAGTGAAACAGCCTGCACTGGTGGCTTCTGAAGGACTGGCGTGTAGTGAAAGAGCCTGCACAGGTGGCTTCTGAAGGACTGGCGTGTAGTGAAAGAGCCTGCACAGGTGGCTTCTGAAGGACTGGCGTGTAGTGAAGCAGCCTGCACTGGTGACAGCTGAAGGACTGGCGTGTAGTGAAGCAGCCTGCTCTGGTGGCTTCTGAAGGGCTGGCGTGTAGTGAAACAGCCTGCACTGGTGACAGCTGGTGGACTGGCGTGTAGTGAAACAGCCTGCACTGGTGACAGCTGAAGGACTGGCGTGTAGTGAAGCAGCCTGCACTGGTGACAGCTGAAGGACTGGCGTGTAGTGAAGCAGCCTGCACTGGTGACAGCTGAAGGACTGGCGTGTAGTGAAGCAGCCTGCACTGGTGGCTTCTGAAGGACTGGCGTGTAGTGAAGCAGCCTGCACTGGTGACAGCTGAAGGACTGGCGTGTAGTGAAACAGCCTGCACTGGTGACAGCTGAAGGACTGGCGTGTAGTGAAGCAGCCTGCACTGGTGACAGCTGAAGGACTGGCGTGTAGTGAAACAGCCTGCACAGGTGGCTTCTGAAGGACTGGCGTGTAGTGAAGCAGCCTGCACTGGTGGCTTCTGAAGGACTGGCGTGTAGTGAAGCAGCCTGCACTGGTGACCGCTAAAGGACTGGCGTGTAGTGAAGCAGCCTGCACTGGTGACAGCTGAAGGACTGGCGTGTAGTGAAACAGCCTGCACTGGTGACAGCTGAAGGACTGGCGTGTAGTGAAGCAGCCTGCACTGGTGAGAGCTGAAGGACTGGTGTGTAGTGAAGCAGCCTGCACTGGTGACCGCTGAAGGACTGGCGTGTAGTGAAGCAGCCTGCACTGGTGACAGCTGAAGGACTGGCGTGTAGTGAAACAGCCTGCACAGGTGGCTTCTGAAGGACTGGCGTGTAGTGAAAGAGCCTGCACAGGTGGCTTCTGAAGGACTGGCGTGTAGTGAAAGAGCCTGCACTGGTGGCTTCTGAAGGACTGGCGTGTAGTGAAAGAGCCTGCACAGGTGGCTTCTGAAGGACTGGCGTGTAGTGAAAGAGCCTGCACAGGTGGCTTCTGAAGGACTGGCGTGTAGAGAAAGAGCCTGCACAGGTGGCTTCTGAAGGACTGGCGTGTAGTGAAACAGCCTGCACTGGTGGCTTCTGAAGGACTGGCGTGTAGTGAAAGAGCCTGCACAGGTGGCTTCTGAAGGACTGGCGTGTAGTGAAAGAGCCTGCACAGGTGGCTTCTGAAGGACTGGCGTGTAGTGAAGCAGCCTGCACTGGTGACAGCTGAAGGACTGGCGTGTAGTGAAGCAGCCTGCTCTGGTGGCTTCTGAAGGGCTGGCGTGTAGTGAAACAGTCTGCACTGGTGGCTTCTGAAGGACTGGCGTGTAGTGAAACAGCCTGCACTGGTGACAGCTGGTGGACTGGCGTGTAGTGAAACAGCCTGCACTGGTGACAGCTGAAGGACTGGCGTGTAGTGAAGCAGCCTGCACTGGTGACAGCTGAAGGACTGGCGTGTAGTGAAGCAGCCTGCACTGGTGACAGGTGAAGGACTGGCGTGTAGTGAAGCAGCCTGCACTGGTTGCTTCTGAAGGACTGGCGTGTAGTGAAGCAGCCTGCACTGGTGACAGCTGAAGGACTGGCGTGTAGTGAAGCAGCCTGCACTGGTGACCGCTGAAGGACTGGCGTGCAGTGAAGCAGCCTGCACTGGTGACAGCTGAAGGACTGGCGTGTAGTGAAACAGCCTGCACAGGTGGCTTCTGAAGGACTGGCGTGTAGTGAAAGAGCCTGAACAGGTGGCTTCTGAAGGACTGGCGTGTAGTGAAAGAGCCTGCACTGGTGGCTTCTGAAGGACTGGCGTGTAGTGAAAGAGCCTGCACAGGTGGCTTCTGAAGGACTGGCGTGTAGTGAAAGAGCCTGCACAGGTGGCTTCTGAAGGACTGGCGTGTAGTGAAACAGCCTGCACTGGTGGCTTCTGAAGGACTGGCGTGTAGTGAAAGAGCCTGCACAGGTGGCTTCTGAAGGACTGGCGTGTAGTGAAAGAGCCTGCACAGGTGGCTTCTGAAGGACTGGCGTGTAGTGAAGCAGCCTGCACTGGTGACAGCTAAAGGACTGGCGTGTAGTGAAGCAGCCTGCTCTGGTGGCTTCTGAAGGGCTGGCGTGTAGTGAAACAGTCTGCACTGGTGGCTTCTGAAGGACTGGCGTGTAGTGAAACAGCCTGCACTGGTGACAGCTGGTGGACTGGCGTGTAGTGAAACAGCCTGCACTGGTGACAGCTGAAGGACTGGCGTGTAGTGAAAGAGCCTGCACTGGTGGCTTCTGAAGGACTGGCGTGTAGTGAAAGAGCCTGCACAGGTGGCTTCTGAAGGACTGGCGTGTAGTGAAAGAGCCTGCACAGGTGGCTTCTGAAGGACTGGCGTGTAGTGAAACAGCCTGCACTGGTGGCTTCTGAAGGACTGGCGTGTAGTGAAAGAGCCTGCACAGGTGGCTTCTGAAGGACTGGCGTGTAGTGAAGCAGCCTGCACTGGTGACAGCTAAAGGACTGGCGTGTAGTGAAGTAGCCTGCTCTGGTGGCTTCTGAAGGGCTGGCGTGTAGTGAAACAGTCTGCACTGGTGGCTTCTGAAGGACTGGCGTGTAGTGAAACAGGCTGCACTGGTGACAGCTGGTGGACTGGCGTGTAGTGAAACAGCCTGCACTGGTGACAGCTGAAGGACTGGCGTGTAGTGAAGCAGCCTGCACTGGTGACAGCTGAAGGACTGGCGTGTAGTGAAGCAGCCTGCACTGGTGACAGCTGAAGGACTGGCGTGTAGTGAAGCAGCCTGCACTGGTGACAGGTGAAGGACTGGCGTGTAGTGAAGCAGCCTGCACTGGTTGCTTCTGAAGGACTGGCGTGTAGTGAAGCAGCCTGCACTGGTGACAGCTGAAGGACTGGCGTGTAGTGAAGCAGCCTGCACTGGTGACAGGTGATGGACTGGCGTGTAGTGAAGCAGCCTGCCCTGGTGGCTTCTGAAGGACTGGCGTGTAGTGAAACAGCCTGCACTGGTGGCTTCTGAAGGACTGGCGTGTAGTGAAAGAGCCTGCACTGGGGACAGCTGAAGGACTGGCGTGTAGTGAAGCAGCCTGCACTGGTGACAGCTGAAGGACTGGCGTGTAGTGAAAGAGCCTGCACTGGTGACAGCTGGTGGACTGGCGTGTAGTGAAACAGCCTGCACTGGTGACAGCTGAAGGACTGGCGTGTAGTGAAACAGCCTGCACTGGTGGCTTCTGAAGGACTGGCGTGTAGTGAAGCAGCCTGCACTGGTAGCATGTAAAGGACTGGCGTGTAGTGAAAGAGCCTGCTCTGGTGGCATGTAAAGGACTGGCGTGTAGTGAAGCAGCCTGCACTGGTGACAGCTGAAGGACTGGCGTGTAGTGAAACAGCCTGCACTGGTGGCTTCTGAAGGACTGGCGTGTAGTGAAGCAGCCTGCACTGGTGACAGCTGAAGGACTGGCGTGTAGTGAAGCAGCCTGCACTGGTGACAGCTGAAGGACTGGCGTGTAGTGAAGCAGCCTGCACTGGTGACAGCTGAAGGACTGGCGTGTAGTGAAGCAGCCTGCACTGGTGACAGCTGAAGGACTGGCGTGTAGTGAAGCAGCCTGCACTGGTGACAGGTGAAGGACTGGCGTGTAGTGAAGCAGCCTGCACTGGTGACAGCTGAAGGACTGGCGTGTAGTGAAGCAGCCTGCACTGGTGACAGGTGATGGACTGGCGTGTAGTGAAGCAGCCTGCACTGGTGGCTTCTGAAGGACTGGCGTGTAGTGAAACAGCCTGCACTGGTGGCTTCTGAAGGACTGGCGTGTAGTGAAAGAGCCTGCACTGGGGACAGCTGAAGGACTGGCGTGTAGTGAAGCAGCCTGCACTGGTGACAGCTGAAGGACTGGCGTGTAGTGAAAGAGCCTGCACTGGTGACAGCTGGTGGACTGGCGTGTAGTGAAACAGCCTGCACTGGTGACAGCTGAAGGACTGGCGTGTAGTGAAACAGCCTGCACTGGTGGCTTCTGAAGGACTGGCGTGTAGTGAAGCAGCCTGCACTGGTAGCATGTAAAGGACTGGCGTGTAGTGAAAGAGCCTGCTCTGGTGGCATGTAAAGGACTGGCGTGTAGTGAAAGAGTCTGCACAGGTGACAGCTGAAGGACTGGCGCGTAGTGAAACAGTCTGCACTGGTGACAGCTGAAGGACTGGCGTGTAGTGAAACAGCCTGCACTGGTGGCTTCTGAAGGACTGGCGTGTAGTGAAACAGCCTGCACTGGTGACAGCTGAAGGACTGGCGTGTAGTGAAGCAGCCTGCACTGGTGACAGCTGAAGGACTGGCGTGTAGTGAAGCAGCCTGCACTGGTGACAGGTGAAGGACTGGCGTGTAGTGAAGCAGCCTGCACTGGTGACAGCTGAAGGACTGGCGTGTAGTGAAACAGCCTGCACTGGTGGCTTCTGAAGGACTGGCGTGTAGTGAAGCAGCCTGCACTGGTGACAGCTGAAGGACTGGCGTGTAGTGAAGCAGCCTTCACTGGTGACAGCTGAAGGACTGGCGTGTAGTGAAACAGCCTGCACTGGTGACAGCTGAAGGACTGGCGTGTAGTGAAGCAGTCTGCACTGGTGACAGCTGAAGGACTGGCGTGTAGTGAAACAGCCTGCACTGGTGACAGCTGGTGGACTGGCGTGTAGTGAAACAGCCTGCACTGGTGACAGCTGAAGGACTGGCGTGTAGTGAAGCAGCCTGCACTGGTGACAGCTGAAGGACTGGCGTGTAGTGAAAGAGCCTGCACTGGTGACAGCTGGTGGACTGGCGTGTAGTGAAACAGCCTGCACTGGTGACAGCTGAAGGACTGGCGTGTAGTGAAACAGCCTGCACTGGTGGCTTCTGAAGGACTGGCGTGTAGTGAAGCAGCCTGCACTGGTAGCATGTAAAGGACTGACGTGTAGTGAAAGAGCCTGCTCTGGTGGCATGTAAAGGACTGGCGTGTAGTGAAAGAGCCTGCATAGGTGACAGCTGAAGGACTGGCGCGTAGTGAAACAGTCTGCACTGGTGACAGCTGAAGGACTGGCGTGTAGTGAAACAGCCTGCACTGGTGGCTTCTGAAGGACTGGCGTGTAGTGAAACAGCCTGCACTGGTGACAGCTGAAGGACTGGCGTGTAGTGAAGCAGCCTGCACTGGTGACAGCTGAAGGACTGGCGTGTAGTGAAGCAGCCTGCACTGTTGACAGGTGAAGGACTGGCGTGTAGTGAAGCAGCCTGCACTGGTGACAGCTGAAGGACTGGCGTGTAGTGAAACAGCCTGCACTGGTGGCTTCTGAAGGACTGGCGTGTAGTGAAGCAGCCTGCACTGGTGACAGCTGAAGGACTGGCGTGTAGTGAAGCAGCCTGCACTGGTGACAGCTGAAGGACTGGCGTGTAGTGAAGCAGCCTGCACTGGTGACAGCTGAAGGACTGGCGTGTAGTGAAGCAGCCTGCACTGGTGACAGCTGAAGGACTGGCGTGTAGTGAAACAGCCTGCACTGGTGACAGCTGAAGGACTGGCGTGTAGTGAAAGAGCCTGCTCTGGTGACAGCTGAAGGACTGGCGTGTAGTGAAAGAGCCTGCACTGGTGACAGCTGAAGGACTGGCGTGTAGTGAAGCAGCCTGCACTGGTGACAGCTGAAGGACTGGCGTGTAGTGAAACAGCCTGCACTGGTGACAGCTGAAGGACTGGCGTGTAGTGAAGCAGCCTGCACTGGTGGCTTCTGAAGGACTGGCGTGTAGTGAAGCAGCCTGCACTGGTGACAGCTGAAGGACTGGCGTGTAGTGAAACAGCCTGCACTGGTGACAGCTGAAGGACTGGCGTGTAGTGAAGCAGCCTGCACTGGTGACAGCTGGTGGACTGGCGTGTAGTGAAAGAGCCTGCACAGGTGGCTTCTGAAGGACTGGCGTGTAGTGAAAGAGCCTGCACAGGTGACAGCTGAAGGACTGGCGTTTAGTGAAACAGCCTGCACTGGTGGCTTCTGAAGGACTGGCGTGTAGTGAAGCAGCCTGCACTGGTGACAGCTGAAGGACTGGCGTGTAGTGAAAGAGCCTGCACTGGTGACAGCTGAAGGACTGGCGTGTAGTGAAACAGCCTGCACTGGTGGCTTCTGAAGGACTGGCGTGTAGTGAAACAGTCTGCACTGGTGACAGCTGAAGGACTGGCGTGTAGTGAAGCAGCCTGCACTGGTGGCTTCTGAAGGACTGGCGTGTAGTGAAACAGTCTGCACTGGTGACAGCTGAAGGACTGGCGTGTAGTGAAGCAGCCTGCACTGGTGGCTTCTGAATGGCTGGCGTGTAGTGAAGCAGCCTGCACTGGTGGCTTCTGAAGGACTGGCGTGTAGTGAAGCAGCCTGCACTGGTGGCTTCTGAAGGGCTGGCGTGTAGTGAATCAGCCTGCACTGGTGGCTTCTGAAGGAGTGGCGTGTAGTGAAGCAGCCTGCACTGGTGGCTTCTGAAGGACTGGCGTGTAGTGAAGCAACCTGCACTGGTGGCTTCTGAAGGACTGGCGTGTAGTGAAGCAGCCTGCACTGGTGGCTTCTGAAGGACTGGCGTGTAGTGAAAGAGCCTGCTCTGGTGACAGCTGAAGGACTGGCGTGTAGTGAAGCAGCCTGCACTGGTGGCTTCTGAAGGACTGGCGTGTAGTGAAAGAGCCTGCTCTGGTGACAGCTGAAGGACTGGCGTGTAGTGAAGCAGCCTGCACTGGTGGCTTCTGAAGGACTGGCGTGTAGTGAAACAGTCTGCACTGGTGACAGCTGAAGGACTGGCGTGTAGTGACGCAGCCTGCACTGGTGGCTTCTGAAGGGCTGGCGTGTAGTGAAGCAGCCTGCACTGGTGGCTTCTGAAGGACTGGCGTGTAGTGAAGCAGCCTGCACTGGTGGCTTCTGAAGGGCTGGCGTGTAGTGAAGCAGCCTGCACTGGTGGCTTCTGAAGGACTGGCGTGTAGTGAAGCAGCCTGCACTGGTGGCTTCTGAAGGACTGGCGTGTAGTGAAGCAGCCTGCACTGGTGGCTTCTGAAGGACTGGCGTGTAGTGAAGCAGCCTGCACTGGTGGCTTCTGAAGGACTGGCGTGTAGTGAAGCAGCCTGCACTGGTGGCTTCTGAAGGACTGGCGTGTAGTGAAAGAGCCTGCTCTGGTGACAGCTGAAGGACTGGCGTGTAGTGAAGCAGCCTGCACTGGTGGCTTCTGAAGGACTGGCGTGTAGTGAAAGAGCCTGCTCTGGTGACCGCTGAAGGACTGGCGTGTAGTGAAGCAGCCTGCACTGGTGACAGCTGAAGGACTGGCGTGTAGTGAAACAGCCTGCACTGGTGACAGCTGAAGGACTGGCGTGTAGTGAAACAGCCTGCACTGGTGACAGCTGAAGGACTGGCGTGTAGTGAAGCATCCTGCACTGGTGACAGCTGAAGGACTGGCGTGTAGTGAAAGAGCCTGCACTGGTGACAGCTGAAGGACTGGCGTGTAGTGAAGCAGCCTGCACTGGTGACAGCTGAAGGACTGGCGTGTAGTGAAAGAGCCTGCACTGGTGGCAGCTGAAGGACTGGCGTGTAGTGAAGCAGCCTGCACTGGTGGCTTCTGAAGGACTGGCGTGTAGTGAAACAGCCTGCACTGGTGACAGCTGAAGGACTGGCGTGTAGTGAAAGAGCCTGCACTGGTGGCAGCTGAAGGACTGGCGTGTAGTGAAACAGTCTGCACTAGTGACAGCTGAAGGACTGGCGTGTAGTGAAACAGCCTGCACTGGTGGCTTCTGAAGGACTGGCGTGTAGTGAAGCAGCCTGCACTGGTGGCTTCTGAAGGACTGGCGTGTAGTGAAACAGCCTGCACTGGTGACAGGTGGTGGACTGGCGTGTAGTGAAACAGCCTGCACTGGTGACAGCTGAAGGACTGGCGTGTAGTGAAACAGCCTGCACTGGTGGCTTCTGAAGGACTGGCGTGTAGTGAAGCAGCCTGCACTGGTGACAGCTGAAGGACTGGCGTGTAGTGAAGCAGCCTGCACTGGTGGCTTCTGAAGGACTGGCGTGTAGTGAAGCAGCCTGCACTGGTGGCTTCTGAAGGACTGGCATGTAGTGAAACAGTCTGCACTGGTGGCTTCTGAAGGACTGGCGTGTAGTGAAGCAGCCTGCACTGGTGACAGCTGAAGGACTGGCGTGTAGTGAAGCAGTCTGCACTGATGGCTTCTGAAGGACTGGCGTGTAGTGAAGCAGCCTGCACTGGTGACCGCTGAAGGACTGGCGTGTAGTGAAGCAGCCTGCACTGGTGGCTTCTGAAGGGCTGGCGTGTAGTGAAGCAGCCTGCACTGGTGACAACTGAAGGACTGGCGTGTAGTGAAACAGTCTGCACTGGTGACAGGTGAAGGACTGGCGTGTAGTGAAGCAGCCTGCACTGGTGACAGCTGAAGGACTGGCGTGTAGTGAAGCAGCCTGCACTGGTGGCTTCTGAAGGACTGGCGTGTAGTGAAGCAGCCTGCACTGGTGGCTTCTGAAGGACTGGCATGTAGTGAAACAGTCTGCACTGGTGGCTTCTGAAGGACTGGCGTGTAGTGAAGCAGCCTGCACTGGTGACAGCTGAAGGACTGGCGTGTAGTGAAGCAGTCTGCACTGATGGCTTCTGAAGGACTGGCGTGTAGTGAAGCAGCCTGCACTGGTGACCGCTGAAGGACTGGCGTGTAGTGAAGCAGCCTGCACTGGTGGCTTCTGAAGGGCTGGCGTGTAGTGAAGCAGCCTGCACTGGTGACAACTGAAGGACTGGCGTGTAGTGAAACAGTCTGCACTGGTGACACGTGAAGGACTGGCGTGTAGTGAAACAGCCTGCACTGGTGACAACTGAAGGACTGGCGTGTAGTGAAACAGCCTGCACTGGTGACAGGTGAAGGACTGGCGTGTAGTGAAACAGCCTGCACTGGTGACAGCTGAAGGACTGGCGTGTAGTGAAGCAGCCTGCACTGGTGACAGCTGAAGGACTGGCGTGTAGTGAAGCAGCCTGCACTGGTGACAGGTGAATAATCTGGTTAATGATGGTTTTGCTCTGTTTTCATTGTACAACTGAACACGCAGTTAAATACGAGGGGAGGAGAAAGGCCGTCTTGTGGTTTTTACCGTGACATGTAGACACTCTTACTTGGATCCGTATTCGGACTGGAGTGAGTCATTGGACCGGCTCCCTGGTGATGTCTCCCGTGCCCCCTCCCATAGCTGCAGCATGAGTCGCTCGTCCTTCAGAGCCCCCAGCCCTCCAAGCTCGCCCAGTGGTGTTCATTGAACATACCACGCCGCTGCGTTCACTTCACGGGGTAAAGTTTCTCAACTCCGGCGCGGGGCAGCGCGCTGCATTCATTACCCGACCCTGCCTCAGAGCTTACTGGCAGAGAGTGAGTCAGTCAGACCCCTGGGGATCAGTCAGTATGAGCTGTGTATGTCACGTTATCTCATTGATCGCTCTGTAGCGCACAATATGCCATGTCTCTAGTATGGCTCATGGCGCTGTCGACTGTCAGACGGTTCGAAGTTTCCATTACAGACCTCGGTTTGTTTCGTCCTGTGAAGTTGTCTACTGAGATGATTCGCATACGCTATATCCAACTTGAAGGTAAATACGGATTTGGAATAAAAACAAGTTTAAAAAAATGTTAAAGACGTATTAATCTTGAAGCCACCTTGGGTCCCCTTGGACATTCCTTGCCAAACTTTATTAAAGCGATATCGACTCACTCTAAATTATTAGCAGACAGAAGCCTTGCAAACCGCTCAGCAATGAACAGGTGGAATGAGGTAAAGCTGTGTCAGTGAGTGCGTTGAGACTGGTTCATTTCTACCCTGCGACATTGTACATGGCAATTAATTTGGGATCCGGGCAGGGAACCGGGACATGTGGACCTCTGATGCACAGAGTGCTCTTGTAACAAGTTGGGTGTATGTGGTACCAGAGCCCCGTTAAGGGCCACTGCTAAGATGCCCGGCGCTCCCACAGCGAATACACAAATACAGGTGTCCTGAGTGGATTTGACTCACTTCTGAGTGATGGGACCTTGGGGTTACTGCTAAGGTGAGCTCCCCATCTTGAACTTCAGAATCCATTTCGTTCCCAATTCCCTTCAGCACAGAGTTCTCATTGTCACCTTCTATCTTGGTCCCAGGAGCTGCCTGTCAGAGTGGGTGGGGAGACACCCCTGGATGAGACACCCCTGGATGGGCTGCTGATTAATATAAATAAACAACAGGAGAGAGAGGGAAAGCCACTGGAGTAAATAAACAACAAAAGAGTGTATCCAACACGGAAAAGGGCTAGCAAGAAAGCTCACTGTGTTTTAAAAGAACCCTCACTCACCAACCTAGTTGGTGACATGCTTCATCATTGGGTTCCCACCAGAGAGGCCGAATGCCTCTCCGGTGTGCTTCAACGCCTGATTACAGCGGAGCAGGTTATTGTGATGTGAGTGCAAGTCGTGAGTAGTGCAAAGGGGTGATTAATTTAAAAAGTACCACAGTTTTATCCCAAAATAATTTTAATGCTGGAAAACCGGGCACTGATTAAAAACAAGTGTGTTGGATGTACAAAAACTGGTTTTAATAGACCAGTTACATCCTAGTGTGTAGAAAAACAAATGGTCAACATGTTTCTGCTTCTAGGTATATTCAGTGAAGCATTCGTCAGGACCAGAAAAGGGACTACCACGGCGGTATGCGCTCGCTAAGGCGCACCCTAACCTGTGGAGTCAAGGACCGCGTGAACTCACGGTTCTTATGTAGCCTTCAGGGTTTCTGAAAGCCTTTAAATGTGAAGTTTCAAATGACCTCACTACATGAGTCCTGGTGGGGGGCGGGACTCGTATTCAAAATTACTTCTAAGTCTGCCGCCCGCTGGACACCTGCCTGATTCCTCCAAGGACTCCGACGATTAATATGTCTTGAATTTTGGCTCAAGAGTAGCTTGGCTTCGCCTCGTGAGCACTGGGTAGTCAAGATTCAAGAAAGGGTCTCTCTTAGACATGCCCCTCTTTGCCAGTGTGTATTTTATTGCCCCTTATGCCTAGCCGAAGAAGTCTCTGGTGTCAACTTTGCAACTTACTACTCCAAAATGAATCTTTAAGCTACAAAATACAGAGCGGGCACTGCGGTCCATGTGTGGCCATTCATAGTAGCTGTCTGGCTTGTCCTGCCCAGGGCACAGCAAAAAAAGGGAGGCTCCTGTCCCCGGGGTGTGGAGTGTGTGTGATGAAGCGGATGTCGTCATTTGGCTCCAGCCATGGGCACCGATATAAAAAAGGCTTGTACCCTGGCAATACCTTCCTAAAGCAGTCTCCTATTAAAGGGACACCAACAAATAACAGGGGCCTTGAAGTGCACTGGTCTTGGTAACACTAACCTATGCTGGCTGGTACCCCGGGGACACTGGTGTAAGGCAGTGCTTCAGCGCCACTGATGTATAACGCCGGCCCCAGGAACACTGGACATAGGCAGGGGGGTGTCCCAGGGACACCGATATAGGGCTTTGGCACGGGAACGCCCTCTATGCCGGAATAAACAAATCTCTACTCCTCAAACTCCAGACAATCCAGAATGCCGCAGCTAGACTTGTCCTCGGCGTCCCACGACAACACCACATCACCCAACACCTACGAGAACTCCACTGGCTCCCCGTCGAAAAGAGAGTGACCTTCAAGCTCCTCAAGCCTACAAATCCCTCCACAACATCGGACCCCAGTACCTCAACGAAAGAATCTCCTTATACGCACCCAAGAGAAGCCTCCGATCCGCCGATCTTGCCGTAGCCGAAATCTCATGTATCTGCTGAGCCAGAGCAGGGGCGATCCTTCTCCTACATCGTAGCCAAGACCTGGAACGAACTCCCACTCAGCATCAGACAAACCCCCACACTACAAGCATTCAGGAAGATCCTCAAGACCTGGCTCTTCGGATGAGACGAAGCTGCGCGAAACCCCCCTCACCCCTCCCCCAGCGCCTTGAGACCCTTGCAAGTGAGTATTGTGCTTCAAAAATCCCTGATTGATTGGCATACGACCAGGCCTATCCTTGGGGGCACTGTCATAGGCCGGAACAAACCATGGAGAGAACCACTCAAGACAGGACTGCTCCCCGGTCAGAACGGGTATTTACAAAGTGGCCTTGAATAAGTATCATGGGGCAAATAAAGCTGTACAGGCCTCTCATTTGGCACCCAATGGTACCTGAGCAATTTTCAATATCACAACCAATTTGTTATCCCCTAAAGCATGTATCGGGGATCTTCACCCGACCCAGGATCTCTGTGCTAACCTTGCAGTTTATTTTTTAGGATAAAATCGCTAAAATAGTGGCAAAGGTGATGACTGATCCAACCGTATCCCTAGAGGAGGTATCATCGGGTGTTGCTACCGCTGAACGGACCACTGAACGGTATGCGCTTTCACAGTTTACTGCGATATTTCGCGAAGATTCAGAATTGTCCATTCTGAATTGTAAATCGGGCTCTCCGATTGATCCTAGTCCTCTCTCGTTTCTGGTTAAGATGGTAAAAGTGGTCAACCCTGTTTTAAATATGGTATTTAATACCTCATTATCGTCCGGTATTAGGCCACACATCTGGAAGCAGGTCATGATTGCGCCTTTGTTAAAAAGATACACCTTCTGCAGACCTCGCTCAGTTGTCCAACTTTAGACCAGTATTGTTTCTTCCAGCTGTGAGCAAGATGCTCGAGAAATTGATTAATGTCCAGCTGTCCGATTCCTTGGAAGAACATGGGCTACTGCATCTAGCCAATCGGGATTCCACCCTTCTCATAGCACCGAGACTGCCTTCAAAGTGTCTGACTATATTAAACTCACATTGGATCAACATTTGATATTCCTCAATCAATCTGCAGCATTCTAATCTGTTTCACATGTCGTTCTTTTCAACGCCTCGCTAATATTAGAGTAGGCGGCCAGGATCAAGTCTTACTAGGAAAACAGAGGGCAGGGGGTCTGGCTGGTTCCTCTTTACCTCGGCCACCAAGCCTTTACTTTGAGGGGTGCCTCAAGGGTCGTCCTTAAGCCCTGCTTTGTTTAATATCTATATGTGCCCTCTGGCTTCTTTGTTTGAATAATTCAGTTTTAAAGCAGTTTCCTACTCAGTTGCTCCTCTCTTGACTGGGGCTCATCTTCCTTTCAGGAATCCTGTAGAGCCTGTGTTTCTGTGGTTTTGGATTGGATGCGGACAGTCACTCGAAGTGCAATTCTGAGAAGACCGAAATCCTGTTTTGGTAAGGCCCTTTCTAGTTGGTTGGCGGACGGCTTGCCCTCTTCCCCTTCGACCCCTCCCGGTCCACGTCTGTGGTTAAGAATCTGGGTGTCAAATTTGACTCCCAGCTCTCTTGCCAGCCTCAGACTTCTTCTGTAGTAGGATCTTGTTTCACCTGGTTTCAGGCCCTACAGAAATGTATACACATCCTTCCCCTGCACTCGCTAAAAATTGTGGTACACACACTCAATATTTCTAGATTGGACAATGACAATTTTTTGTACTTAGGCCTTCTGGAGCAACTTGGCAGAGGGCTGCAAGTGGTCCAGACGCTGCTGCTCGTCTGAATTTGAAGCGCCAGTTTCTTTCCATCAAAGCTCTCCATTGGCTGCCAGTTGGTAAGTAGATTCTCTTTGAGACCTTGCTTTTGACTGGCGTGGCCTCGCATTCCTCGGGCCCTCACTATCTGGCAGATAGGACTCAGTCTCAGCATCCTTCTAGCGAGCTCTGTTCTTCTGATGCTACTTTAGCTGTGTTTCCCAGAATTCCACAGTCTTGGAGCGGTGGCTTCCAGCGTCTTGGCCATGGAACAGCTTCCCAGCTGAACTCTGCACGCTAAATACGGAGTTGGTATTCTGAAAAAAAGAGAAACAAGCATTTGCAATGCAATCGGTCTCGCTTTTGGGACCTTATACGTATTTAGCTATGCACCATATTATCCATGGGACCACCTGCACTCACTTTTTAGTTAAAGCCCATTGCCATGTAGCGTGGTGCCAAAAGCAAACTCCGTTATGGAATTTTTTAGCTTATGTTTACTGCGATAAAGTGAAACTATGAAACTAAAGTGAAACTATGAGTGGAAAACATTCAAAACAAGCTCCAACAAATTAATATATATATTTTTTATTTTATTTTTCATTATGTTATTAGCAATAATGACTTCAGGATTCACACGATCCACAGAAACACCATATATTAAGGCACACATTACATCTAAGTAATTAAAAACATGCCTGGAGATGGAAAGGCAGCTGCCTCCTCTTTCAATCTTTGTCCACTGGCTGTCACCGTTAACAACACAACAGAGGAAGCCATTCGCTTCCTCAACCCTGTCAGTCGAGACAGTTCCTGTTCCTCTTCCTGTCAAAGTAACTGAATCATGGTGAACATCGCCACGTGTGGCGCAAACGAGGAAGGAGGTGTCACCAGCCGGCCCTGGACGTAGGGGGAGATAACGGAATACAAGCCTGATCCTCGTTTGGCAGTGTCTGCTCTTGAAGAAAGTTAGGGAGGTTAGGGAAAGTTAGGGAGAGGGCTTCCTCTTCTGCTAGGATTCGAGTGAAGCCCATTTAACGAAGGCACAAAAATTAAACAAAGCCTATGACTGTGGGCTGGCTTTTTTTTGTTTTTGTTTTATAAAGCGCAAACTCGACCCGAAGGTAGGAGATCCAGTTATATTACACAAGGTCACTTTTTTTGCACGGGGAGATTAAGTGATTTCCCCAGAAGTACGGGATGATGAGCCGACGCCGAGACTCGAGCCTTGTTCCTCAGTTTCAAAGTCTGCAGGTCTGGCTGTAATGCCACATCCTGTGGTAACACAATTAACAACGCAACTGAAAGCTAAGAGGCGTTCCCTCACCAAGGACGGACGAGCACAGCCGCTAAAGTGACAGACATACTATAAGGACGCAGATCCGTACATTGGTCTGCGCCCTGGTACGGGTCCAGTGCCACCAAAGGTACAGCTGCAAACTCTTACAATACTGGGGTGGAGGAGGCGCATACTGACTTCACACTGCAACCAGTGGAGTCACAGCTATCACCGAAAACCAGGGTGCACGTTCACGTCTCACTGTACTCGATTAAATCATATAAACCAAACACAGAACGCACAGCAAATTAACAGAATGCACAGGGCCGCAGACTGTATGCACACCATAACAGAATGCACAGGGCCGCAGACTGTATGCACACCATAACAGGATGCACAGGGCCGCAGACAGTATGCACACCATAACAGAATGCACAGGGCCGCAGACTGTATGCACACCATAACAGAATGCACAGGGCCGCAGACTGTATGCACACCACCTGGGAAAGATAGT
Organism: Calotriton arnoldi; assembly: GCA_963921515.1. Classification (NCBI taxonomy): domain Eukaryota; kingdom Metazoa; phylum Chordata; class Amphibia; order Caudata; family Salamandridae; genus Calotriton; species Calotriton arnoldi. Next base: position 669,347 of record CAWUFW010000441.1, read on the forward strand.
AAGCCACAGTCACACAACCTAAAGGAAGAGCTGGAGTTGTGTAATGAGTTATACAGCAATAATTCAGAGGCACAGTACTGCAGGAGAGGTGGCATACACAACCACAAAGGTGGGGACACAAAAAAGGGGTGCGGATGCAAGCAGGAGTTAACGCTGCCCGGGGAGGGATAACACCGGCAAAATAATGTTACAGCAGAATGAGTGTACTGTGTACAGGGAAGATGCAGAGTCCAGTCTGACTCTGCACAAGGGGTAACAGACACAACCAATGAAGTTATAGCAAGATGGGAAATGCCCAAGGTCACACTGCGCAACAGACATCCGCCACCACACTGAGGTTACGTGTGGTTAGGTGGAGACTTGGGTAGCAAGTGAAGTCTCTATAGTTCGGAGCTATACGACTATATCTCGATCCCCAGCAGGTACAAGACGCAGGCACAGTCACTCAATTTACTGCTAAATGATGAGAGACCGAGGTCTCTGAATTAAGGCACGAGTGATAAAAGGTGCAGAGTGACGCCGCGGTGCACACACGAAACGTGTGTCCACGGCCAAGTCACAGGAAATGGACGCCATGCCTCAGAGATGATGCAGAGCCAGTGATGACACTTCCGTAAAGGGCGGGCGCTGTTGTTACCTGGGACATCTGCGGCCGCAGGTTGATGGAGAGAGGGCGCAGGTTGTTGAGCAGCTGGCAGAGCAGCACCCCGTCCCGCAAGGTCTGCGCCGGATCGAAGACCTGCGCTGTGTCCCATGTCACCTTGTGGTTGGGAGGCAGGCAGCACCTTGCACTTGATGAGCCAGTGCGCACACTGCTTCCAAGGCTCCATGGCAGGCGCACTGGCTGGAGGGCTGTGCTGCTGCTGCGGGCGCTGCGGCTTCAGGGCGGCGTGTGCACGGGTGGCGCTCCTCGGACTGACCGGGTCTCTGCATCAGCGGAAGCGCGCTGTCACTTCCCTGGTGCTAGGGGCGGCCAGATGCTGCTGACATGACATGTGTGCGCTGCTGAGCGCCGGCCGGAGCGCGGCTGCTGCTGCAGTACACTGGGACAGCTCACTGGCTCGCACATGGCGGCCGCTCTGTGTCTGTGGCCTGTGCCGCGAGCCGGCGCGCGCAGCTTCCTCTCTGTCGCGGACACAAAAAAAGAGTGCGTATTAAGCCAGCCAATCCCACGAAAAAAAAAGCATTTGCAATGCAATAGGACTCGTATTTACGCGAGACCTATTGCATTCGAAATGGGATTTCGTGCATCCAAGAAGGCACGAAGGGGAGTGGGGGGGGGATGAGGGGTGGAGGGCGAAAAGTCACGGACTGCGGGAGGGGGTGGGGGGGGGAACACAGGGAAGAAAATACTGTTGGAGTAAAGGGGCCAATAGCCTCGGAAGTGTACAAGTGACGACATGGACGTGAGGAGGAGGGACAAACAAGCCTAAACGCAATCAGAAGGCAGCATTTACGATGTAAGCCAATCTAAACGAAGGGCAGAGAGTGGGCGGAGCTTAAACTAAGCTTCCCCGCTATAGTATATACTGCATGCCTCGCAAAGCGTGCAGCGCATGCGCGCTGCAACGCTAGGCGAGACCTAAAAAACTGGCTGTTTGGGCACATCTAATACATAGCCTATTTGATACTGTTTTTCCCTAGCGCTGGCATGCTCCTTGGAGCAGCTAGGCGCTGTACAACACATTCATTCATCCATTCAAAGGGTGCGGCCATAAGGCATTAATCCCAGGGGTATCGACATAGGGCGGTCAGTGCCTTCCGTAGCACTACCAGGCTTGTTCTCCAGGGGGCACCAGCTTAAGGCAGTCTCCATGCCCGGGGCACTATCGGTGAGTAACGGCCCTGGATACAGAGAAGTGCCGTCTCTCCTGACGATTGTAACATGTTCTCTCTTGTGTTTACCTGTAACTAACCTAAGTCAGAGGTGGGTGTCCAATTAGGGGGGAGTTCAAAGCAAACATGCTGTTGATTGTTCTCTGTGGTGTGAGTGGAGCTTGTCTGGAAGTAATAGGAGGGGAGGCGAGGCGAGGATACTGGGGCAGATGAGCGCGCCCCTGGGCCTCACAGAAGCCCTCTAGTGCAGAGAGTGTAAGAGAACCTGGCATCCGCTACCCTGGGACTCCGGCTAAAATTAACCGCCAGCAGCTGTGGCACGCCAGCACATACGGCATTTCAAACCAGCGCCCATCGGAGAAGGAGGGAAGCGGGAGCGCAGAGACCCTGGTGGGACAGCATGCCCGTCGCCATGAACTTCTGTGTCCCCGTCAGGAGCAACAGCAAATTCTCATTTGATAATTATAAAACCGTGAGTACCGAGCTCTGGGGCCTCGCCAGGGGCACGAGGCGCTGTGCATATGGAATTACAGCCGTGTTCTTAAACTGCAAGCAGCCTGGCTGCACTGCTATAAAACGTAACTTACTATAGCGCTATAAACTGTGCGTACATTCAGTATGGTGCTACACAGGTCCGAGTAGGTTCGATATTGCTATGAAACTAAGAGTAACGAAATTGCTATTACGCTAAAGTGGTTACATTAGACCTGTGGGCACATAAATGACAATGTCTACTCGGAAAGGATATGTGGTTGAGTGGTTAATGTATCGACTGTCGGTTCATATCACAGCTTGCTAATTTAACTTAACGGTGTGATCCTGGGCAAATCACGTAATCTCCTTCCAGAGTCCCTTTAGCTTCTAAGGATCGGCATGCACCAGTTTTTTTCCAGTGTTGTTTTATGTACGTAATTGGCTCTTAATGTAAAAACTACATTTTGTCGACTGCTTTAATGCGTAACCGTAAATGGAGCGACTGCATGTTTGTTAACACCGTTGACTACACAACGACTCTTTTTTAAACCATCTTCATGTATGCGTAGCTTTTTCTCGAACGGCCGTTTTGTTGCTAAATGGCCAATTTGAGCAGTTATCGCTGCCTGGAGTGTGTCATGGTTGTGGTGAATACATCGACAGATTTATAATTTTGGCTTTTCATAAAATGTTTTCTTAAGTGACCTATTCGACCCTTGTGTCCTTTGCATCTCTTTGCTTCGCTGTGGTCAGGGCCACTGGTATTATGCGGCAGAGGAGGACCAAATTACGTGGCATAGTTCTCTGTGTAGCAAGAAAGGGCAAATTGTGCTGTATAATGCGGTACATTTCTTTTTATAGTATTAGTTCGTTATTTTGTCATTTGTACACATCTTAACGCTGTCTTGGAAATGATTCACCTCATTAGTACCAATTTAACACTAAAATACAGCAATAAGCAACTGACAGATGATCAGTCAGTCATTTCGAAGGGCTTTGTACTGCGCAGCAGCGTGTCGCCACATTTGAGGTAGTAACGCCATTTCTTTTCAGCTAAAATCTGCAAATTGTACAGCCGATTATGGATTATATGGCAAATGCGGCAAACTATAGTTATGTGGAAAACACCGAAGGGACAGAAATGCATAATTCTAGTGGCCCTGACTATGGTGACTTTGATACCACCAAAGCTGATAGCCATATTGTCTCCACAGGTGACTTTGTGGTGGGTCTAGCTCCTCAGAAGTGAAGGCAAGCTATAAAACATACCTTAGTGTTTTTCAGTTCGACATACTGCACTCTTCAGTACTTTTTTGGTCAAGGCCTGGTGAGGTAGCCCAGAGGGTTGATGCACCAGCTGCAGAGCTCAAAGGACAACATAGGCTCACCAGCCTAATAGCATCCTGTTCTCTCAACTTTTCATGATGGGGCTGTTAATAGCACGTCAGATAATGAAACATATATCATTTGCTGTGCTGTGAATCTGCTACTAAGCAATGTATACAAACACTTCTATGACTTTATGTAGGTGAAATGGTACTCCTGCTTTCATTATTAAAATTTCTACTCTGACAGCCACACCACCATTTGTCCTGCTTTTCTTGTGATTATTTGTACTTTTCATTTAGGTGCCGCATTCTTGCTTTTCAGTAGCCCACACACTACAGGTGCTCCTGCTGTCCTGCTCAGTATCTTTATTTCAAGTAGATTGGATGCTCATTTGACCTGCTGTTTCTCACAAGCAGCACATCAGTTGAATTAACCCGCTGAGCAGTGTGAGCTATTTTAGCAGTGGCGTGCAACGCTTTAGGCTTACATGCTGAGAATCACACAGATTGTCAGCAAAGCCCTTCTGAGCATGATTGGCACCTGATCAGCCTGCAGAGGCCGCGGTCCAGGGGCCGGCTTGCAGCCAGACATCTATAGCTCTTTGTAGGGAGGCATTCCACCTCGTGCTAACTTTAATGGTTTGTCCCTCTGTGCGCTTCGTACTGGTGTCAGGTTAGTATGTGCAAAGTGTGGGTTGGTGTTTTGACCCCTCTTTCGGGGCGATCAGACACTCGATGACTGATCTCTGCCAGTATGTGGACATCTCAGTGGGTCCTTCTGTCAGAGGCAGCCGCAGGGTTACCAACTAACATCTTTCTTTTGTACTTTCGACGCCATCCGCATCAAACATTGACTACAAGGAGCTTGTAACTCTACATCTCTGCCTGGATCACTGCGGCTTTACGCAGACCACCAGGAGATGCTCCCTCACCGCCAACCACTGGTGTCTGTGACGCCCGTACATGTTGAAGGTGGTAACTAATTGCCCGCTAGACCTTTGAAGTGCTGGAATTCCCCCAGAGTGGCATTTCCCACTCCCAATAATGATTTAAAGTTGCTACATTTTTTCTCAGTCTTCAGTAAACTGAACTGACTATTTCCTAGTTCAGTTCATGTTTGTAGATCAATATTGCCTTGTCCACATCCAGGTTTACTGGTAAATGTAAAATTATTTTGGGTTAAATGTCTTTTGTGCATGTTCTGGAGATGCCCTGCTTCAGGGGTGTTTCATCAGGATGGGATTAGGGCCTATAGGTTTTGAAGTAAAGAAATCAGACCAGGCGGTGGGTTGCACTGGCAGTGCTGCTTCAGATTGTGGAGAGGAGGAAGTGTAGTGTCCAAGATCACTCAGTTTAGTGAAGCGGGAGAGCCACGATTTGACATCGTTCACAGCCCACAACTCAGCCATTGGACCACGTCTCCTGTGCTCAAGAGAGGTCTAAAACGGAGGAGCTTTTTGGCGATGTGTCAAGTAAAGATGATTTTTGGTCACTCACACCTGTGACTACTTTCCGAGGGAAGGCTTGTGATATTTGATATTCACCATCTGAATGATGCTTACTATGTTTTCTAAAGACTGCTGATAGATGGTCATACCACTGTCGGGAGTATTACACCTGTCAGCGCATGTTACCTATGTAGAGTAACCGTGATCCAGGTGAAGTAGGGTGTCGGGGTGGCATACGCCTACACGCCTCTGTGCCACGGCGGGTGTGATCTGAGACTTTTATTGTGGATCTGTGGATGGTTTGCAAGCAAAAGTCAACTTCAGAAAATATAACAAATCGGGGCCTCCAGCCACATAACAGGAAGCACTGAGAGTTGGTGAAACGTGTTTTACCGAGAAAATTCCGTATGAGTAAAATTTCTACTTCCCTCAGACCCACGGTTTAGTAATCTTCTGCGGGTCCTGAGCACCATAACCTAGCCTAGGACCGAGATGCTTTCACAGCCACACACTGTCCTCTTGAAAACCTACTGGGAAGTAAGCCTTTGCGTAGCAGCAAGGTGCGCGACGCAAGTGCCTGTACCTTCAACTCCTGCCATCTAAGGGCAGCACCATCCTGTACCTGGGTTATGTCCGAGCCTCAGGGATAATGAGACCTGTGTGTCTGCACAATGGAAGTGCAGCACCTTCCTGTACCTACAGGCCCTCGCTGACCCGTGTTATGTCCGAGGGATAGTGAGACTGTGTGCCTGCACAAGGGAAGTGCAGAACCTTCCTCGTACCTACAGGCCCTCGCTGAACCGTGTGATGTCCGAGGGATAGTGAGACCTGTGTGCCTGCACAAGGGAAGTGCAGAACCTTCCTCGTACCTACAGGCCCTCGCTGACCCGTGTTATGTGCAAGGGATAGTGAGACCTGTGTGTCTGCACAAGGGAAGGGCAGCACCTTCCTGTACCTACAGGCCCTCGCTGACCTGTGTTATGTCCGAGGGATAGTGAGACAGGTGTGTCTGCACAAGGGAAGGGCAGCACCTTCCTCGTACCTCCAGGCCCTCGCTGACTTGTGTTATGTCTGAGGGATAGTGAGACAGGTGTGTCTACACAAGGGAAGGGCAGCACCTTCCTCGTACCTCCAGGCCCTCGCTGACCTGTGTTATGTCCGAAGCATAGTGAGATAGGTGTGTCTGCACAAGGGAAGGGCAGCACCTTCCTTTACCTCCAGGCCCTCGCTGACCTGTGTTATATCTGAAGGATAGTGAGACCTGTGTGTCAGCACAATGGTAGGGCAGCACCTTCCTCGTACCTCCAGACCCTCGCTGACCTGTGTTATGTCCGAGGGATAGTGAGACAGGTGTGTCTGCACAAGGGAAGGGCAGCCCCTTCCTCGTACCTCCAGGCCCACGCTGACCTGTGTTATGTCCGAGGGATAGTGAGACAGGTGTGTCTGCACAAGGGAAGGGAAGCACCTTCCTGTATCTCCAGGCCCTCGCTGACTTGTGTTATGTCCGAGCCTCAGGCAGGGCCGGCTTTAGTGCTGGTGGCGCCCTGTGCGACAATGTCTGTTGGCGCCCCCCCAATGACCACCTCTGCCACGGATTCCCTCACCTCCGCCCTTTAACAGTGCCCCTCAAGTCTCCAGAACCACTGTCTCTCGGATTCATTTAGTTTTATAGCACCACTCATACCAGTGTAAGGTGTCAGAGCACATTACATCACACACACATTGCACAGAGACAATCGTAGGTGTGTAAATCAGTGTTTAGGAAATGTTACATCAGACAGGACTACAAGGTGTAGTGTAGGAGTAACATGTCATTGATACTGGTAGGCAATATAGCTTGAGTCCTTATTCTGAAAAAGCACAAATTCAGAATTTAAAATGTAACACCATTGCTGGGGGTTCTCTTTCATAATAAGAATTGTTTTCTACCCAAATGAACCCTTTTCACAAGATTAGGATGATGAAAGACTGGGCAAAAAAACATATAGCGCTAACATATACCTTGCAGTTTGCATGTAGCTCTTTGATGACAGTTAATAGCTCAATGTTCTATATTAGGATTTTGACTTATAAACGACAAGTAACAAAAGGAGCTCTCTTACAGAAGCAGTAACCTTCTGACCTATTTTGGTTATTGCATGGTACACGTTCTTAGCAGCAGGCATTTTAACCCTCTGCACTACCTTAGGATGAGTCAAAACTTCCACTAGACAAACCTCCGGTCTCTTTCCAGGAAGACAATTAATCACCGGAGTTATCTTGACATTTTAGTTGATGTCTAAAAATTGCTGGAGACCAGGAACGCGGGAGCATGTGCTTTTAAAATGATAATATACATTTTAAAAAATGACGCCCCCACCCCAAGTCAACGCCCGGTGAGGTCGCACCGATCGCACTGCCCTAGAGCCGGCCCTGGCCTCAGGGATAGTGAGACCTGTGTGTCTGCACAGTGGAAGTGCAGAACCTTCCTGTACCTACAGGCCCTTGCTGACCTGGGTTATGTCCAAGGGATAGTGAGACCGGTGTGTCTGCACAAGGGAAGGGTAGCACTTTCCTCGTACCTCCAGGCCCTCGCTGACCTGGGTTATGTCCGAGGGACAGTGAGACGTGTGTGTCTGCACAAGGGAAGAGTAGCACCTTCCTCGTACCTCCAGGCCCTCACTGACCTGTGTTATGTCCGAAGGATAGTGAGACAGGTGTGTCTGCACAAGGGAAGGGCAGCACCTTCCTCTTACCTCCAGGCCCTCGCTGACCTGTGTTATGTCCAAGAGATAGTGAGACGTGTGTGTCTGCACAAGGGAAGAGTAGCACCTTCCTCGTACCTCCAGGCCCTCGCTGACCTGAGTTATGTCCAAGGGATAGTGAGACAGGTGTGTCTGCACAATGGAAGGGCAGCACCTTCTTCGTACCTCCAGGCCCTCGCTGACCTGTGTTATGTCCAAGGGATAGTCAATCGAGGGGGACTCAAGGCGCTGGGGGTGGGGCGCCGGTAGTGAGACCAGTGTGTCTCCACAAAAGAAGTGCAGCGCCTTCCTCGTACCCCCAGGCGCTTGCTGACCTGGGTATGTTCAAGGGATAGTGAGACTGGTGTATCTGCACGAGGGAAGGGCAGCACCTTCCTCGTACCTCCAGGCCCACGCTGACCTGGGTTATTTCCAAGGGATAACTAAGTTGCATTGTCATTGGTGTTAGTGTCTAATGGCTGTAAACCTCCGTCTACTGTATTCCTTTTAGTACTGGCACGTCCCAGCGGTGTAGGTAGGCTCTTGCACTGTGCACACTGCAGTGGTTTCAGTAGCTTGGAGATAACAGTCAAACAACCTGATCTAGAATAGAGTCTACTCCGTCCACTGGCCCTATTAATGACACCTGAGCTCCGGGCACACCTTCCCATCATGTCTCCAGAAACCTGTTTTTAGGTCGAGCCTAGGCTGTGCATGTTCTGCGAGGCATGCTGTATTCAGGAACTGATTTGAAGCTCCGCCCACTCATAGCTCATATTTTTCATTGGCTTGTGTCATTGTCCACTGTAATCTGTGGCTTTTCATTGGTCAATACGCTTAGTAGTCCCTCCTTAGTACCGCCATGTCTTATTTTGTAACCTCCCATTAGGACACCCAGTGTTACATGTGTTGTTACTCGATAGGCTTTAATTACAGCCTCCGAGCACTATTTTCTCAAATAAATTTGTCCTGCCTGCTATTGCAGGCAAGACACGCTCTCTCCTAACGCTTTTTAAAAATCTTTAGAGCACGGGCGCCAAACGCATTTCCAATGCAATGGGTCTCGCATGTGCGAGAGTTTAAGCTATTGGCATTGTAAATGATAATGCCTTTCATTTATCTGTTTTAAAAACAACACATAAATAAAAGGCATTGTCATTTACAATGCCAATAGCTCAAACGCTCGTAAATGTGAGACCTATTGCATTGCAAATGCTTGTTTCTGTTATGGTTATGAAGCTCCTCCAATCGGTATTTGCCATCTGGTGATCTCATTCCACATGGAATTCTCTGAATGGTCAGAATGTAAAGCCATATAATCGCTTATTTTGGAATTGCAAATGTGCCCTCTTCATCTTCATTGATACTTCAGAGCAGTCTCAAGGCCTGGCCACTCCAGAGCAGTCTCAAGGCCTGGCTGCTCCAGAGCAGTCTCGAGACCTTGCTGCTTCAGAGCAGTTCGAAGCCTGGCTGCTTCAGAGCAGTTCGAAGCCTGGCTGCTTCAGAGCAGTTCGAAGCCTGGCTGCTTCAGAGCAGTTCGAAGCCTGGCTGCTTCAGAGCAGTCTCGAGGCCTGGCTGCTTCAGAGCAGTCTCGAGGCCTGGCTTCTTCAGAGCAGTCTCGAGGCCTGGCTTCTTCAGAGCAGTCTCGAGGCCTGGCTTCTTCAGAGCAGTCTCGAGGCCTGGCTGCTCCAGAGCAGTCTCGAGGCCTGGCTGCTCCAGAGCAGTCTCGAGGCCTGGCTGCTGCAGAGCAGTCTCGAGGCCTGGCTGCTCCAGAGCAGTCTCGAGGCCTGGCCGCTTCAGAGCAGTCTCGAGGCCTGGCCGCTTCAGAGCAGTCTCGAGGCCTGGCCGCTCCAGAGCAGGCTCGAGGCCTGGCTGCTCCAGAGCAGTCTCGAGGCCTGGCTGCTCCAGAGCAGTCTCGAGGCCTGGCTGCTCCAGAGCAGTCTCGAGGCCTGGCTGCTTCAGAGCAGTCTCGAGGCCTGGCTGCTTCAGAGCAGTTCGAAGCCTGGCTGCTTCAGAGCAGTTCGAAGCCTGGCTGCTTCAGAGCAGTCTCGAGGCCTGGCTGCTTCAGAGCAGTCTCGAGGCCTGGCTTCTTCAGAGCAGTCTCGAGGCCTGGCTTCTTCAGAGCAGTCTCGAGGCCTGGCTGCTCCAGAGCAGTCTCGAGGCCTGGCTGCTCCAGAGCAGTCTCGAGGCCTGGCTGCTGCAGAGCAGTCTCGAGGCCTGGCTGCTGCAGAGCAGTCTCGAGGCCTGGCTGCTGCAGAGCAGTCTCGAGGCCTGGCCGCTTCAGAGCAGTCTCGAGGCCTGGCCGCTTCAGAGCAGTCTCGAGGCCTGGCCGCTTCAGAGCAGTCTCGAGGCCTGGCCGCTCCAGAGCAGGCTCGAGGCCTGGCTGCTCCAGAGCAGTCTCGAGGCCTGGCTGCTCCAGAGCAGTCTCGAGGCCTGGCTGCTTCAGAGCAGTCTCGAGGCCTGGCCGCTCCAGAGCAGTCTCGAGGCCTGGCCGCTTCAGGGCAGTCTCGAGGCCTGGCCGCTTCAGAGCAGTCTCGAGGCCTGGCCGCTCCCGGGCAGTCTCGAGGCCTGGCCGCTCCAGGGCAGTCTCGAGGCCTGGCCGCTCCAGGGCAGTCTCGAGGCCTGGCCGCTCCAGGGCAGTCTCGAGGCCTGGCCGCTCCAGAGCAGTCTCGATGCCTGGCCGCTCCAGAGCAGTCTCGATGCCTGGCCGCTCCAGAGCAGTCTCGATGCCTGGCCGCTCCAGAGCAGTCTCGAGGCCTGGCCGCTCCAGAGCAGTCTCGATGCCTGGCCGCTCCAGAGCAGTCTCGATGCCTGGCTGCTCCAGAGCAGTCTCGAGGCCTGGCTGCTCCAGAGCAGTCTCGAGGCCTGGCTGCTCCAGAGCAGTCTCGAGGCCTGGCTGCTCCAGAGCAGTCTCGAGGCCTGGCCGCTCCAGAGGAGTCTCGAGGCCTGGCCGCTCCAGAGGAGTCTCGAGGCCTGGCCGCTCCAGAGCAGTCTCGAGGCCTGGCCGCTCCAGAGCAGTCTCGAGGCCTGGCCGCTCCAGAGCAGTCTCGAGGCCTGGCCGCTCCAGAGCAGTGGCCTGGCCGCTCCAGAGCAGTCTCGAGGCCTGGCCGCTCCAGAGCAGTCTCGAGGCCTGGCCGCTTCAGAGCAGTCTCGAGGCCTGGCTGCTCCAGGGCAGTCTCGATGCCTGGCTGCTCCAGAGCTTTCTCGAGGCCTGGCTGCTCCAGAGCAGTCTCGGGGCCTGGCCGCTCCAGAGCAGTCTCGGGGCCTGGCCGCTCCAGAGCAGTCTCGGGGCCTGGCCGCTCCAGAGCAGTCTCGGGGCCTGGCCGCTCCAGAGCAGTCTCGGGGCCTGGCCGCTCCAGAGCAGTCTCGAGGTCTGGCCGCTCCAGAGCAGTCTCGAGGCCTGGCTGCTCCAGAGCAGTCTCGAGGCCTGGCTGCTCCAGAGCAGTCTCGAGGCCTGGCTGCTCCAGAGAAGTCTCGAGGCCTGGCCGCTCCAGAGAAGTCTCGAGGCCTGGCCGCTTCAGAGCAGTCTCGAGGCCTGGCTGCTCCAGGGCAGTCTTGATGCCTGGCTGCTCCAGAGCTTTCTCGAGGCCTGGCTGCTCCAGAGTAGTCTCGAGGCCTGGCTGCTCCAGAGCAGTCTCGAGGCCTGGCTGCTCCAGAGCAGTCTCGAGGTCTGGCCGCTTCAGAGCAGTCTCGAGGTCTGGCCGCTTCAGAGCAGTCTCGATGCCTGGCTGCTCCAGAGCAGTCTCGATGCCTGGCTGCTCCAGAGCAGTCTCGAGGCCTGGCCGCTCCAGAGCAGTCTTGAGGCCTGGCCGCTTCAGAGCAGTCTCGAGGCCTGGCTGCTCCAGGGCAGTCTCGAGGCCTGGCTGCTCCAGGGCAGTCTCGAGGCCTGGCTGCTCCAGGGCAGTCTCGATGCCTGGCTGCTCCAGAGCTTTCTCGAGGCCTGGCTGCTCCAGAGCAGTCTCGAGGTCTGGCCGCTTCAGAGCAGTCTCGAGGTCTGGCCGCTTCAGAGCAGTCTCGATGCCTGGCTGCTCCAGAGCAGTCTCGAGGCCTGGCTGCTTCAGAGCAGTCTCGAGGCCTGGCTGCTTCAGAGCAGTCTCGAGGCCTGGCTGCTTCAGAGCAGTCTCGAGGCCTGGCCGCTCCAGAGCAGTCTTGAGGCCTGGCCGCTCCAGAGCAGTCTCGATGCCTGGCTGCTCCAGGGCAGTCTTGATGCCTGGCTGCTCCAGAGCTTTCTCGAGGCCTGGCTGCTCCAGAGCAGTCTCGAGGTCTGGCCGCTTCAGAGCAGTCTCGAGGTCTGGCCGCTTCAGAGCAGTCTCAAGGCCTGTCTGCTCCAGAGCAGTCTCGAGGCCTAGCCGCTCCAGAGCAGTCTCAAGGCCTGGCCGCTCCAGAGCAGTCTCGAGGCCTGGCTGCTTAACAACGAGAGAAAGACATGCTTGTCGGTCTAGCACACTTGACAGTGCGGGGACTTCTTCAGATACCTAGTACTTTACAAAAGTTCAAATTTCATTAGAGGAATATTATATTGAAATATTTTCTTTTATAGCTGACTGTCCTTGAAGTACTTGCCACATGATTGCTGTGTATCGTTTTGGTGACAAGTAAAGCCATTTGCAGTTGCTTCGACCTGTTAAAACAACATTTATTAAAATTGGAATATCAGTTAATCGTGTTCCTCAATGGAGTTTTAGCTGCCTACCAGAACAAGGCCAGTGTCTCATCTAAATGTTAAAATATTACACTCCTAGGCCTTCCACTGTCCCATAACTAAACAGCTCTTCTGTCAATATGCAGTGCTGAAACCTGTGCAAGGCAGGTACTGATGTGAATATTTTATAAAATGCTTCTCTGTTGCAGCATTGTCTGATACATGTACTGTACCAAGGTTTGAGCTATCCAGGCTAGCAGCTTATCACTCTGAAAGTATGTCAATGCCGGGATTCAGGCATAACAGAAAATAGAACAACCCACACTCCTATACATCGACAAGTCTGTAAATATCGATGTGCTTTGATGCTGAATAGGAGGTCTACATTTTTTATATGTATAAACTGGTAACTGACCATGTTCGAACATTAATTTAAACTTAAAAACAAAATGCCTGCTGGTGCATGAGGATGCACATTTATTCATTGTTGCCTCACAATGCATGGACAGGCACTTGCAGCCATCATGAAATGCTTTTTGTTTGAGAAAACCCATTCCAAGATGGCCATGACACGTCGTTGGCCATTTTGGTATGTGTTTTCTTAAACAAATAGTGTTTCAGGATGGCCTCCACTGCTTGTGTGGATTTCTTTTCTCACTTGTGGCCATTATTATTTTTTTAAAGTTTTTTTATACTGCTTTGTAAATAGCTCTGGTAAAGCAAATAGTCTTTTTGTGTTTGTCTATGCTTGTTTAGAGCTTGGCCATCAGATAGTTCATGTGTTACAGTTTCTATTTGACTCACACATATGTGAAACATATGTGTGATCAAATGCGACATTTACACATATTTTGCACCTATATAGGACATTAATAAGTAATTCCTGTGACTTCATCAAGGTAAACGGTCATGTGATATCACTTCCTGTGATGTCATCAGGGGAACCAAATGACTGGTGATGTCATTCTGGCCACAGCTCTGGAGCCATATATGCATGCTGTTTATTGGGGTTCCTTCCCTTTTGCATGGACAACATTTAAGTGTGTAGCACTGCCACATGTATTGATCACAATTCCTGTGAATAAAATCATTAATCATACATACACATACTTTTTCTGGCACTTGACCCATGTTATGTCGCAAAAGCACCACGGGCTCCTCACAAGGCATCTGGCGCACTTCACGATCCAGCGTGAACGTTGGGTTATGATTCGGTTGCCGCCTTTCCAAGAGAAAAATTCTGGCCATTTGCTGATGTTTTAAGAGTCTACAAAGGCCAGGACTTGATACTAAGAAAGACTTTAAACAAAATCCTATGTATTCATTTGCAACATGACTTTTCTGTCTTTATTTACTTTAATTATTAGTCACGGGCAGGGCCACTGGAATTGTGGGGCCGCTGCAATTTTTGCATAATTATAGATTTGCCGCATAATCCATCATCTGCCGCATAATTTGCATATTTTAACAAAAAAATTGTTTCTAGCTCAAATGGTTAAAAAGTTACTAAAAATGCAGCAACACGTGTTGTCGCATGGTGAAAGGCGCTTTGCAAAGCTGGACTGGTCATCTTTCTGTTGCTTATTACTATAAATGGGTGTTAAATTGATACTAATGAGGTGCAACCAATGCCCGGACAGTGTTATCAAGTTTAAAAATGACAAAAAAATATAGCACTACTATTACAAAATGTGCCGCAGAATGCCACATCATTTGCATTTCCTTGCCACATAATTTACTCAACCCTGCCACATAACTTTTCCTCTCCTGCTGCATAATTCTAGTGGCCCTGCTCATGGATGGTTAATGCAGCTCTAGAACACATGTTCTGTTTATATTTGCTGTGTGATGTATGTACAGATAAGGGCTAAAAATAACCGGCTTTAGGTGATTTTTGCTTATTTTTTTACCGGCCGTGACATTAAAATACCGATGATGCCGTTAGAAAACGGGCCAGGTGGCAACCCTAGTTATGACCTAAATCTGCGCATCCTTGTGTGAAATATTGACAGGCCGTCATGCACCATAATGCCTGTTTTATATGACTAACCGCGCCGCCTAATGGGACGGCCCTTGTACTAGGCTAATTTCGGCCTCCCGCAGATGAGAAGTGCGCATGCGCAGCAGCCTCTTGCTTTACTTTGAGCTTGATTGAAGCCGCTGTCACTGTGAAGGAAGAAGTGCGCATGCGCAGCTGCCTCTTGCTTTACTTTGAGTTTGATTCATAGTCAGCAGAGGGTGATTGAAGCCGCTGTGCAGGAAGGAGCAGTGCGCATGCGCAGCTGCCTTTTACTTTACTTTGAGCTTGATTCATAGTCAGCAGAGGGTGATTCAAGCCGCTCTGTGAAGGCGAGATTTGGAATAAGAGCCCCGTGATTAGTCAGTAATGATGAGTAAGCGAGGAGGAGATCAGGAGGGCTTAGAGTCCAAGGCAGACTTTTACTTCTGCCACAGTCTCCCATTGAAGTAGGGATTAATATGGCTTTGATTTACAGACGCTGTGCAGACGGTAACCGTTTTTTAAATGGAGGAGCAACGTGAAGGGCGAAGGCAGCTACACCCACCGCTAGGGATGTGTGCAGGCTGACCCCTGGCTCCACCGGGCGCCCACCCTGGCATTCCAGCCTGTGGGCCAAAATAACATGGTGCATCTGTTGGAAATACCAGTTTGAGGTTACTGGAAATACCCCACCCTCTTGTGTTTATTTTCTGCACTGGCGGTGCGAGCAGCCAAGAGCTCTGAATAGCTCCCACTGTTTCTGCCTGTCCATCCTGCCCACTGGTGTATTGATATAATATAAAAGTGATGCAGCTGCCTGTGACATAGGAGGCAGCGTAGATGCAAGGGGTGCCTTGCACATGCAGCAAGTACCTGTGGTAGTTATTCTAAGGGACCAGACTTACAGCTCTGATTTGCTCCTTGTACCCCGTGAAATGGTGCCCGGTGAAGGTTCTGCTTGGATAGGTGTTCTGCATGTGGTCTTCGGGGTGCTTGTGGTTTTTGGGGTGCACAGCCTAGATGTTCCTGCTTGTGGTCTTTGGGTGCACAGCCTGGGTGTTCCTGCTTGTGGTCTTTGGGGTGCAAAGCATGGATGTTCCTGCTTGTGGTCTTCAGGGTGCTCAGCCTGGGTGTTCTTACTTATGGTCTTCGGGGTGCACAGCCTAGATGTTCTTACTTGTGGTCTTTGGGGTGCACATCCTAGATGTTCCTGCTTATGGTCTTCGGGGTGCACAGCCTAGATGTTCCTGCTTGTGGTCTTCGGGGTGCACAGCATGGATGTTCCTACTTGTGGTCTTCGGGGTGCACAGCATGGATGTTCCTGCTTGTGGTCTTCGGGTGCACAGCCTAGATGTTCCTGCTTGTGGTCTTCGGGTTGCACAGCCTAGATGTTCCTGCTTGTGGTCTTTGAGGTGCACAGCCTAGATGTTCCTGCTTGTGGTCTTCAGGTGCACAGCCGGATGTTCTTCCTTGTGGTCTTTGAGGTGCACAACCTGGGCGTTCCTGCTTGTGGTCTTCGGGATGCACAGCCTGGATGTTCCTGCTTGTGGTCTTTGGGGTGCACAGCATGGATGTTCCTGCTTGTGGTCTTCAGGGTGCTCAGCCTGGGTGTTCTTACTTGTGGTGTTTGGGGTGCACAGCCTAGATGTTCTTACTTGTGATCTTTGGGGTGCACAGCCTAGATGTTCCTGCTTATGGTCTTCGGGGTGCACAGCCTAGATGTTCCTGCTTGTGGTCTTCGGGGTGCACAGCATGGATGTTCCTGCTTGTGGTCTTCGGGGTGCACAGCATGGATGTTCCTGCTTGTGGTCTTCGGGGTGCACAGCATGGATGTTCCTGCTGGTGGTCTTCGGGGTGCTCAGCCTAGATGGTCCTACTTGTGGTCTTCGGGGTGCACAGCATGGATGTTCCTGCTTGTGGTCTTCGGGTGCACAGCCTAGATGTTCCTGCTTGTGGTCTTCGGGTTGCACAGCCTAGATGTTCCTGCTTGTGGTCTTTGAGGTGCACAGCCTAGATGTTCCTGCTTGTGGTCTTAAGGGTGCACAGCCTAGATGTTCCTGCTTGTGGTCTTCGGGTGCACAGCCGGATGTTCTTCCTTGTGGTCTTTGGGGTGCACAACCTGGGCGTTCCTGCTTGTGGTCTTCGGGGTGCACAGCCTGGATGTTCCTGCTTGTGGTCTTTGGGGTGCACAGCATGGATGTTCCTGCTTGTGGTCTTCAGGGTGCTCAGCCTGGGTGTTCTTACTTGTGGTCTTCGGGGTGCACAGCCTAGATGGTCCTGCTTGTGGTCTTTGGGGTGCACAGCCTAGATGTTCTTACTTGTGGTCTTTGGGGTGCACAGCCTAGATGTTCCTGCTTATGGTCTTCGGGGTGCACAGCCTAGATGTTCCTGCTTGTGGTCTTCGGGGTGCACAGCATGGGTGTTCCTGCTTGTGGTCTTTGGGGTGCACAGCCTAGATGTTCCTGCTTATGGTCTTCGGGGTGCACAGCCTAGATGTTCCTGCTTGTGGTCTTCGGGGTGCACAGCATGGATGTTACTGCTTGTGGTCTTCGGGGTGCACAGCATGGATGTTCCTGCTGGTGGTCTTCGGGGTGCTCAGCCTAGATGGTCCTACTTGTGGTCTTCGGGTGCACAGCATGGATGTTCCTGCTTGTGGTCTTCGGGTGCACAGCCTAGATGTTCCTGCTTGTGGTCTTCGGGTGCACAGTCTAGTTGTTCCTGCTTGTGGTCTTTGAGGTGCACAGCCTAGATGTTCCTGCTTGTGGTCTTAAGGGTGCACAGCCTAGATGTTCCTGCTTGTGGTCTTCGGGTGCACAGCCGGATGTTCTTCCTTGTGGTCTTTGGGGTGCACAACCTGGGCGTTCCTGCTTGTGGTCTTCGGGGTGCACAGCCTGGATGTTCCTGCTTGTGGTCTTCGGGGTGCACAGCCTAGATGTTCCTGCTTTTGGTCTTTGGGGTGCACAACCTAGATGTTCCTGCTTGTGGTCTTCGGGGTGCACAGCATGGATGTTACTGCTTGTGGTCTTTGGGGTGCACAGCCTAGATGGTCCTGCTTGTGGCCTTCGGGGTGCACAGCATGGATGTTCCTGCTTGTGGTCTTCGGGGTGCACAGCATGGATGTTCCTGCTTGTGGTCTTCGGGGTGCTCAGCCTAGATGTTCCTGCTTGTGGTCTTCGGGGTGCACAGCATGGATGTTCCTGTTTGTGGTCTTCGGGGTGCACAACCTAGATGTTCTTGCTTGTGGTCTTCGGGGTGCACAGCATGGATGTTCCTGCTTGTGGTCTTCGGGTGCACAGCCTAGTAGATGTTCCTGCTTGTGGTCTTCGGGGTGCACAGCCTAGATGTTCCTGCTTGTGGTCTTCGGGGTGCACAGCCTGGATGTTCCTGCTTGTGGTCTTCAGGGTGCACAGCCTAGATGTTCCTGCTTGTGTTCTTCGGGGTGCACAGCCTGGATGTTCCTGCTTGTGGTCATCGGGGTGCACAGCCTAAATGTTCCTGCTTGTGGTCTTCGGGGTGCACAGCCTGGATGTTCCTGCTTGTGGTCTTCGGAGTGCACTGCCTGGATGTTCCTGCTTGTGGTCTTCGGGGTGCACAGCCTGGATGTTCCTGCTTGTGGTCTTCGGGGTGCACAGCCTGGATGTTCCTGCTTGTGGTCTTCAGGGTTCACAGCCTGGATGTTCCTGCTTGTGGTCTTCGGGGTGCACAGCCTGGATGTTCCTGCTTGTGGTCTTCAGGGTGCACAGCCTGGATGTTCCAGCTTGTGGTCTTCGGGGTGCACAGCCCGGATGTTCCTGCTTGTGGTCTTCGGGGTGCACAACCTGGACGTTCCTGCTTGTGGTCTTCACGGTGCACAGCCTAGATGTTCCAACTTGTGGCCTTTGGGGTGCACAGCCCGGATGTTCCTGCTTGTGGTCTTCGGGGTGCACAGCATGGATGTTCCTGCTTGTGGTCTTCGGGGTGCACAGCATGGATGTTCCTGCTTGTGGTCTTCGGGGTGCTCAGCCTAGATGTTCCTGCTTGTGGTCTTCGGGGTGCACAGCATGGATGTTCCTGTTTGTGGTCTTCGGGGTGCACAACCTAGATGTTCTTGCTTGTGGTCTTCGGGTGCACAGCATGGATGTTCCTGCTTGTGGTCTTCGGGTGCACAGCCTAGTAGATGTTCCTGCTTGTGGTCTTCGGGTGCACAGCCTAGATGTTCCTGCTTGTGGTCTTCGGGGTGCACAGCCTGGATGTTCCTGCTTGTGGTCTTCAGGGTGCACAGCCTAGATGTTCCTGCTTGTGTTCTTCGGGGTGCACAGCCTGGATGTTCCTGCTTGTGGTCATCGGGGTGCACAGCCTAAATGTTCCTGCTTGTGGTCTTCGGGTGCACAGCCTGGATGTTCCTGCTTGTGGTCTTCGGAGTGCACTGCCTGGATGTTCCTGCTTGTGGTCTTCGGGGTGCACAGCCTGGATGTTCCTGCTTGTGGTCTTCGGGTGCACAGCCTGGATGTTCCTGCTTGTGGTCTTCAGGGTTCACAGCCTGGATGTTCCTGCTTGTGGTCTTCGGGGTGCACAGCCTGGATGTTCCTGCTTGTGGTCTTCAGGGTGCACAGCCTGGATGTTCCAGCTTGTGGTCTTCGGGTGCACAGCCCGGATGTTCCTGCTTGTGGTCTTCGGGTGCACAACCTGGACGTTCCTGCTTGTGGTCTTCACGGTGCACAGCCTAGATGTTCCAACTTGTGGCCTTTGGGGTGCACAGCCCGGATGTTCCTGCTTGTGGTCTTCGGGGTGCACAGCCTGGATGTTCCTGCTTGTGGTCTTCAGGGTGCACAGCCTGGATGTTCCAGCTTGTGGTCTTCGGGTGCACAGCCTAGATGTTCCTGCTTGTGGTCTTCGGGGTGCAAAACCTGGACGTTCCTGCTTGTGGTCTTCACGGTGCACAGCCTAGATGTTCCAACTTGTGGCCTTTGGGGTGCACAGCCTAGATGTTCCTGCTTGTGGCCTTTGGGGTGCGCAGCCTAGATGTTCTTCCTTGTGGTCTTTGGGGTGCACAACCTGGACGTTCCTGATTGTGGGCTTTGGGGTGCACAACCTGGACGTTCCTGCTTGTGGTCTTTGGGGTGCACAGCCCGGATGTTCTTCCTTGTGGGCTTTGGGGTGCACAGCCTGGACGTTCCTGCTTGTGGTCTTCGGGGTGCACAGCCTGGATTGCCTCTTATTTCAGAGAGTACAGCTTGGCTCACATCTGCTAGGCAATGCAGAGTCATCCTGTGTGTTCCTCATGAGAATGGAAACATTTTATAAGAAGTCCATATAAAAGTTGGATGTTAACTTTCTTTGGGATAATATTTTGTGATAGAGAGCATAGGGATTTCCTAGCGGTTGCTACCGCATCTTGCTGCCTTCTTACTGTCCAAGTGGAAGTTTATATTGTCCTAGAGCAACTGCTTGAAGCATCCGATCACTTAAGACTCAAAATATCATAAATGTTTTTTCGATTGCTTGCATAGGAATTTCCTAGTCTTTCCGTAGAATCCCACATAAATACATAAAAAATACATAAATCTCCTAGAAGAAATAAAACCAACCTAACCGTTGAGGATATGAAATTTCATCAGGGCCAAAGACATGTAAAAAACATTTTGGGAAAGCCCATATTTAGAGCATGTATCGCATAGCAGCATCTCACTAGTGGATTGCATTAGTAAAATAAGATTTTTAAAAGTGACAAACTAAAAACAGAAGGTTAAGATCAAGGCAGAAATCTGGGAGGTCCTTAGAGCTTCCATCCAAGACCTCTATTGGCCATCTGAGTTAGACTTAGTAATTGGTTATTTCCAGAGACTCGACCCTACACTTATTGATGTGAGGCGCTCTCTTCCTAGTCCTGTCACCTTTGATGTTTCTCCCTTTTCCTGGAGAGTGCCATCTGAGTAATATTAGTGATCAGCATTTATTCTGTATTGAGGCAGGAGATTGATGTGTTTTTGGCCAGAGCAGTAGTTTTGAATTACATTTAAAAGGTGAAACCTTGGCTGGCATTACTGGTAGATGTGGATTGCAGTGTTCTCTGCTCTAATTGTTTCAGAATGTGTTTGAGGCAGTTAGTTGCTGGAATCAAATATTGTTGGTCTGTGCTTTATTGTTTAGAAGCTACAATGTGTGTTTCTAGGATGCGGGTTTGTTTAGAGGATAAAGTCTGTGTTTCCAGGATGCGGGATGAGTGCATCCACGCCTTTGGGTCTTCTATGTTATCTCTCTTCTCTCAGGCTACTTGCCTATTGGCTCCCAATGTAGGTCACATGACTGCCTTTTCATCACCCTGAGGCCTATGCAACTTAACCACTCTCACAAGTTGTCCAGGTATAGTGCTTAGATGTTAAAGTTGTCTTTCTTTCCATGGGTGTGCCTGTTAGGGCCTGGAATATAGCTTGGGCCGAACCTCTGTTATACCTCCCTCAGTCTTTCCTTCGTTGGTTTGACACCTACATGCATTCCTTCCTCTGGGTCGAAGATTAACGTCCTCAGGGCGGATTAATGTCCCCCACACCGATGGGCTCCTCTGTCACCACACCTGGGTGGCCTCTAAGTACCTGTGTGTGTGGTGCCGGTTTATTTCTTAGTTTGCTTCCCTGCTTCTCCTGGTGGGGCCTCCTGAGGTACACCTTGTGACTGGATGCAGAATGGTTCCATGCACCTCCTCCCTCGCTCCACTGTGGCTAATCACATCAGATGCTGTGGGGGCTATCCCACGGGTACCTGGGTGGGCTCCACTATATAATATGGCTTTTGTTTCATGTTTGCTCCCTGGCCTGTCTGGGTGCACTCACCACAGCAAGCACCATGGTTGATTGTATAATGCCAGCTACATTGGGTTACTGTGTCATGCCCATTGCTACACCTGGGTGGGTTCCTCATGTACACATTGTGGTAGATTGTATAATTGCTCCTCTACCGCTCCAGGATGACTCATCAGGGCACAAACTGTGGCTGGCTGTATAATGCCTAGTCCTCTGGGTGCCTTCCTGCCACACCTGGGTGGACCCCTCAGGCATGTAATGTGGCTAGTTGCATCACACTAACACACTGCCTATCCATAAACTATAATTTAATGCTTAACACAGCGTCTCTCTTTTCACTTCAAATGGATGCATGGGCACGGAAAGTAAACACGATAGGAGCACATCTCCGGTCCTCGCGAACGACATCAAACACTGCTTGTAAAGGCCACTTACTCACTCCTCCATCCTCACCTCTCCTGGCACGTGCTGTGCTAAATGCTTCCTGTCGGGGGTATGAAGCGCTCTATGAATACAACTGAAGTTCAATGCAACACACAATACTGGGGCAATATTCTAAATGCTTCCTGTCGGGGGTATGAAGCGCTACATGAATACAACTGAAGTGCAATTTAACACACAATACTGGGGCAATATTCTAAATGCTTCCTATCGGGGGTATGAAGCGCTATATAAATACAACTGAAGTTCAATTCAATACACAATACTGGGGCAATATTCTAAATGCTTCCTGTCGGGGGTATGAAGCGCTCTATGAATACAACTGAAGTGCAATTCAACACACAATACTGGGGCAATAGTCTACATGCTTCCTATCGGGGGTATGAAGCGCTTTATGAATACAACTGTAGTACAATACAATACACAATACTGGGGCAATAGTCTTAAAGCGCCAAGCATTCATACGTCACGGTGGTTATAAACAGCGAAGAGCAGGTTTTGAGGCGAAGAGATCAATTTTTCCGGATGTAGTGGGTGAAGAAGCGCCTCGTGTTCATGAATTGAGGTGGAGGGGGCAGCTGTAGGCTGCCCCCCTTGCCGGGCTCACAGGTGACGGCAGCCTTGTGTTCAGCCTCACCTCCAGCCCTCAGATCCTACCAAGCCGAGACCTCTCCAGAACCGCCCAATGCCTCTTATCGCACTGTAGATTAGGTGTGACCTCGAGATGCCTTTCACATCAGGTATGAGTGGGCGCTTCGCTCCTTTCTTCTCGGCGCTCCCCCACTCTCAGGGCTTTATAGGAATCTATGTAATACTTGCCAGAGGTGGCACAGCTGGTGCCCTTGAGAGATGCCTGCTAAAAGACCCACGGCTCGTTTTTCAAAGTTTTTATGGGGTGAAAGAGCGGCAGCGTTCTTGATGTTTACACTGATAATTAGGGGGATCGAGTGGGTGTGGGGGTGGGGAGGGAGAGTGTAGGGGGCGTACAAAGTTATGCTCGCTGGTCTGATCCAGTAATGGAAGGTGCACTGCTTTGCCATCCATCCTTCCAATGAGGCGTGGATCTAAGGTGGTCTAGGGCAAATCCCGCAGGACCGCTCCTACCTGCAGCACAGGTGACCTCTGTGCAGAGGGGGAGGAGCCCTAAGCAAGGCACAAGACCACAGAGGTCTCAAATGCAACACTTTCCTTTCCCAGACTCCAAGCGGGCCACAGATCACATGTTCATATCTGGACCTGCTGAGAAAACTCAGTGCACAAACGAGACCTTTCAATACAAACCCCAGGCTACCTATTTGACATAATCAGTTCATGCCAACGCGGTTAGAGTAGGTCAGTGGCACAAATACCAACATTGGACATCTGCAGTTTTATAGAGCGATGTAAGAGAACTTAACATGAAAAGTTGCAGTACACAAGCAGTTAAGGGTCCTTGCGTTACACTTGCTGAAGACAGATGTTAGGGTTGCAGTTAATAGTCCGCTTGCATTGACAGTTCAATATCTAATTTTTCGGCCATAATGTAGGCCCAAAAATTGTAGGCTGTGGGTTGTCTAGACATATAGGGGCCTGATTTAGATCTTGGGCGACGGGTTACTTCGTCACAACGGTGATGAATATCGCAGCCCGCTGAAATATAAATCCCATTATAGCCTATGGGAATTATATTTCGGGCGAATGGGATATCAGTCACTGTTGAGGCGGAGTAACCCGTCTCCCAAGATCTAAATCAGGGCCATAGTCTGTCTGCCCCTACCCCAGGCAGGAATGGCCCATCGCCTTGGAGCCATCAAGGGGCAGGCGGCAGGTGAGTCTTGTCACTCTCACCTCATGCCTGAGCGGTCTGTGCTTTCCAGTACTTTTTGAAGGCACCATGGTGTGTAGTTTGTTTATGCTACTGCCACTCATGTCTGTGTTAGGAGCGAGCCCACATGGAACTCACTGCTCATAACCAGCATCTGTGCCCTAGAACAGTGGTACGTAGCCATCTGACTTCTGTGAACCCCCACTAAATCATTATGGGAATCTGGGGACCCCCATTGAGTCTTTATTGGAACCCAGTGTGTGTGCCTGGGCAATTTTGATGATTTGAACCACAAAACAACACACAAAAATATGTAAACAAGCATTCATTAAACAAACACACAAATATTAATTATATTAATTCATTAACAAACAAGTATAAAAAGAAATCTAAATTTTCATTTGAGTGAGAAGGTTGGAGCTTTTCTAAATTTAATTGTGGCCACCTATAGAACATACTGTATTCTGTTTGATGCACTTGCACTGCTCCCACAAATCGGTATGAGTGTAACAACGTACTTTTTAACATCAAATATCACATTCTGGGCATTTACAGAACGTTTTTAAAATTTCCATTTTACATTTTGCTTCTTTACTTATATACACATTTTTGGGGGTTTTATATAGCACGAACTCGACCCGAAGGTATCAGAGCGCGTTATATGAGCACCCGTTGCGTTACAGACGGATGCACTCTTTTTGTTAGGCACAGGGAGATTAAGTGATTTGCCCAGAATCACAGGATGTTGAGTCCTTGCCGAAATTCGAACCCGGTTCCCCAGTTTCGAGGTTGACCGCTCTAGCAGTTAGGCCACATCCTCTCCACATTATTAATCTGCTCATATTATTTAATTTCCTAAGCAGTCGTGGGACCCCTGAGTAGCAGTTGCGGACCCCCCAGTAAGAACACTGCCCTAGAAGGCTTTGTGAAAGGCAGCGAGTCTTCTAAGACCCTCAATGCTGCCCGGTGCAGGGTTCCACCTCTAATTCACTTTGGGTTCGCTATCAAAATAATGAGGCAAGCGCTGGAAACTGGAAGACAAGAAAAAGGTTTATTTCTCATGAGGAGATCACGTCAACTGCAGACACCGGGATGTCTGAGGGAGGTGTTCTGCTGATAACTCCTTTGGCTCTTCCTTTTATACAGGTTTGGCACAATGCATTGGTTTCATCAACATGGTTACACAAGCTTGGGTCCCCGCCCCGGGCAGGTTGTCACACAAGCCCAACAGTAATTCTCTTCCCACCCAGGTCAAACAGACAATCTTATCTTGCAGCTGGACCTTGCTTCAGGGTCTAAAACATGTGAGACCGGCCGGATCTAAGAGTCCGTTCTGTTGATAAAAACAGGTCCCATTGTTGGTAACAACAAGTCTTGCTGTTTGCAGTGCAATAAATCATGTTGCAAGAGTCTTTTTGGTGTTTGGAACCGGTTTGTGTAACCAGGTGCAGTGAGGGGTAGAGTGTCCAAAGGTTTGCCTGAAAACAGAGATGAGAGGAAAAACGAGTTTGTGGCAGCAAGTGGCGCTGAGGTTTGTTGCGGCAAATAGAGTTTATAGCCCCCAGCACACGTACCAGGTCGGTCAGAGGGTCAGAGGGATGCTAGTAAGGTCAGGGTGAAACAAAGGTGACCAACAGAGTACAAAATGGCTGTGATAGATTAAAATGACTGCAACTTATGTGCACATAGAATTCCACCAGATAAGATGGCGCAGGTAATGTTCACGATTGTCGTTTTGCTTTTAACAGTGGCCCCTTTGAACATAACTAGCCAGCTTGTCAGTCTATTTCGATCTCCATAATGTCCTGTATCTCTTGATCATACATTACTCTCGTTTTTGTTAGCTGAGTGTCCATAGTCTTAGGGTGCAAGGTAGTTATGCAAAGAGAACACAAAGGTGGTATACAGTGTATACCCAAACAACAACCACATATTGTCAATACTGGGACCAAGAGAATCATTGATATTTTCCAACCCCACTCCTTCAAGATGCCCCAAAGCCAACTTCCAATTGTTCAAGTCTCTGATCTTTGATGAATTTCTGAAGATAGTCTATGGAGATGTTCGATTGCTTCATAGACAGAAGGTGAATTATCAGGAATGTATACACAGCAGCTGGCACCGATGATGCGGCATGCTCCTCCACGGTCCAGGACCATGCGATTTTGCAGGGTAACCAGACGGATCGCTTGGAGCTCAGCAGTGTTGTTGGTGAGGATGCCAGCAGTGACGTTCAGGGCAGTCTCTACCGCTTGGGACAGATGTCTGATGGCTCGGCTGTTTGCCATCGGACCCCATAGCGGGACGAGCCCTTTTGCTGCGTCGAGGAACTGTGATGAGGCAGAGTCTGCTTGATCAATGTCTTTAGAACGCTTTTCTCGATGATGCTCTGCAGGGGCTGTGCAAGTTGGTGGCAAAACAAAGGCGATGTAGCACGTGCCCCCCCAGTTTCTTGGGAGCCAGGTGTAGGCTTTGGTTCCACAAACAAAGTACATATTGGGTGATGCAACAAGCGCTGGGGGGTTGGCAGTGTTCAAAGTCCTTACAATGCTACAGGTGCTGTGACCCACATTCTTAGTCCCACGGCCTTCAATGCATACAAGGCCAGAGACGTTCACCACAGATAGGGCCACAGTCAGTGTTGCAGCAGTTCTTTTCTTCAGGTAGGAAAATGTGGCTCTGTTAGGATTATTGAACACTTGCATTTCCACTCGTTCTTTGGAGGGGACATTAATCTGGAATGTCGCATTGAAGGTGTGAGGGCAGAAGGGGGCGGCTGTCCTTCCTGTTTTGTTTCACCAGAACTCGTTGTAGAACTGGGCGATTGTTCCGTCGGAAGTGGCATTGTCTTTGTAACTTTCTTGTAGGAGCATCATCCAGGCAAGGCAAGATCCGTGAATAGAAAAGGGCGAAGGGATGAACGGTATGGAATGTTCAGTGGCATGTGGTAACAGCCCACAGACCCAACAGTTGGTAGCATGGGTGGCAAGATTGTGCTGGTGCAACATCTGCACGAAATAATTATTCCAGAATTCTTTGCGTCGTTCTCGGAGATGTGGCGGTAGTGATACCAGGTAGTGTTCTTTCTTGGTGGTTGGTTGCATGGTGGGTGACAATGTTCTGTATGCAGGTGCATTCTCTTCAATGATCCAGAGTGCGACCATTAGCAGGAGACAGGTGAGAAATGCGGCTACAAGTGCAATTGTCTTTGTGCTGTGCAGGTTAGCAGTCTTGGTGTCTTTGCGGTGGTTTTGCAGGTGTTCAGTTTCTTCCATCATCTTCGAGGAGCTCAACAACTGTTAGGACCAAAGACTTTTGTCTGGCGCTTTCCTGGTAGCGTTGTTTGACTGTGCTACTGATCTGAGACCTTGACTTAGTTAGTGGCCTGGTCGTTGGAGCTCCCTCCTTTCGTCGATCTTAGGTTGTACCCTTTCCTGGATGGCACCGTGTGGTCGGGAAATTCTGATAGTTCGAGGGTGCCTTCTTGTGGGTAGCAACTCAGAGCTGGTCGGTCTCTCGCGAGTACTTCCTCTTGCACCTCCACCCCTTCACAGGTTGCCAGGGTTGGAGGGACTCGTTTTCAATGATGAGCGTGCAGCCAGTTTCGTTTTCCTTCCACTCGGAGGGCAGTTTGGGTGGTGATCAGGACTTGCCAGGGGCCCGTCCACCTAGGCTCCAGATTCTTCGTTCTTTGGAAGTTGCGAATCAATACATGGTCGCCTGGCTTTATTTCATGTCCCGGGCCCCTGGATACGTCAGGCAAGGCTTGCTGCACCTGTTTGTGGATAATTGTTAGCTCGTTTGTCAATTTATGCAAGTAATCCGACATTAATATGTTCGGGACATCGTTAATGGAGGTGGGTCTTGGTGCCGCCCAAATGCTCATAGGCCTGCCGAAGACCACCTCATACGGGGTCAGTCGGTGTTTTGTTGGGGTGGAGCGCATCGATAACAATGCCAATGGGAGGGCGTCGGGCCATTTCAACCCGGTCGTGGCAACTATTTTGGCTAGTTTTAGTTTCAACGTTGCATTGTGTCTCTCTACCAGGCCCGCTGATTGGGGGTGGAAGACGGCATGGAACTTTTGTTTTACCCCCAACCCTCTCAGTATGTTCTGTATCACCTCGGCTACGAAGTGGGGGCCGTTGTTGCTCCATAAAATTCTGCAAAGGCCGTATCGGGGAAGAATTCTTTCAGCAATACTTTTGCAGTGGCTAAGGCGGTATTGTCGCGGGTGGGATATGCCTCCACCCATTTGCTACAAGCGCACACAACCACCAGGACATATTTTAGACCAAGGCATCTCTCTAGTTGAATGTAATCCATTTGAAGGATTTCAAAGGGGTGGTCAGGGACTCCAAACCCTCCCCGTGGTACTACTGTCCCCTTACCTGGGTTGTGTTGTAGGCAGACTATACATTGTTGTACTAGGCGTTTTGCAGATTCTGCTATCTTGACGTTATGCCAGACTCTGGTGATTAGTTCAATCATGGGGGTGGAGCCTATGTGTGCTGGTAAATGTGCCATGGTCAATATGGGGATGAGGTAGGCATTGGGTAACAGCCATTTATTTCCGTCTTTTAGTTCTCCAGCAATCTTCCTCGTCTTTTAGTCCCACCTTTTCCCACTCGGTCAATTCGTCTTGTGTGCCTGTAGTCTGTATGTCCCTTACAGTGGTCCTAGCGTCAGTCCATCGTTCAGCTTGTGACCTGGTCACATACATTCGTGTCGTAGTTCTGTCTCCTGCCGTGGCTCGGGCAGTAACGTCTGCTAGTGCATTTCCCTGTCCAATGAGATCAGTCACTTTCCTATGTGCTTGGCATTTTATCACTGCTAACTTCTTGGGGAGGAGGACTGCTTGCGTCAAGGCGGAGACTAAATCTCCATGCAGGATGGGTGTACCGTGTGAAGTCAGGAACCCTCTTTCTTTCCATAAGATCCCAAAATGGTGAACCACCCCGAAGGCATATTGGCTGTCGGTGTATATGTTAACTGTCGTGTCAGTCGCTAAGATACATGCTCGTGTGAGGGCAATGAGTTCTGCAGCCTGGGCTGAACGTTGGGGAATACGGGCTGTTTCCAGAACGGTTCGGGCTGTGGTGACAGCGTATGCAGCTGAGGGTGGTGCCGTCGGGGAGTTTGATGCACCGAACCATCCACCCATAGTTCTCCATCTGGTTCTAGAAAGGCGGTGTCTCTGAGATCTATTCTACTCTTTGTTTGTTCATCGGTTAGTGTCACACAGTCGTGTAGTGGAGTCACGCTAGGATCATTTTCGGGTAGGGGTAACAGTGTGGCTGGATTGAGGGTGGTGCATCGCTTTAGGGTAATGTGCGGTGCTAGCAGGGTCAACTCATATCCTGTCAGTCGGGCGCTAGTCAAGTGTTGGGTTTTGGTCTGGTTTAGTAGTGTGTCGACTGCATGGGGTACTAAAACAGTGACTGGATTGGAGAGTACTATTCCTTCGCTCTGGCGTATCAATACTGCTGCAGCTGCCACAGCGCGCAGGCACGCTGGCAGCGCTCTGGCTTCTGGATCGAGGGTGGCAGAGAAATATGCACAAGGGCGTTGTTTGTGACCAATTGATTGTGTTAGGACAGACAATGCACATCCTTCCCTCTCGTGCGTGTAGAGGAAGAATGGTTTGGAGTAATCCGGGGTTCCTAGGACAGGCGCTGAACAAAGGGCATTGCGTAGTTCTTTAAAGGCTGACTGGCATTCGGGGGTCCAGGGAGAGGTGAGGGGATGTCTTTAGCTAGGAGGGAGAGAAGGGGTTTGACAATGAGGCTAAAGTTCGGTAACCACTGTCGGCAAAATGAGGTGAGACCTATCAAAGAGCGGACTTGTTTCTGATGTTTGGGGACAGGGGTGTCTAGAATTGTCTGGATCCTGTCAGGCGTGAGTTTCCTCCCTTCTTTGGATAAAAGGTGACCCAAATAGGTCACTTGTGATTTACAGAACTGCAATTTCTTTCGGGAGACCTTGTGACCATTCTCAGCAAGAAAATGGAGTAGTTTGATGGTGGCTGTGACGGCTATTGGTATGGTGTCCGCTGCTAGAAGGATGTCGTCTACATATTGTATTAGTGCCACTCCATCTGGCAATTGTATGGCGTCCAACTGTCTTTTAAGCGCCTGGCTATAGATGCTTGGGCTCTCAGTGTACCCCTGAGGTGCTCTGCAAAATCTGTACGAACGGGAGTTTAGGGTGAATCCAAATAGATAGCGGCTGTCCTTGTGTATAGGTATGGAAAAGAATGCGTTTTTGAGGTCAATTACAGTGAAGGTGGTGGCAGTGGAGGGGATTAAAGTCAAAATTGTCGTGATGTCAGAAACTACTGGGTATTGTGGCACTACGATTTTGTTTATCTCCCGCAGGTCAATGATGAAGCGGTAGGCTTTTCCGTCTCCCTCTCCCTGTCTCTTTACAATCGGTAGTATGGGAC
This sequence comes from Calotriton arnoldi, assembly GCA_963921515.1. Classification (NCBI taxonomy): domain Eukaryota; kingdom Metazoa; phylum Chordata; class Amphibia; order Caudata; family Salamandridae; genus Calotriton; species Calotriton arnoldi. The sequence continues at coordinate 699,266 of CAWUFW010000441.1, forward strand.
TGTTACAAACGTTGCTCACTACTTCCTCTACCACCCCTGCCTCTACCAAAGAGTGTATGATCTCTGTCAGTGCCTTCTCACCCTCTGGCGATATTTTGTACTGCGGTACTTTCGGTAGGGTTGCGTCCTGTCGTATTGTTACGTGTACTGGGTCAATCATCATTCGTCCTACGTCTGAATCAGCCCTAGCCCATAAGTGTGATGGCAAAGTGTCCAGTAGGGATGCGTCAGTCTCGGAGATTGGAAACATGTGCTGAGAAGGGTTCTCTCTATGGCGCTGGGGGTTGTCATACAGGACGACACGCACTCCGTCTGGTGAGCATCTGATAGTCGCATGGAAGTGTTTCAAAAGGTCGAGACCCATAATGGCGTCTGGGGTGTTGGAAGAGAGGAGGAATGTCGTTTCGACGCTATTGTTGTCAAGGTTAAAAGGGATCGGTCGGGACAAAGGGTTGGTGGAGGGCGTACCGTCAAATCCTATTGAGGTCACATGTGAGCCTGACAAGGGTGCCCTTGGAATCAGTCGTTTGGATAGTGCACTACGTGTTGCTCCCGTGTCTACCAGAAATGGCGACTTTGTGCCCAGGACCTCAGCGGTAACATAAGGGCCTTGCTGATCAACATAGAGCTCGACTGGATCCCTCCCTTGCCCCTGGCTGTCCTATGCAAAGTCGTACGTATTGTCATAATCTGTCTGTTGGTACTGATTCTGTTTGGGATGGTCGAATGTGTTCACTCTTCCTGGCCTTTCCTCGCTTGCTTCACTCGCGTACCCTCTCCCACGTCCTCTTCCTCTCTGTCCACTTGCTATTTCCCTCGCCCCTCTGCCCCTACCAGCTCCTAACAAAGCCGGGCATTGGGTTTTCCAGTGTCCATATTCTTTGCAAAATGCACATTGATCCTGTCCTAGGTCTTGGCGTCCTACATATGATGTCGATGAATTGTTTCTAGATGGCTGTACTCTAGGGGTATTCTGCTGGTATCCTCCCCTATATTGCTCCCTTCCTGTATTCGCCCCCTGGAGTTGTGCTACCATTACCCTTTCCTTCAAGTCCTTCTTTTTCCTTTCTGTAGCCCTGTCATTTTCGTTTCTCTGATGCTCATAGTACTGGGCCATTTGGAGAATGGCCGCCAGTTTAGATGCTGCCCAACTACTTTCGCTGGCTTGTAATTTCTGGGATACATCTGGCAGTAGTCCTTTGACATAGTTCTGCACAAATAAGTGGTGTCCGGTTGCGGTGGACATGTCTTGTCCACTGTAATCGGAGAACACCGTTTCAAATCTGGAGAAATACTCTGAGACATCCTCTTGTGGTTTCTGGCGGCACACGGTTACTATGGACCAGTCTATCTTTTTCTCTGGGATCAGCGTTTTCACTTTCTGCACTATTTTGTCAGGGAGGTCCAATATTGCTTTAACCGGTTTTTGACCAGGGTTCCGCTGTTTATCTAGTGTGTTGAGTTGTTCCAGGTATGACCAAGCAGTTCGGTATGGTCTATTTTCCTAATCTGTTTCCACACATCTGCTGGCAAACATAACCCGAAGAACAAGTCTATGTCGGCAAGTGTCATTATTGTTGATCCCAGAGCGGTACCTAGCTCGGTGTAAAGGCGGTGGGGTTCTTTCGTAAATCCGGTAAAGATTTACAGAACGTCAAAATGTCCTGTCTGTCCCATGGTTGATACACCCAATTGTAGACCACCCTTCTTCTAGCGTCTTGATGGTTCATATCGTCATGAGTCCCTTGTCCTCTAAGAGGTACCCAATAAGGGGCAGCTTCTTTTATCGGCATCATGCTATCTTGTTTTTCCACCGGGGGTCCTGCTATCTTAGATGTCCTGTCCTTATCTATCCGTCCTTGTTCCACGAGGTGACGGAATACCTCCAGTGTGGATGAAAAGAGTTCTGTAACATCATTGTCGCCTTCATCTCCGGTGTCTACCTTCCTATAGAGAGCCACTAGCCGCTCGGGCCCTACATCTTGGTACTTCTCTTCATATGCAGTAAGAGTGTGGTAACAGAGACGTACAATAAAGTATCGTTTGCGGTTTTCAATATAGGAGTTGCATATGTCAGTTACATACTCTTCTGTCTCCTTCCTATCTATGAGGAATTTAACTATTTTATCAATGCCTGCTCGCTCATTTTTACTTAATCGCGGGACCCTGGGCGCTCCTTTTTCTTTTGATCCTACCTCTACTACTGTATCCTTTGATGAGGCATTTGGTGTGGGTGACTCGGTGGGAGCAGAGGCGGTGGAGACTGAGGCGATCGTGCCATCTCCGGCTATACTTTGGTGGTCCTGGCGTTGTACTATGGGATGAGTAGGGGCGTAAGGGGGTGGCATGTATATGATTGGGGACCTAACAATAAATCATCATCTACCCTTTGTTTTGCTGGTAACTTGGGGTAAAGAGTCGAGGGCGTTCTAACAGGGCATTGACCTGATATTTTTGATTCCTGTTCCTTTTTATCGATTTCCTTTTCTTTTAGTTTTTCTTCTAATCTTTTACAGGCTTGGTAAGCTGATTTTCGCGTTTCTTTATCTTGTCTAGCTTCGTCCCTTTTCTTTCTTTGAGCTGCCTCTTTTCGCCATAAACCAAAACTGTCAAACATGGCTGGTCTAGTTTTCTTTTTGTGGAGAGCTAATTCTAACGTTTCTATTTTAGCGGGATCGAAAGATCCCGTCAGTGGCCACTGATTTACCCGGTCCTTCCTAGTGTATTTATGCCATAGTTTGCTATAAGCTACGGTGGCTAATCCATACTTTACGTACATGTCCTTGTTAGGGGTGCCTTCCGGCGGTGCCGGCTGACTGACCTCTAACGAACGGTCTGGTCCAAAACAATTACAATCAAATAATCTAGAGAAAACAGGCATGACGTATTTATCAGTCAAAAATGAATATCTCAATCAATCAATTTAGACAAAAAGTCTGCACTACCTGTCCTTTGCTGCCTGCAAAGAGAGAGAATATTCCTATTCTTCGTTGTTTGCAAGCAGGGAAATGTCGCAAATAACTCAATATCAAAAAAGGAATACTAGTATTTCAATCAAACTATTCAATCAATCAATCAATTTAAGTCGTTTTTTCACGACCTTACCCGGACCGTATGGACGGTTCTTCATCTTCCCCTTCCAGCGCCTGGTTGTCCTCTCACTCCAACAATCAATGCGGCGTTCCTCTAAGGTCCCAGTCAGGACCGCAGGACACTCGAGAGAGGTCTGTTCGGAACCGGTGAAGTTCAGTCGATCGGCAGCCAGACAAGGGTCTTCTCAGGCAGGTATACCCCAATCGTTTAGTCGTTCACTCCGTCGTTAGGACCTCTCTACCGGACCCACGCGTCGCTGATGGGCCCCCACGTTTGGGCGCCAATTTGTGAAAGGCAGCGAGTCTTCTAAGACCCTCAATGCTGCCCGGTGCAGGGTTCCACCTCTAATTCACTTTGGGTTCACTATCAAAATAATGAGGCTAGCGCTGGAAACTGGAAGACAAGAAAAAGGTTTATTTCTCATGAGGAGATCACGTCAACTGCAGACACCGGGATGTCTGAGGGAGGTGTTCTGCTGATAACTCCTTTGGCTCTTCCTTTTATACAGGTTTGGCACAATGCATTGGTTTCATCAACATGGTTACACAAGCTTGGGGTCCCCGCCCGGGCAGGTTGTCACACAAGCCCAGCAGTAATTCTCTTCCCACCCAGGTCAAACAGACAATCTTATCTTGCAGCTGGACCTTGCTTCAGGGTCTAAAACATGTGAGACCGGCCAGATCTAAGAGTCCGTTCTGTTGATAAAAACAGGTCCCATTGTTGGTAACAACAAGTCTTGCTGTTTGCAGTGCAATAAATCATGTTGCAAGAGTCTTTTTGGTGTTTGGAATCTGTTTGTGTAACTAGGTGCAGTGAGGGGTAGAGTGTCCAAAGGTTTGCCTGAAAACAGAGATGAGAGGAAAAACGAGTTTGTGGCAGCAAGTGGCGCTGAGGTTTGTTGCGGCAAATAGAGTTTATAGCCCCCAGCACACGTACCAGGTCGGTCAGAGGGTCAGAGGGATGCTAGTAAGGGCAGGGTGAAACAAAGGTGACCAACAGAGTACAAAATGGCTGTGATAGATTAAAATGACTGCAACTTATGTGCACATAGAATTCCACCAGACAAGATGGCGCAGGTAATGTTCACGATTGTCGTTTTGCTTTTAACAGTTTAGGTTAGGAAAAGGTGGGGAGGGAAGGGGGCTGGGCTAGATGGAGTAAAGGGGGAGACAAGGAACACTATACCATGCAAATTCTCTAGCCCCCACACTGTTTTGTCTTCCTCTAGACAACCCATTGCTACTGCGCCTACTACAATGGCACTACTACTTGGTGCAAGGTCTCATCAGAGGCAAGCTCATATTGAGTGCCTGGAGGATAGGATAATGGTATATGAATCAATATTTGGTGAGTGGAGTAAGCTGGAAACAATAGTTATGTTATTACCATTTTATAGCGTGTTTCGACCGTCTGTGTTTCGAAGTTTAGGCGTCTCCTTTTTCTTACACCTACAAGATGTTCTTCACCAGAGTCGAGATAGTGTCGCGTCTGGTTAGAGAAAATGTTTAATTTAAATCTTCCTCTCTGAACAGTTGTATGCTACATGTCCATACTGGTTTATGTGTAGAATGAGTTGTGTCTTTCTAGAATTTTGTGCATGGCTCTTTCCACCCAGGTGCACAGTAGTCCGTAAACCATTTGCAGAGATTGTTATATTAAGTTGCATTTTTAGCAATCAAATGTTCTATGTTTAATCTAACTTCTTTTGAGTGATCCTAAAGTTTACATGGGTTTGAGGGCAGGGATTTGCCGTTGAGTTGGCAACAGTGTGTATCTGTGAGTATGTTCCTCTAGAGGTATACAGTAGGTGGACATATGTGAGTATGCTTCTCTAATGGTAGTGTACCGTATGTGCATATCACTACATTCTGCTGTTGGCATTGTCCTGGATGAGAGCATCTGTGCGTATTCTCCTCGCAAGTATTTTACAGCATGTGCACATCTGCATGTTCCTCTGGTGGTATTGTACATCTCTGTATTCCTCTGGTGGCATTGTACAGCATGTGTACATCTGTATGTTCCTCTGGTGGTATTGTACAGCATGTGCACATCTGTATGTTCCTCTGGTGGGATTGTACAGCATGTGTACATCTGTATGTTCCTCTGGTGGTATTGTACAGCATGTGCACATCCGCATGTTCCTCTGGTAGTATTGTACAGCATCTGTAGGTTCCTCTGGTGGTATTGTACAGCATGTGCACATCTGCAAGTTCCTCTGGTAGTTTTGTACAGCATGTGCACATCTGCATGTTCCTCTGGTGGTATTGTGCAGCATGTGCACATCCGCATGTTCCTCTGGTAGTATTGTACAGCATGTGCACATCTGCATGTTCCTCTGGTAGTTTTGTACAGCATGTGCACATCTGCATGTTCCTCTGCTGGTATTGTACAGCATGTGTATATCTGTATGTTCCTCTTGTGGTATTGAACAGCATGTGCACATCCGCATGTTACTCTGGTAGTATTGTACAGCATCTGTAGGTTCCTCTGGTAGTTTTGTACAGCATATGTACATCTCTGTGTTCCCCTGGTGGCATTGCACAGTATGTGCACATCCGCATGTTCCTCTGGTAGTATTGTACAGCATCTGTAGGTTCCTCTGGAAAGTTTGTACAGCATATGTACATCTGTGTTCCCCTGGTGACATTGCACAGTATGGTAGTATTGTACAGTATGTGTACATCTGTAGGTTCCTCTGGTAGTATTGTACAGCATGTGTACATCTGTATTTTCCTCTGGTGGTATTGTACAGCATGTGTACATCTGTATGTTCCTCTGGTGGCATTGTACAGCATGTGCACATCTGTACGTTCCTCTGGTGGTATTGTACAGCATGTGCTCATCTGTATGTTCCTCTGGTGGTATTGTACAGCATGTGTACATCTGTATGTTCCTCTGGTAGTATTGTACAGCATGTGCACATCTGCATGTTCCTCTGGTAGTTTTGTACAGCATGTGCTCATCTGCATGTTCCTCTGGTAGTTTTGTACAGCATGTGCTCATCGGCATGTTCCTCTGGTTGTATTGTACATCTCTGTATTCCTCTGGTGGCATTGTACAGCATGTGTACATCTGTATGTTTCTCTGGTGGTATTGTACAGCATGTGCACATCTGTATGTTCCTCTGGTGGAATTGTACAGCATGTGTACCTTTGTATGTTCCTCTGGTGGCATTGTACAGCATGTGTACATCTGCATATTCCTCTGGTGGTATTGTACAGCATGTGCTCATCTGCAAGTTCCTCTGGTAGTTTTGTACAGCATGTGCACATCTGCATGACACTCTGATGGTATTGTACAGCAGGTGTTCATCTGTATGTCCCCCTGTTGGTATTTTATATCATGTGTACATCTGTATGTCCCTCTGGTGATACTTTACAGCAGGGGTACATCTGTATGTCCCTCTGGTGAGATTTTACAGCAGGTGTACATCTCTTATGTTCCTCTGATGGTAATGTACAGCAGGTCTAAATCTGTATGTCCCTATGGTGGTATTTTACAGCATGTGTACATCTGTATGTCCCTCTGGTGGTATTTTACAGCAGGTGTACATCTGTATGTCCCCCTGGTGGTATTTTATAGCATGTGTACATCTGTATGTCCCTCTGGTGGTATTTTACAGCAGGTGTACATCTGTATGTCCCCCTGGTGGTATTTTATAGCATGTGTACATCTGTATGTCCCTCTGGTGGTATTTTACAGCAGGTGTACATCTGTATGTCCCCCTGGTGGTATTTTATAGCATGTGTACATCTGTATATCCCTCTGGTGGTATTTTACAGCAGGTCTACATCTGAATGTTCCTCTGATTTTATTTTTTACAACAGGTGTACATCTGTATGTTACTCTGGCGGTATTGTACAACATATGTACATTTGTATGTTCCTTTTCTTTTATTGTCCACCAGGTGTACATCTGTGAGATTGCTCATCTGGTGGTATTGTACAACAGTTGTACTCATATTTATAGAAGGGGGTCGTCCTAACTCACATAATAATATAGAGTAATTTCCCGAAATTACTGCAGAATCACGTGTAATTATGAGAAAAGCGTCTCTCACTTAAAAAAAGAACCAGCGGTCCATTCAAATAAAAACTGAACTTGAAAATGTATTTTTGAGTTGATTTTCAATTACTCAGGTTCAAAACACTGACACAATGGTCCGCTGGGGTTTGTTTGTAGACTGCCCATGTTAAAGGAACTGACACTCTCGTTCAAAACAATGCTGGTTGCGTTCAGATTTGTAGTTTTGTGCACAAATATTACCCGAACGGTCCGCTCTGGTAAAAAATCTACCTGAAATTACCCGAACGGTACATCTCGCATGACAATTTTCCCGAAAATACGCGATGTGGCATAATGGCATAATCTCTGTAATTTTGTTTATATTTATTTGCATTTAATTTCCAAAATGATGCCAGTGGAAATCAGCGGTACTAATACTGTTAGACCTAGCAGCAGCCTTGGATACTGTGTCTCACCATCATTTACTTCGAAGACTGCATGACATTGGCCTACATTCAGCGATCTTGCATTGGTTCTATTCTTTCCTAATTAATAGGTCGCAATCGGTACAGCTTCCGCCTTTTAGATCTAGTCCCAAAGATTTGCACTGTGGAGTTCCTCAGGGCTCCTCTCTGAGCCCCACTCTATTTAATGTTTATCTAGTACCATTGGCTAACATTGTAAAAAAAGAGGATTTGGGATAATCATGTATGCTGATGATACTCCACTGATTATCTCTAGTGACGATAAGTGTGATTAAATAAAGAATAATCTAGTTGAGTGACTTTCTGAGGTAGCAGAGTGGCTGCACACTCATTGTCTCAAACTAAATGCAGATAAATCAGAACTGTTGTTGTTTGGAGGTGCTGAAAAATTCTGGAATGATTTATGGTGGTCAAAAATGTTACGCCCCCACACCCAAACCCAAGAAAGTGGTTACAAATCTGGGCGTTCTTATTGACAATGCCCTGACCCTACAAGTGCCAGTAACGAGGGTTCGAGTAGTTTGTTTCGGACTGCCACACACCCTTCAGAAACTATTCCGATGGATTCCAGTAGCTTGGAGAAGGAACATAATCCAAGCTATAATCCTGAGTAGGACTGATTTATGGTAAAGCATTATATGTAGGCATGGCGTAGTACCTGTTCACACGGCTCCAGACTTTTCAAAACATAGCAGCTAAACTTATTAGTAATAAAAGCAAAAGGAGCTCAGCATCGGCCTGCCTTGACCAGCTCCATTGGCTTCCAGTCCGTAAACGGGCCACCTTTAAGTTAATGCGCTGTACGCATAGAGCACTCCATGGAAATGACCCTACACTATTGTCGAACAAAGTCAGTTTCCACAAACCTATACGGAACTTTAGATTAGCTAACAAGGTTTTGATCTTGTAAAAGAATCAAAAAAATTTGGATGGGTGGGCGTTCTTTTAACTTTTTAGCCTCCAGTCACTGGGATAAGCTCCCTCAGGATTCACCCACTGCGCCAAATTTGCTGCTATTTCGAAATAAATTGCAGACATGGTTATGCTCACTTTAGGCCCATGGTCGGAACCAGTATTGATAATAGTTTAGCGCTGGGGTATCCTTCTGGGGATGAGTTGTGCACTTTATAAATATTCAATACAAATATGGCTTATGTATTTGCCGAATAAAGTTATGAATGAATGAATGAATATCCAATACATATACAGTTACTCTGGCATAATTCAGATTTCATCCGCGCCTAGTTCATAGATGTATGGCACGTCCATGAATATGTTCCTCTTTGGGTGTTGCACGGCATGGCACATTCAGTCCGCATGGACTTCCCTTGTTTGTTTATATGTCTGTGGAGAGCTGCAGGAGTTAATGTTGGGCTCCGCGTTGTGTTTTCCTTTCATTACACACTGCTAAGCCCCTGCTTACATAATCCAAAGGGTCTGATTCCTTCCTTCAGAAACTAAACAAACATGTTTAGCTGTTTTCTATCCGCCACAGATGTTAGCCATTTTTCGTGTTGGCCACTTCCTTGTGTAGTTCTAAGGACACCACATCAAATCTGACGCGCCAATGTGGTAGACTTAAAGGAGACGTACACAATAAAATATGCTAATATGAATGTTTTAACTCCTGCCAGCCTTCCCAATCAAAAAGCCTTCATCTATTTTACTTTATTAATTTATGTACGACTTTCTACCATCCCGACAACCCGAAACTGAGTGACCTCAAAAGAGATCAATATGTGCAGTGTAGATTCACTGCTGCCTCAAAGGTGTCAACTGAAAGGTGCGTGTTATTGTAGGGGAAAAGAAACAGGAAACAAAGCCATAGTCTTTACACCTTTTTGCAGTAAGAGATGTTCAAGGTGCACTTCCTTTGCCGAGCAGACAACACCTCTTGTTTCAAGTGTCCAAGCCGCTCACCAAACGGGGAGAGCCTCAAGTTACAAAATATATATATATATTCTAAAAATACCGTCAGTAATTGGAATATTTCATTGCAAAATCCTGCAGGTCTAACTGTGATAGTAACTTAAAGTGCTTATCTTTTTTGACACGTTTGCACCTTTGTCCGCACTCGGTTGCACTCTCCTCCGCCCTCTTAGTGCCAGTATCCAAGACACTTTCACTGTCCATGGAGTCTGGTGTTGTTCGTTACCTGGCGGAACTGTGGCATCTCAGATAAATAGGCTAAAAGTAATTGAAGGCACGCGTTGTGGGGTGGGTCCTCATGTCAGGATGATTCCTAAGATGAGGGTGAGATGTACCACTGCCCAGAGTCTTGGCAGTGTCATTTAAGAGGGAGAAAGTGATGCTGAGTGAGTGCCAGTGACTGATCGGGAAGAGTGGATGAATGGATGAATGGACGGATGGACGGATGGATGGACGGATGGATGGGTGGGTGGGTGGATGGATGGATGGACAGATGGGTGGGTGGATGGATGGATCCTACTCTGGTTTCCGCAAAGCCGGTGCACCATTCTGCACAGTCTGTGCAATAGACTTGCCACCCAAATGGTAAACTGAGTGAGGATCTGGGAGGCTTACAGGCCACCGAGAGCGCTGGCGGTCCATTCCTAGATAGACAACGAGGGTCATGGTGTCTAACTATAAACTAGAAAAGGGGACACTTTGGGTCAGAAGGATGATGGGCATGTTCCATCCCACATGGACATGGATTGTACGCAGTGTACGCTTCTGGAGAGTGGACAGGGATTGTACACCGTAGAGGGCCACAATGATAACACAGTGAATATGGCTGAATCCGCCCGCGTCTTCAGCAAGGACCACAGCCTAGGAGGAGCAGATGCCCGGTGTGACCTGGTGCAGTACCACAGAGGTCAGCTCGTGGCCTCCTCTTTTCCTTTCATTCATTGGTCACATTGGAGAAGAAGACGTGCAGAGTGACTTAAAGATGCCCACTGAGTGTTCTGAGGAGCGGAAACAAAGATCCCACCGAGGCAAGAGGAATCTGCTGTAAAGCATGGACTCTCAGGGTCACCATAGAGGGTGGAGTGCAGGCTTTCAAGACTACAAATAGGAGACGGATTGTAGGATTGTATCTGAGCTCCTTGAAGTGGCCCTAGGGTGTTTTAAGGTGCTGTTGAAAGAGGTGGCACATGTTGGGTGCACAGAGAGAGTAGGGCACACACAGCCTCCATGAAGTCCAGATGATGGATCTAAGCTGCCAGTTTGGGACAGACACAGAGGAGCCGTGGTGCTGTGTAAGCCACAGTAAAGAAGATGGGCGTCCAGCGTACGTCCAGGTTTGGCGGAACCCATGCCACATTGTCACACTATCCATGTAAAGCACATTTATAGACCACAATATCTGCTGAATTAATTTACATGTTCACTGGTTATCCTGAAAACCTGCATAGGATCTGACCCTATGTTTGTCACCTCTGTTTTGCCTGCTGTCACTTTCTATGTTCCCACAAGTCAAGAAAACTTTATTTTGGTGGTGATCGTAGTCGTGTTCGCAGACTTGGCTCAGCAGCTCTCAATGATGAATGTCTGCTCCATCGTGGTCTTTTTGTGGTTTTGAAGGCCGGTGTCTGTGAAAGTGACGGTGAGTGCTGGGTGTCTGTAATGCCACATGTTAACTCAAACCCCAGACTGACTCATAGCCAGGGCCACTGACAAACATGAATCAGCTGCCGGGACTTCTTCCTGATCTGTATGAATTCAATACACCTAATTTATAACCCACCACATGCTGCAGGTTTTGTTTTTAAACGATAAATGTTTGTAGCTCAAACGAATAAAAAGGTTATTAAACTTGTTCCACCTATGGAGTGATGCCGCAACTGACTCTTTGCAAAAACGAACTTTTCATTTGCTGACTGTTCTATTTGGGCATTTAAGATGGTGGCAATGTTGCCCACATAATAACTATTTGAACAGAATATGCCGAATGTCAATAATTTTCTTTTAAGAAACATATGTGCATTTATAGCACTGGTGTCCTTTGTGTATCAATGTGTTAAAATTTGAATATAGCAAGAATAATGCCATATAATGTGTAGCCTAATTTGTGTTTTTATGCCGCATAATTTAGTCACTGATGCCAGATTATTTGGTTCTTTACTGCCTCCTGACTCTTCCTAACTCGACTGTCCTTGCTTATGGCTGCTCTAACCTTCGTCATGCCTTTTCATTTCAGATCTATACTGATTGGGCAAATCACTACCTTGCAAAATCTGGCCATAAACGATTGATAAAAGACCTACAACAAGACGTGACGGACGGGGTCCTGCTGGCAGAGATCATCCAGGTTGTTGGTGAGTGTCCAATCTGCTTTATTGGCTTTGCCAATGCTTGTCAGCACTGATATTTATTCGATATCCGATAAATGAGTAACACGTGCAGAAACACTCCTCCAAATAACAACAAAACTAAAACAAGCCAAAACCATTAAAAAGTTCCTTTTCATGAAAAGCCCCCGGACTATAGATCTCTGTCCCTCCTGAGATCAGGACAGTAACCCCCCAGGAGATATTTAAACTGAAAAACCCACTTCCGGAACGCCACCGCGTCATATAAAGAAGCGGTACTTACTTCCCAGGTAACATCCGTCTTGTTTCTCTCCCTAGAAAACAATTCTTTTGTTACACCCTACCCCCCCAAATGAAATTGCTATTTGATGCTCTAATCCACACGGATGGACCCCTTTATCCTTCGCAGCGCTTTATTGTAGTTTGCATTATTGCTTAAAAAATGTTGCCATTCTTTTCTGTCTTGTAAAGCGCCCTGATACCCAGGGGTCTGGTCCACACTTTGAAAAATATCTATTAAATTATGAATAGTAGCATTGATGGGAATAACTAGAATTTAAAAAGTTGCCAATCTGAAAATAGGACTGTGAATAAATATTTCAGAGCGGTGGAAGGGTGAGTTGTATTCTGTGTCTGAGTCGCTCATGTTCTCTCATTTACATCAGTTTCCTCTGCAGTCTCCGTCCCACCCTTTTTCTCTCCACATTTATTTCTGAAATCCCTCCATCTGCATGGCTCACACTTAAGCTGCCTCCTCTTCATCGCTGTGTTTTTCATTCTGTTTGTCTCCGTGTACCTTTTTGTGTGGCCTTCCCTTGACCACTTCCACCCCCCCTCACACACAGTGTTTTCTTTTCTTTTGGCACTGTCAATATTTCAACAGCTGTGTATACCTCCTTCACACACTTTCCCATAGAACAACTGTAATTGGCAGATATACGAACACCCCTCTGTGCACTCAGCAGAGAGGTCAAGGACTGGATGAGCATGTAGTGTGAAGAGCTTACGACCCATAAAGCAGGCACTGTGAGAAACATGCGCTGCCTTCAATCTCAACCTCGGCCCATGCTGAAGGCCCCAACCTATACCATGACTGCACAGAGATGCCTAGAGTCAACTCTGATTACATTATGCACGCTACAGACGTCATATGTTTTTATGATAAACAAAACTACAGAAATACAATTGTCCTGATTCACAAATTGAATTTTGCAGTATGTAAAACAGTAGTACTACTAACGTACGAAAAAATGTAGTTCACAAACCTATGACCATGCACGTCTGCTTCTGTCTTTCCTAGCTTTCTGTGCGAGGAAACTCCGAAGATATCTAGAATAGTACATTTTCAGACAATAGGCATACTGTAGGTTGCCGTTTAGAGCTTTGAAAACAAAATAAATAAAAATCTAAAATTAAAAACAGACAATTAAAAGACAATTAGGAAAGATTTTTAAAAAATTGGTGGTTGATTAAGCCATTTCGTCATATTTTTTATTTGTTTGAAAGCATGTCCTCTAGATTTCACCAGCCCTAAAGAGGGCAACATGCATCTGTGATTGTTGGGAATCTTTGAGATAGGTTTACTTTTTGCTGAAAATTATGTTTAAATGATACAGTCACTTAATAATGTTCATCTGTAGGCAGTGTTTGAAATCAATGAGACTACAAAGTCACCCTTGTTCATGGATATTTACATATTGGCATCTTTGGATTCGGTTCCGTGGTTCATTGTTCCTTAAATGGAAGCAAAGTTTTATATCAATTTAATGAAATCATATTACACTATTGTAGCCCACTACTGAGGCCTAAATAGGTTGTTAATGCCCCTCTTTGCGGCTCGGGCCTATAATGACGGAAATTTTCGCGCCTTTAACAACATATAGTGTGAGGCAGAAGGGCAATAATGCTATTCCACCCACTAAAGGCAGAATGTTCTTAAATAGAAAGGGAAAGCTAGAAAGACAAGTGCTGCAGTGTTGGAGCAGATGGCCCCTGAGACACTCCACTGTTGTCAATGTAGCTCTCAACATTCCAGTGTTCTAATCACAATGGCTGCCTGCTTTCAATGCAATCAAATTAGGGTTAACTATGAAAAAGTTTTGATGGTGGGAAATTGCATATAAACCTGGGCGTCCTACTGGATTCCACGTGTACTTGGCAGCACATGGTATGATAAAAGACACATTTTCTATGCATATTTTCTGTGTAAAATCAGTAAGACATTAATAGGTTTAATAGAAAAGATGGAAGGCCATCTACTTGTCCCAAGTTGAAGGCATACCGTGTCTGCAAGGTGCAACCTTAACTTCTACCTGTACTAGTTCACAAGACTAGTTAGAAAGATTTGTCTGGCTCATTCTAGTTATTATTTGATACATTTTTCACTCTGTTTAAACAAGGCTTCCTTACATGTAAGAAATAGAAAAAGTGATGTGAGCGAGAGAGAACGAGGCAGAAAAAACTAGAGAGAGACCGAGAGAAAGAGAGAGTGAATGATCTAGACCCTGCAAGGTTTCTTTCAATCTGCGAATGGGTAAGAGATGCTGTTCAGATGGGCCTGCCTCTAGGCACGTGTATTAAGTCCTGCTTGTGAAGGGTGCCAAGTTAAGAGAACCGTAATCAAACCTTGTTCACTAAACAAGCATCGAGGGCCTGGTGGTTTCAACCCGTTGCCCTGCTGGCAAGGACTTTGCTAGGCCCTGCAGGATAGAGGACTTGTTGAGAATCTACTGACATTCAGTCCTCTGCAGAGGCACCAGCTACTGTCTAATGGGCGCCCTTGGACTGGTGGACCGTTTGCACACTGATCATTAGACCTCTGACTTGGGCCGTCGACTGATTTCAAAAGAGAGGTAGTGAGGTTGCCAGATCACTACTAGTTTCTACCAGTGTAGTTTTGGGTTCCAAGTCAAGGTGACAGGAAAGCCTTCCTTTGGATTTCTGACCATGAGGGTAACGTCCCCCTTGCATCACTTCTTCCCCGCCTGCTGCAGTGCACCTTACTCCCAGTGCTCGAGTGCTTGGAGTATCGGCACTCCAGCCTTAACCTGCAGCAGTTTTGTTAATAATAACTGCTGCATGTGTCTAGCAACTTTATTATGGTGCCTGACCATCACCTCTCATGTTTCTGTTTGACCGTGATGGCTGACTCTGGTCCACTGTGCTGTTCATCGACTATTGTGTCTGTCTCTAGCTTGGAGCGCTCCTTTTTATGTCGAGCCTAGAGGCATCACGCATGCGCTGCTCTGTGAGGCATGCTGTAATCCCTCTGTGGGGTTAGACCACGCCCACCGCTTTCAATTTGTTATTTCATGTGCCATATCCCAATTGTTTTCATTTTGTAGGTGAAACGCTCCTCTTTGTCCCGCCTGTGGGTGTGTTTCAACTTTCCTGGCCCCTTTTAAATGTGGCCTTTCTTTTGGTTTTAGTTATCGTTTGTTCGGCGCACTATTTTATTTTTTACATTCAGTGGTCTCGCAACATTTCTTGCTTCACCGTGGCCTCTTGTTCACTTCGCGTGTGTATGTAATCTGCTCCTGTCTCTGAGCTGCTCATGTTGTCTTTGCTCCAGCCCCTCCCGTTGTCCGTGTTTGCCACCTCCATTGGTATTTTTTGAGGGGGGGGAGTTTATATAGCGCGACCTCAACCCGAATGTATCCGAGAGCTTTACACGAGCACTAGTTGCGTTACAGACGGACACATTGATTTTAGGCACAGGACGATTAAGCGATTTGCCCACCTTGGTTCGTGTCTTTCGGTGCAGGATACATTTCGCCCTACCCTTCTGCACGAAGTCCCTCAACTGTTACTAGTGTTCGCGAGGGCGGTAGCAACGGATTCGGTTGTGATGTAGTTTCCGCGCACTACGAGGTGAGTTGCCGCAAGAAATGCAATCAACGGCCACGCATGCGCTGCAGGATTTTGCAGGGGGCGTGAGCCCGAACCTATGCCTGCTTTGGAAAAAAAAAGTTACTGCCCTAACTCCTGGACAAAACAAGCATTTGCAATGCAAAAGTTCTTGCATATGCGAGAGTTTAAGCTATTGGCATTGTAAATGACAATGCCTTTTATTTATTTGTTTTAAAAACCAACACATAAATAAAAGGCATTGTCATTTACAATGCCAATAGCTCAAATTCTGGCAAATGCGAGACCTATTGCATTGCAAATGCTTGTTGACAATGTTGCTCATCTCAGGCTCTATTGCATCTTGGCTTTATTGTCTGTCTCTAGGTTGGAGCGCTCCTTTTTGGCGAAGGTGCTCACCTCGTGCTCTGATGTATCTTGATTCTGGTGTCTGTCTCTAGGTTGGAGCGCTCCTTTTTGGCGATGGTGCTCACCTCGTGCTCTGGTGCACCTTGACTCTGGTGTCTGTCTCTAGGTTGGAGCGCTCCTTCTTGGCGATGGCACTCACCTCAGGCTCTAGTGCACCTTGACTCTGGTGTGTCTCTAGGTTGGAGCGCTCCTTTTTGGCGATGGTGCTCACCTCGTGCTCTGATGTATCTTGATTCTGGTGTCTGTCTCTAGGTTGGAGCGCTCCTTTTTGGCGATGGTGCTCACCTCGTGCTCTGATGTATCTTGATTCTGGTGTCTGTCTCTAGGTTGGAGCGCTCCTTTTTGGCGATGGTGCTCACCTCGTGCTCTGGTGCACCTTGACTCTGGTGTCTGTCTCTAGGTTGGAGCGCTCCTTCTTGGCGATGGCACTCACCTCAGGCTCTAGTGCACCTTGACTCTGGTGTGTCTCTAGGTTGGAGCGCTCCTTCTTGGCGATGGTGCTCACCTCGTGCTCTGGTGCACCTTGACTCTGGTGTCTGTCTCTAGCTTAGAGCACTCCTTCTTGGCGATGGACATCACCTCAAGCTCTAGTGCACCTTGACTCTGGTGTCTGTCTCCTGCTTGGAGTGCCCTTTGTTGTCGATGGCACTCACCTCAGGCTCTTACGCTTCATGTTGTCTGACCTCCCTGGCTATGTTCTTTATTGATGGTGCCTGGGCGTATCCTACTTCCTTCCTTTCTAGCCACAGTGCCTACATTTAAACTAACAACCGACACCTACAGCCTACTACGCTCTTTTTTGCTACAGTTCTTGAACGCAGCCTGCTAAGCTAGTTTCTGAGCACTGTCTGTGACTCTGGCCAGCTGCGCTCCTTTGTGCGACCTCACAACCACCAAAAACAAGACTTTGATCCATCACCTGTGCTGAGTGGGTGACATGCGTATGTGCAAGCAATCCCAGGGGCCTTTGCAGATATAGACTTGAAGTTCTCCGGTAGCACGTGCCGCCAGCCTGCTGAGCTATTCCGAGGATTCACGTGTAAAAATAATCGCTAACTTTCCATCCTAAGCGAACTCAAACAAGGATAAATATAAAACAGCTGCAGCCCTGGCGTGGTCCACAGAATAGGTCTACGCTGAGAGGGAAAGTGACAACAGATGCATGTGTAAAACTCCATCTCCAGCGTCTGATCAGACATGTGTTTGTTGAAAGGGGTTGACCATCCCCTCAAGAAGTCCTATTATACTGACTATGGGGGGATCCAATAACATCTCTTTGATCTGTTTAATTGGACAGTTACTGCAGGCAAGGGCCATTTTAATGCCAGTGAGCACAGGTGCCAAGAAACCATTGTCCTAAATCAGGGTTGTTTAGTGTAGATCTAAGTGGGCCCTATCTTTGACAGATTTTCAAAGCAACCAATTGCTACTTAAACTAGTTTCGTATAGATTCATGGAATGTAAATTTATCTTAATGTGGATATCTTCAAAGTCTGCTTGGATCTGACCCTCCTGGGCCACTGTAAATTTAATGTCAAGCTTTTTTTCTACTCTGTAACCACCCATCCTGTACAGAGGTTTACAACACCGAGTGCCAGGTGCACAAAAGTGCTCCCATCTTTGTCGGGCCAGAGGGTATAAAATAAACAAGCATTGGTAGTGCATGGCTTGTAACAGAAAGTGCCTTGATGCTTCCTTCAATGCAGTCACTCATCCGTGTGTGGATGCACTCAATCACGCATCCATGCACTTATGCATCTATTGATCCATCCTTTGACATTTTCTTATGTTCACATACTCATCAATCGACCACACCACCCGCATAAACTCCCAGACACTGAAGTGAGATGTTCAGTTGTCAGTCAGACGTATTGCTGCTTGTTCGTGAGGGGGGTTTGGGAGTACTTCCAGTATTGTGTTACTGCTGGTCTGTGAGGAGCTTTAGAGGTCTGTCAATGGAGCGCCACTGCTAGTCTGTGAGGGGTGAGAGTGCTGTCATGCTGTGTGAGTGCTAACTTGGGAAGGTTATGTGGCTGGTGCTTTTAACATACAGAGGAGTACAGCTGCTGTTGCTACTGTGTGACTACTATCCTATGATTGGTTGTACTTCTGGGTGTCTGGCTGTTACTCTGAAGGGGGTGGGAGTGCTACTGGTAGTAAGAGACTGCTAGTATGCATGGGGTGTCGGAATGCTTCTTGTTGTCTGGCTGTTACTCTGAAGGTGGTGGGAGCGCCACCGGTAGTATGAGGCCGCTAGTATGCATGGGGTGCAGGAATGCTTCTAGTTGTACTTCTGGTTGTCTGGCTGTTACTCTGAAGGGTGTAGGAGTGCCATCGGTAGTATGAGGCTGCTAGTATGAATGGGGTGTAGGAATGCTTCTGGTTGTTCTTCTGGTTGTTTGGCTGTTACTCTGAAGGGTGTAGGAGTGCCACCGGTAGTATGAGGCCTTTGGTATGCATGGGGTGTCGGAATCCTTCTGGTTGTTCTTCTGATTGTCTGGTCGTTACTCTTAAGGGGGCGGGAGCGCTACCAGTAGTATGAGGCTGCTAGTATGCATGGGTATGAGGGTGCTAGTATGGACGGGGTATCGGAATGCTTCTGGTTGCTCTTCTGGTTGTCTGGCTGTTACTCTGAAGAGGGTGGGAGTGCTATCTGTAGTATGAGGCCGCTAGTATGCATGGGGTGTAGGAATGCTTCTGGTTGTTCTTCTGGTTGTTTGGCTGTTACTCTGAAGAGGGTGGGAGTGCTATCTGTAGTATGAGGCCGCTAGTATGCACGGGGTGTCGGAATGCTTAGGTTGTTCTTCTGTTCGTCTGGCCATTACTCTGCAGGGGGTGGGAGTGCTATCGGTAGTATGAGGCTGCTAGTATGAATGGAGTATCGGAATGCTTCTGGTTGTTCTTCTGGTTGTTTGGCTGTTACACTGAAGGGAGTGGGAGTGCTACCGGTATAATGAGGCTGCTAGTATGGACGGGGTATCGGAATGCTTCTGGTTGCTCTTCTGGTTGTCTGGCTGTTACTCTGAAGAGGGTGGAAGTGCTATCTGTAGTATGAGGCCGCTAGTATGCATGGAGTGTAGGAATGCTTCTGGTTGTTCTTCTGGTTGTTTGGCTATTACTCTGAAGAGGGTGGGAGTGCTACTGGTAGTAAGAGACTGCTAGTATGCACGGGGTGTAGGAATGCTTCTGGTTGTTCTTCTGTTCGTCTGGCCATTACTCTGCAGGGGGTGGGAGTGCTATCGGTAGTATGAGGCTGCTAGTATGAATGGAGTATCGGAATGCTTCTGGTTGTTCTTCTGGTTGTTTGGCTGTTACTCTGAAGGTGGTGGGAGCGCCACCGGTAGTATGAGGCCGCTAGTATGCATGGGGTGCAGGAATGCTTCTAGTTGTACTTCTGGTTGTTTGGCTGTTACTCTGAAGGGTGTAGGAGTGCCACCGGTAGTATGAGGCCTTTGGTATGCATGGGGTGTCGGAATCCTTCTGGTTGTTCTTCTGATTGTCTGGTCGTTACTCTTAAGGGGGCGGGAGCGTTACCAGTAGTATGAGGCTGCTAGTATGCATGGGTATGAGGGTGCTAGTATGGACGAGGTATCGGAATGCTTCTGGTTGTCTGGCTGTTACTCTGAAGAGGGTGGTGTGAGAAGTTGGCCTGGCATATGCTGTCCACTAATTATAGTGGGCACCTTGCACCAGTCCAAATCGACTCTTATGGTAGATAGGTTAAAGACAACCTTATTGAAAGCTATCCTAGTGGTAGCTATGGAGAGCAGCCTTCAGGCTAAGTCTTGAAGGAATGTAAAGCAGCTTGTTTTACCAGTCTATAATCTCTTGAGTGACCAAATGAAAGAGCACCACACCAGGTATATATTCAAAATATATGTATTTATTACTAAACACACCCCTCTAGTCTCTTTATGAGGCTAGAGTTCGAAGTACATAGGTTATAAGATCTTAAATCACAGTAATAGCACAAATACACGTTTGGGCCCTAGGGGCGTACCAAACCATATACCAATAAAGTGGTATAAGAACCACGACTGAACTAGACACTAGGCCTAGAGCCTCTAGAAGTGCTTGGACCACAAGGAACCACCCAAGGTAGTGACACAGGGGACCCACGGGGACGCGTGCAGTGTAAATACACCACCGCGATACGCCGTTTACTTCTATGGAGAAAGTCGCGGTCAGGAAATTAAAGGAAAGGGACACTTAGAGGAGGACTAGGAACAAACCCTTTGAGATCTAGGACTTTGAAGAGTCTCTAACCACGGGAGCACCGGAGTACTCGTGTTACCTCACCCAGGGAAGCCGGGTGCATAGGTGCCGTTCGGGGTCGGGTTTCGCTGTCAATTCCTATGAAGATCTGCTGCAAAGTGCTGCTGGCGACCAGGAGGAAAGTGTCCGGGTGGATCCAAGAGTGGATCGAGGATCTGAAGTACCTGAAAGCAGAGGGGACAGAGTCTGGGTCACTAGCCAGTGACCAGGAAGGCGATGAGCAGATGCCCACCGATGTCGGGTGCTTCAGGTGCGTCGTCGGTCGTCTTGACTCCGCAGTCACGAGGTCCAGGAGGCGTTGTCGGCGTCCAGGAGCAGGATTCGGACTGTACCACGACGTCTGCTGCTTGCTGAGGTGTCGGCGACCGGATTGGACCCAACAAGCCTTGGCAACAGCAAATCTCGTGGAAGTGAAGAAAAGTCGATGGCGCAGACCAGCAAGGTCTGGGGAACTCACCCAGCGAGGGTAAGTCAGGGCAGTCCTGGAGCAACCAGGGGAGCCCT
Organism: Calotriton arnoldi; assembly: GCA_963921515.1. Classification (NCBI taxonomy): domain Eukaryota; kingdom Metazoa; phylum Chordata; class Amphibia; order Caudata; family Salamandridae; genus Calotriton; species Calotriton arnoldi. The sequence goes on from CAWUFW010000441.1 coordinate 720,177, forward strand.
TTGGTTTCTTTAGAAAGTCTTCTGGGGACCCACAAGCTAGCGGGCAAGGGATCGCGAAGACACCTCGGGCGGAATCACTCAACAGGGGCCCACGGTCACTCGGGACAGTGTAGGCCTCTGATCTTCAGAGGGATTCCTGCTGGAGGTCGGGACCACACGTGGTCCAAAGCACAGGTTCGTAGAACGTTGTGAAGGGGTTGCACTCGACAATAGTGCACGGTACCCAGGGGTCGCGGTTCCTCGTTACTCGTGGGGTCCACTTGCCTCAGCTTCGCTGGGGACTCACGATGGCCTGGGAGAGGTCAGGAAATCCACTTCCTGGGCTGCAGGGACTTCGGACTCCGGCGGGAGCGGCGTAGTTTGCGACCGTCGTTGTCGTTTTTGGTGCCTGCCAAGCAGGGGAGTCACTCCTTGACTCCAAGGGAGATTCTTCTGTCTTCCAAAGGTAGTGGAACGTCGAAGGGCCAGGATTCTTCTGTAGAGCGTCGTCCAGGGGTTATCTGCTTTGCAATGGCAAGGTTCCCCTCTTATACTAAAAAGAGGGGATGGACTAGCTCTATGACCCCACCTATGGGAGGGTCAAGGGAGGGGTGGCTACACCCACTTCCCTTTGTCCAGTTTCGCGCCAGAGCAGGGGCAGGTAGCCCCTGAGCTGGTTTGAACTGGCATATGCACAGAGGAGCCTTTTGCTCCCCCAGTGCAGGACTTCAAAGCACTCTAAGAGTGCACCCACCCAGCCCCAATACACATTATCCTGTCTGGGGAGGTGGTCACACCTCCCTGCAACAGGAAACCTATTGTCCAGGCCTCCCCTGCCGGAGTTTCGTCCAGCAGCAGGAGGCCAGACTTGTGTCTGTGGCAGCAGCATCCATTTTGTGATGCCAGGGCTTCAGAAAGAAGTTACCGGGTAAGCCAGAGTTAACATGTCTTTCCCTCTAGAAGGGTGGAATGCTACCCCCGCCGCCAGGATTGGCGGGGGGTAGTATTCCAAGATGTTTGACACCAAACACGACATGTTTAGGTGCAGCCATTCCAAAGTTAGCATTTTACCGCGAGGATATAATGCGCTTAAGAGTATATGGTCAGGCTGCACTACAAACAGCATCAGAGATGGTCTCCGAACGCTGCAGAGGGGCCCTGCTCATGCAGGGGCACCCTCTCACATAGGAACCATGCACTCTCCCTTTAGGATTGATAAGGCCTGCCTTAGGAGTGACTTATAGGTTTATATGTGTGTATGTATTTAGTGATATAGGTAACCTATATCACAGTAAGGGGTGCATGCACCACCCTACCCAGGCTGCAGTAGCAGACCTGTGGTGTCAGTTTGGATGGCCTTCCAGGGGTGGCATAATACATGCTGCAGCCCCTGGTAGGCCTCTGAGGTACCTATGCCCTTGGTACATAGTATACCATATACTAGGGACTTATAAGGGCATTCCAGATTCCAATCAGAGATGTGCCTAAGGCACATGGAATCCATTTTACAGAGAAAGCAGATAGACTGGGGCCCTGAATAGCAGGATCCCAGTCCAACTAAGTCATAAACCAGCAAAACACCATAAAAAAGTGGGGGCAACCATATAGTCAGATTCCACCTTCCTACATAACCCCCCCAAACGAAAGGAGATAAGGCTAACCTTGGCCAGTTGAGCCTATATTGACTAAGTGGCCATATAAGGAAGCACCTGCACTAGCATGGTTGCCCCCTATGTTATGGTCCACTAAGCAATCCCTCACCCTAAGGGTATGAGAGGGTCTCCACCATGGGGAATCACTACCTCTGGTGTGCTTAGGTAAAGTACAAGGCTGGTGAGGTGTCTGAGTAGGGAAGTGAGGCCCTAGGAATGTTGGCCTCAGTTTCCTCAGCTCACTGGTCACCATGTATGCCTGTCTTTCCATGACTGAGTTGCACTTTGCTCTAAGGGTCAACCTTTGGCTGCCTACAGCTGGGGGTTGGGTCCCTTTGGATGGAACACTGGAGGGACATGGCAGGTTTGGAACCTTCTGGTCCCAGGTTTGCCCTTGCCTACCAGAGTCCTTCTGGGGAGGTCCCTACATAAAGGTATGGGGGATCCCTCAGTGTGTAGAGGAATTTTCACCTGGCTAGGGCTACTAGACTGGCTGCCCCTAATCTGCTGATGGGGGCTTCCTCTGGACAGGGGGCCCGGGGGTCCACTGACCTCCCTGACCTCTGCAGCCCTGGGCTGACTGAGGCAGGGTAGAGAGGGGCAGGTTACCTGCTCCAGACTGGGTACCACCGTGGAAGGGTCCTCTGCCATCAGGGGTGTGGCCAGGCCAGGCCTGACTACCTCTGTGGCAGTTCCTTCACTAGGGGTAGGGTCAGTTCCCTGAGGAGGCTGACCCTTACCTACTGTCTGGGGGAAGAAGACTTTTCTTCAACCCTTTTGCTCTCTTTTGGGGGAGAGTGGGCCATTCTTTCAGGCTCCATCTCTCCAAAGTCTTGGGCTGGGGCTGTGGCCATCACAGCCCCACTAACCTTTGCAGGGACGCCCAACATCCTAAGATGGGTTTGGTGTTCAACTTCAGCCCAGGCTGAAATTTCCAAATCATTGCCCATCAGGCAATCTACAGGTAGGGTTGGGGACACTGCCACTCTTTTGGGCCTGTGACCCCCTCCCAGCTGAGATTGACTATGGCCATGGGGTGATCTGTTCTGACACCATCAATGTTGGTCACCTGGTATTTAAACTCAGGTAAAAGCTGGTGAGGGGGACTAGTTTCCCTGCCACCATGGTGACACTAGCCCCTGTGTCCCTAAATGCCACAGCTTTCTGACCATTAATCATTGGCTCCAGTCTGTACCTGCCCAATGCTATGGGACCCATGGTAAAGGTGGCAAATCCTATACCACCATCAGAGTCAGAGGAGTCTGTTGAGGGGTCCCTGTCTAAACTAGGGCCCACCTCTGTTCCTCTTGCAAAAGCACCCAACTTTTTGGGTGCACTACTCCCAACTGGAGGATTACTACTGGTAGTACCAGGAGGGGTGGTAGTAGTTGTGGGAGGAACATTTTCTTTATTGCCAATCCTGGGGCAACTGGGATCAGTTTTCCAGTGCCCAGGCTTTTTACAGACATGGCAATATGGTTTCTTTTCAGGAGAGGAAGGAGTTTGGGACCCACCCCCAGAAGAGGAATTTTGGGGCCCTGTAGGGGACTTATCGTTAGATTTATCCCCACCTTTCTCTTGGGACTTAGTAGAATCTTTCTTCTGGTCACCACCCTGATTTCTAGTTTTTACTCTGGTTCTGACCCATTTGTCTGCCTTCTTTCCCAATTCTTGGGGAGAGGTCAGATCAGAGTCCACCAGATACTGGTGCAAAAGCTGGTTTTGACAATTATTAAGGATCTGCTCCCTCATAATCAAATTGTACAATCCTAAAAAGTCATGCACTTTGTTGCCATGTATCCAACCTTCCAGAGCCTTTGTAGCACAATCTACAAAATCAACCCAGTCTTGAGTCTGAGCTTTTGGGTGTCTCTGAACTTCAACCTATACTGTTCAGTGGTTAGGCCAAACCCATCTATCAGAGCACTCTTCACGACTGTGTAATTGTCAGCATCCTCTTCTCTTACAGTGAGGAGCTTGTCTCTACCTTTGTCTGCAAAGGAGAGCCACAAGATTGCTGCCCACTGCCTCTGGGGGACCTTCTGAACTTTACAGGCCCTCTCCAGTGCAGTTATCCATTTGTGGATGTCATCCCCACTCTGGTAGGGAGGGACAATCTTGCTTAGGTTTCTATGGTCATAAGACCTGTCCCTATCTCTAGGGATATTGCTGCCACCATGGGACTCTAGTCCCAACTTTCTTCTCTCTCTAAGGAGATCTAGGGATTCTCTATCTAAAGCCAATTGCTTCTTCCTGATCTCTAGTTGAGTTTCCTCATACTGGACCAGTCTCTTTCTTCTCTCATGAGAGGATTCCCTCCTGTGAGAAGAAACAGAGCTCCCTATGGAGGTGCCAGAGTGGTTAGACTCCTGAGAAGGAGACCTAGACTTTCTGAGCACACTCATAATCCTTCCTGGGGGACAAAGGTGTGGTTCTCTAGATCCTCATCTTCATCTTCCCCAGAAGGGATTGGGTTTTCCAGGTCAGGGTCATTGTCACCCTCCTGTTCAGTTTCAGAGGGGGCTGGGGGTAGTGGTACCCCTGGCCCCTTCCTCATCTGCTGGCCCACCCTCTGCTCCTACCCCTTCAGTCTCTGAGGACTTACTAAGATCATAAGCCACCAACAACTCCTTGAGGTGTTGGGTGGTGGGACTTTGGCCTGTCCTTAATTTCCTCACGTTACATAAAGCTCTCAATTCCAAGAATTGGAGTTTATCATACTTGGAGGGTGGAAGCTCAATGGCTTCCTGCAAGGAATCTTTGGATCCTGCTTTTAAAGACATTACTAGTGTGGTGTGGTGTATGCACTACCTACTCTAGTGTGGCCTACTAAACTCTCTTGAGTTGTAGAAAGGGTTGTGCTATCCCTTAACACACAACTCTAAGTTCAGTAGAACTTACTGTTATTCTAAGCTTAAATTATATGTACCTTAGGTACCTTTAGTGGTTTTCAGTTGATCAATTCAATTGAGATTATCTGGTAAAACAATAGCAAGCTGGAATCCCACACGCTGCACACCAATGTGAGAAGTTGGCCTGGCATATGCTGTCCACTAATTATAGTGGGCACCTTGCACCAGTCCAAATCGACTCTTATGGTAGATAGGTTAAAGACAACCTTATTGAAAGCTATCCTAGTGGTAGCTATGGAGAGCAGCCTTCAGGCTAAGTCTTGAAGGAATGTAAAGCAGCTTGTTTTACCAGTCTATAATCTCTTGAGTGACCAAATGAAAGAGCACCACACCAGGTATATATTCAAAATATATGTATTTATTACTAAACACACCCCTCTAGTCTCTTTATGAGGCTAGAGTTCGAAGTACATAGGTTATAAGATCTTAAATCACAGTAATAGCACAAATACACGTTTGGGCCCTAGGGCGTACCAAACCATATACCAATAAAGTGGTATAAGAACCACGACTGAACTAGACACTAGGCCTAGAGCCTCTAGAAGTGCTTGGACCACAAGGAACCACCCAAGGTAGTGACACAGGGGACCCACGGGGGACGCGTGCAGTGTAAATACACCACCGCGATACGCCGTTTACTTCTATGGAGAAAGTCGCGGTCAGGAAATTAAAGGAAAGGGACACTTAGAGGAGGACTAGGAACAAACCCTTTGAGATCTAGGACTTTGAAGAGTCTCTACCCACGGGAGCACCGGAGTACTCGTGTTACCTCACCCAGGGAAGCCGGGTGCATAGGTGCCGTTCGGGGTCGGGTTTCGCTGTCGATTCCTATGAAGATCTGCTGCAAAGTGCTGCTGGCGACCAGGAGGAAAGTGTCCGGGTGGATCCAAGAGTGGATCGAGGAACTGAAGTACCTGAAAGCAGAGGGGACAGAGTCTGGGTCACTAGCCAGTGACCAGGAAGGCGATGAGCAGATGCCCACCGATGTCGGGTGCTTCAGGTGCGTCATCGGTCGTCTTGACTCCGCAGTCACGAGGTCCAGGAGGCGTTGTCGGCGTCCAGGAGCAGGATTCGGACTGTACCACGACGTCTGCTGCTTGCTGAGGTGTCGGCGACCGGATTGGACCCAACAAGCCTTGGCAACAGCAAATCTCGTGGAAGTGAAGAAAAGTCGATGGCGCAGACCAGCAAGGTCTGGGGAACTCACCCAGCGAGGGTAAGTCAGGGCAGGCCTGGAGCAACCAGGGGAGCCCTTTGGTTTCTTTAGAAAGTCTTCTGGGGACCCACAAGCCAGCAGGCAAGGGATCGTGAAGACACCTCGGGCGGAATCACTCAACAGGGGCCCACGGTCACTCGGGACAGTGTAGGCCTCTGATCTTCAGAGGATTCCTGCTGGAGGTCGGGACCACACGTGGTCCAAAGCACAGGTTCGTAGAACGTTGTGAAGGGGTTGCACTCAACAATAGTGCACGGTACCCAGGGGTCGCGGTTCCTCGTTACTCGTGGGGTCCACTTGCCTCAGCTTCGCTGGGGACTCACGATGGCCTGGGAGAGGTCAGGAAATCCACTTCCTGGGCTGCAGGGACTTCGGACTCCGGCGGGAGCGGCGTAGTTTGCGACCGTCGTTGTCGTTTTTGGTGCCTGCCAAGCAGGGGAGTCACTCCTTGACTCCAAGGGAGATTCTTCTGTCTTCCAAAGGTAGTGGAACGTCGAAGGGCCAGGATTCTTCTGTAGAGCGTCGTCCAGGGGTTATCTGCTTTGCAATGGCAAGGTTCCCCCTCTTATACTAAAAGAGGGGATGGACTAGCTCTATGACCCCACCTATGGGAGGGTCAAGGGAGGGGTGGCTACACCCACTTCCCTTTGTCCAGTTTCGCGCCAGAGCAGGGGCAGGTAGCCCCTGAGCTGGTTTGAACTGGCATATGCACAGAGGAGCCTTTGCTCCCCCAGTGCAGGACTTCAAAGCACTCTAAGAGTGCACCCACCCAGCCCCAATACACATTATCCTGTCTGGGGAGGTGGTCACACCTCCCTGCAACAGGAAACCTATTGTCCAGGCCTCCCCTGCCGGAGTTTCGTCCAGCAGCAGGAGGCCAGACTTGTGTCTGTGGCAGCAGCATCCATTTTGTGATGCCAGGGCTTCAGAAGAAGTTACCGGGTAAGCCAGAGTTAATATGTCTTTCCCTCTAGAAGGGTGGAATGCTACCCCCGCCGCCAGTATTGGCGGGGGTAGTATTCCAAGATGTTTGACACCAAACACGACATGTTTAGGTGCAGCCATTCCAAAGTTAGCATTTTACCGCGAGGATATAATGCGCTTAAGAGTATATGGTCAGGCTGCACTACAAACAGCATCAGAGATGGTCTCCGAACGCTGCAGAGGGGCCCTGCTCATGCAGGGCACCCTCTCACATAGGAACCATGCACTCTGCCTTTAGGATTGATAAGGCCTGCCTTAGGAGTGACTTATAGGTTTATATGTGTGTATGTATTTAGTGATATAGGTAACCTATATCACAGTAAGGAGTGCATGCACCACCCTACCCAGGCTGCAGTAGCAGACCTGTGGTGTCAGTTTGGATGGCCTTCCAGGGGTGGCATAATACATGCTGCAGCCCCTGGTAGGCCTCTGAGGTACCTATGCCCTTGGTACATAGTATACCATATACTAGGGACTTATAAGGGCACTCCAGATTCCAATCAGAGATGTGCCTGAGGCACATGGAATCCATTTTACAGAGAAAGCAGATAGACTGGGGCCCTGAATAGCAGGATCCCAGTCCAACTAAGTCATAAACCAGCAAAACACCATAAAAAAAGTGGGGGCAACCATATAGTCAGATTCCACCTTCCTACAGGTGGGAGTGCTATCTGTAGTATGAGGCCGCTAGTATGCACGGGGTGTCGGAATGCTTCTGGTTGTTCTTCTGTTCGTCTGGCCATTACTCTGCAGGGGGTGGGAGTGCCATCGGTAGTATGAGGCTGCTAGTATGAATGGATTATCGGAATGCTTCTGGTTGTTTGGCTGTTACACTGAAGGGAGTGGGAGTGCTACCGGTAGTATGAGGCTGCTAGTATGCATGGGGTGTAGGAATGCTTCTGGTTGTACTTGGTTGTTTGGCTGTTACTCTGAAGAGGGTGGGAGTGCTACCGGTAGTATGAGGCTGCTAGTATGAATGGGGTGTCGGAATGCTTCTGGTTGCTCTTCTGATTGTCTGGCTTTTACTCTGAAGGGAGTGGGAGTGCTACTGGTAGTAAGAGACTGCTAGTATGCATGGGGTGTAGGAATGCTTCTGGTAGACGGCGACGGATACTCTGAATGACTGTAATGGTGCTGTCGCTCTATAGTATGTTTTGGGTGTTTTACTTTTCCACCTTAAGGACTTGAGTGGTTCCCTCATGTTTTCGTTGAGGCCATGGCTTAAGACATCCTGGGTACTTATTCAGCAATGGACAAGCCTTATTCTTGAAACAACTCTGCAGCCATTGTTCCTAAGGGGAGTTGTCTTCCTCTGCTTGTGAGCCTTCATGGTTTGCTCTCCCTAATAAAGCTATCCAAAGATTGGACTGGGCAAAATAGACCCATCTATTTCCATTGATGCCCATTTATTTAGATTTGAGAACCCATTCTCAGTGGCAGCCCACCCCCATGTATCCCGGGCATCAACACTATGTGCAGAACCGGTTGTGCTTCCTGCATCACCAGGTACTGGTTACACCAATGAGCAGAGTCTCCGCTCCCGCCCCCTGCACTCACTAGTGCTCGCAGGCACCCACCAGCCATTGGAGCTTGTGATGTCACAGTAGAGGCTCCTCGGGACTGGGGGGATAGTAGTGAGGCTATTCCGAGGCATGGGGCAATAACAGCATCTTAATTGAAGTTCATGTTGGCACGCAGCAACGGGATCAACTGGAATCGTTTACCTCTTGTCACCTCTGGTGATTTTAGGGACGAGTTACTATTGACCCAAACTGAGCATCAAGTACACCCCTTTAACACTTGACCCTAAGGGTAACGAAGCAGAGCAGTCCAACACTGGCCTATGAGGTGGCGTAGGTTAGGAAATCGGACCTTCTCAAAGCTCACAAAAACTGTTCTTAAATCGATGCACAGTCGGTGCTTTTAAGATTAAAATTAAAATGTTCTTTAACGCATACACAACAGAACACTACACATACAATTACAATTGTACACAGTGAAATCAAGAGTTCCCTGTTTCCCCCTGGACTAAAGATCGATTTATAAAGGTTAAACACTAGAACACCCGACTATAACACCCCTTTCATTTGATGTTTCTCTTAGTTCAGTATACAAAGCCCCTTTCTGTTGTATTTGTCATTTAGTTAAGAATATAAAACCCTTCCTATTGCATCTGTCAGAGTTCACAATGTAAAACCCTTCCCTACTGTTTTTGACACAGGGTCTGTGTTATCAATGTCCCTGGCTGTTACAACCAATGGAACAACTTCATGAGTGGAGTAATAAAGCTACTGCCTCATAAAATGTCCATACAGAGGATGATGAACAAAGGGCCGGAGCCAAAGCCCCTCTCTGTATACTGCTTTTGATTTCCCTTATGCACTTATGGATTGGCATGCTGTAAGAAAGTGGCTCTGTATATACTGAACCAAAGTAAGGTTCAGTGTGCACAGAGTCCACAGTCCCCAGAGGTTTGGCAGAGGCTAAAGTTAGATATAACCTTACTCTCTAAAGTGGTAGCTTGGTCGAGCAGTAAGGCAGTATCAGAGGACAGTGTAAAGCATTTATTGTACACACTCAGTCAGCAAATGAAGCCACACACTCAAGAACTGAACTCTAGGCCAATTGTTTTGTATATAAAAATACAGTTGTTTTATTTTAGAACCAACAATAGGTATCAAAATATACTTTCTCAGAATGAGATGCTTTAGTTAAATACTTTTCAATAGGCAATAGACTTTTGAACACAGTAGTTACAGTTGTTGCATTAGGCAACACAATTTCAAACACAATAATACATTGAGCTCAATGGGAATTTCTAGTTAAATGCAATAGATTACTTTTTGGATTACTTTTCTAACCACAGGACTGGATCCTAGATTCAGTCCTGGGACATCTCCTGTAAACAGTTGAGTAAAAACGTTTTGGTTACAGTTGTGATTTTTAAGGAATATTATTGTATTTTAAAAGTTGGCACTTGAAACTTTTTCACATAGAATCACAATATTATCCTATGGGAGGAAATTCACTTAGGAGGTAAGTAGTGTTATCGTTACTTTTTCTTACTCAGTGTTGGATCCTGGATCCAGCACTGGTGCATCTCCTGTAAACAGTTGAAAGAATGTGTTTTTGTTATACAGGCGATTTTTAACGAATATTTGTAAGTTTGCAAAATCGACACTTAGAAACTTTTTCAGCAAAAACCAGGCAATGTTATCCTATGGAAGGAAATTCAAGTTACCGGTAAGTACAGTTGTGATTACTTTTTAGGGTCAGTGCTGGGTACCAAGATCCAGCACTGGGATCTCTCCTGATAGCAGGTGAATAAATTCGTTTTCGTAATTCGGCTGATTTTAGGTGAATATTTTAAAGTCTCAAAACTCGACACTTAGAAGAATTTCCAAGTGAAACCAGTCAATGTTACCCTATGGAAGGAAATTCAATTCGCCGGTAAGTTACTTTAACGTTACTTTTGTAATCCAGTGCTGGACTCCTAGATTCAGCACTGGGACATTTACTTAAAACAGGTAAGTAATTACGTTTTTGTAGTTTGTACGATTTTTAAAGAATATTCTTGTATTTCAAAAGTTGACACTTAGAAACTTTTTCACAAAGAACCACCAATGTTATCCTATGGAAGGAAATTCAATTCACAGGTAAGTTACTTTTTAATTACTTTTGTTACTCAGTGCTGGACACCTAGGTTCAGCACTGGGACCTTTCCTGCAAACAGTTGAGAAAATTCGGTTAGGTTATTTGTGCGATTTTTAAGGAATAGTCTTAGTTTTCAAAAGTCGACACTTAGAAACTTTTTGGAAGAAAAAGTGTCCATGTTATCCTATGAGGAAAAATTAGTTATCGGTTTCGAGGTAAGTATTCGTTCTTTTGAGTTAGGGTTCTGGAGTTAGGCTCAGGGGTCTCCCAGGGTCAGTGATGCACTGTTGTTGCACCCTCAGCGGCACTAGGGCGGCGGGTGCAGAGTGTTGAGGCCCAATGTTATCCTATGGAGGATAGGGGGACTCCGGTTGGTGGCGGCTGGCAAGCAGGCCACGGGGTTGTGGGAGCAAAGCTCCTATGGTTAAGCTCAGGGCAAGTTGGGGACCAAGTTAGCACAAAAGGGGCACCCTCAGCGGCACTAGGGCGGCCGGGTGCAGGGTGCTGTTTTGAGGTCGGGTGCCCTGTTGATTTCAATGGAGATTTTCGGTTTTGGTTTTCAGCTGCAGGCTCGGTCCAGGAAGACTTCCAGGAGGAACCAACAGCTGGGCAGGTAAGTTGGAGGGCTCGGGGACGTAGGTGCACCTCGGGTTCCTTTCTCCAGGGCGCAGGGCGGCTGGATGCAGGGGTGTCTTTTGAGGTCGGATTTCACCTTACCGGGCCACTCGCGGTTGGGCGGGTCTTCGTGCAGAGGCTGCAGGCGACGTCGGGGAGTCCTGGAAGGGTCAACCCACAGTGGACTCGGACTCTGGAGCGCTGGGGGACCTCGCTGGGACCGGTGGGCCACTTGAACTCGGGCTGTAGGCGACGGGTGCAGTGGTGGTTCCAGGCGTCGGGTTTCTTTTTCCTCAGCAGGCTCTGAGTCTTTGTTTGATGTTTCTTTTGAACAGAGCTGCTGTTCACAGGAGATCCGGTCTTAGTTGAAGGCAGTCAGTCCTCCCCGGGGTTCTGGAGGTCGCTGGCTGCAGGACAAGACGATTTTGGCGCAGGATCTCTGGAAACTGCAGACGGGCCGGTAGTGCTGGGGCCAAGTCAGTTGTTCTCTGCAGTCTCCTCTGCTGGGCGTCTTCTTTCGTCCTTTTTCTTCTTAGGTTGCGGGAATCTGAGGAAGGAAGGTTCAGGGTGCCCCTAAATACTAGATTTAGGGGCGTTACAGGTAGGTAAGGGCAGGGACCAATGGGTCCCTGCCCTGGGGTGGGTACACCCCTATCCTGCCACTCTCCTGTGGGAGGGGGCAGGAGCCTAGTCCTGATTGGGCAGGGCTCCCCATCTTCAAGATGGCGAGAGCCCGGAGATGTGCTTCACCTCGCCTCCCCCACCTGAGGGGTGGGGTTGGCACAGGCTGGCACACCCCCTTTCCTCCCTTGGTGTTTCCCGCCAGTCTTCCCGCCTGGATGGGGGGTAGAACCGGTGGGGACCAGTTGCTGAGTACAGCAAGTGGTCTGGGGAAGCTCACAAAGGCGGAATGCCTTTGAAGCTTCCCCTGCCCATCCTGGGGGAGGAGACCTAGCACCTCGCCCAGGACGTGCATTGTTGCAGGCCCGGGAGAGCGGATGGCTCTCTACCCAGGGGTCCAGCAACATGTCTGCTATGTGGCAGCCTAGGCAGCCCCTCAGACAAGACGTGGATTGTAGGTTAGGTTCAGGGGGCAACTCTAAGTTGCCCTCTGTCGTGCATTTTACAGTAAATCCCACACTGGCATCAGTGTGGGTTTCCTGTGCTGAGAAGTTTGATACCAAACTTCTCAGTCTTCAGTGCAGCCATCATGGTGCTGTGGAGTTCGTGCTGACGACCTCCCAGCACCATATACTCGGAATGGCAGCACTGCACTTACAGTGCCCAGGAATGGACCTGGGTACTGTAGGGGCACAGGGCTCATGCACCTGTACACTCACCACTGGCATAGGGCACCCAGCTAGAGGGGTGACTGAGGTATGCCAGGGCAGTGTGTTTGTGGGCATGGCACACAGGGATGTGTGCCATGTCGACTCTCTGTTTTGTTCTGCACCAAGACACTCAGCCTGCAAGGGCAGTGTGTGTGCGTCAGGGTACAGGGCCTCTAAGGGTGGCACAATAAGTGCTGCAGCCCTTAGGGGTCTTCTCTGGTCACAGTGCCCTGGGTACCTAGGGTACCATTTACCAGGGGCTTACCTGTGGCCAGAGATGCCAATTGGGTTTAGGCTTTAGTACAGTTTTTAGGGAAGGAACACAGGCCCTGGGTACCTGATTGGCAGGGACCCAGGGCACACCAAGGAAAAGTGCATCAGTTATCAGGCAAAAAGTGGGGGGGTTACTGCAACAGAAACCCACTTTCCTACACATGCCTACGCGTCCATGGTGGTCTAGCCTTCCCCTGCACCAGTTAGAGGCTGATTGACATAGGCATTCTCTGTGTTCTTTACAACACATCCCTATACACCAACACCCATGCACTGCCCATAGCCTGCTTTTAGGTTTACCCTTTTGTTATGGGCACAAATTACACAGCAACATTTTTTAGAGGATGTGGTTTTAATGCTCTTCTAAAATGTGCTCTGGTACCCCAATAAGTAAGGGTACGATGTCTTGTGGCATTTGCGGGTCTCCCCTAACCTACCTGTGTGGCTCATGGGAGCCAATAACAAGAAAGTATTAGGCACACACCCAGTGCTGTCTAGCTCCGTGGTTTGGTCTTCAAGGCCTCCAAGTACACAGAGGTTCTGTGCATATGCGGTGCCTGTTATGCGGCACTGCGAGTATTCTTTCAGCTTGGTCTGTCTCCAATCAGAGCGGTGGCAGCGGAATGAACCTGTGGCATTCAGCAGGGCAGGTACCATTTAAAACATGAAACTCCACTCCTTGCATGAACTGAAAAGCGAGCTTCACATATAAGATGTGGAATCTCTAATTTGAGACCTGGTCATTGGCTGTGTAGGACAACATGGCTGTGGCTACTGGGCAAACCCAGCATGCGGCGAGACCAACCCACATCAAAGCGCATCTGAAGCGGATACTACGGGTTCCCAGTCATTCATTTTAATAGTAATCACATGGTTTGTTTGGTGTTTTTTGCCAAAAGCGTTTTAGCCCTGGGATTCACGAGAACAGGGTATTCTTTGCAATTGTGGTGAAACCACTGCACCTCAGTAGTAGATTCTTGTGGAGTCTTTCTTGCCAGCCCCCCCTCTGCGACCTTGACTTCTTTGAAAGAAGTCTGCTGAACTGTGTGTGTGCATGTTCATTTACAGATACGAGGCAGGTACGCCCCTCACCAGCCCTGGCACAGTGGTATTTATAAAGAATGGGCTTTGATGCATCATTAGTAGCAGGTCATTGCCCGGCTGCCAGAGTGAATTACAGTGGACATTTCCAAGGCCAGGTAAGCCAGGATGCAGCAGGGTAGTATCTTAACACACCAGCAGGAAGTTTTCTGCCAGCCCCTCCCACAGTGCTGTTCGTGCCTGGGAGTAGACACATTCTTGGCGGTGTAATCCGCCAGTTTCTGTCTTAGCACTGTTAACGTGTGTTGTGTATGTTACCTGTGTGCCCTGTCACTGTATGCGCTGATTAATCCCTGCCACTGTGCCCAACGTGTTTCTGATAGTCACCTCCTGCCACCAGAGCGGCCATGTTCATGCAAGATCAGACATTGGCCCCCTGCTTACATTAGCTTTCATTGACATACTCTGGTTCTCTAACTAGTTCCATTGGGCAGCGGTGAATAGATTACTCCACTGACTTGCACAATAATTTTGTTTTTACACTAGCCCCCTTGGGCAGTGGTGCGGACTCACCATAGTTCTCTTGAACAGTGATCAGTTCTTGCACAAGTTTTCTTGGACAGTGGTGCATTTCTTACAATACTTCCCTTGGACAATGATGTGGTTATAAACTAATTCTCTTGGACAATGGCTTGGTTTTTTTCTCTAGTTTTCTTGAGCAGTGGTTTGATTAGTTCACGAGTTCTCTTGCACAGTGGTGTGTTTCTCACACTAGTTCTCTTGGAAAGTGGTTTGATTCTTTTAGTAGTTCCCTTGAACAGTGATTTGATTCTTTCATTGGTTCTCTTGGACAGTGGTTTGATTCTTTCACTAGTTTTCTTGGGCAGTGGTTTGATTCTTTCACTGGTTCTCTTGGACAGTGGTTTGATTCTTTCACTGGTTCTCTTGGACAGTGGTTTGATTCTTTCACTAGTTCCCTTGGACAGTGGTTTGATTCTTTCACTGGTTCTCTTGGACAGTGGTTTGATTCTTTCACTAGTTCCCTTGGACAGTGGTTTGATTCTTTCACTAGTTCTCTTGGGCAGTGGTTTGATTAGTTCACTAGTTCTGTTGGACAGTGGTTTGATTCTTTCACTAGTTCCTTTGGACAGTGGTTTGATTCTTTCACTGGTTCTCTTGGACAGAGGTTTGTTTCTAACACTAGTTCTCTTGGGCAGTGGTTTGATTCTTTCACTGGTTCTCTTGGACACTGGTTTGATTCTTTCACTAGTTTTCTTGGGCAGTGGTTTGATTAGTTCACTAGTTCTGTTGGACAGTGGTTTGATTCTTTCACTAGTTCCCTTGGACAGTGGTTTGATTCTTTCACTGGTTCTCTTGGACAGTGGTTTGATTCTTTCACTAGTTCCCTGGACAGTGGTTTGTTTCTTTCACTGGTTCTCTTGGACAGTGGTTTGTTTCTTACACTAGTTTTCTTGGGCAGTGGTTTGATTAGTTAACTAGTTCTCTTCGACAGTGGTTTGATTCTTTCACTAGTGCCTTCGACAGTGATTTGATTCTTTCACTAGTTCCTTTGGACAGTGGTTTGATTCTTTCACTGGTTCTCTTGGACAGAGGTTTGTTTCTAACACTAGTTCTCTTGGGCAGTGGTTTGATTCTTTCACTGGTTCTCTTGGACACTGGTTTGATTCTTTCACTAGTTTTCTTGGGCAGTGGTTTGATTAGTTCACTAGTTCTGTTGGACAGTGGTTTGATTCTTTCACTAGTTCCCTTGGACAGTGGTTTGATTCTTTCACTGGTTCTCTTGGACAGTGGTTTGATTCTTTCACTAGTTCCCCTGGACAGTGGTTTGTTTCTTTCACTGGTTCTCTTGGACAGTGGTTTGTTTCTTACACTAGTTTTCTTGGGCAGTGGTTTGATTAGTTAACTAGTTCTCTTCGACAGTGGTTTGATTCTTTCACTAGTGCCTTCGACAGTGGTTTGATTCTTTCACTGGTTCTCTTGGACAGTGGTTTGGTTCTTTCACGAGTTCTCTTGGACAGTGGTTTGATTAGTTCACGAGTTCTCTTGGGAAGTGGTTTCATTCTTTCACTAGTTGCCTTGGACAGTGGTTTGGTTCTTACACTAGTTATCTTGGGCAGTGGTTTGATTAGTTCACAAGTTCTCTTGGACAGTGGTTTGGTTCTTACACTAGTTATCTTGGGCAGTGGTTTGATTAGTTCACGAGTTCTCTTGGACAGTGGTTTGATTCTTACACTAGTTTTCTTGGGCAGTGGTTTGGTTCTTACACTAGTTACCTTGGGCAGTGGTTTGATTAGTTCACGAGTTCTCTTGGACAGTGGTTTGGTTCTTACACTAGTTATCTTGGGCAGTGTTTGATTAGTTCACGAGTTCTCTTGGACGGTGGTTTGGTTCTTACACTAGTTCTCTTGGAAAGTGGTTTGATTCTTTCACTAGTTCCCTTGGACAGTGGTTTGGTTCTTACACTAGTTATCTTGGGCAGCGGTTTGATTAGTTCACGAGTTCTCTTGGACAGTGGTTTGGTTTTTACACTAGTTATCTTTGGCAGTGGTTTGATTAGTTCACGAGTTCTCTTGGACAGCGGTTTGATTCTTACACTAGTTTGCTTGGGCAGTGATTTGATTAGTTTACTAGTTCTGTTGGGCAGTGGTTTGATTCTTTCACTGGTTCTCTTGGAGAGTGGTTTGATTCTTTCACTGGTTCTCTTGGACAGTAGTTTGATTCTTTCACTAGTTCCCTTGGGCAGTGGTTTGATTCTTTCACTGGTTCTCTTGGACAGTGGTTTGTTTCTTACACTAGTTCTCTTGGGCAGTGGTTTGATTCTTTCACTGGTTCTCTTGGACAGTGGTTTGATTCTTTCACTAGTTTTCTTGGGCAGTGGTTTGATTAGTTCACTAGTTCTGTTGGACAGTGGTTTGATTCTTTCACTAGTTCCCTTGAACAGTGGTTTGATTCTTTCACTGGTTCTCTTGGACAGTGGTTTGATTCTTTCACTAGTTCCCCAGGACATTGGTTTGTTTCTTTTATTGGTTCTCTTGGACAATGGTTTGTTTCTTACACTAGTTTTCTTGGGCAATGGTTTGATTAGTTAACTAGTTCTCTTGGACAGTGGTTTGATTCTTTCACTGGTTCTCTTGGACAGTGGTTTGGTTCTTTCACTTGTTCTCTTGGATAGTGGTTTGTTTCTTACACTAGTTCTCTTGGGCAGTGGTTTGATTCTTTCACTAGTTCCCTTGGACAGTGGTTTGGTTCTTACACTAGTTCTCTTGGACAGTGGTGTGATTCTTTCACTAGTTCTCTTGGACAGTGGTGTGATTCTTTCACTAGTTTCCTTGGACAGTGGTTTGGTTCTTTCACTAGTTCTCTTGGACAGTGGTTTGGTTCTTACACTAGTTCTCTTTGAGATTGGGTTGATTCTTTCACTTGTTCCCCTGGACAGTGGTGTGATTCTTTCACTTGTTCTCTTGGACAGTGGTTTGATTTTTTAACTAGTTCCCTTGGACAGTGGTTTAGTTCTTACACTAGTTCCCTTGGACAATGGTTTGGTTCTTACACTAGTTCCCTTGGACAGTAGTTTGGTTCTTACCCTAGTTTCTTTAGCCAGCTGCTCAGATCTTACATTCATTGTCTTGAACAGTGGTACGGTTCTTTCACTAGTTCATTTGGGTAGTGGTTTGGTTCTTTCACTAGTTCTCTAGGACAGTGGTTTGGTTCTTACACTAGTTCTCTTGGACAGTGGTGTGATTCTTTCACTAGTTATCTTGGACAGTGGTGTGATTCTTTCACTAGTTTCCTTGGACAGTGGTTTGATTCTTTCACTAGTTCCCCTGGACAGTGGTTTGATTCTTTCACTAGTTCCCTTGGACAGTGGTTTGGTTCTTACACTAGTTTCCTTGGAAAGTGGTGTGATTCTTTCACTAGTTTCCTTGGACAGTGGTTTGGTTCTTTCACTAGTTATCTTGGACAGTGGTTTGGTTCTTACACTAGTTTCTTTAGCCAGCTGCTCAGATCTTACACTCATTGTCTTGAACAGTGATACGGTTCTTACACTAGTTCGTTTGGGTAGCGGTTCTTGCATAGTTTTCTTGGACTGCGGTGTGGTTATTGTACCACTGCTCATTCTTACACCTTTTCTCTCAGATGGAGGTTTGGTTGTGTTAGAGAAGGAGTTGGTTCTTACAGTAGCTTTCTTGGACAGTGGTTGGTACTCACAGTAGGTTGCTCGGTTCTTGCTTGAGTTCTTTTGCATAGGGCTCTGGTTATCAGGTTAGGTTTTTTTTGTGCATATTTTTGGTGGAGAATGGTGCAGCACTTGGAGTATTCCTAGTCAGTGGTTTGGTTCGACTACTAATTCTGTGGGATAGTGGTTGGATTCTTACACCAGTTCTAGATAGAGACTGGTTTTAACGCTAGTTCTCTGTGAAAGTGAGTGGATTCTTCTTAGACAGTGGTCTTGTTCTTACTGACATTCCTTTGTATAGTGTTTGGATGCCAGGACTGGCTGTTTTCTAAATGTGACCCTTTGTGCTACTACGGGAAGGATGCGACCCTAGGCGGAGTATCTCAGCATCCAGCTAGCTAACACCCCCATTGTATCATTTCAGATTAAAAACTTGACATATAAACCTTAATACCTGCATAGATGGGGCAAGACTGTTGAAATAAAGGAAAGCTGCGCTGGTCCGGAACTGTCAGCATAGTATACGCTCAGCCATTCCGCGTCATTAAATATGCACAAGTCACCCTCATTCAGAGAGAAGCTAGGGCTGTGACGGTCAGTCAAGAGGAGCTCACTCATGTTGGGTGTCTGAAGAGATGCACAGTCGAGGAAACAGATGGTGGTCATCAGTTATTGAATGGAGATGGGCTTTTATTTCCACTGTGCGCTTCTGGAAACTAAGAATAATAAGACTTCTGGCACCCCAAGAGCGGCAAGCCTTTCCATGGGTTCTCTTTTACCTGCTATGAGAAACCCCTTAGTGACAGTCATTTGAGGCCAATTTCCTAATGTTCTCTAGCTTACATTTAGGCTAAGTACAGGTCTTAAACCAATGCGCTGTTGGGACTATTGCCTACAGAATGACCTGAAAGTGACTGTCACACTCAAAGATTTTGTCAGTTATTGATAATGCTTGCTGATTGGAGGAGGAAACGCGTAACTGCTGACTTTTGGATGTATCAGACATGGTTGGAAGGTTATATAGAAATATTTCTCCAAGTGAAGGTTGTATCATTCTACAGAATCAGGTCGCCAGGTAGGATGTGTTTTTTTACTTGAATGAGAAGTTTCATTTGTTTTAGATATTGTTCCTTTATTTATTTTTTTATCTCTACGTTGCGGTACAGCATTGGATTAGGGGACCACCACCCCCAGGTCATTAGGACACTGTTTCCAGTCCTAGGCCTTTAAGATAGAATGCTGCATTTTGGGTACTGTAGTTCGGATTTGCTGTCATTAATCAAATAAGGCTAAACAACTAAGGTTTGTAGGTGATAAATTCAGGACCGGAGCCAGTGCCTAGAATGACCTGGAGCCGGGTCGCCACCCTACAGTGGAGAACGGATCGTACAGTTAAAAAAAGTTATAACAAGTTCTTGTGCAGTGCTTGGTCCCAGTTTCAGTCTGAGCTTGTGTTGAAGTTTCAACCTCTGGTCCATCTGTTGCAATAACAGCACGAAGGAAGGTTTGCATTAACAGGTCAGCACTAACGTTTGGGCTAGTCACTGCAGATGCCTGCTGTGGGATTAGAGACAGACCCAAAGTCCTACGGATTACACCTCATCCCACGTGGGGTTTCCCTGTTCCCAGATGTTATATCTTCAGTGGGTGAGGGCCCTGGCGTGTGAACCCGAGTGGTTTCTATGGGGCTGAGCCTGATCCGAGCTGAAAGGATTCTAAGAAAGCATCTAGTTAACTCTCTGCACCTGGAAGGGAGTCCATAAAGGGCTCAAGTAAAATAGATGCCTGTGGTTGTAAATGTGTCGCCCTGCAGACTTCCTGGCCGGTGGCTCTTTGTTTACTGCTGTCTTGGGGAGAGGCGCACAGAGACCATGGCTGTCTGAAGGAGCTAAGCAAATACTACAGGGGGCTCGCGACTTTGTGTTTTACCTTCAGCAATGTGTCACCATCCTCAAGGGGCCCTTTTCAGGCCTGCCTCAAGGACGCCTGGGGCAGCGTTGTGTTTATGAGGAGCTTTGAGGAAAGCGTGGGACGGATAGGGAAAATGCAGCGTTTGTTACTTTTTGGTGGGAGTTAGAAATGTGGTTTAAATTTGGGAATGTGATGATTTTCTTGCAGCTGCTCCTTCTCTACAAGATGGGGGCTTCAAAGATGTTCCACATAGGGCGCGGGGAAGGTCTGCTTGGGCCGTCTTATGAAGAGTGAGCCAAAGAGACGGAAGCTCTGGTGGAGACTTCTAGGCACCTGAAGTAGAAATACGGTCAACCAGTGCTGAACTTCACACCTCTAAAGCACCAGGGGGCCGGATTCATGCCCCTGTCCAGGATAACCCTGCTTATGTAGATGTGCCCCTCTGAGCATTCATGTAACCAAAGCCTAGCCTGGATCATTCCCTCCTGGACCTGCGCTGGACATCCATAATCTAACACTTTGGAGAATACGGGGTCAGCATTCCGGACATTATCGTACAACAAGGTGTCATTAAATAAAATATATAAAGGGAAAGTTCAGGGGTAGCGCAAAGATAGTCTTTTTTTTTTTTTTTTAAACGGACATCAGTGCGTAAAACAATCTCCCAGCACGGGTGACGAGAAAGAGTGCAAGGCCATGACTGGAATGTAGTAGATTGCAGGGCATTGTGGCAGAGGGCAATCTGCAGGGGAGTGGTGCAGCCGGGCCAGTACGGGGCACCACAGTTATGGGCAGCGGCTCAGAGTGCCGACCACTCACGGGGGTTCGGTGGTAAATGCCACTTTGGCTAGGGCAGCAGAAATCCGTGCTTAATCTCACAGTTGATAGGACCAGGTCTCCCGGTAGTGTCTGGAGTCTCCGAAGATGTTTATGTTACTATTGCTAAACACGTCTTTTTGTGCGCCTCGTGTCACTGCTTCGACCCAACGGTGGCCCCTGGTACTGGTGTTAACAGTGAGACAGGGAGGCTAAGGTCCCTGGTACTGGTGCCAATAGTGAGACAGGCAGACTAGGGTGGCCCCTGGTACTGGTGTTAACAGTGAGACAGGGAGGCTAAGGTCCCTGGTACTGGTGCCAATAGTGAGACAGGCAGACTAGGGTGGCCCCTGGTACTGGTGTTAACAGTGAGACAGGGAGGCTAAGGTCCCTGGTACTGGTGCCAATAGTGAGACAGGCAGACTAGGGTAGTCCCTGGTACTGGTGTTAACAGTGAGACCGGGAGGCTATGGTCCCTGGTACTGGTGCCAATAGTGAGACAGGCAGACTAGGGTGGCCCCAGGTACTGGTGTTAACAGTGAGACAGGGAGGCTAAGGTCCCTGGTACTGGTGCCAATAGTGAGACAGGCAGACTAGGGTGGCCCCTGGTACTGGTGTTAACAGTGAGACAGGGAGGCTAAGGTCCCTGGTACTGGTGCCAATAGTGAGACAGGCAGACTAGGGCGGCCCCTGATACTATTGTCATGCGTGGGACCAGACAGGCCTCGGTGGGGGGGGTCCTCCTGAGTGCAATGACCCAAGCCCGCGCTTCTGGTTCAAGTACTAGATCAAACCTCGTTAGGCTGACAAGCGCTGCCAGCTTTCATCTTGCCCGCTGGGGGGCTGTTTGTAGCCCCTGTAAAGTGTGTTGACACAGAGAGAAGCAGTTCTTGGAAAGAACAAACACAGCCGGCCTCTTCCAGAAGGCGCAGCCACCAGTGTAAGACAGAGTTTGATCACAAGGACCAGTGCCCAGGGTTTGGTGAAAGGACTTTTCGTGGCAGCGATGTGTTGGCCTTACAGCCGCACCGGGTAAACCAGTGGATGAGGAGATGGAGACGGCCGGTGCCACCTGTGCCAAGGGCAAAGGAGAGGTAAGGAGGTGTCACCCGAGGAGCAGCTCGCTTGGCGCTGACCTTGTCGCCAGGGCTGCCCTTAATCCCGGTGCACGAGGTGTGGGCGCTTTTCAGGCACGTCGTGATAAGTGCCAGGAGAGACCAGACCAGCCTGTTTTATTGTAGTTTCTATTCTGGCACGGGGGCACCATTGAGACCCTTTGCTTTGTGCCACCGCCTCGGGTACTCGGAGAGGGAATTGTAGGGCCGGAGGAGGATCTGTCCAAAGTTGGCACTGATGCAAAGCTGGATCGTGGGTTTTATTAGGCATTCGTACCAGGGCCAAGCCGGTGCCTACGGTACCGCCGAGGTGGCACCAAAGGATAGCAAAGCCCCTTTTCTCTCGGACATCAAGTCGCTTTGAAATGAGCAGCTCTGTCACTCTGTGCCCGTGCTGTTTCAACTCTGCACCGTCGTATTGTTTGTATATTATATACATATATTGGTTACATTTCAACCATTCGGCTTCTTTGACGAACAAGAAATGCCCTTGATAATGTAAATGTCCAGCTGTTTTCAGTTATGTATATGAAGGGGTTTAGCATGTTTCTTAGCAGCTCCAATGTCAGCATATATATTGAGGAAACAGTGCCCAAGATCACACAGGTGGGTGAAACGGGATAGCCACGATCGGACCACTTGTGTCTCCAGATTAACAATTGTAAAAGGTCACCACTAGGCCTGCTCTCCCGTGGCTCACGATTGAAAGATTTATTGTAAAATAAAATGAGGGAAGACACTCACTCCTCAGTGTCAGAGGGCAGCCGGGGAATGACAGGTCGTTTCCCATAGAGGGTGGGGTTGTAGGTGTCAGTCTAGAGTTAAGTTCAACACGTGTGTTTTGTTAAGCATTTAAGGTCAGGTGTGCGAATACTAAGAAAAGCGATTTCCAAACAGCGATTTTTACCGAATCGCTATTCTTAATGTACTAAACTTTACATTTTGAAATAGTTATTCCTTGTGGATCGCAAATCGACCTCTCTCATGAATATTAATGAGGTAGGCCGCCGTTTGCAAGTCATTAGGAATGGTAGTCATCACAAGAATGGTGGTCTGCTAGGGTCAGTAGACCACCATTCCAAAGATTGCTTTTAAATAAAACAATTTTTTTTTCTTTGAAATGCAGCCCATTTTCCTTAAAGCGAACAGGATGCATTTAAAAAGGAAAACATTAAACATTAAAAAATATTTTTTTAAGAGTAGACAGTGGTCTGTGGCCTGCTCTTAAAATATATATTTTTTAACATTCTCAAAGAGGAAGGGGACCCCTTCCCATTTGCAAAGGGGTTACCACTACCTTTCAGTAGTCTGTAAAAATTAACATTTTGCAACCGTAATTCGGTCGCAAAACAGTAATACATACTACTGCAAATATATATTTGGAAGCGCAAAGCCAAATTTTGATTCAGTAACAAATTACTGTATCACAATTTGGCTTTTGCACATTGAAAAATGCTTTTTTTGCAGTCACAAACGGCCAAGTCTACAAATCGGGCCGTTTGCGACTTCAAAAAAGCTTTGTAGATCTGGCCCTATACGGGTTTGGAAAGATGACTGAATGCCGTTACCCTTTAGTGGCCTCTGATGGTCTTCAACCGAGGTATAGGGCACCACGTCTGATGAGGTTGGTTTCCTGCCCCCATAGTTGCATACCATCCCCAGTTGTTCCCTGGGGGTGTTTGCCCCTTGTGCAGCTGTCCTGTGAGGGGACGGTGCAGTGGGTCTTCCCATGGCTATCCCAGTGCACCCTTGGCACCTTGCTCCTTTGCTCTCACTGGACTGGCATTGGAATGAATCAAGTCTAGAAGTCCAGCACAAAGTGCATGATTAAAGTGCTGCCCTCACGTCTTGCCCTACCTTACATGCTCTCTTTATCTTTCAGCCAACGAGAGAATTGAAGACATCAATGGGTGTCCGAAGAGCCGTTCACAAATGGTGAGTTTGTGGTGCCCTGGCACCATGTGTTTTCTGTCACTTTAAAAAATGGTGAGTTTGTGGTGCTGTGGCACCTGGTGTTTTCTGTCACTCTCACAAACGGCGAGTTTGTGGTGCTGTGGCACCTTGTGTTTTCTGTCACTGTCACAAATGGTGAGTTTGTGGTCACCCGGAACCTTGTGTTTTCTCTCACTCTCAAAAACGGTGAGTTTGTGGTGCCCCAGCAACTTGTGTTTTCTGTCACTGTCACAAATGGTGAGTTTGTGATCACCTGGAACCTTGTGTTTTCTGTCACTCTCAAAAATAGTGAGTTTGTGGTGCCCCGGCACCTTGAGTTTTCTGTCACTTATACAAATGGTGAGTTTGTGGTGCCCCGGCACCTTGTGTTTTCTGTCACTCTCACAAATGGTGAGTTTGTTGTGCCCCGGCACCTTGTGTTTTCTGTCACTCTCACAAATGGTGAGTTTGTGGTGCCCCGGCACCTTGTGTTTTCTGCCACTCTCACAAATGGTGAGTTTGTGGTACCCCGGCACATTCTGTAGTCAGTGACTTTTACAAATGGTGAGTTTGTGGTGCCCCGGCAACTTGTGTTTTCTGTCACTCTCACAAATGGTGAGTTTGTGGTGCCCCGGCACATTCTGTAGTCGGTGACTTTTACATATGGTTTGTTTTTGGAGCCATGGCGCCTTGTGCTTTCTATCACTTTCCCAAATGTTCGCTCTTTGGTGCCAGGGTACCTTGTGTTTTCTTTAACTTTTACAAATGCCTATTTTTTCAGTGTGCTGGCACCGTGCCTATTCTGTTGCCTTCACGTATGGTGAATTGTTGTTAACTTGGTAATTCGCCTATGCGGTCACTTTCACACGTGGCGAGTTTTTGGTGCCCTGGAAGCTTGTGTATTCTGTTACTTACCATATTGAGAGTTTTTGGTGCCTTTCACACCGTGTGTACTGTCATAAATTGTGGGATTTGTGTGCCCTGCAGCTAGTGTATTCCGTCACTTCACATATTGAGAGTTTTTGATGCCTTTACCACCATGTGTACTTTGCCCCTTTCGTAAATTGAGAGTTTTTGGTGCCATGCCACTTTTACAAACAGTCCATTTTTGGTTCCCTAGCAATGATCTATGCTGTCACTCACAGTTAACACATTTATTTTCCCTGGCACTGCACCTGGAGTGTTTCTTTCATAAACCTGCGGGCACTATGCCTATTCTATTCAGACTCCTTCACAATTGGTGGGTTTGTTATTGCCCCGCCTCCTTGTTTATTTTGCCACGTTTACAAATGGCGAGTTGTTGGTTCCCATGCACTGTGCCTCTTCTGTAACTTTAACATTTTTTGAGTTATGGCGCGTTGTGCGTTTTGTTTCTTTCACAGTTGCTGAGTTACTGCTCGCTGGCACCTTACGAACTTTGCACCTTACATTGTCACATAAAGGAGGCTCTCTGTGGACAAGTGTGGCCTTGGACACGTTGATTCTGGAGGCGTTTGTCTAATGTTGAGTTCTATCCGATTCGAAATGCATATTGTTTACGGTCATTAATTGCAGTTATTGGATGGAACAAGTAAGCAAAGAAAGTGTAAAGCGGTAGCTCCTATTCACGTTGTATGAAATGGCCACATTGTTGACAGCCCAAAGCCTTTAACCGATAGACCCTCTGCAAGCAAAGCGCGATGTGTGCTGCTTAAACTGTCTGCAAGCAAAGCGTGATGTGTGCTGCTTAAACTGTCTGCAAGCAAAGCGTGATGTGTGCTGCTTAAACTGTCTGCAAGCAAAGCGCGATGTGTGCTGCTTAAACTGTCTGCAAGCAAAGCGCGATGTGTGCTGCTTAAACTGTCTGCAAGCAACTGTCTGCAAGCAAAGCGTGATGTGTGCTGCTTAAACTGTCTGCAAGCAAAGCGTGATGTGTGCTGCTTAAACTGTCTGCAAGCAAAGCGCGATGTGTGCTGCTTAAACTGTCTGCAAGCAAAGCGCGATGTGTGCTGCTTAAACTGTCTGCAAGCAAAGAGCGATGTGTGCTGCTTAAACTGTCTGCAAGCAAAGCGCGATGTGTGCTGCTTAAACTGTCTGCAAGCAATTTGTCTGCAAGCAAAGCGTGATGTGTGCTGCTTAAACTGTCTGCAAGCAACTGTCTGCAAGCAAAGCGTGATGTGTGCTGCTTAAACTGTCTGCAAGCAAAGCGTGATGTGTGCTGCTTAAACTGTCTACAAGCAACTGTCTGCAAGCAAAGCGTGATGTGTGCTGCTTAAACTGTCTGCAAGCAACTGTCTGCAAGCAAAGCGTGATGTGTGCTGCATAAACTGTCTGCAAGCAAAGCGCGATGTGTGCTGCTTAAACTGTCTGCAAGCAAAGCGCGATGTGTGCTGCTTAAACTGTCTGCAAGCAAAGCGCGATGTGTGCTGTTTAAACTGTCTGCAAGCAAAGCGTGATGTGTGCTGCTTAAACTGTCTGCAAGCAAAGCGTGGTGTGCTGCTTAAACTGTCTGCAAGCAAAGCGCGATGTGTGCTGCTTAAACTGTCTGCAAGCAAAGCGCGATGTGTGCTGCTTTAACTGTCTGCAAGCAAAGCGCGATGTGTGCTGCTTAAACTGTCTGCAAGCAAAGCGCGATGTGTGCTGCTTAAACTTTCTGCAAGCAAAGCGCGATGTGTGCAGCTTAAACTGTCTGCAAGCAAAGCGCGATGTGTGCTGCTTAAACTGTCTGCAAGCAACTGTCTGCAAGCAAAGCGCGATATGTGCTGCTTAAACTGTCTCCAAGCAAAGCGTGATGTGTGCTGCTTAAACTGTCTGCAAGCAAAGCGTGATGTGTGCTGCTTAAACTGTCTGCAAGCAAAGCGCAATGTGTGCTGCTTAAACTGTCTGCAAGCAAAGCGCGATGTGTGCTGCTTAAACTGTCTGCAAGCAACTGTCTGCAAGCAAAGCGTGATGTGTGCTGCTTAAACTGTCTGCAAGCAAAGCGTGATGTGTGCTGCTTAAACTGTCTGCAAGCAAAGCGTGATGTGTGCTGCTTAAACTGTCTGCAAGCAACTGTCTGCAAGCAAAGCATGATGTGTGCTGCTTAAACTGTCTGCAAGCAAAGCGCGATGTGTGCTGCTTAAACTGTCTGCAAGCAAAGCGCGATGTGTGCTGCTTAAACTGTCTGCAAGCAACTGTCTGCAAGCAAAGCGTGATGTGTGCTGCTTAAACTGTCTGCAAGCAACTGTCTGCAAGCAAAGCGTGATGTGTGCTGCTTAAACTGTCTGCAAGCAAAGCGTGATGTGTGCTGCTTAAACTGTCTGCAAGCAAAGCGCGATGTGTGCTGCTTAAACTGTCTGCAAGCAACTGTCTGCAAGCAAAGCGTGATATGTGCTGCTTAAACTGTCTGCAAGCAAAGCGCGATGTGTGCTGCTTAAACTGTCTGCAAGCAAAGCGCGATGTGTGCTGCTTAAACTGTCTGCAAGCAAAGCGCGATGTGTGCTGCTTAAACTGTCTGCAAGCAAAGCGCGATGTGTGCTGCTTAAACTGTCTGCAAGCAACTGTCTGCAAGCAAAGCGCGATGTGTGCTGCTTAAAC
Organism: Calotriton arnoldi; assembly: GCA_963921515.1. Classification (NCBI taxonomy): domain Eukaryota; kingdom Metazoa; phylum Chordata; class Amphibia; order Caudata; family Salamandridae; genus Calotriton; species Calotriton arnoldi. The sequence goes on from CAWUFW010000441.1 coordinate 747,361, forward strand.
TGTCTGCAAGCAAAGCGCGATGTGTGTTGCTTAAACTGTCTGCAAGCAAAGCGCGATGTGTGCTGCTTAAACTGTCTGCAAGCAAAGCGTGATGTGTGCTGCTTAAACTGTCTGCAAGCAACTGTCTGCAAGCAAAGCGTGATGTGTGCTGCTTAAACTGTCTGCAAGCAAAGCGTGATGTGTGCTGCTTAAACTGTGCAAGCAACTGTCTGCAAGCAAAGCGCGATGTGTGCTGCTTAAACTGTCTGCAAGCAAAGCGCGATGTGTGCTGCTTAAACTGTCTGCAAGCAAAGCGCGATGTGTGCTGCTTAAACTGTCTCCAAGCAAAGCGCGATGTGTGCTGCTTAAACTGTCTGCAAGCAAAGCGCGATGTGTGCTGCTTAAACTGTCTGCAAGCAAAGCGCGATGTGTGCTGCTTAAACTGTCTGCAAGCAACTGTCTGCAAGCAAAGCGTGATGTGTGCTGCTTAAACTGTCTGCAAGCAAAGCGCGATGTGTGCTGCTTAAACTGACTGCAAGCAACTGTGCAAGCAAAGCGCGATGTGCTGCTTAAACTGTCTGCAAGCAACTGTCTGCAAGCAAAGCGCGATGTGTGCTGCTTAAACTGTCTGCAAGCAAAGCGCGATGTGTGCTGCTTAAACTGTCTGCAAGCAAAGCGCAATGTGTGCTGCTTAAACTGTCTGCAAGCAAAGCGCGATGTGTGCTGCTTAAACTGTCTGCAAGCAAAGCGTGATGTGTGCTGCTTAAACTGTCTGCAAGCAAAGCGTGATGTGTGCTGCTTAGAACCTCGGCGAGCAAAGCTTGATATGTACTGCTTAGAATCAAGCAAATCGCGATGTGTGCTCCTCAGACCATCTGCAAGCAAACCGTGATGTATGCTACTTAGACCCTCTGCAAGCAAAGCGTGATGTGTGCTGCTTAAACTGTCTGCAAGCAACTGTCTGCAAGCAAATCGCGATGTGTGCTCCTCAGACCATCTGCAAGCAAACCGTGATGTATGCTACTTAGACCCTCTGCAAGCAAAGCGTGATGTGTGCTCCTCAGACCATCTGCAAGCAAACCGTGATGTATGCTATTTAGATCCTCGGCAAGCAAAGCATGTGTGCTGCATAGACCCTCTGCAAGCAAAGCGTATGTGTGCTGCATAGACCCTCTGCAAGCAATGCGTGATGTACTGCTTAGACCCTCGAGCCTGATGTGTGCTGCTTAGTAGCTTTGCAAGCAAAGTGTGATACGTGGTGCTTAGATCTTTTAGCATAATGTGTGCTGCTTAGACCCTCTACAAGCAAAGCATTATGTGTGCTGCTCAGACCATCTGCAAGCAAATGGCAATGCTTTGACTCTCGGAAAGCAAAGCATGATGTGTTCTGCTTACACTGTGTGCAAGAAAGTGTATTGTTTGCTGTCTAGAGACCTTCAGCGGTCAAAGCTTGAAATGCGCTGTGATGTGTGCTGCTCAGACACTGTAGAGTGATATGTGCTTCTAAGATCCTCTGCGCTTCTAAGACCCTCTGCAAACAAAGCATGATGTGTACTGCTTAGAATCTCTAGCGTGATGTGTGCTGCTCAGATGCTCTGCAAGCAAAGCGTGATATGTGAGGCAAGCAAAGCTTTATGTGTAATGCTTAGACTGCGAAGAAAGCATGACTTGTGATGCTTAGACTCTTGGAAAGCCAAGCGTGATGTGTTCTGCTAAGTGTGATGTGTGCTGTGTAGACCCTCTGCAAGCAAAGCATGATGTCTGCTGCTTAGGCCCTCTGCAAGCAAAGCATGATGTCTGCTGCTTAGGCCCTCTGCAAGCAAAGCATGATGTCTGCTGCTTAGGCCCTCTGCAAGCAAAGCATCATGGGTGCCGTTTAGGCCCTTTGCAAGCAAAGCATCATGGGTGCTGTTTAGGCCCCCTGCAAGCAAAGCATCATGGGTGCCGTTTAGGCCCTTTGCAAGCAAAGCATCATGGGTGCCGTTTAGGCCCCCTGCAAGCAAAGCATCATGGGTGCCGTTTAGGCCCTATGCAAGCAAAACATCATGGGTGCCGTTTAGGCCCTCTGCAAGCAAAGCATCATGGGTGACGCTTAGGCCCTGTGCAAGCAAAGCATCATGGGTGCGGCTTAGACTCTCTGCAAGTAGTGTCCTGTGTGCTTCACCACCCCATAAAACACTTCCCCTGTTCAGTGTGGCTCTCTCCCTCATGTGCTTCTACTCCCCAGAACACCTCCTATACTCCCTGTTGTTCTTTTCCTCGTGTGCTTCACCCCCGCAAAGCCCTCATCCCGCACTCTGTGTTGCTCTCCCCATGTCATGATTCGTCCCTGAAACCACACCCCCTCGCTCAGTGCTGCTCTCGCCCTCATGTGCTACCCCACACTCTGTGTTGCTCTCTCCCTTGTGTGGTTTCTCCACCTGTAAACACCCCTCACCCATTATCCGTATTGCTCTCTCCCTTGTGTGCTTCTCCCCTTGTAAATTCCCCTCTCCCATGCTCTGTGTTGCTCACTCCCTTGTGTTATTCTCCCCCTATAAACCCCCCTCTCCCGAGATCCGTGTTGCTCCCTCCTTAGTGTTCTTCTCCCCCTATAAAATCCCCTCTCATACGCTCCGTGTTGCTCTCTCCCCCTATAAACTCCCCTCTCCCATGCTCCGTGTTGTTCTCTTCCTCGTGGGCTTCTCCCCTCATCAGCAAACACCCCTCGCTCTGTGCTGCTCTCTCACGTGCTCCCACTACGTCGTCATAGGCAGTGTTTCTTACACAGTGTTTCAAATGGAAATACAAGGTGCAGGTACTCAGTATCTCAAAGCACTTGTTTGCTACTGAAAAGTGCCGGGACTCTTAGTCCACCCCTGCTGAGAAGTGCTGGCGACTGGGAAGTGGAGTCCACTCCAGCCTCGTATATCTGTTCAGTTTGTGCTTCTCTATGCAAGTTCCAGAAGTACTGATCTCCATTCGTGGTGATAGGGGAAATATATCTAGTTGTGGGCGCGGACGTTGAAATGTGTGAAATGGGATTCACATTCATGGCTTCAGAGAGTTGACTCAAGTACAAACACATGCTTTCAATAACTATGCGTTGTGTATGCAGCTTAGTGCAGTAACAGCACAAAGAGATGATGGACGGAATGCTGAACGTTGTCAAACATTCACCCCACTCACTGGTCTTCCCGGGACCGGAAAACAGCACCCTGGGACCGGTTTCGGGGTATCACTCCTCATCAGCCAGGCTAGCAAAAGAATGATGGATTTAACCCAGATCTCCTGACTGGGGGTGAATGTTTTGATTTGTTCTGCATTCCGTCCATCAATTGTGTGTCTTTTGCTTTCTCGCCCTAAGTGCGCCAGGTATGCCCAGACGTGGGTCCTGGGCTCACTGTGCCACTGGAATCAAGCTATCCTGGCTGAAGAGGGGTGTTACCCCGAAACCGGTCCTAGGATGCTTGTTTCCGGTCCAGGGAGGACCTGGCTTGGCAGTTCGGGCTGGACTGTTCCCATGAGGCACAGGCTCAAGACTGATTTGCATATGGCCAGGTCTAAACTGGGGTGGCATGGTGAGCAAAAGAATGATGGATTTAACCCAGATCTCTTGACTGGAGGTGAATGTTTTGATTTGTTCTGCATTCCGTCCATCAATTGTGTGTCTTTGCTTTCTCGCCCTAAGTGCGCCAGGTGTGCCCAGACGTGGGTCCTGGGCTCACTGTGCCACTGGAATCAAGCTATCCTGGCTGAAGAGGGTGATACCCCGAAACCGGTCCTAGGATGCTTGTTTCCGGTCCAGGGAGGGACCTGGCTTGGCAGTTCGGGCTGGACTGTTCCCATGAGGCACAGGGTCAAGACTGATTTGCATATGGCCAGGTCTAAACTGGGGTGGCATGGTGAGCAAAAGAATGATGGATTTAACCCAGATCTCTTGACTGGGGCTGAATGTTTTGATTTGTTCTGCATTCCGTCCATCAATTGTGTGTCTTTTGCTTTCTCGCCCTAAGTGCGCCAGGTATGCCCAGACGTGGGTCCTGGGCTCACTGTGCCACTGGAATCAAGCTATCCTGGATGAAGAGGGGTGATACCCCGAAACCGGTCCTAGGATGCTTGTTTCCGGTCCAGGGAGGGACCTGGTTTGGCAGTTCGGGCTGGACTGTTCCCATGAGGCACAGGGTCAAGACTGATTTGCATATGGCCAGGTCTAAACTGGGGTGGCATGGTGAGCAAAAGAATGATGGATTTAACCCAGATCTCTTGACTGGGGGTGAATGTTTTGATTTGTTCTGCATTCCGTCCATCAATTGTGTGTCTTTTGCTTTCTCGCCCTAAGTGCGCCAGGTATGCCCAGACGTGGGTCCTGGGCTCACTGTGCCACTGGAATCAAGCTATCCTGGCTGAAGAGGGGTGAAACCCCGAAACCGGTCCTAGGATGCTTGTTTCCGGTCCAGGGAGGACCTGGCTTGGCAGTTCGGGCTGGACTGTTCCCATGAAGCACAGGGTCAAGACTGATTTGCATATGGCCAGGTCTAAACTGGGGTGGCATGGTGAGCAAAAGAATGATGGATTTAACCCAGATCTCTTGACTGGGGCTGAATGTTTTGATTTGTTCTGCATTCCATCCATCAATTGTGTGTCTTTTGCTTTCTCGCCCTAAGTGCGCCAGATATGCCCAGACGTGGGTCCTGGGCTCACTGTGCCACTGGAATCAAGCTATCCTGGCTGAAGAGGGGTGAAACCCCGAAACCGGTCCTAAGATGCTTGTTTCCGGTCCAGGGAGGACCGGGCATGGCAGTTCGGGCTGGACTGTTCCCATGAGGCACAGGGTCAAGACTGATTTGCATATGGCCAGGTCTAAACTCGGGTGGCATGGTGAGCAAAAGAATGATGGATTTAACCCAGATCTCTTGACTGGGGGTGAATGTTTTGATTTGTTCTGCATTCCGTCCATCAATTGTGTGTCTTTTGCTTCCTATAGCGAGCACGGGAACAACGTCTGGGCATATCTTTCCAACTAGAGCGACTGTAGCAACGCAAAAAGATGATCACAGATCTGGGTTAAATGCATAGTCCCGCCCCCCCCCAAAAAAACGGTCCCAGGATGCTTGTTTCCGCTCCAGGGAGGGCCTGCCTGGCTGTACGGGCTGGACTGTTCCCATGGGGCACAGGGTCAAGACTGATTTATATATGTCTGGCTCCAAACTGGGGTGATATGGTGAGCTAAAAACCAATGGATTTAACCCAGATCTGTGACTGGGGGTGAATGTTTGACAATGTTCAGCATTCCGTCCATCATCTTTTTGAGTTGCTGCAGCTTAGTGCAACCATTGCCGCTTGTCGTCCTAACTTACACTGATCTGATCTCCACAAATGGTGTCTGCACTTGAGCTCTTTTTAAAGAACATGGTTGATTTTATACTAAGACCATGACTATAGAGACTTTGTACAAAGAAAGAGAGAGGACACCAACGAGAGGTAGCAGGTACATACCGCCAACACCACCACTGCCACCACCACCACCACTAATCTTTATTATACGGCGATAGGAGACAAAGACACTTAACAAACACAGACAATACCACTCTCTTCTCAGAGTGCACAAATGTAGATGTATGTTGTACATAGAGATTTAATACAAACATCGACAACACAAGAGACTCCAATATACATGCCTTGTAAAGAGACAGAAGACCATAGTGATTTGAAACATGCACAATACCAGTTTTATTTCCAATTTATTTATTTATTGTTTCAGCTGTCAGCCTTAAAATATTTAAAAACTACAATATAAGAACACTGAACATACCAGCCAGCATCAGATAAAAACATATACACAGCAATCCGCTAAACGACGACATATTGTTTGCACACTTCATTCCATTCAGTGAAAATAAATCAGTCAACAAATTCATCAAATACATTAAAGTGCAAGTGCAGTAAGACACTAAAAGTACACCATACCAGACACTCACAACACAAAATGTGTTGTACAGAGAGAGGAGACCATACAGACATAGTGCATACACAGATCACACTAACTCCGTAAGTTCCCCTTTTTCCGAGACCCAGAAGCAGTGAAAATGTGCCCAAAGCAGGACACACCTCAATCCCCCCAGGGACTGGCTGGAGTGAATGCACATCCCCTCTCTCATGTCAGTCAGAACCAGACGGTCAATACACAGTCAGGCAGGGCACAAAGAGATATTTCACACAGAACTGCCTACTTCTAAAAGTGGCATTTCTAAAATAGTATTAATAAATCTGCTTTCACCAATAAGCAGGATTTATCACTACTACTCCACACATACCAAACATGGTCACGCTACCCCTCTCATGTCCGGAATTACCACTGAAGCACATATCAGCGAATCCCCAATGCATCCCTGTGAGACGGCAGCCTCACAGCAGTGAGAAACCAAAATAGGCTATTTGTCACTACCAGGACATGCCACACAGTTAAGGCACATGTCCTACCTTTTACCTACGCCACGCCCTGCTTATAGGGCTAGCTAGGGCCTACCTTAGGGGTGACTGATATGTAGTAAAAGGGGAGTTGCAGACGTGGCAACCACTTTATATGCAACATCACGGCGGCAGTAAACTGCACGCACAGGCCCTGCAGTGGCAGAGGCCTGAGATATGTTTGAAAGGCTACTTCGGTGAGTGGCGCAAGCAGCGCTGCAAGCCCACCAGTAGCATTTAATTTACAGGCCGTGGGTATATGGGATACCACTATACAAGGGACTTACAGGTACATTAAATATGCCAAACAGGTGTAGACCACTCTTACCAAGTTTACAAGAGAGAGCACATGCACTTTAGCACTGATTAGCAGTGATAAAGTGCCCAGAGTCATAAAACCACCAACAACAGGTCAGAAAAAATACAGGAGGAAGGCAAAAAGTTCTGGGATGACCCTGAAAAAAGGGCCAAGTCCAACACTCGCTTATAATAAGCTGACCCAGTTAACGACTCCATGGGTCATCATCAGGACTAAACAGAATTTGGGGTGCATTTGAGGGTGATAGTGGGATTGTGGTGGGCTAAGCATTCATGGTGTAACAAGGATTTTCTTTCGTTGAAGAGTAGTGAAGCAGGAGCAGCACCCAGTCTAAAACCCAAGTCTGATTGTTGCCTGAAAGATTCAGCTAGCTCAGGAGTGGCCCCGCACCTGGACCTTCACTGTCCGTATATGCAGTGATTGTGTGAGTTCAAAACTATTTGATCATTTCAAAGTCTTTTGATCCTGATTCCTCAAACTTGGCTGTTCGAACAGGCCGTCTAACTCTCTCCACTCCTGCCCGATGGTTATTGGACCTTAGCGCCGGGACACTCGTATGAGTAGCCGTGCTCGCTATAAAAATCACTGCATTATTGTTTTTTATTTCTTGAAAGTTATAATTCTTTTATCTGTTCACTTTACCCATAAAACTAGGTACATTAATCTGTATTACTATCAAGGTTCCAAAGAATAGGGTTGACCAGTTTTTCTTGCCATCTAACCTTCCTTGTTATTCAATAATCTGGGAGCAGTCCCTAAAAGTTGCTTCTGTTCGGAAACCATTTTTTCTTTTCCGAAGTGGCGGAAAGTTGCTTTGGTATTACACAGAATTATTTTAGATAGTTGACTCTTCAGAAGTTTGAGTTGACTGTATTACATGCCTTTCATTTATAATGCCGCAAAAACAAAATTGTACTTTGGAAATCTCCTTGTAAACCTAGGGCAAGTGGCCTGGTGCCAAAATAAACTTTTCCAAATGTGCTAGTGTTTTGTGAAATGAGAAGTTAGCTCTTCATACCACGTCCTGTTTGCACAGACCAGAGCAGTTCCTTTTAATACACCCCCTGTGTTATTGATACCTGCATTTCCCCAACCTCAAGGAACCCACATTTCTCTCTTGCCCTTTGTGTGGTTTGAGGGTCACCATTACCGTGTGAGTCCTATGTGGGCTACTTCAGCGGTGGAAGGGCCTGTTGAAGGTTTCTTGGCACATGGCGAGAAGGTTGCGTTGTGTAAGCCGATCATACAAAAGACCAAAAGTGTTAAATCTAAACTGTGTACATTATCTTTAGCGGTGGCCACAGGGATTTGATTGAGCAAAATTGTTGGGAAGAGAGTGTGCCAAAATATTTCAAATTATTGTAAGGGAAACTAGATATTTCCATTTAATTACAGAGCCATGGAGGCCCAAGTAGTGATAGTATGGAGTTTATCTCACCTTATTCCATCCCTTCTGATCAACATTGATCTGAAAGTGTTGGCCCTACTGGGAAAGCGTGTAGTGTGGATTCTGAGGCAGCTTAACCAACACAGGACTTCCAACATATTTAATGGGCCCATATCAAGCTATTCAAATCGCTTGCAGCTGTCTTCCTTTCACTCTTCCGCCGCCTGCTCATATATCCTACCACGGTCCTCCTCTTGGTACATTACCTTTCTACTCACAGTGTAACAGTGTAAATGGTAGTTTTGTGTATTGTTGAAGTGTCAGCATTGCTTGGCTGTACCTCAACTCTGGTGTATACTCCTCGTACAATGGCCCCCGTCCTCTCTTTGAACTTTCCTGTTTTTGTTCACTTGCTCTATAGGCTCCAAAGGATGCTCTCCCAGTCCATGTAAGATCTGCCTCCTTAAGAAGAGCTTTAAAAAGTAGGCAGGCGAGCATCTTGTGTCATCATGTGCTTACATTGACCCCCACTGATATTCTCTTTGTGTACCGCTGTCTTTACGTCTCTGTAAAGCACTTTGGATAAAAGCGCTACAATAAATAAATAAGAGAGCCGTATCGCTCACCTGTAACAAAGTTCTACAGCTATCCTATAAGGCAGATCAGCCACCAACTTGTAACATGAGCCCACCACCCACCCATGATATCGTCCCACCATTACCTTATCAGAAAAGCCAACCACCCACACGCAAAATAATATTTTACCAGCACTTTATAAGAAGGTTCTATCACCCCAATGTAACAATGTCCTGCCACCTATCTGTGCGGTTCCTGCCACCCATCTGCAGTACTAGTCTACGGTTTTCATGTAAAACAGGCCCTACCATCTGTAAACCAGCATTGGCAAAGCCAGTAGGTTTCGCCTATGTGAAACCTATTGGCGTTGTCAATGTTTTAAAGATGGTGCGCAGCAGTATGAACTGCTGTGTAACATGGCTCAAAGTAAACAAAAACAAAGCGCTATGGTACAGCCAGCGTTGACCCCCGCCATAGCGCTTTGTTTTTATTTACTTTGTCATGTTTCACAACAGCCCACACTGCTGTACAAAATCTTTAAAAAAAACATTACCAAAGCTGAAGAGCTGTGCGTGAGCTATGTGGCTTTGTTAATGTTTTTAAAGATGGCTTACCGTAAATAAAAACAAAGTGTTATGGAGTGGCCAGCGCTGGCCGTCACAGCGCTTTTTTGTTCAGAGGTGTGGGGGGTGGGGGTGAGGGGGCAAAAAAGGACTAAATACAGGTGGAAGGGACAGCAAAAAAGCAGGGAAAGTGGGAGGGACAAGCAAAACAACAAGGACTTAGAAGGGGCTGGGGAGGGGTAGAGAAAGCCTGCAAATACATGCACTCTTAAGGGGTGCCCGATTAAAAACAGAACCTCTACAAGAGGCAGCCAGTCGAAAGACACTAGCCGCAGAGACAGGAAACTGTACTTGGGCTAAGCTCCACAGATGACGGATGACAGAAGGACTGGAGAGAAAGTGGAAGCAGCAGGATTCCCTGACCAATGAAAACAAAGGAAATTAGACCGACGTGGGAGCCAACCAATGGTAAGTAATGGTAGGTATGGGGCAGGTTTTAAGCCCGTTTTAAAGCTTTTTTTAATATGCAATAGCTTTCTCAATGGCCGGTCCCAAGCCCAGCTGAGAAAGGAGGAGGGTTATGCACGGGGCTAGCCACCCCACTGTGTAAAGGAATCCTAGCTACAGAAACGTCAACCAGAAGACTAAAAGGCATCCCGGCCTTGGGGATGAGGAATCTCATTCACAGAGACATATGACACCTTACGGTGAAAGCCAGAAATCACCTGTAACAGCCTGCCCGCTGTAATGCAGTTATGCCCATGCTGTTCACTTGTAAATGGTCATCGCTCACCCTGTAAGGAAGTATGCCCACCTGTTATGTGGTTCTATCAATCGCCAATAATGAAGGCCTCCCATTCACCCGTAAAGAGTCATAAATCCACATGTCTGTAAGTCTGCTCATCTGTAATGTGGTCATGCGATGAAAGCCTGTCGTTGACCTGTAAAGAGCCATAAATCCATTTGTATGAAAGTCCGCTCATCTGTAATGTGGTTCTACCAATCACCTGCAATGAAGGCTTCACCTGAAAAGAGCCATAAATCCATTTGTATGAAAGTCCGCTCATCTGTAATGTGGTTCTACCAATCACCTGCAATGAAGGCTTCACCTGTAAAGAGCCATAAATCCACCTGTAAGAAAGTTCTTCCATCTGTAACACAGTTCTACCCACACCGTTCATCTGTAAATAGCCATGAACCCACCTTTATGAAAAGTCTGCTCATCTGCAGTGTTGTTCTACCGATCGCCTGCGTTTAAGGCCTGTGTTTCACCTGCAAAAAGCCATGAATCCACCTGTAAGGAAGTCTCCCTATCTGTAATGCAATTCTACCAGTCGCCTGAGGCGAAGACCTGCTGTTCACCTGTTAGAAAACCTAGCACGTCACTCCTGTTTGCCTACATAATAGTGAGATGGTGATCTTGCCTAGGTGACTTCCATTGTACCAACTCAAGAAACTCCAGCTAATGCAGAATGCTGCGACCCGACTTTTTTTAAATCTTCGGAAATACTATCATATCCAAGTACATCTCGGGGATTGGCTGCTGACCCACCGGGGGGTCAATTTCAAATGGCTCTTCGAGCTTTTTACAAGGCCGGTCTCTGTTATTTGGCCAACAGACTCATCCACTACCTCCCTACAAGAGCTTTGCACTCTTCAGATGCCCTACTGGCTGCTGTACCCTAACTAAGAAGAAGAAAGGGGCGGCTCCTCGTTCTATGCCCTTGCCCCCTCTAGTTGGAATGCTCTCCCTCGTCATCTACGGACCACCAAAGACGAGAGCTCCTAAAACTTGGCTGTTCGACCAGGCCTTCTAACTCTCTCCACTCCTGCCCGATGGTTATTGGACCTTAGCGCCAGGACACTCATATGAGTAGCTGTGCTCTGTATTAAAAATGTAAATGTGCCACTTTAGAATATTCTTAGAGAGTCTCCAGCAGCCTCTGCAGCTCTGCGCCTTGGTAATCGGCTCTGCCTTTAAGATTGACCCCCCTGGCTGAGCGGCCCCTTCATGCCAAGGCATCTAGCATTGATGTCGCACTTCTAACCGTGATCCTGTTCATGTGTCCCTTGGTGCAATGTCTCTATTCTTTCCCAAATTCCTATATACCATGTATAGAATTATAGATGGGTAATAGTGAATTAAGGGAATGTTTTTGCCAAGGGGTTCTGAGTGACATCAAATAGACAACAGGAGTGAAGGGAGGTGAAAAACATCCCCGTTTTTACCAGCTAGAATTTTATTTTTATATTATGGATGGCCCCCCAAATCATCTGCCCCTACTTTCAACTGCTATGCATGGGCAGAGGAGAAATGGGGCAGCCATAAAGAACATGACCTCTGGGGTCTGTCCCAGAGAAAAAAAAAATCCTGACCTCCTGCCACCCATCCCCACCACTCTTTCTGCCTTCCCTTCCCTCCCAAAGTTGTGCTCACTGCTCTCCACTGCTGCTCTGATAGGCTGTCAGAGAGCCAGCTACAGCGGCCTGGAATTCCTTTGTGACGTAGCAACAGCAGTTAAAAAGTTCTGTTACTCACCATTCTACGTCCTGTTACTCACCATTCTACGTCCTGTTACTCACCATTCTACGTTCTGTTACTCACCATTCTATGTTCTGTTCCCCACCTTTGTGACGCTAATGGCTCTCTGTAAGAGCACGCATAGCTGTGGAATTCTCCCTATGAGCATCCTGCACTCCAGAGGCACTTCTCTCTTGAGGGCACCCTGTACTCACCCTGCTCCTGTGGCAATGCGCCTCCATTATACACACACCTGGGGATGCGTCCTTGCAATCCTGTAGACACAGGGTTCTCGTTCTTCAAGACCCCATGTGTGGTCCGTGCTGTGCACCCCTTCGGCTTCCAGAGGCCCGACCTCCATGGCTTCATCGGCTTCACCCTCTCTCCTGATCGCACCGCGCAGCTTGGGCTGAAGCTCTTTCATCGAGGGACCAGCAGCCCATCCTCTGTCTTCCTAGGACTACATAGCAGCTTCCCTGACTAGCTGCCCTCTGAGCAATCCGTTCAACCACTGCCTTACCTTCCCTCTCTTGTAGTATATAGTGTGTCCTTCCTGTCACCAGCTGTCTCCTTACCTCACTATGTTGTCTCATGACTGATGAAGGCGCCATCTTTTCTCTAGCACTCTTCTCCTCTCTCTGCTTTTTATTTGATGTCTACACGCGGTCTGTGGTCAGGCATCATTTACACTCTACATAGATAACTAATCCCATAAAGGTCCTCAGACCATCCTTCAACACACACCAGGCGCGTACATGTTTCTACACATATGCATGTATGTATGGGTATCTATAGCGCAAGCCCAACTGTGAGCAATGGAGTACTCTACACAGAGTACTCTGTCCTAGGAGGGGGGACTATACAAGACTGTGTCCATGCCAGGGAGCGAGGTGGGAGTTTCTAATGCTGAATTGGAGGAGAGAGGAACTATGGGACGTGCAGTGTTGTACCTTACCACATACAAACAACGCCATACCTCTGCGCATTCACTCTGCTCCTCAAGCCCACCAGAATCAACACATGAAAGCCGCAGAATGAGTATAATGTTTAGCTCCAGAAACCACGTATAGATGGAAAAAGGTAGCAACGCTACGAAAGGAGCGCGACAAGGCCATCTAGAACAGGGGTGTCCATCGTTGGTCTAAAAGGGCTGGATTTGTGCCAAATTTTCAGGATAAACCCTCATTACGTAAAAAAGTTCCATTAATATTAATTGTACGTAAACTTAGCTCAAGTGGATATTCTAAAAAAGTGCCTTCCTGGCCATTTGTTGGACATGCAACTTTGCTGCAGGCAGTGTTTACACAATAGTCTGCTCTGTCATCTGGTTTTTGGCCCATTTGAATATATCTCTATTTATAGAACCACGTTATGCTTCATTCAAATGTCTTGGCCAGGGTACCACATGATGAAATGTGATAGAGTGAGAAAGCTCTCTGCCATGGTTCACCTGGGGAGCGGCTCTTACTGTAAGGCTCTTGTGATGTTCACCATCCATGTAAGTAAGTGTATTCTACTCTGCATCTAGTATGCTGGACTACAGCTAGCTTGTTGTTTTATAAAGCGCTTGTAGTTTTGCTGTTTGTAGCGCTGTAAATAACAATTGCACTATTAGCCAACTTAACGGTAGGCATTCTCACTTTTTTTCTAATGCTTCTTTCTTTCAGGTAGTTTTTAGGTCTCGCCCTGAAGCCAGCGCTTGCGTTGGTCTGGGCGAGACATTTTGTAAGTGGGCTTTTAGAAATGTGACCACTTTATTTTGGGCTTGCCTAGAGCATGCGGGTACGCGCACAGTAACGCGCATTCCTCGCATGCTCCAGGCGCCATATGTCTTTCCTCTCACTTGCTCCTCCCCCTCCCCCACCACAGAGCGTTTCTCGGGGCCGCGCGGCCGTGTCACTTTCACGGCCGCGCGTCACTTGCTCTCCTGCTCCTCCCCCCTCCCCCACCACAGAGCGCGTCTCGCACGGCCGTGCGGCCAATGCTTGTTACTCTTTCTTTCACTTCCCCTTCTCTACACAGAGCAGTCCCTCCCACTCCCCGCCCACACAGAGCATTCTCTTCCACTCCCCGCCCGCCTCTCCATACTCCCGCCGCATGACCCTCACTCTCCCGGCATTTTCTCTGTTCTCTGCCTTCTGTCACCTTTTCCGCGCGCGGCCAGTTTTAATCTTTCTTTCACTTCCCCTTCTCTACACAGAGCAGTCCCTCCCACTCCCCGCCCGCCTCTCCATACTCCCGCCGCATGACCCTCACTCCCCTGGCATTTTCTCTCTTCCTCTGCCTTCTGTCACCTTTTCCGCGCGCGGCCAGTTTTAATCTTTCTTTCACTTCCCCTTCTCTACACAGAGCAGTCCCTCCCACTCCCCGCCCGCCTCTCCATACTCCCGCCGCATGACCCTCACTCCCCCGGCATTTTCTCTCTTCCTCTGCCTTCTGTCACCTTTTCCGCGCGCAGCCAGTTTTTACTCTTACTTTCACTTCCCCTTCTCTACACAGAGCAGTCCCTTCCACTCCCCGCCCGCACAGAGCATTCTTTTCCACTCCCCGCCCGCCTCTCCATACTCCCGCAGCATGACCCTCACTCACCCGGCATTTTCTCTGTTCCTCTGCCTCCTGTTACCTTTTCCGCGTGCAGCCAGTTTTTAATCTTTCTTTCAATTCCCCTTCTCTACACAGAGCAGTCCCTTCCACTCCCCGCCCGCCTCTCCATACTCCCGCCGCATGACCCTCACTCCCCCGGCATTTTCTCTCTTCCTCTGCCTTCTGTCACCTTTTCCGGTTTACCTGGCTCTCCCTCACTCACCCGGCAACATTTGTCAATCCTCGCCGTGCGTGACAGGATTTTGCCATTTTACTGCGTGTTGTGTGGCTGCGCACCTCATAGGAGTCCATTTGTAGGCACCATGACCGCTCCTTATTTTCACACTTCACGAAGTTGTTGTGAGGATGGTGTGCTGCAGGGTAGGCAGTTCGGGCCGAGCTGGGACATTGCTGTCACTGCGCTTGGGAAAACCTCACAGCTAAGGAGAAAGCTGCTTAGGGTCGCGACGTAAACACAAAGAACGGACCTTTGAACGAAAGCCCCTACATAATTATAAACGTGTATAGTAATATTCGAAGATATCGGTGCTCCGCACACTAACTAACAGAATGCTTGTAATATTCTGTTGAATCATCAAAACCTACCACCTCAAGTGACCACTTTCAGCAGCACGATTTCAAAGTTTTTATCGTAAACTATTGATGGCGCTATTTAACAAAAAGAATTTGGTGACATGTAGTTTGTAAGGCACTAGTTCTAAAGACACGTTTTGTAGCATGCCTGTGCTCTAACTCTCGCACCCCTTAAACTACAAGGAAAGGGCACGGCATAAGGCCTCAGGTGCACGCCAAATGTGCCCGGGGTCGCACGTCCGGTTGCTGGTTACAGAGCTCCGCAGCTTTAGTGGCAGTGACTGCATATTTACGTCCCAGTTTTGTTTTACCAGAATTGGGAAAATATAACTGGTCGAGCAGGAGAATCTGTTTTGCTTTCGGGTTATGCTGCCTGTCCTTTTCTCAATAATGAATGCACGCGGCATGTCCCCTACAAACTCCGTGTTGCTTTAGAAGTTTATTGGTCCAGGAGGGGAAAGGGAACAGTAACTCTGAGTCTTCTTACAGAAGTGCTAATAAAAGACCGCTCCTATAAACGACGTCTGGTGCCAATAGACTGGAGCAGAGTGTTTGCAGTGCTTCTCTTTTAATTACCCGCTCTTCTGTCTTGGGTGAAAGGCTGACCCAACCACCAGAACTGAACCCTTGTGCATCATTAACTGTGTTGCATTCACATTAACCCACTGAGCCAATAGGTCTCACTTTTGGGACCTTATAAGTGTTTAGCCATGCAACAGTTGATGTTGTTGCACCAAGGATATTGTGCTGCATAACTAAATACTTATAAGGTCCCAAAAGCGAGACCTATTGGCTATGCCAATGCTTATTTATGGTGATATCATCTATCAGGCGATTTCTAATATATAAGGATCACATCCGTCTTCGTATAACTTTTATGTGTGCTTTAAGCACCTAGTTTCCACCTGAGTTGGGTTAGTAAAATCAAAAATGAAACTTTTCATTTGTAAAAATCTAGTTTATAAATGTTGTAATTTACTGCTTGCTTAGGAAGCAGGCATTGAATTTCAGAAATGCTTACAGCACCAGCTTTCAGGGGTGTATTTTAATAACAATTTGACTTGTAATGTCTTTCCTGCTTCTGTGGACAAGGAGGGAAGTGAAAAAACACTTAATTTCCTGTTTAGCGCGCCTGTCCCTGCTCTGAGTATATGTAATGATTAATAAAAACATGTATAAACAAATAATTTCAGTATAACAGGCACTTTGAAAACATTTCTAATCCATTAAATTAAAATATTGATCCATTAAAATATTTTAGTTTCTAAAAACAGTTTTGGCCATCACTTAGTAATACCGAATTATGAGGCTAGTTCACAACTAAATCGAACTAGAATATATTATATAAAAGACTAGATGTCACAAGGCATATAGTTTGCAACCCACACAATTCTGTTAGTGCTGCCTGGTTGTATTAGCTTTATAATCTTACACTTGGCTTGTTACTTTCTTCTGGTTACGTTTTATATCATCCTGGTGGTTGGCTTGCGTTCATTAGCCCATCCCTTGCAGTGGCTCCTTTCACTGCCCTGATGATTGCTGGTCATGTCAATCTAAACTTCTTTCATTGGCTTTGCCATCTGCTTTCAATGTAGATTTATTTATATTTTGCAAGACACTTGCAGGCGCTGAAAATTGAGAATTGTGGGATTCTCATTGTGGTTCGTAACCACGTTTGCACGGTGTCAGGTTATACGCAAGAAGGCGTGGATTGAGTATATTTTTCAGGCCTGCCTAGAGAAACCTTTGTCACTGATATGTTTGAATGAAAGAGTGTGTGAAGTTGCAAAGGTTTTGTTTGTAACCCACGCAAAGTTATATTAAAAAAACTTTGCAACGTTGCAGAGTTTTTTTGGGTGAAATTCAAAAATGTGGATACAATTTAGATGCAAAAGGTAAACTTGTGGAGACAACCTCTGCAAACAATTTGCAATTGTGCATAAAAAAAACTTTACAAAGGATACTTTTGTAGAGAAGAAAACTGTATACAATTTAAAGTGAAAATTGTCTTGCAACGTGCTGAAAATCTGCAAGGGCGAAAGTGAAGTTAAACCAGATATTTATCAAATTATACGAAGGCCGTCAATCAGAAGCTTTATAAAAGTTCGCCTGATTAATAAAACATTTTCACGCCTCTTGTTTAAATCCATTTGGACTTGTGGCAGTTAAAAACACGGAACACAACACTCGGCTGTGCTCTGCAGAGCCTGTGGGTGGGCCCCCTAGTTTGGGATTTGTTTCAAGATGATCTAAAAAAAAAATAATCAGGAAGAAAAGTCAGTTTGCTGTAAGTGGGGACCGTGAAAGGGGATTGGAAGGGCTTCAGAGGCGAGTCCGTTAAAACCGTTGACAGTAAAGACAAGGGTTGGCAGCGGGTAGGCCCCTTGGATGGCGTGCTGCTGTTTGTGGAACATGCTGTACACCGGGGGGGGCGGGGGAGTGAGTGAGGGGGTGATCTGGAGTGGAATAAGAGCGAACTTCATAAGAACGAAGAGAGTGTGATGTAAACGTGGATAGGGCGAGACAAGCACAGGAGAACGCACAGTACAGGGGGCCAGCCACACTGGGACTGACAGTCAGAAACGGCGGTTCTTAACCTTGTGACTGTCGTGGACCCCCAATGAATGATTACTGGAATCCAGGGACTCCCCACTGAGTCGTTATTGGAAGCTGGGGACCCCCCACCCCATCTAAGCAAATTCTATTATTTGAACCCCAAAACACACAAAAATACGAAAAAATGAGTACACCAAACAGCCCAAATATTGGAATAGTTAGTTCAATTCACAATCAAATTTGGTAAAGTTTTCAAATTTCCAATTTTGCTTATTTATATGTATATGCTTTATTTATTTTAATTTATAAATTTTTAATATTCCTTAATTTTGTAAATCAGTCGTGGGGTACCAGATGTCCGGACCATAGGTTAAGAACCACTGGTCTAGAACCTACAGAGGCGCATACACTCACCCAAGAAACAATCATCTTCTTCGTAATCGTGTGGTATCCTGAGTGAGGCACTGGCTCTCAAGGCTGTTGGGCGTATTCTATCTTTAAGAATTAAAACTCGCATTGACAAAGCCCATAAGCCTTGAAGCTGTTCAGCATGT
Organism: Calotriton arnoldi; assembly: GCA_963921515.1. NCBI lineage: Eukaryota > Metazoa > Chordata > Amphibia > Caudata > Salamandridae > Calotriton > Calotriton arnoldi. The sequence continues at coordinate 765,443 of CAWUFW010000441.1, forward strand.
CTAAAAGTTACTGGTCTGTCGTAGAGTAGAGGGGTGTAGAGGACAGTTGAGTAGAGTGGTGTACAGTAGAGTGACATAGACAGGAGTAAATTAGCATAGAGTAGAGTGACGTGGAGTAAAGTGGCATAGACAGGAGTAGATTAGCATAGAGTAGAGTGGCATAGGGTGATGTACAGTTGAATTGCGTGGAGTGGTATAATTTTGCATAGTGTATATTGGTGTGGAGTGGGGTAGAGTGGAGCAGTAGAGTAGATCGGTATAGGGTGGAATGGCATATAGTGCAATGGTTAGTTTAGAAGGACGTGGAGTAGAGTGGCATGAAGTAAAGTGGAGTGGTGTAGGGAAGTGTGGCGTGGAGTGGGATAGAGTGGTTTTAGAGTGGCACTGTGGGCGTGGAGTGGAGTATAGTAGAGTGGCATAGAGTGAGGTGGAGTGAAGTAGAGTGGCGTAGAATAGTACAGTTGTGGGTGTAAGTATCTAAAGCATCAATAGAGATGGCAGAGAGGGCGAAAACAACATAAATAAGAAGCTGTATGTGAAAGGCAGCGAGTCTTCTAAGACCCTCAATGCTGCCCGGTGCAGGGTTCCACCTCTAATTCACTTTGGGTTCGCTATCAAAATAATGAGGCAAGCGCTGGAAACTGGAAGACAAGAAAAATGTTTATTTCTCATAAGGAGATCACGTCAACTGCAGACACCGGGATGTCTGAGGGAGGTGTTCTGCTGATAACTCCTTTGGCTCTTCCTTTTATACAGGTTTGACACAATGCATTTGTTTCATTACCATGGTTACACAAGCTTGGGGTCCCCGCCCCGGGCAGGTTGTCACACAAGCCCAACAGTAATTCTCTTCCCACCCAGGTCAAACAGACAATCTTATCTTGCAGCTGGACCTTGCTTCAGGGTCTAAAACATGTGAGACCGGCCAGATCTAAGAGTCCGTTCTGTTGATAAAAACAGGTCCCATTGTTGGTAACAACAAGTCTTGCTGTTTGCAGTGCAATAAATCATGTTGCAAGAGTCTTTTTGGTGTTTGGAACCTGTTTGTGTAACTAGGTGCAGTGAGGGGTAGAGTGTCCAAAGGTTTGCCTGAAAACAGAGATGAGAGGAAAAACGAGTTTGTGGCAGCAAGTGGCGCTGAGGTTTGTTGCGGCAAATAGAGTTTATAGCCCCCAGCACACGTACCAGGTCGGTCAGAGGGTCAGAGGGATGCTAGTAAGGGCAGGGTGAAACAAAGGTGACCAACAGAGTACAAAATGGCTGTGATAGATTAAAATGACTGCAACTTATGTGCACATAGAATTCCACCAGACAAGATGGCGCAGGTAATGTTCACGATTGTCGTTTTGCTTTTAACATGTATGCCTGTGTTAAAAGTAGGAAAGCACATTGGACATCCTGTCCAGGAATGATACTGAAAGGCTTATAAAATATTTTAAAAAAATAGTATGTTGCAAAAGACAAGGAAGATCAGAGACGAGTGTTAGACTTGGCATCTTTTGGCGTGTTTCCCCTGAGTTTTTGCTTTCTGACCTCCCGGTTTTGACTCTGTTTGTGCTGGCTTAGTGTTTCTGCGCACTTTTCTCACTGCTGATCAGTGGTAAAGTGCAAGTGCTCCTGTGGTAAAATGTGTTATGGATTGGTGTTTCCATGATTGGATAGTTGATTTACTTGTTAGTCCCTAGTAAAGTGCACTGAGTGTGCCAGGGCCTGTAAATCAAATGCTACTAGTGGGCCTGCAACACTGATTGTGCCACCCACGTGAGTAGCCCTGAAAAGGTAACTCAGACCTGCCATTGCAGAGTCTGCGCGCAGTCTGGTATTGCCATGTCGACTTGGCAAGTGCACCCACTTGCCAGGCCCCAACCTTCCCATTTCTTACATGTCAGCCACCCCTACGGTAGGCCCAAGGTACCCCTGTGGGCAGGGTGCAGTGTATGTGAAAGGTAGGACATGCCCTGGTGTGTGTGGCATGTCCTGATAGTGAATTACTGCCAATTTCGTTTTTCACTATTGCAAGGCTACCTGTTCCCCATAGGACAGAATGGGAAGTTTGTTTATAACATCTTATAAACATAACTGGCCCTGGGAACTAGGTAAGAAAATAAAGTTTAGTATGCCTGAACTCAGAATCTAAAGATGCATCTTTTAGTGAAGGTAATTTTTACATTCTGTGTTTGAAAATACCACTTTTAAAAAGTAGGTATTTTCTTGCTCAGTCATCCTGGGTGCCTCTGTTGGAATGTGGATTGCCTATCTGGGTTTTGGATGACAGAAGGCTGGGGAGCAGGAGTGGCTCCAGATAGTCAGATAGTCTAGGTGAGTCAGGAAAGGGCTGAATAGACCTGGGCTACAACTGGGGAAGGGGGAGGAGATTTCCTTGCACCTCAAAAGGGCCTGGTCTGCCTCTGACAATGCCGTCTCCACCTCCTGCCAGGAAGTCACACCAGAGAAGGCAGAACTGGTTCTGGCTGGGCACAGACACTCTCTGCCTAAAGGATCAAAGAATTTTGGGATATAAATATTGGGGCCCAGACCCCTGAACTTTAGAACTCTTTTGGACCAAGAAGACTGCCAAGAAGAAGAGCCGGAGAAGCTGTGAAGAGGAACTACCACTTTGCTGTGTGCTTTGCTGTGTTGGCCTGAAGTGGCTGCTTCTGTCTTGGGCAGTGAAAGAACTTTCTGCAATCTACTTTGTGAGTCTCTCCAAGGGCTGGAGGTAGAGCCTGCCCCCTGTTCAAGAAGTCTCAGGAACAGCAAAGACTTCAAGCTCTTCTGCCCTCAGCACTGGGGACTGTGTGTTTTGTGCTGCAACAGAAGGAAAGGAACTCGACGACGCCGCTGCCGACTCCGTGTCCCGAAGGCACTGCAGAGGGCACCGCCGCACCGCGACCCTGGTCTCACCGACGACGCCTGCTGACGCCGCCACCGAGCCGCTGCTCGCACCGCGACCTGTGGGCACCGCATTCCGCACCGCTTCGCGACGACACCTTGGCACCGCACAGGGCAACACCGCACCGCAACCCTGGTCTTACCGACGACGCCTGCTGACGCCGCCACCGAGCCGCTGCTCGCACCGCGACCTGTGGGCACCGCACTCCGCACCGCTTCGCTTCACGGCGACGCCTTGGTATCCCCGATGACGCCGCTCCACGCCGAAATCTATGCCGCTGCTTGCACCGTGGTTCGAGGGCACCGCTCGTAAAGTTACACAACGCACCGCCCTCATCCCGCACCGCAGCCTTGGCCTACCGACGCCGGCGCCATCGACTCCAGTTCATCAGCCGACGACAGTGCTTCAGCAACGACGACGCAGCTGCCTGCACCTTGACCTGCCAGCACCGTGACGAGCACCGCCTTCATCTCGCACTGCGACCCTGGTCTCACCGACGACGCCGCCACTGAGCCGCTGCTCGCAACGTGACCTGAGGGCACCGCACGCCGCACCGCAGCACCCGGCGCCTGTCGACGCCAGCGCTCCTGACTTCAACAGAGAGTAGATCGATCTGCAACGCGTGTGACTTCGAGGGCCCCAACGACTCCTGCACCGATCTCAGGAACCGACGCCTGCGGACGCCGTGCTTTCGGAAGCCCAACTAGAGGTCGCCGACGCCCTGCATTTCTAAAAGGTACTGTTTGCAGGTCTTCCTGACACCGTCGCTGGCCTGCGACGCCGTGCTCAGCCAGAACTGTTTGGATTTGTTTGCTCATGACGCCGTGATAGCCCCGGACGGAGCTATCGACATCAAGGAACTGTTTTTAAAGCATATTTTGAGAACTGAAGATTTTTTAAGTACTGTATTGTGGATTTTTATCGTTTTTGGTCTTGTCTTAAGTATGTAAAAATATTGGATATTTTTCTAAACTGGTGTGGTGTCCTTTTGTAGTGCTTACACTGTATTACTGTTGGTTATGTGCAAATGCTTTACACACTGCCTCTAAGATAAGCCTGACTGCTCGTACCAAGCTACCAAGGGGGTGAGCAGGGGTTATTTTAGGAGTGTAACTCCCTTACCCTGACTAGAAAGAAGGGTCCCTATTTGGACAAAGGTGCAAGCCCTTGCCAACTAGAGACCCCCCTTTCTAACATTGGTTGTCAGCGGTGAGAATAGGACTTGCATTTGCACTTGACTTACAGTGATTGGTGTGCATTACTACCATATCGCAGACCATTACGTGTCACATACTGGTTCTTTTTCTTTTTGGCCTATTTTTGATCTTGCCAGTTTGATCTTGCTACTTCATCATGCCGGAATCAAGAGCATCATCCGTTGCATCCCTGGAAATTGCCTTTGAGGAGGATAGGTTGGAAGCCTACAATGTTAGGGAATTTAAATCAATTTGCAAAAACCTAAAAGTCTAAGTCAGAGGCCTCACTAGGAAGGACGAGCTACAAAAGGCGCTGAGGGCCTGGGTAGCAGCCAGAGGTGCCAGTGGGCAATCTGGTGATCTCAATGGAGAGGTGGAGGAGCCTGTTCCTAGGGTGGATGTGCTTTTGGGAGGGGGGGAACCCTCCAGGCCAGGCAGCAGTGGCCTGTCCCCAGAAGAGCTGGGGACAGGCGGGAAGCAAGGAGAGTGGCAGTAGAACTGGAGAAGCTTAAGTTAGCCATGGAAGAGAAAAGGATGATGTTAGATCACGAGATCAGGATAAAGGAGCTGGAGCTAAGGAGTAGGCCCGGCTCAGATGGTGGCAGCAACTCGTCAAGACAGGCAGACAGAATTGTGCACATCCCTAAAAATGTAGGCAAAGAATTCAAGAAGGGGGATGACATACAAATGTGGTTTCAGGGGTACGAGGCAGCAATTCTCATGAATGGGGTCCCCGAGGAGAATTGGGGAGCAGGATTGTGGCCTCTCTTCCCAGAAGAAGCAAGGGATACTTTAATAGCTTTGGGTAAGGGGTATCACCTCACCTATCCAGACATGAAGGACGCCCTTCTCACTAAGTATGGTCTGACTCCTGAAAAGTACAGGGATCAGTTCAGGTCCAGTAAGAAGTCTGATGCCAACACTTGGTTGGAATGTGTGGATATGTTTTGCCGGTCACTGGATGGCTGGGTGAAGGGCAGTAATGTGACAGATTTTCAGGGGCTCTACAATTTGATTGCATGGGAGCACTTGTCTAGTCTATGTTTTGCAGATCTGCGCCAGCACCTAGTTGATAGTAAGCTGACTAACCCCAGGACGCTTGCTATGGAGGCGGACCGCTGGGTGAATACCAGGGTCCACAAGAAAGCATTTGGGGGAGACTCAGCCAAAGGTGGGCAGGGTCCCAGCAGAAAAGTGGGGGGGGACAAGGGTAAAACACAAGAGTTCTCTAAAGGGCCCCAAATTAACACCCAGGGTAAAGGTTCCCATCCCCCCGGAGATAAGAAGCCAGGGGTCTCATCAGGAAAGCCTGCTGAGACCGGCCCCCGCAGGTGTTTTGCATGTGACCAGGTGGGCCACATGAAGGGGGACCCCAAGTGTTCAAAGGGGGCTCAGCCACCCACCGGTGGGTAGTCCAAGGTGTTGGCTAGGGTAGCGCTTGGGGAGGAGGAGTACCCACAGGAGGATGGGGATACCGCAGAAATGACCCTCGTCTCACTAGGGGACAGTGAGATGGTCCCAGGACACCAGGTGCCCCCTAACACAAAGAAATACAGCACCTGGGTGACCATCAATGGGAAAAGGGTAGAGGCTGTCAGAGATACTGGAGCCAGTGTGACCTCAGTCCGGTGTCACCTGGTCTCTGAGAAGCAGGTAGTCCCAGGGGCATTCCACCAAGTAATTGCTGTAGACAATTCAGAGCGCCAGTGTCTGGTGGCGCAGGTTCCCTTCGAGTGGGGGGGTCTCAGGTCCTTTGAGGGTGGTTGTGAGCCCTTCCATGCCTGTAGATTGTCTGCTAGGTAACGACCTGGAGCAGTCCTTATGGAAGGATGTTGAGCTCAGGTCTCACTTGGAGATGCTTGGGTTGCCAGAGTGGGCATGCGTGTCCACTCGGTCAATGGCGGCCAGCAAGGGTGATCAAGAGGACTTGGAGCCTGAAACAGTGGCCCAAGTCCCTGCCAAGAGAAAGGGCAAGGGGCGCGGGAAACCGGCCCCTGAAGTTCCCACGGACCTTGAGGGGGACGCCCCGGTGCCTACAGGGGAGCAGGTAGCCGAACTGGGGGACATCTCTGAGCTGACCCATTGGCAGCAAGAAGGGGGTCCCACCAGGGAGGAATTCTGCAAGGAGCAGAAAGAGTGCCCTTCTCTGGAGGGTCTGCGGTGGCAGGCTGCAGACCAGGCAGCAGGTGATCAGTCCGGATCACATTGGATCTACTGGGAGAATGGTCTCCTGTACAGTGAGCCTAAGGTCGCTGAGCCTGGGTCAGCCTGTGTGCTGGTGGAACCCCAGCGCTTCAGGACCTTCCTACTGGGTCTGGCTCATGACGTGCCTTTGGCAGGACATTTGGGGCAGGACAAGACCTTTGACAGGCTTGTCACCCACTTCTTCTGGCCCCAAATGCAAAGGCAGTCAGATGGACATTGCAGGTCTTGCCAAACTTGCCAGGCAAGTGGTAAGAGTGGGAGGAAGGTCAAAGCTCCTCTCCAACCTTTTCCAGTTGTTGGAACACCCTTTGAAAGGGTAGGGATGGACATTGTGGGGCCACTGGATCCCAAGCCAGCCATGGGCAACAGGTACATCCTGGTCCTGGTGGACCATGCCACCCGGTACCCGGAGGCAATCCCTCTCAGGACAACGACGGCGCCAGTGGTGGGCCGGGCGTTAATGGGGATCTTTTCCCGCATTGGGTTCCCCAGAGAGGTGGTTTCTGTAGGAAGGTGGAATCTGACTATATGGTTGCCCCCATTTTTTTTTATGGTGTTTTGCTGGTTTATGACTTAGTTGGACTGGGATCCTGCTATTCAGGGCCCCAGTCTATCTGCTTTCTCTGTAAAAGGTTTCCATGTGCCTTAGGCACATCTCTGATTGGAATCTGGAGTGCCCTTATAAGTCCCTAGTATATGGTATACTATGTACCAAGGGCATAGGTACCTCAGAGGCCTGCCAGGGGCTGCAGCATGTATTATGCCACCCCTGGAAGGCCATCCAAACTGACACCACAGGTCTGCTACTGCAGCCTGGGTAAGGTGGTGCATGCACCCCTTACTGTGATATAGGTTACCTATATCACTAAATACATACACACATATAAACCTATAAGTCACTCCTAAGGCAGGCCTTATCAATCCTAAAGGCAGAGTGCATGGTTCCTATGTGAGAGGGTGCCCCTGCATGAGCAGGGCCCCTCTGCAGCGTTCGGAGACCATCTCTGATGCTGTTTGTAGTGCAGCCTGACCATATACTCTTAAGCGCATTATATCCTCGCGGTAAAATGCTAACTTTGGAATGGCTGCACCTAAACATGTTGTGTTTGGTGTCAAACATCTTGGAATACTACCCCCCGCCAATCCTGGCGGCGGGGGTAGCATTCCACCCTTCTAGAGGGAAAGACATGTTAACTCTGGCTTACCCGGTAACTTCTTTCTGAAGCCCTGGCATCACAAAATGGATGCTGCTGCCACAGACACAAGTCTGGCCTCCTGCTGCTGGACGAAACTCCGGCAGGGGAGGCCTGGACAATAGGTTTCCTGTTGCAGGGAGGTGTGACCACCTCCCCAGACAGGATAATGTGTATTGGGGCTGGGTGGGTGCACTCTTAGAGTGCTTTGAAGTCCTGCACTGGGGGAGCAAAAGGCTCCTCTGTGCATATGCCAGTTCAAACCAGCTCAGGGGCTACCTGCCCCTGCTCTGGCGCGGAAACTGGACAAAGGGAAGTGGGTGTAGCCACCCCTCCCTTGACCCTCCCATAGGTGGGGTCATAGAGTTAGTCCCTCCCTGTTTTACTGGTTAAAATGGGGAACCCTTGCCACAGCAAGATTAGATATCCCTGGACTAAACTTTGAAACTGAATCCTGGACCTTCGACGCTCTACATCACGATTAGAGGACTGAAGAATCTCCTTGGGGTCAAGGAGTGACTCCCTGCTTGGCAGGCACCAAAAACGATAACGACGGTCGCAAACTACGCCGCTCCCGCCGGAGTCCGAAGTCCCTGCAGCCCAAGAAGTGGATTTCCTGACTTCTCCAAGGCCATCGTGAGTCCCCAGCGAAGCTGAGGCAAGTGGACCCCACGAGTGACGAGGAACCGCGACCCCTGGGTACCGTGCACTATTATCGAGTGCAACCCCTTCACAACGTTCTACGAACCTGTGCTTTGGACCACGTGTGGTCCCCACCTCCAGCAGGAATCCCTCCGAAGATCAGAGGCCTACACCGTCCTGAGTGACCGTGGGCCCCTGTTGAGTGATTCCGCCCGAGGTGTCTTCGCGATCCCTTGCCAGCCGGCTCGTGGGTCCCCAGAAGACTTTCTAAAGAAACCAAAGGGCTCCCCTGGTTGCTCCAGGCCTGCCCTGACTTACCTTCGCTGGGTGAGTTCCCCAGACCTTGCTGGTCTGCACCATCGACGATCTTCAGCTACATCGAGACTTGCCGTTGCCAAGGCTTGTTGGGTCCAATCCGGTCGCCGACACCGCAGCACTCGACAGACATCGTGTACCAGCCCGAATCCTGCTCCTGGTCGCCAACAACGCCTCCTGGACCTCGTGGCTGCAGAAACGAGACGACCGTCAACGCACCTGAAGCACTCGACATCGGTGGGCATCTGTCCATCGCCTTCCTGGTCACTGGCTAGTGACCCAGACTCTGTCCCCTCTGCTTTCAGGTTCTTCAGAACTCCGATCCACTCTTGGATCCACCCGGACACTTTTCTCCTGGTCGCCAGCAGCACTTTGCAGCAGATCGCCATAAGAAACGACGACGAAACCCGACCCCGAAAGGCACCTATGCACCCGGCTTCCCTGGGTGAGGTAACACGAGTACTCCGGTGCTCCCGTGGGTAGAGACTCTTCAAAGTCCTAGATCTCAAAGGGTTTTGTCCTAGTCCTTTTTAAAGTGTCCCTTTCCTCTATTTTCCCGATCCCGACTTTCTCCATAGAAGTTAACGGCGTATCGCGGTTGTGTATTTACACTGCACGCGTGCCTCCCGTGGGTCCCCTGTGTCACTACCTTGGGTGGTTCCTTGTGGTCCAAGCACTTCTAGAGGCTCTAGGCCTAGTGTCTAGTTCAGTCGTGGTTCGCATACCACTTTATTGGTATATGGTTTGAGTACGCCCCTAGGGCTCAAACGTGTATTTGTGCTATTACTGTGATTTAAGATCTTATAACCTATGTACTTCGAACTCTAGCCTCATAAAGAGACTAGAGGGGTGTGTTTAGTAATAAATACATATATTTTGAATATATACCTGGTGTGGTGCTCTTTCATTTGGTCACTCAAGAGATTATAGACTGGTAAAACAAGCTGCTTTACATTCCTTCAAGACTTAGCCTGAAGGCTGCTCTCCACAGCTACCACTAGGATAGCTTTCAATAAGGTTGTCTTTAACCTACCTACCATAAGAGTCGATTTGGACTGGTGCAAGGTGCCCACTATAATTAGTGGACAGCATATGCCAGGCCAACTTCTCACAGTTTCTGACAGAGGGACCAATTTCATATCCAAGTATATGACATCCCTGTGGAAGGAGTCTGGTGTAACCTACAAGTTCACCACCCCTTACCACCCACAAGGTAACGGTCTGGTGGAGAGATTCAACCAGACCTTGAAGGGCATGATTAAGGGTCTAACAGAACCTATGAAGCGTAAGTGGGACGTCCTCTTGCCATGCCTTCTCTTTGCGTACAGGGAGGTGCCACAGAAGTCTCTTGGGTTCAGTCCATTTGAGCTTCTGTATGGGCACCCTGTGAGAGGACCTCTGAGTTTGGTCAAGGAAGGCTGGGAGGCAGCTCCCAGGAAAACTCCCCAGGATGTGTTTAGTTACATGCTGGCCTTCAGAAACCAAACTGCCCGCTTCAGGAAACTCGCTCAGGCGAACCTGGAAGCAAGCCAGGAAGAAATGAAGAAGTGGTATGACCAGAATGCCACTCTGGTCGACTTCAACCTGGGCAGAAAGTGTGGGTCATGGCCCCAGTGGAACCTTGTGCCTTGCAGGACAAGTGGACTGGGCCATTTGAGGTGGTGGAGCGCAAAAGTAATGTTACCTACCTGGTGGATTTGCAGGCTCCAAGGAACCCTTTGAGGGTCCTCCACGTGAACCGCCTCAAGCCCCACTTCGAGAGGTCCGAAGTGAGCATGCTCTTGGTGACAGATGATGGAACGGAAGAGGAAAGTGAACCTCTCCCTGACCTCCTGTCTACCAAGGGGCACGATGGGTCAGTGGAAGGTGTGATCCTCTCCCCTACCCTGAGCCCAGAACAGCAGAGCGATTGTCACCAGTTGTTGGGACAGTTTGTCCCCCTGTTCTCCCTGACCCCAGGTGTTACTCACTGGTGTACCCATGACGTGGACACCGGTCTCAGCCCTCCTGTGAAACACAAGATTTACAGGTTGACTGACCGGGTCAAGGCCAGCATTAAAGAGGAGGTCTCTAAGATGTTGGCGTTAGGGGTGATCGAGCCTTCCAACAGTCCTTGGGCCAGCCCAGTGGTCTTGGTCCCAAAGGCTGCTGCACCCGGTGCCACTCCAGAACTGCGGTTTTGTGTGGACTACCGTGGGCTCAATGCCGTCACCAGGACTGACGCACACCCCATCCCCAGAGCTGATGAGTTCATTGATCGGTTGGGAGCTGCCAAGTTCCTCAGCACGTTTGACTTAACGTCTGGGTACTGGCAGATTGCCTTAACCGATGGGGCCAAGGAGAGGTCAGCATTTTCAACCCCAGAAAGACATTACCAGTTCCGGGTGATGCCCTTTGGGTTGAAGAATGCCCCTGCCACCTTCCAGAGGTTGGTCAACCAGGTGTTGGCTGGGCTGGAGGATTTCAGTGCCGCCTACCTGGATGACATCGCAGTGTTCAGTTCCAGCTGGGAAGAACAATTGCAGCACCTCGGTGAAGTGTTGAAGGTGCTGCAGAGGGCAGGCCTCACGATCAAGGCCAGTAAGTGCCAGATCGGGCAGGGTTCGATGGTGTACTTGTGACACCAGGTAGGAAGCGGCCAGGTGGCGCCCCTACAACACAAGATTGACACCATTCTGGCGTGGGAGCCCCCCAAGACCCAGACAGAGGTGAGGGCCTTCTTAGGACTCACCGGGTACTAAAGGAGGTTTGTTAAGGGGTATGGCACCATTGTTGCCCCCTTAACAGAGCTGACTTCCAGGAAGCAGCCCAAGAAGGTGATCTGAACTGAGTCCTGCCAGAAGGCTTTTGATGCCCTGAAGGCCGCCATGTGCACGGCACCCGTGCTCAAGGCACCCGACTTCTCCAAGGAATTTGTCGTGCAGACTGACGCTTCAGAGCATGGAGTGGGAGCGGTGCTCTCACAACTGAACGAAGAGGGCCTAGACCTGCCTGTAGTCTTCCTTAGCCGGAGACTACTCCCAGGGAACAGAGGTGGAGTGCCATAGACGGGAAGCTTTCGCTGTGGTCTGGGCACTGAAGAAGCTGAGGCCCTACCTGTTTGGGACTCCCTTCCGGGTTCAGACATACCACAGGCCCCTCAGATGGTTGATGCAAATGAGGGGTGAGAATCCAAATCTGCTGAGCTGGTCCATCTCCCTACAGGGAATGGACTTTACGGTGGAACACCGCCCTGGCACAGAACACGCCAATGCAGATGGTCTGTCCAGGTTCTTCCGCCTTAGGGAAGAGAACTCCCAGGAGGTTGGGTAGCTCTCCCTACTTTCAGCTGGAGGGGACATGTGCTAGACTTGGCATCTTTTGGCGTGTTTCCCCTGAGTTTTTGCTTTCTGACCTCCCGGTTTTGACTCCGTTTGTGCTGGCTTAGTGTTTTCGGAAGCCCAACTAGACGTCGCCGACGCCCTGCATTTCTAAAAGGTACTGTTTGCGGGTCTTCCCGACACCATAGCTGGCCCGCGACGCCGCGGTCAGCCAGAACTGTTTGGATTTGTTTGCTCACGACGCCGTGACAGCCCCGACAGAGCTATCGACATCAAGGAACTGTTTTTAAGCATATTTTGATAACAAGATTTTTTAAGTACTGTATGTGGATTTTTATCGTTTTGGTCTTGTCTTAAGTATATAAAAATATTGGATATTTTTCTAAACTGGTGTGGTGTCCTTTTGTAGTGCTTACACTGTATTACTGTTGGTTATGTGCAAATGCTTTACACACTGCCTCTAAGATGAGCCTGACTGTTCGTGCCAAGCTACCAAGGGGGTGAGCAGGGGTTATTTTAGGAGTGTAACTCCCTTACCCTGACTGGGAAGAAGGATCCCTATTTGGACAAAGGTGCAAGCCCTTGCCAACTAGAGACCCCCATTTCTAACAACGAGGAAGAACACATGTACTTGGTCCATGCTCCAGGGAGGAGCTAACACAAGAAAACTTCTGGGAGAGTTGGAAGACAAGAAGTATTAGTTCTGCTTTAGCCTTTAAACTCTGGAAGTGGAAATTAAACTGGAAGAAGGTTACCAACTTCAAGAGGTCCAAAATAAAATGTCTAAAAGATGGAGCTCACAAGTAGTGACGACCTGCAGAAGCTGGATAAGAAGCAGACCTAATTCTTAAAACTCTGTTAGGAAAATGGATACTGGATGCTGAAACAATTCACTCAACCTCCATCACAATTTTTAAATGTCAAAAAATAACACTGCATCCATTTATCTAATTCAATGAATTAAATATTGTTACCCCTGTCGATTTCTTACTCTATGCACATCTGTTTGAGGAGCTGGCTCCTATAGTTATGCATTTATGTGAAAATAACATCTCTAAGGTCTCACTTTGTGGGTGAATTCTGTTCTGAAGTCTAGTCAGTCGCTGCTACCATTTCACTTTTGCATTGCTTTGTAACCCCAGTAGTGGGGATTAGTGTGGTTCCTACTCCAGACGTGCACAGACCACAACCCAAGACCAGAATAAACAGATTAAATATCCAACTCGCTTTTGCTGTTGGGTCTCTTGCGGTTCCTTCTGTTTCTCTGCCAGTATTTCCAAAGAGTCCTCAGATCTCCTGCTATCAGAGTACAAGCTTCTGAAACCTCCTGCTCTGCGGCTGTCGAAACTCACTGGCCAGCACTTTTACTTTCCTTGAACTAGAGGAAGTGAAGGTGGTTAAGACCCATTCAGAACCTCTACGATGTGAATGATTGTCTTGGCTGGAGTTCTAGCGATGGTGCAGCCAAGGTACTGGTGGAAATGCAACATTCCTTGCTTCCAAATCCCAATTTTGGGAGAACATTAGAAGCTCTACGGATTTGTGGTTTGGGTCCAAAGCTACTTGAATAAGATCTAAGCACTGCAGATCCTGGAAATGAGCATGGTCGGCCGCAAGAGAACACTATTTGTGCTCCTAGCTAGATGAACCTCTGACCTGGTCCCCAGAAATAGACAAGGCCTTAGCCAAAATTTAGTCTGCAATCATTTTCTTCCCTGAAATTGGATTTCGGATGAAGTCCTACAGCTTTTTTAGCGCATTAAGCTTAACCCAGGTCAGTTAGTGCGCAATCCTAGACAACGCAAAGTGAATGTTTTTCTATTCAACTCATTACTATTTTTTTTTTTTTTTAAAAGAGTTTTATATAGCGCAAACGAGACCTGAGAAATCGGATACAGGGAGATTAAGTGATTTGCCCAAAATCACAGGATGTTGAGCGTCGTTGCCGAGACTCGAACCCGGTTCCCCAGCTTCAAAGTCGACCGATCTAGCCATAAGGCTACATCCTCTCCCCAATAGTTACTAGTCGATCACCATCCCCTTGCGGTAATTCTTAAAGTTCAGCAGATGTCCCGGACCAAGTACACCACTTCTCTTATTTCTCCAGTCAGAACTTGGCCACTCTTGTTTTCGTTCCAAGATCTGCTACATTCAGCTGATGAGTGGACACCGGCCTTCTCACATGCAACAGGTTTATTTTCATAGAATGAGGGCAGACTTCAACCCCTCTCTCTGTGATCTATAATGCGTGCTATTGCTCAGATGAAGGTGGGTACGTGGCCCGGTAGTTTTTCAACTAGAGTCCAATACAGTACGAACGGACATGCTTTTGTTGTTGGTGGATAGAGATGAAAATCGCCCACGTGTACAGTTCAAGACAATCAGCGCCCTAGTCACTAAGGTAAGTTTGCTTGTGTAGATCTCCTCACATATAGATCTACACCTATATTTAGGCATAGATATCCTCAGGTGTAGGAGTCACCATTTCCATGTGTTGATATACACCTATATTTAGCTCTAAGAGGCCCACCTGTTCGAATGAGGGGGTGGAGACTCCTTCAACTGAATTTATGACGGAAAAGTTACTATTCATAACTTTTTGCTTGTTTGTGGGGATTTCCATTATCGGGTGAGCGCTCCCTATAGAAAGTAACGGAAAATTTTAAAGAATTTTTTTATTTAAAAAAAAAAACAATGTTTCATTGAAAAATATTAAAACACAATTCCTTAATTCCTATTCATCCAAGACTACTGCAGTTACAAGGACATGCACTAAAATGGAACATGTTGAATTTTAACTTTTTTTATTTATTTGGTTTTAAATGTTACTATTAACTTGAATGTTAATTTTCTCTGCAACACCTCTTACAGTATCATTTATGTTGAAGGTGTCAGTATTGCCAGCAAGGGTTGTATTCTTTTTTTGTGATTTAAATTTAATAAAAAGTTATAATTTAGAATATATTTTATTAAAATATGTATAGCAAACATTCAACGATCATTTTTTTATTTAATATTGCATAAATAACTTAAAATTCCTTTAAAAAAGTTTATTTGACAATGTTATTTTATTTAATTTGTTTTACATGTTTACCCATGTTTATGTGTTACTCCCTGTCTCAATTGATTTCTATGGGAGTTCGTTGCAGTATCACTGATTGGCCATGTGTGGTGCTTGACTTACTCCACAGCTATGCTGGAGTACATTTAGGCCTGCTTTATTAGTAGTACTACTGTAGTAGATTTAAATGTGTGTTTTGTAAAATGAAAATGTTTTACTCTTTTGTGGGTGTTTTTTATTAACATATCCCTCCTTAAACCCTTCCTCCAATTTCGATAACCCCCTCCCATTTAGGAGTAAATATTCCCATTTTCCAACTACTCCCATTGTCCCTCCCATTCTTACTAAAAAATCCTAGACCCTGGTGTGCTGAGATCTCTGTACAGAAAAGATATGAGAGGCAGACCCGAGAACTTAGGCCAAAGGTTTGTGAAATTGCATTTTGAAGTACTACCTAACATACTCAAAAATGTTTTTCTGAATAGAGCTCTCAGTGTTTGGCGGAGACAACGATTTCTTGTAAAGATTAGTAGTAGTCGAAAAAAAGTTTATAAAGACAATTATCCATAAAAACTTTCTAAACAATAAAAACACCTGTACAGTATAAAATAGACTAAAAACCGGCAAGCCCCCCACGAACAGCGCGCCCTGAAACCCATCCATGAGACTCTGTTTGACAGTACGTATAAAACGTGCAATTCTTACTGCCACATCAAGGTAAGCGCATTTCAGACCACAACTCTATGGTCTCCAACCTGTGTAATGTTCTGTATTTTAAAAACAAGGGTCTTAAATATTTAATACGAATGGGAGTATAAAAAACACACTCCATGAGTACATGAGACAAGGAGCATTTTACATTCAGGGTGCAGGGGCAGAGAACATTACCCCTCGATTCATATTACACCGGTTGCAGGACGAGTAGATTGGGGTACAAAGATTGGGTTGTAAAGATTGGGTTTTCACACTCCTAACCTCTTGAGACACTCAAGACTGCTTCCGGTGCTCTGAGACCTCATCTCAGCCATTATGAAGAAGCCATTAATGAAGGTATTTAATGTTTACTGTTTGAGGCGTTCAGGGCAGCGCCAGTGCTGAAAAGCTGAGTTTCACTGAAGAGCAGTAAAAATTGTGAAACATATGTTGGGAGATTACTTACATGCCATGTGAGCATGAACTTTAAATTGAGGCTGAATATGAAATATTGTGATGTCAAAGACTGCAAGTACCAGAATACAGTCTGCCTAACTAGGACCAAAACTTGAATATTGAAATTGGTGTAAAGTGGAAGACTGCAAGTACCAGAATACAGTCTGCCTAACTGGGACCAAAACTTGAATATTGAAATTGGTGTAAAGTGGAAGACTGCAAGTACCAGAATACAGTCTGCCTAACTGGGACCAAAACTTGAATATTGAAATTGGTTTAAAGTGGAAGACTGCAAGTACCAGAATACAGTCTGCCTATCTGGCACCAACACTTGAATATTTAAATTTGGTGTAATGTGAAAGACTGCAAGCACCAGAATACACTGGGTTCTCACTGGCGACCAAGTTTTGAACACTATTTACTGCTCATGTTGACTTGTCCGAGGGCAACAATATCTCTTTAACGATTTGTTCCCATGACCAACTCTAGGATGACTGTATTTACCTGTAAAACCTTCTTCCTGTTCCCCCAGCGGAGCAGGAAGTGCTCAGGGCGTTGCTTGGGTCTCCTACGGCCCTGCCTACCCATTTATGTCCTACTCACACCCTCCTATCCTCCTGTGCTGTTGGGGGGAGAAGGGTTGCTGTCAGTTGTAATTAATGTTTTTTCAGGTAGGAGGAGGATAAAATCTGAATAATTTCAGAGCAAATTGCTAAACACGCTTTAAGGTGTCAGCAGATGTTTAAAGTGAGTGGAGTGCGGATGGACTCACAGGCAACCTAGAAACACTTCCCCTGCACTCACAAAAGCTTGCACTGATAGTCATTTTCCCACATTCAGGTGTTATTTGAATCATTACTCCTAGTTGCAAATGCTGCAAGCAGGATAGTAAAACAAACAAGCATTAGCAATGCAATAGGTCTCGCATTTACGAGAGTTTCAGCTATTGGCAATGCAATAGCTTAAAGTCTCTCAAATGAGAGACCTATTGCATTGGAAATATTTTTTGTTTACTAGCGTCCATGCGGCGGTTTCACATTAATGGAAGCCGCGCCCCTTTCTTTAGACAAGCCGCAGCTAAAGAAAGGAGCGTGGCTGACATTAAAGTGAAACCGCGGACGCGCACCCTTCTTTAGACACGGCTTGTCTAAAGAAAGGGGCCCTGCTAAAATAAAGAAAGAAAGAAACGTGGCCTCTATAGTTAAAGCGGACCGCCATCAGTAAGTAAAATAAAAGTGGGCGGCGTGCTGCGACCTAGTGGCTGCAATAGGGGCAAGGCATTAAAGAAAATAGTGCTCACAGCCAAGATAAAGCAGACCGTGTAACAAGACAAGTAAAAGGTCCAGTCCTCATGGGAGGTTACAAATGCAGACATACTAACAAGCCTAATAACGACTCAGAAGCCAACGTTTACGAAGGACAATGACACAAGCCAATTAAAAATATGGGCGGAGAGTGGGCGGGGCTTCAAAGCCATACTCCAAAACTGCATGCCTCGCAGCAGCGCATGGACTTGCTACACTCGACCTAAAAAATGTGAGTGAAAGAGAGTAAAATGTTGCAGGTAATGCGTTCTGATAAAGCTACTAACACGCTGTAGTAGTCCCTGTGGGCTTTGAAATAATTACAAAGTGATATCTAGTTGATAATATGCATATTGATCTTGCATAATTTACCTAGACTAGTATGCCAACTTGGTCATGCAATGGCTTTACAGGCACGTGTTTTTGGGACCTCACACTGACCTCTTCAGTGACGTTGATAGGTCTTTTTAAGCCTTCCTTGAAATATTGTTTTCTAACAGTGGGCTTAGAGGCCGCCCATTGCTTGGTTCCATTGTCACTCTGTTTTACTTGTTTCTTATTGGTCAGATTCCTCTGTGTATTTGTCCCTCCCCTAGAGCATGGATTCATTACTTGTGTCCTTCTGTTGCTCATTTTTTAGGCACTACTTTTTTCTTTATGCATAGGCACTCTTCCAGAAATTGTCAAATGTGTTACTGTGCAACAAATAATATGCACGGCTTGCCTCTATCATATGATAACTATGCCCAGACAAAATTATGCTGGCGTAATATTGCATAATTTCACGTTACGCCTGTTATGCAGAATTCCCAAAATTATGCTGTTACACCACGTTGCATAATTAATTGCCGTTCGTGGCAAAAATTTAGCGCAAGCACATGACAGTGCAAACAATCAGAATGTGAGCGGATGGTGTTTACAGCGCTTGTATTTTTTGCACTATTTCATGAGTATGAAAAGGACGCATTTTGCTTGAAAATATAATGCTAAATGCTGGTGTTGCTCTTTGCATAATTTTGCCTAATTTTTCAGGTAATTATGCAAAAGAAAATTACACAAATTTTGCACACCCGCAGCGGTAACATAATCCAGTGACGCACAACTTCTAGAGGATGGCTGAAATAGACAAAGTCCTACAGCAGCCATTTTCCACAGGTGCTGGAAAGCACTTGTTCTATGGAAATAATCCTAAGAGAACACCAACAGAGCCGTTTCCAGGACTGGATGCCAGCGGAAGCCAGTGGCAGCAAAATGTGCTCCTCATATTTAGGCATATCTGCGGATTTGCTGCTTTTTTTGCATTTACTGAAAGAAAAAAACAGGACTAAAATTAGTTTGAAGAGATGGGCTACACTGAGCCGTTAATAACTCGGGTATTTGCATCGACAATTTGCATTTGTTCTATACCACTAGCTACTGTATATTTATAACAAGAAGCAGCCATGGTGACTGTCACAACAAACTGTGCACTATCAGATCCGTTGCCTGGAGACGCCTCGTCCACACACAAATTCGCAAATCTTTAATGTCAGGAGGGCCCTGCAACATTGGAGCGGTGGCATTGCACGCCCCTGCTCACTGTCAGTCAGATATGTCCCTAGATAATTTACCTATCATGTTAATCATAGGCTGCAGAAGAGGCCTTTATCACCGCCAGGCTGTCCGTGCTCTTCCCTGACAAAACTGGGACGGGAGAGTGGGCGCGCGCCCCCTCTTGGTGCGTCAGCTCGTCCGGGAAGGCCCACTGGTATTATTGTTCATCCCTTGAGCTCAGTGCTTAATTTGTAAAGAAATAAGTGCCGGAGCCTCGTGAAGAGGCCGCCGCAGTTTGCACCACCCACTGCCACTGCCAGCGCTACCAATGTCAGAGCTTTACAACTACTAATCCACACACTGCTACAAGTGTGACAATTCAGACTGGTCGAGCCCCCCAAGCTTTTAAAATTATTTGAGTGGCAGGTATTAGTTCTTTTAAACATGTATTGAATTATTAAACAACTATTTTTCAGCTCATCTTCAAATGAGCAGCTGTCCTAAGTGCCGGGGCCCGCAATTAAGTGCCGGTGCCGAGCACCGGAAAGCACCTGCTCAAATTAAGCACTGCTTGAGCTTCAGAAGAGCTGTCCGAGCCAGGAGTCGAGCCAGCAGTGTTGGGACGAGCCCAAACGCAGCCCGAAACAGAGATCTGCTTGCCTTCGAGGTATTTCATGGGTACGGTGTCTCAGCGGGTAAATGCACCTCTTGTAGGCCTACTGGTGGCAATCCAGGCAATGGATACACTGCTCCGGCATAAGGGCATGCTCTCACTGGGGTTACCTTTATCAGGTGTGCCCATCGCTGAACATCACCAGACGTCATTTAACAGAACAAATGTAGCTCAGCGGCAAACTGTGTGTCTGCTGTGGTTTCAAAGCACGGTTTTGTAACAGGGATCACCGTACAGGTGGGTGCAGTCTGTGACTGCACCTTACTGCATAAAGTACCTGGGGGTTCCTGGGTGTTGCAATGCCAAGGGTTGGCCTCATGGGGGCTCACTGGCTCTTTGGTATCCGCTATGTGGTGCCCAATTAGGGCACCTCCCGACTCAATTGCCTTTGCACCCATGGTTGTAATATGGAGTGGACACAGCGGCAAAAGCTGTTCACAAATTTGCATATGTCACACTGTCATACAAATGAGGTAACGCCCCCTTGGGATCTCAGAAACGCTAAAATGTAACAAGCTTCTGCAGCCCATGTAATTCAAAAGTGGCAGATGTACAAAAAGCCGGCAAAAGTGCCTCTTCTGCTCCCGGGGCACTTTCTGTAACACGCCAATGAGATGTTACATGGCCTATTTTAGACGTATAAGAAGGGAAGATCTCCTCCTCTTTTGATTCCAGACAAAATCATTGTCTCAGTGTCATTTTAAGGATTTTTGGGCCCCTACTCAAAACAACTTTAGGTCCACTTGATATCAAACACTGATTGTGCTTTAAAATTTCAGGAAGAGGATCACACAAAAACAGTTGAAATCTGTCTTGTCGAGTGGTCCAAGAATCCTTAAGATGACTCTGAGTAGATAGAGTCGGAGATAGAGGTAGCCAGAGAGAGGGAGAGAGTTAGAGAATCAGAGATAGACGTAGGCAGAGAGAGAGAGTCAGAGACAGAGGTAGGCAGAGGGTGAGAGAGAGAGAGAGACAGAGACAGGGGTAGGCAATGAGAAACAAGAAAGAGTCCGAGACAAAGGTAGGCAGAAAGAGGGAGAGAGAGTCAGAGACAGAGGTAGGCAGAGAGAGAGAGAGTCAGAGACAGAGGGAGGCGGAGAGAGAGAGAGTCAGAGACAGAGGGAGGCGGAGAGAGAGAGTCAGAGATAGACGTAGGCAGAGAGAGAGAGTCGGAGACAGAGGTAGGCAATGAGAGAGCAAGAGAGAGTCAGAGACGGAGGTAGGCAGAGAGAGAGAGTCGGAGACAGAGGTAGGCAATGAGAGAGCAAGAGAGAGTCAGACAGAGGTAGGCAGAGAGAGAGAGTCAGAGATATATGTAGGCAGAGAGAGTAAGAGACAGGTAGGCAATGAGAGAGCAAGAGAGAGACAGAGGTAGGCAGAGAGAGAGGGAGAGAGAGTCAGAGATAGACGTAGGCAGAGAGAGAGAGTCAGAGACAGAGGTAGGCAATGAGAGAGCAAGAGAGAGAGTCAGAGATATATGTAGGCAGAGAGAGTAAGAGACAGGTAGGCAATGAGAGAGCAAGAGAGAGACAGAGGTAGGCAGAGAGAGAGGGAGAGAGAGTCAGAGACAGGTAGGCAGAGAGAGCGACATAGTCAGAGACAGAGGTAGGCAGAGAGAGAGAGTCAGATATAGATGTAGGCAGAGAGAGAGAGAGTAAGAGACAGAAGTAGGCAATGAGAGAGCAAGAGAGCATCAGAGACAGAGGTAGGCAGAGAGAGGGATAGAGAGTCAGAGACCGAGGTAGGCAGAGAGAGAGGAAGAGAGAGAGAGTCAGAGACAGAGGTAGGCAGAGAGAGTGAGAGAGAGAGTCAGAGACAGAGGTAGGCAGAGAGAGAGAGAAAGAGAGAGTCAGAGATAGACGTAGGCAGAGAGAGAGAGAGAGAGAGACAGAGGTAGGCAATGAGAGAGCAAGAGAGAGTCAGAGACAGAGGTAGGCAGAGAGAAGGAGAGAGATTCAGAGGTAGGCAGAGAGAGAACAAGAGAGAGATTCAGAGACCGAGGTAAGCAGAGAGAGAGAGTCAGAGATAGAGCTAGGGAGAGATAGAGGTAAGCAGAGAGAGTCGGGCTCGAGGTAGGCAGAGAGAGGGAGAGAATTGGAGCGTTGGAGAGTCAGAGATAGACGTAGGCAGAGAGAGAGGAAGAGAGAGAGAGTCAGAGATAGACTTAGGCAGAGAGAGAGAGTCAGAGATAGAGTTAGAAACAGAGAGGAAGAGAGAGAGAGTCAGATAGAGAACCAGAAGGGGAGAGAGTTAGAGCCAGAGGTAGGCTGAGAGAGGGAGAGAAAAAGTAATAAATTGAGGTAGGGAGAGAGAGAGTCATAGATAGAGGGAGGCATAGAGCGGAAGAGAGAAAGAGTCAGAGATAGAGATAAGCAACAGTGAGGGAAAGGGAGTCAGAGATAGAGGAGGGCAGAGAGTCAGAGTTAGAAGTAGGCAGAAAGAGGGTGAGAGAGAGATAGAGGTAGGCAGAGAGAGAGAGAGAGTCAAAGATAAACGTAGGCAGAGAGAGGGAGACAGAGAGTCCGAGATAGAGGTAGGTAGAGAGAGATTCAGAACTGAAGGTAGGCAGAGAGAGAGAGAGAGAGAGAGTCAGAGAAAAAGGTAGGGCGAGAGAGTCGGAGATAGAGGTAGGCAGAGAGAGGGAGAGAGAGCGCCAAAGACAGGTAGGCAGAGAGAGGGAGAGAATCAGAGCTGAAGGTAGGCAGAGAGAGAGAAAATCAGAAATAGGGGGAGGTATAGGGTGGGAGAGAGAGTCAGACATAAAGGTAGGGAGACAGAGTCAGAGATAGAGGTAAGCAGAGAGAGGGGGAGAGAGAGTCAGACATAGAGGTAAGCAGAGAGGGAGAGAGTCAGAGGAAAAGGTAGGGAGGGGGGAGAGAGAGAGAGAGTCAGAGATCGAGGTTGGGAGAGTCAAAGATAGAGGTAGGGAGAGTCCTAGATTGAGGTAGGTAGAGAGAGAGGTAGAGGTAGGCAGAGAGAAAGAGAGGGAGGTAGAAATAAAGGTTGACGAGCCGTGTCTAAAGAAAGGGGCTTGGCTGACATTAAAGTGAAAGCGCCTTATGAGGCGCCTGTAAACTAAAAACTGAACAAATAGTAAGAAACAAAAAACATGCAGCCGCGTTCGGGCCGCAAACACCAAACTAAAGACACTGCCACCACTGTATCAGCGTGGCATGCCCACCTAAGAAAAAAAAAAAGCATTGGGGTTAGGCGTGTCCTGCCTGCAATAGCAGGCATGAGAAAAACCTTTAACCAAATATGTGCTAGGAGGCTGAAATTAAAGCCTACCGAGTCACAACACATGTGACGGGGTGTCCTGATGGGAGGTTACAAAATGAGACATAGCAGTACTAAGGAGGGACTACTAAGCCTATTGACCAATGAATAGCCATAGTTTATAAAGGACAAGGACACAAGCCAATGAAAAATATGGGCAGAGAGTGGGCCGCACTCCAAGTCCATACCTGAATACATCATGCCTTGCAGAGCAGCGCGTGTGCTGCCCATGCTCAACCTAAAAATGGGCTTAGCCTTACACACTGCTTGTAATGAAAGCTATGCCTTATTCATTTGTCCCATCCTAACCAGATGTTAAAACGTATATCTTATAGTTTGTTATAATCAGTGGCTCTCTGCTATAATTATTTTCTCTCATTCTGCAATCTTTTGAGGATGGCTCATGAAATCTCTGGATTGTTGAGCGCTGCTTTTAGTCTATGCCGCCTGTAACAAGCCATGCAGTCTTATGGAACAGTAATACAACAACCAGTACTATACGTGGGGTATGCTACTATCAGGGTGCAGTATTATTACATCATACTGAGGTCTGCCCCATAGAGAAACCCTATTACAAGCGGGCCGGTAATCGGGGGCGTTGCTTCAGGGGGTGTTTGGGGTATAACACTGCCCAAATAAATGCATACTTGGCCCGGTAGTTGGGTCAGGAGCCCTGTGTCAGGTCTCCTATGTCTGTGTCGGCTTTCGTTGTTCAAGAATATAAGAAAAGCCAGGGAATAGTAAAATAGAAAAGAGCGAGACAGAGATATACATCTGCTGTCTGAATTTCAAAATGTGAAACCAGATAACCTGGAATCAATTCCAGCTTCCCTGCTTGTCTAAATTGTGTGATCCTAGCCAAACATTTTATTTCAGAGCCTCTTTTTAGGTCTCGCCTGAGCCAGCGCGCATGCGTTGCTCTGCGAGGCTTTTAGTAAGGGCTTTAAACTTGGAACACACGCTCGTGCGTGTGCTTTTTTTTTTCATCACCCGCTATTGGCCTTTGCATGCGTCTCTTCTAAGAAATACAGCACCCACTGGCCAAAGGCGGGTGCATGTCCCGCCTTCTCTCCCCTGGCCTAGGGAGCTCGGGAGCGAGCAGCAGCACCATCTGTTTCCAATTATCGCGCCCGCGAGGTAATTGGAAACAGATGACGGTCGTGCTGGCCCTGGTGCACTTTTGCTCCAAACGTGGCACTTTCACTTTCGCCGCCGACCTGGCACGCGCGGCCCGCTTGTTGCAATTTCTTGTTAATTAGCGTGGCCGCGCTTGTCTCCCACGCAGTCTCTCCTCCCCTCTTGCGCAACGCCTCTGTTTGGCTCGCCCGACTATATTGACTCAGACTCTTTGCCTCAGAGGGCCCACTCTGAGCCCTGCTCACATAGAATGCACTTTCGACCCCGCAGAGCACAGACTAGGGGCCTCGAGCCTTTGGAAAGCAAAGGCAGTTCCCTGTGCTTCTCGGCTGTCCTCTCAGACTCCGGTTCCTCTACAGTCAGACTCAGACCCAGGTGAGGCCGAGTTACACAGGCAGACCCCAGAACCTCGTGAGTGCACAGTGCACACTCGGACTCTTCTTCAGAATGCACCATCCAACAAACGCGCACCCTCATTCACCCTGTGTGTGGACACCTGTGCTCTTAGTGCGTACACTCTTCGGAGGGCCTCTGAACAAGTGAGGGCTCCATGCCGCACGCGTGCACACTCAGACACGGGTATCTGTAGCGCGCACTCTCAGACACCTGCATCTGTCTGCTCTGCAGTCACCTGTAGCACTGGAGGTTAGGTGACTGCCAGGCCTCTGTAGTGCTCACTCAGACACCTGCACTTCGGTGAGCATACCCAGACGTCAGCGTCACTGATCCACGAGACTCTGGAGTGTACACCAGGGCATGAGTGCTTTACACTGCACATTCCAACCCCGTGTCTCTGCAGTGCCCAAGTGTGTGTTTGGAATGCACATTCCGACCCTGCTCTCTTGAGTGCACAGGTGTGTGTTTGGAATGCACATTCCGATACTGTGGATCTGAAGTGCACAAGTGTGCGCTTCTGGAGTGCACATCCCAAACCCTGTGTCTCAAGAGTGCACAAGAGTAAGCTTTTACACTGCACATTCCGATCCTCGTGTTTCTGAAGGGCACACAGTGCGCTTTTTAAGTGCACATTCTAACCTCCGTGTCTCTGAAGTGTACAAGAGTAGGTTTTTTAACTGCACATTTCGACCCCGTGAATCCGAGTGCACACTTGTGTTCTTCTGGAGCGCACTTTCCGACTCCCGTGCCTCTGGAGTGTAGCTTCAGGTTCTGTGTGTCTCCAGTGTTCCCGCACAGAGACCTGTGCTTCTGAAGTGCACTCTTGACCCCAGCTCCCTTGGAGTTCACACGCACGTGCCAGAGGAGTCCGTGCTCGGGGTGATATCATACAAAGTTTTGGAGTTTCTCGAAAATGGACAACAGACGTGTTTCACCGTCCCTGGTGGTTATCTGAGGGAAAAGGAAGTACTTCAAAGTTCTTCTCCTTCCAGGGGTCCCAGAGAGGCCTACATGTGTCAGAACCAGTCCGCTCTGCCCTGTGCCCCGGAGTAAACCTAACTCAAGCGCGGACAGCAGCTGAACACGCCTGCACCAGGTTTAAATACAGAAGAAAACCAAGCAGAGCAAAATGATGTGTCCCATTTTTAAGTAAAAGTCAAACTTTTTGTAAGGGTTGTTCTGTAGAGCCTGGGCCCTACTTGTAGTCGGGAGGCTTCATGTCGTGTCTTAACTCTTATTTCTTACCTCCCTCCCAAACCGTGAATATTGATAAACCGTCCCAAGCTTACTCTCTCTCTGACCTGTCCCACTTCCAAGGCATGTCCTCAGTGCTCGCATTCTACTCTAGCCCCTCTCCACATCCCCTCGAACAATTGTCCCTGTCCCCTCTTAGCTTCCTCTCGAACCTGTGTCTCTGCCCCTCTCAGAACCTTTAGAGGTCGGTCATAACCCGCTCCAGATCTCTCTTAACCCAGTCATCGTTTCCTCTCTATTTCTGTCCTAGTTCATGTAATTCTAAATCAACGATTGGTAGTAGCACTCCCTAAAGGGAAAACACCGCACATCAAAAAAAAGAACAACAATATAGTAAATAACTAGTATAAGCGTCCATCCATAAAAAAGTTTTCATTTATTCATATACAGCAAATTCCCAGCAGTAATCTACTGGCCCAAGTTGGGGACTCTAGATTCGGGGTGCATCTGTTACAACAAGTAACAGCACCATTGGGTATACTACATGGGTAGAGCGGTGGACCTACCAGCTTTCCTAGGAGTTATACTATCAGCAGTGTATACTTGAACACTACTAACAAGGAGGACCCGTTGCGCAGTGGAACTTTGACTTACGTTTCAGCCATTCTGCCTTGAAAAAGTCTGAATACTGATGTACAGACGAAACACGTGTTGGCTTCAATTACTGCTGGGAATTTGCTGTATATGAATAAATGAAAACTTTTTTATGGATGTGATCCGTGGATGATATTTGAAAATCCATACTTGATCTGAATAGGATAGACTCGCCTGTGGACCTAAGGATTTCAATATTTGCTGCTAGGACATTTATTTATTTGATAAATATTTTTGTGAAATTCCTTGTGACTAAAAAGGGTGTGCTTCGACTGTGCTTTTATAAATGTCATTTAATTCTAATCCCTGCCCTGGCTCTCTACCAACCCATGTCCGAAATCTGTCCTAACTACTCACTGCCCTTCCTCCCCTATAACCTTTGTTCTTCCTTCTCCCTCTGCTTTCCAAGTTCCACCTTAAACCCTCGCCCCCGGCCCCCCCACCCCCTCCTTACTTCTAAACTTGCTCCCTTGTAACTTCTGTCGTAAATCCCTCATAAACACGGTCCTCGCACCCTGCTCATACACGCCTTTGTTGTTCGTTACTTCTGTAATCACAATCCTTCCTTCACTTCCTCCTATTCATAGCTCACCCCATCTCTACTTTTATTCCTCCTTACCTCTGTCTTTGCACCCTCCTAATAGTTGCTGGTCTTCCCTTTACCTCTATCTTTGCACCCTCCTAATAGTTGCTGGTCTTCCCTTTACCTCTGCTCCCTCCTAACACCTGCCCCTGCTCCCCTTCACTTCAGTCCTTGCATCCCCTTATTACCTGTTTCTGTTCTTCCGTTTTACCTCTGCCTTTGCGCCCTCCTGATAATACCACTCAGTTTGACATAGTTACACGCCACATAATTACACTCTACTCAATGCAACATAAATACACCCCACATACGACTCAGTACCACATAATTATAAGCCATATAATTACACTCTACTCAATGCAACATAAATACACTCCACATAATACCACTCAGTCCCACATAATTACACGCCACATAATTACACTCCACTCAATGCAACATAAATACACTCCACATAATACCACTCAGTGCCACATAATAACACACCACATAATTGCACTCTACTCAATGCAACATAAATACACTCCACATAAATGCACTCTATGCCACATACCACCAATCAACATAAATGCACTCCACACCATGACACAATTTCACTAAGCATGATTTCACTCAACACCACAGTTCCAGGCCACACATTTCCAATACACACCACATAATTACACACCAAACAACATATTTCAACTCCACAATCCACAAAGTACCTCCAATCCACACCATATATCACTCACCACCACCATTTTGCATCAGCGCACCACCTAAGCATCACCTAAACATCACCTAAGCATCACGTCAGTCTGCCCTCGGAATCTGGCATCTGTCGATTCTCCCCTAGTGTCCGTCCGCTGCTCGTGTTCTAATTAAATTACTGTTTTCCAACCTCCACTCCCCGTTATTTATGTCCCGCTCCCCCATAACAAAAAAAATTATAACAAACAAGCATGATAACAGGCAGGAAGAAGTTGCCAGCAGTGCAAGTACAAAAAAACTAGAAGACATTTTTTATGTTAAAATCTTTTTTTAATCAGGTTGTTCAGTTGTATATATTGTCGTCTTGGTTTGTATAAAGGTAACAAAAATGCTTAACACTTTTTATTATAACTTTTCAACATGATGCACAGCAGCCACAATGCTCTACAACATAGCCAAAAGTTCTGGCTAAACACATAAGGTCCCAAAGGCGAGACCTATTGGCTATGCCAATGCTTGTTTTACTTTATTATCACACATGAGAGCACTTTTAAATACTTGAACTCAAAATGTGCGCTGAACAAGCACCTCTCATGATTGATTTAATAGACTATAATGTTGCTTCATCTACAGTAACAATATAGACCACTGCATCTTGTCACTTACTGCCCCGTCCCATAAAGCTGCAGCAGCACAAAATAAAATGATAATAACGTGAGTTATTATCATTTTGTTCCTTAACTTTACTGCTAAAAAGCAGTGGGGCGATGCTCCTTTGCCTTAGCGGAGGAGCCGCCACTGCTCAAAAGTGTAAGTTACCTTTATGAACCAGGCCCATATAGTGACTTGTTCACCCCAAACAAATAGTAAATCTACACCCATAGAAGTTCTCCTAGAATAGGGGCAAATGTACTACATGTTGTTCGTCACAAACATTGGCAGTAGTAGTCTTGGTGAGCTGCGGCAGTCTCAGATTTCCAGGGATTCTACTGGCAATCAAACACCCAGAAGGTGATGGGATGAATGCGTGCAAATAGTCCAACTGTGGCAAGTGCTCGTGGGTGGCATTCCAACTCATTGTTTTTCACCCACTCTACCACTCTAGACAGAGGCCCACCTATGGTAAATCAGAAATGACCCTGGTCCTCCTGAATCCTGGTCACCTCACCCCTCAACCCTGCAGCCCACTGCTTTTTAGTTAGAAGATTTGAGATTCCCGAATCTCACTGACTAAGCGACGCCCCTGCCGGGAATCAGGTTAGGATTCCTCACTCCTCTTGGAATTACCTGTACCTCGGGCAGCTTTAAATTTGGGAATGGGGACAGTTGCCTCAGATTAGACGTTAATGTGGGAATCATTGTTTCCATGCCAATTCCCTTCTGTTTTTTCTACATTTCACCTGCTTGCTTTCAGCAGGTGGGGTCTCTGGGTGAAATAATAGAACCTGCAGTTTGTGTTCCACTGGATCCTGTAATCCTGATGGGGCCAGTCGCTACCATTACCTCCACCGCCGGGCCTTCTGGGGCACTCATAGTGAGGACCAAACTGATGTATGTCACAGGAACTGAAAGTGAAACAGAGGAACAGAAAGTGTAAACAAAAGTCATTTTCTCACATATGCCCAGTGCTTAATTTGAGCCAGTGGTTTCCGGTGCTGAGCACCGGCACTTAATCATCAACACCGGCGCTTTTCATGAGCACCGGTTAAGGACACATTAATTTATGGTAGGCACGGGGAGATTAAGTGATTTGCCCAGAATCACAGGATGTTGAGCCGACGTGGAGACTCGAACCTGGTTTCCCAGCTCCAAAGTCGGCAGTTCTGGCCATTACGTCACTTCCTCTCCCCACTTCCATGGTTAGTAGTTGGTTCTGTTTGGTTCTGTTTTAGGCTAATTGGAGAAATAGGAGAGATGGGCTGGTGCAAACTGCCTCCTGACGAGAGCGCCGGCACTTTACAAATTAGCCACTGCATATGCCCTTGCTTTTCATATCCATGCTGTGACTTTTTGAATCTGACATTTAGGGCCAAATTACCATATGTTTAGGGATTGCTACCCGGATTCATTATGTGTTTTATGCCAATAGGTGGCATATACAACCATAAAAAACTGTATTTGTGCATACAAAGTAGAAATCACGCATAAGGATTACCTTGCTGAAGCCACCCTACTTGTCCAGAAAGTCTGCCTGCCTAGGGGGGCTTTTCCATAAGAGTAAATCCAGATGGAAGACAGGAAAAGGGGAGATTAGCATCTTGTCGAGTGGGTTGGCCATGCATAATCATCCACAAAGTCAAAACCTTGTGGGTATTCACAAAAGACTTGTGTGGTGCTTACATCCTGGAAACAAAATGATCCCTCCAAATGAAGGCATGTGTTTCCAAGGTGGGAAAGAGAAGGGGGCGCCACATTATTTCATGGAGGTTACAGAGACTGGGAGATGTGGTTTCTCCATGGGGATAATATATAATCACTAGGGAAAAAGGGTATAAACAGACAGCTCGCACACACTGTAAAATAATCCTAAACAGAACGATTTTTCACCCTTGGCAAGCTGCCTGGGGAAGGCGTGTGTGATTCTGTCTGCAAATTGCATGTGAATCTACTAGTTTTCTAAAATGAGTAAATCAAAACAAAGACATGAGTTGGTACATATAGCTTTACTTATTTTGTTGTGCAGGCACAAACCCTTATTTTTAAGGGTTTGTGCAGGCACCAAGTGCCTCGACGTGATTTGGCGTGCTGTAGGCACTATGCGAAATGTGCCCACTGTTTATAGCCCCTAATTTTATATAGCAGGTTGACACTCCCAGTTGCTTTATTATAATAAAGAAAAACAGTTCGTTTCCTTGTATCCCAATAGCCAGGGCCACTGGAATGATGTGATTCTATGGCTGCAACCTTTGTTCCGTATAGTTCTGGATTTGCTACATAATTTGCTGCACAGCACCCAGATACCCCTAAGGGTGACAGTGCTGTGCAATTCAAATGCATATTAATTGATTTTTATTTTACATCATTAACAAAAAATTCTTTCTAGCTGAAACGGAACAAAAGTTACTAAAAACGTGGCGACACGTGGCCCCGCGCAGCGTAAAGCCCTTTGCAAAGATTGACTGGTCATCTCTCAATTGCATATTGCTGTATTGGGTGTTAAACTGGTACTAATAAGGTGAAAGCTTTGCAAAGACAGTGTTACCACGTGTAAACATGACAAAACAATGAACTTATACTGCCACAAAATGTGCAGCAGTGCGCCACATAATTTGCCTTTTCTTGCCACATAATATAATCCGCACTGTCACATGATTAGGTCCTCCCCTGCTGCGTAATTCCGGTGTCCCTGGCTATAATCATTCCATTACGTTCGACATACAACGTCCGTGGCTAGTTGTGGGCGGCGGGCGCTTGCTTCTTCATCTGTACACATGCTGGACGCTACACGCAGGGACAACACATGCCACGTTGACGCCTCATCCATAGATGTTGTATTTCAGAACACTCGTGGAATCTTGTGAATAAACATTTTTGAAATTCCACGTGAAACCCATTGTTGGCGTGCCTTAAAATGTTGCTGCAACTGCGCCCAGAAATGCCTGCCACCAGTTGCTCGCTGGACACCAAGTGGCGCCCCCTCCTCCCGGCGCCCACCCACTCAATTCGCGGTTTCGGCAGCAGTGTTTATTTTGGGTCTCCTATACCTTAGAAATGTGGCTCGATCTGATCGGCCGCGCTGTTATTTCGGGCCTTCCATGTGATGCGCAGCGCTGGGAGTGGGTGCGCGGTTCGTGCGCAAATGCGCAGTGCTGAAGCCGCTCTCTGCGCGCATTGATGCGCTCTCGGGTAGCTCTGCTGTCCGGAGGCGCTCGCAGGCCCATGGATGGATAAAACATGCTGGATATTAGCCGATGCACGCGCTGACTGAGACGACCGGATGCCAGCGTGTTTTTCTGACGCATATTTCCTCTTTCTTTTCCCGCCCAGATTGAAAATATAGACACATGCCTGACTTTCTTGGCCGCGAAAGGAATCAACATTCAGGGACTGTCAGCAGAAGGTATGTAAACATCTGTGTTTTTTAAATGTGCCACTCGCTGGTTAATGTCATGTATGGTATGTTTATTCAATCATAATGTATGATATTGGTACGCGTGCCTGTTTAACCTGTCTTACAGAACTTTTTATTGCGCGTAATATAAAGTACTAAGAATTTAGAGACTTTTTTCTTTATAAAAACTCTGGGCTTGATTTAGATATCAGCGGGCGGGTTCGTGTCGGAGGGATATCCCGACCGCCAAAATATAAATCCCATAATATCCTACGGGATTTTGAATTCAGTGGACTGGATATCCGTCACTGTTGTGATGGAGAAACCCGTCCGCCGATATCTAAATCAGGCCCTATGTTTCTATGTGGCACTATATACAGCGCTCCTACCATTTCTAAGCGCTGCATATAACAGGTGTTACTATCGCCCAATTAAATGATACCCAATTTAGTAACCTTGGAAGGATGTACCAATCTTGACCGGATTAATTCTTGTGACCTCTCTATTAGAGCGTGTTTCAGTGGCACTTGTACAGCTCACTGAGCCACCTTACCAACTTAACCCTAATTGTTGCCCCCTGAACCCTTCATTTTTGTTGAATATCTGTTTTACCTGTTCTTGAAGGAAACGCCATATCACCTGCATTAGGGTGAAGTGCAGTGAGTTCGAGCTATGCAGATGTGTGCAGTGAAAGGGACACCAGCTAAGGAGGTCTGTGCACAAGTGTTCCATGCCCGTTGCATTGCATGTTCAGCTGAGGTGTGCAGGAATAAGTGGTTTTTGAGGGCTTGTGGGGCACACTAAGAGCAGGATATGGTAAGTCTGTGGGCGTCAAGTTCATAGAATCGGTGCACATAAGTTGCACCTGGCATGGACGGGCAGGTATCTGGGATGCATGGGATAAAGGCGAGGAGGAGCAGAGCAAGTTACATGTCACTGTGGAACTGTGGGGGGGAGGGTGTCTGTTTATGAGAGATGTAGGGGTTCCAGGCAGATACTTCGCCCCTAAAGCTACCTTCCAGTGAACGATGTTACAATAGGTCGCCAACCAGACATCCTCAAACCAAGGGGCGCTCTGGAACCCTTATTGTTTGTGATTGTTGATGAGTCGCAATGCATGGCTCCAGAGTACCACCTTTTTGCTGGAATGCCCCTCTCTGATGAAGGGTGAGTAACCTGGACAGAAAAAGTTACAAATATAGTTGTGTGGGACACCTTTTGTGTTCGTAGTAGAGTTCTGACTTTTTGGCAGTCCCCAATAAATCCCACTAGGGTGATTTAAAGCAGCCGCACTGTAGATTTATAAGACTACTCCTTTTTAAATTTTACACATGCATATTGTGTCCTACTAGGTCATCATGCAAAAGTAGTTTTCCCCCCTCTAGGCCACCGCTAAAAATGGGGGCGTTCTCTCCCCTTTCCCACCCTAGAAAGGAACTTGTGCTTGCCTTTAAGAGCAGTAAATGAGTGATTCCCAGGCGGGGCACCACTTGCAAAATGTTTGTAAATACGCGCAAAGGTTTGATTTACTGGGTGTTCCATGCATTTTGCCGGCCACGGGTCCGCATACACATAATACCACTTTTGAGTAAGTGCAGTGCGGGATTTGAAAATCTCACTTAATCTGTGAAACTTGAAATTTGTAATTGCATTTGCACTTTTTGTGCATGTATGTTACGCTTCGGTGAACAAAAATCTTTGTGAATTGGAACAACTGATTTCTAGGCAGCTTGCCCACCACCCTCAGAATGCCGGTCATCAGAAGATGAGTTAGGTTATGTAATGGGATTTGTAAAGCGCATGGGTGCCCCAGCGACTGTAGCGTGACATCTTCCAAGAAATCGGTGAACCCCATAGTAGTGCGTTTGTTGTGCACTGTGCGGGGATCTAGTTCCTCTCTTCATTTCGCCAGGCGTCATTGAAAACATAGACAACCTGGGTGCAGGCCTGCATGTCTGTTTGCTCTGAGATTTGTTCATCTGAGTGGTACTGGAGTGGGCCGTGCATGCCTTAACTTGAACCCAAGTTTCCTCGGAGTGGAAACTGTAAAATAAACATAAAGCTTGCAATCTCTTACCTTCCGATTGTTTCCCGGCCTCTTGAACTCAGCAATGCTTGCTTGGTATTTCAGCTTTTGTAGACAAACCTCAGGAGCGCCTGTGTCTATAACTGTCAAAAATGACACAAAGAAAGTACATAGCGATCCAGGCGAGTGTGAAGGCCCTGTGCTGTTGAGAACTTCAGCATTCCATTTCCCACAGCCCATTCAGGTGGGTGGGCGAGTGAGGTCCACTGGGTGTCAGGTGCAGGGCTGACTTCCCAGGGTGTGGACTTAAGGAACACTAAGGCAGTCATTTTGAACAGAACAGTGTGTAATTGTGCTGCCAATATGTACTTGTTGATTAAATGCCTATCCAAACTTTATTTTTTCACAGTTGTTTCAAAGAGTTCTTTTTAAAAATGGTCAGACCTTATGTAAACATGCTTCTGTTCTGAAGTGTTGTATGTTTAGTGTAAGGGTGTAGTGGCGGTTGTGTGGAATGAGTTATCGAAGCCTGCGTATTACATACCCCCTGAGATAGGGGGACGAAAGATTAAGGGCCACAGGCATCAGTGACAGGGCAACCAGTGCAGCTTGACAGACATTCCAGTCAGTCAGCTGCCTATCCCTCTGTGTCATGACTGGCACCGCCCTTTGTACGGGTGGCACAGCAATTGTGCCAGCCTATGGCAGTGTCTCCAAGGTCAGGCAGGAGGTCATTTTCAGGCTGGTGGCCAGGCTTTGCAGTAGTAAAGGGTTGGACTCAGGCCTTGGTCAGAGCTGTGGGTCTTCGGATTAGCGGAAGGGATAGACGAAGGGGGCACAGTAGGTGACAGTCTTGTGACATAGATTCACAGAGGATCTCACCTGCAAGGTAGAGTCCTGCCAGACTGAGCTTGCCTTGGGAAAGAGCCCCCTTTCTAACTTCAGTCTCTTTTAGTTTTCGAGCTGCCTCGGGCTGATGTGGCTTTATTCTGGTGAACTCCTCTGTGCTTTGATCACTGCCGAGAAACCACTCAGAGAAAGTGAAGACATGCAGCAGCTAAATACTGTTTTGATTTGACTAATATTACATGTATAACATGTTTATCGATTCTTTTAACCAGTCATCTTCAGCCATTGGTCTCTTATTGTGTCATTCAAATTTTTTCTTTCACCCATTACAACGCAGAGCATGAGGCAGTGGGTCAGCCCACTTCAGCCATTGGCTAACTTCAGTGTGAAAAACGGCATTTTATCCCTGTCACAAGGAGCACATCCACACACAAAGTAGTTCTCCCTAAGTGCTACTATGGCAAAGCGTGCTTTTTGAGACTTAAAAAAATATTTTTGCCTTAGGCAATATTTGGTTTGGATTGATTGAGCGCCCAGTAGCTTCCCCAACAATAACGTTTTGCAAAAAAAATGACGGAACAAAAAAGCACCGGCAAAGCCAAAAGGCTGTCAGCGAACACAAGGCCTATTATTTTACTTGTTTTTCTTCACCATATTAATGTTGCCAAGGGTATTCCCAGACTAGGGCAATTTAAATCTTACCTGTAGGCCTTTTGGGCTCCCCTTTCAACGTCACTGTGGCAGCCCACGACCCAAGTGATGGAAGCAGGCAACTCCAAGCACTGGGCTGGGAGTGAAGAATGTGGGATCGAATCCAAGCTCCCAGTGCAGGCTGTTTGTGATCTTGGCAGCTCGTTGCTCTCTGTCGTGCTCCAATCAGCTGGTAGCCTGGCATTAATTAGCTGCGGTCTCTGCTGGTAAGAAGCTCTGTTCAAACCACACGACTGACTCAATCGAGAGCATCATTTGCACGGTAAGAAAAGCCTTGCCTGCTCCTGTGGTCAACATCTGCTTTTGAAACCTGCCTCCTCCTCTGGTGAATTGGCTGCTGCCAGGATCCATATATTCAGCAGTACATAACGGTGGCCAAACTCAAGCTTTCTCTTATGCTTTTTCAGTATTGCTTTCCACGGTGATTGACGTGCATGTGGTGTTTGATTAGAATGACCCGGTCGTTGTCAAATCCTCGCTTTCACTGGTAGTTTGTGGCCCTGCCTCATCACATAGGTTATGGCTATTCCCAAGGCACTTGGAGAAATAAGCACAGACAAAGCCAATCTTTTATGCTTTTGCATAGTGAAAGGCCTTCCCCAGCTTTAGTAAGGTAAAGAGCCACCTTATAGGCACCACCACTGCAAGCTTCTCTCGCACACACACAAAAGGTACCTCTTGGGCATCCGTAGATCGCTTTCCTGACACCAAACTGGTACCAGTGGCAGGACCAGTGCTTAATATGTAATTATAAGAGCCAGGGTCCAAGCTCTGCCACTGCAGCTGGCACTACCCACCTCTCCTGCCACTGCTGCCAAATGCCAGTAGCAGCAGGGCTCACTAATTAGCACTCTTAGTGTGAAATGTTGAACAATTCCTTGTCACCACAAGCTTTAGGGAAGGCCTGGAAGTCTGAGTTCTGTATATGTTTATTTCAGTATATTTAAATTGTTAAATATTCTACTGAAGTGCGTTGCTCAAAAATGGACAGAGAGCACCACCATGTGGTGTACTCTCATAAATAAGTGCCTGTGTTTAGAAACAAGTGCAGGTGCTGAGTACCGGCAAACACCAGCACAAATTAGGCACTGGGCAGGACAAGCGTCCATCATAAAAGCACAGTAATAGCTTGTGCACTGCTCTGAAAGCTTCTAATATACACAAATATAGATTCTTCAGTAGCAGTGGACATTTCTCGCGGACACACCGAAGTATTAGACCATGGGCACTAGTAATACGATGGAGGACACGTGAATTGGATGCAGCACTCACTGCCCTGATAGTTGCCCAGGTGCAGGCATGAAGTGAATGACTGGCGGACAGGTGATGGACTGGCTAAGAGGGAGCTGTGGATGTCAGCCTGGGCTGGGTACATGCAGTGGGTGCTCTGTAGCAGCTTTGCAGTAGTAAAGGGTTAGACCCAGGCTTTGGTCAGAGCTGCGGATCTTCGAAGCAGCAGAGGGGATGGATGGAGATGGCGCAGGAGGTGACAGTCTTGTGACATAGATGCAGGACAAGAGTCTGTTGGCCAAAGATTTCACCTGCAGGGTAGAGTCCTGTCAGACTGATCTTGCCTTGGGAAAGAGCCTCCTTTCTAGCTGCAGTCTCCTTGGAGAGGGCCACTGTAGTTTTCGAGTTGCCTCAGGCTGACGTGGGCTCACGGTGGTGGACTCCTCTGTGCTTTGATCACTGCAGAGAGACCACTCATGGAAAGTAAGACATGCAGCAGCTAAATACTGTGCCAGGAGCACTTGCGCTCTCCACAGTCCCACGGTTAACGAAGAGCCGCCAACAGCTTCCACATCCGGTGCAAGGTCCATACACTTCTTTCCTACTGACAGGATATGTTTCCAGTTACCTGACAGTTTGTGAGCACCTGGGTCCCACACACGATGGCCTTCCTCGCACTAAATGTCCACGGCTTGCTTTGCAAAAGGGATCCTCCCTTGGCTATGATTGGCTGCTAAATAGTATTTAAGAAAATGTACCATTTAAATTCAAAGTGACTTTCGGATTCAGAAGAAGACAGCAGGTAACATGGATTCCAATTCAAGGGGGTCAGTGAGCCATGTTCACAACTATAGGCAGTGCAGAAAGAAACACTTTTAAAGGTAGAGGCCAAATGCAAAATACCTCCATTCCCAGGTCTCCCTACATGCCATTACAATAGTGTAGCTAAAATGTAAAAGCACAAACAACGCAGGCATTTCCAAAATAAAGAGAGCAAATAATGAGTTAGATTTGCCTTTTCTCACCCTCGTCTTTCCATTGGCTAGGATCACCTTTGCGGTGAATCAGAGGGTCTGATTTGAACTCTGATGATCGCTTCTCACCAGTTGGCTGTCTGCTCAGACGTGCTGACTGGCCCTCAGCC
Organism: Calotriton arnoldi; assembly: GCA_963921515.1. Classification (NCBI taxonomy): domain Eukaryota; kingdom Metazoa; phylum Chordata; class Amphibia; order Caudata; family Salamandridae; genus Calotriton; species Calotriton arnoldi. The sequence continues at coordinate 802,868 of CAWUFW010000441.1, forward strand.
TATGGATGCTGCAGAGCTCCTGTCAGCTCTTTGGATTGGTGGCTGGGCCATAGGCCCCACTTAGTCATGTGCTTGTGGCCACCTTAAGGCCCTGCTGAATCCTGTGCTTTGTGGCATGTTCAGAGGGCCTTCTGCACATTGCCGTTTGTGTATGTTCCAGCAGTAGGCCCTGCTGCAAACTCTAGCTTGAAGCTGTTCCAAAGGGTCTGCTGCAGCCTGTGTGTTGCAGTTGTTCCAAAGGCCCTGCAGAATCTGTGGCTTGTGCTGCAAGAACCTGCCACATCATGTGGTTTATCTTCCTAAGGCCCTGCTGCATCCTGTGGGTTATCCTCCTTAGGTCCTGCTGCATCCTGTGGTTTATCTTCCTAAGGCCCTGCTGCACCCTGTGGTTTATCCCCCTATGGACGTGCTGCATCCTGTGGTTTATCTCCCTAAGGCCCTGCTGCACCCTGGGGTTTATCCCCCTATAGACGTGCTGCATCCTGTGGTTTATCCTCCAGAGGCCCTGCTACATCCTGTGAGTTTTCTTCCTTAGGGCCTACTGTACCCTGTGGTATATCTTCCTAAGGCCCTGCTGCATCATGTGGGTTATCCTTGGGTTCTGCTGCCCCCTGTGGTTTATCCTCCTAAGGCTGTGCTGCATGCTGTGGTTTATCCTCCTAAGGCTGTGCTGCATCCTGTGGTTTTTCCTCCTAACGCCCTGCTGCATCCTGTGGTTTATCCTCCGTAGGTCCTGTTGCATCCTGTGGTTTATCCTCCTTAGGTCCTGTTGCATCCTGTGGTTTATCCTCCTAAGGACCTGCTGCATCCTGTGGTTTATCCTCCTATGGCCCTTCTGCATCCTGTGGTTTATCCTCCTATGGCCCTTCTGCATCCTGTGGTTTATCCTCCTATGGCCCTTCTGTATCCTGTGGTTTATCCTCCTATGGCCCTTCTGCGTCCTGTGGTTTATCCTCCTTAGGTCCTGTTGCACCTTGTGGTTTATCCTCCTAAGGCTGTGCTCCCTCCTGTGGTTTATCCTCCTAAGGCTGTGCTCCCTCCTGTGGTTTATCCTCCTTAGGTCCTGTTGCATCCTGTGGTTTATCCTCCTATGGCCCTACTGTATCCTGTGGTTTATCATCCTATGGCCCTTCTGCATCCTGTGGTTTACCCTCCTATGGCCCTTCTGCATCCTGTGGTTTATCCTCCTATGGCCCTTCTGCATCCTGTGGTTTATCCTCCTATGGCCCTTCTGCATCCTGTGGTTTATCCTCCTATTGCCTTTCTGTATCCTGTGGTTTATCCTCCTATTGCCCTTCTGTATCTGTGGTTTATCCTCCTATGGCCCTTCTGCATCCTGTGGTTTATCCTCCTGTGGCCCTTCTGTATCCTGTGGTTTATCCTCCTATGGCCCTTCTGTATCCTGTGGTTTATCCTCCTATGGCCCTTCTGTATCATGTGGTTTATCCTCCTATGGCCCTTCTGCATTCTGTGGTTTATCCTCCTAAGGCTGTGCTCCCTCCAGTGGTTTATCCTCGTAAGGCTGTGCTCCCTCCTGTGGTTTATCCTCCTAAGGCTGTGCTCCCTCCTGTGGTTTATCCTCCTGCGGCTGTGCTCCCTCCTGTGGTTTATCCTCCTATGGCTGTGCTCCCTCCTGTTTTTTATCCTCTTAAGGCCTTGCTTCACCCTGTAGTTTATCCTACCATGGCCCTGTTGCATACTGTGGTTTACCCTCCGTAGGTCCTGCGTTACCCTGTAGTTTATCCTCCTAAGGCCGTGCTGTATCCTGTGATTTATCCTCCTAAGTCCCTGCTGCATCCTGTGGTTTATCCTCCTTAGGCCCTGTTGCATCCTGTGGCTTATCCTCCTAAGGCCGTGCTCCCTCCTGTGGCTAATCCTCCTAAGGCTGTGCTGCACCCTGTGGTTTATCCTCCTTAGGACCTGTTGCACCCTGTGGTTTATCCCCCTAAGGCTGTGCTGCATCCTGTGGTTTATTCTCCGTAGGTCCTGCGGCGTCCTGTAGTTTATCATCCTTGCGTCCTGCTGCATCCAGTGGTTTATCCTTCTAAGGCCATGCTGCATCCTGTGGTTTATCCTTCTAAGGCCATGCTTCACCCTGTAGTTTATGCTACCATGGCCCTGCTGCATCCTGTGGTTTATCCTCCTTAGGTCCTACGGCACGCTGTGGCTACTCCTTCTAAGGCTGTGCTGCATCCTGTGGTTTAGCCTCCTAAGGCCGTGCTGCATCCTGTGGTTTATCCTCCTAAGGCCATGCTGCATCCTGTGGTTTATCCTCCTAAGGCCGTGCTGCATCTTGTGGTTTATCCTTCTAAAGCCATGCTTCACCCTGTAGTTTATGCTACCATGGCCCTGCTGCACCCTGTGGTTTATCCTCCTTAGGTCCTGTGGCACTCTGTGGCTACTCCTCCTAAGGCTGTGCTGCATCCTGTGGTTTATCCTCCTAAGGCTGTGCTGCATCCTGTGTTTTATCCTCCTAAGGCCTTGCTGCATCCTGTGTTTTATCCTCCTAAGGCTGTGCTGCATCCTGTGTTTTATCCTCCTAAGGGTGTGCTGCATCCTGTGGTTTATCCTCCTAAGGCTGTGCTGCATCCTGTGTTTTATCCTCCTAAGGCCGTGCTGCATCCTGTGTTTTATCCTCCTAAGGCTGTGCTGCATCTTGTGGTTTATCCTTCTAAAGCCATGCTTCACCCTGTAGTTTATGCTACCATGGCCCTGCTGCACCCTGTGGTTTATCCTCCTTAGGTCCTGCGGCACTCTGTGGCTACTCCTCCTAAGGCTGTGCTGCATCCTGTGTTTTATCCTCCTAAGGCCGTGCTGCATCCTGTGTTTTATCCTCCTAAGGCCGTGCTGCATCCTGTGTTTTATCCTCCTAAGGCCGTGCTGCACTCTGTGGTTTATCCTCCTAAGGCCGTGCTGCATCATGTGGTTTATCCTCCTTAGGCCGTGCTGCATCTTGTGGTTTATCCTCCTAAGGCCATGCTGCATCCTGTGGTTTATCCTCCTAAGGCCGTGCTGCATCCTGTGGTTTGTGCTCCAAAGGTTTTGCTGCACCTTCCGGTTTGTGGTTGCTCCAAAGACCATGCTCTGCCCCCTGGTTTATCCTCCAAAGACTCTGCTGTATTCTGTGGCTTGTGCTCCTAGGGGCCCTGCCGCACAGGTGCTTCTGTCCCTAAAGACCGTGGAGCACCCTCTGATTTATCCTCTTTAGGTCCTGCTTAAAAGGTGTCTTGTGCTTGAAAGACCCTGCCTTACCCACTGCTTTGTCCTCGAAAGACTATGCTGCATCCTTTAGTCTTTTGTTGTTCAAAAGGCTTTGCTTCACCCTCTGCTTTGTGGCTGCTCCAAAGGCCATGTTGTGCCCTCTGCTGTATGCTGTGGTTTATCCTCCTATGGGCCTGCGGCATCCTATGGTTTATCCTCCTATGGGCCTGATTCATTCTGTGGTGTATCCTATGGGCCTAATGCATCCTGTGGTGTATCCTATGGGTCTGCTGCATCATGTGGTTTATACTCCTACAAGCCTTCTGCACCCTGTAGTTTATCCTTCAAAGGCCCTGCTGCATCCTGTGGTGTATCCTCCTTCAGGCCTGCTGCATCCTGTGGTGTATCCTCCTTCAGGCCTGCTGCATCCTGTGGTGTATCCTCCTTCAGGCCTGCTGCATTGTGTGGCTCGTGCTCTAAAGCCCTACTGTAGCCTCTGATGTATCTTCCAAGGACTTGCTGTAACCCCTGGTTTATCCTCCAAAGCCCTGCGGTACCCTGTGGGTTATCCTCTCAATCCCTTTTGTACCCCCTGGTTAAACCTCCAAAGCCCTACGGTACCCTGTGGTTTATCCTCCAAAGCCCTGCTGTACACTGTGGGTTATCCTCCAAAGCCACACTGTACCCTGTTGGGTATCCTCCAAAGCCCTGTTGTATCCTGTGTTTTATCCTCCAAAGCCCTGTTGTATCCTGTGTTTTATCCTCCAAAGCCCTGCTGTACCCTGTGGTTTATCCTCAAAAACCCTGCTGTACCCTGTTAGTTATCCTCCAAAGCCCTGCTGTACCCTGTTGGTTATCCTCCAAAGCCCTGCTGTACCCTGTAATTTATCCTCAAAAACCCTGCTGTACCCTGTTGGTTATCCTCCAAAGCCCTGTTGTATCCTGTGTTTTATCCTCCAAAGCCCTGCTGTACCCTGTGGTTTATCCTCAAAAACCCTGCTGTACCCTGTTGGTTATCCTCCAAAGCCCTGTTGTATCCTGTGTTTTATCCTCCAAAGCCCTGCTGTACCCTGTCATTTATCCTCAAAAACCCTGCTGTACCCTGTTGGTTATCCTCCAAAGTCCTGCTGTGTACACTCCTGTTTAATCCTACAAATCCTTGCCGTAGCCTGTAATATATCCTCCATAGCCACACTGTACCCTGTTGGGTACCCTCCAAAGCCTCACTGTACCCTGTTGGTTATCCTCCAAAGCCCTGCTGTACCCTGTTGGTTATCCTCCAAAGCCCTGCTGTACCCTGTGATTTATCCTCCAATGTCCTGCTGTACCCTGTTGGTTATCCTCTAAAACCCTGCTGTACCCTGTGGTTTATCCTCCACAGCCCTGTTGTACCCTGTGATTTATCCTCCAAAGCTCTGCTGTACCCTGTGGTTTATTCTCCAAAACCCTGCTGTACCCTGTGATTTAGCCTCCAAAACCCTGCTGTACCCTGTTGGTTATCCTCCAAAACCCTGCTGTACCCTGTGATTTAGCCTCCAAAACCCTGCTGTACCCTGTGGGTTATCTTCCAAAGTCGTGCTATACACTGTGGGTTATCCTCCAAAGCCCTGCTGTACCCTGTGATTTAGCCTCCAAAACACTGCTGTAGCCTGTTGGTTATCCTCCAAAACCCTGCTGTACCCTGTTGGTTATCCTCCAAAACCCTGCTGTACCCTGTGGGTTATCCTCCAAAGTCGTGCTGTGTACCCTCCTGTTTAATCCTACAAATCCTTGCCGTAGCCTGTAATATATCCTCCAAAGCCCTGCTGTACCCTGTTGGTTATTCTCCAAAGCCCTGCTGTACCCTGTGATTTATGCTCCAAAGTCCTGCTGTACCCTGTGATTTATGCTCCAAAGCCCTGCTGTACACTGTGGGTTATCCTCCAAAACCCTGCTGTACCCTGTGATTTATGCTCCAAAGTCCTGCTGTACCCTGTTGGTTATCCTCCAAAGCCCTGCTGTACCCTGTTGGTTATCCTCCAAAGCCCTGTTGTACCCTGTGGGTAGTGACTGTTCCAAAGGCTCTGTTGCTCTGGTTTATGCTGCACCAAAGTAGGAGACAACAAAGAAAACCTTAAGAATACCCTCCCCCCCCCCCCGCCCGGTTAAAACCAAAGCTGCTGTGTCTGCAGCCGATGTCCTTGGTGTCTCCACACATAAAAAGAAAGGAAACAAACATTTGCAATGCAATAGACTCGCATTTACGAGAGTTTGAGCTATTGGCATTGTAAATGACAATGACTTTTATTTATGTGTTGTTTTTAAGACAGACAAATAAAAGGCATTGTCATTTACAAAGCCAATAGCTTAAACTTTCGCAAATACAAGACCTATTGCTTCGCAAATGCGTTTGGCACCCGGGCTATAAAGAATTTTTTTTTTAAGTGTTGGGAGAGAGCGTGTCCTGCCTGCAACAGCAGGCAGGACAAAGCTATTTGAGAAAATAGTGCTCGGAGGCTGTAATTAAAGCCTATCGAGTAACAACACACGTAACAGGGGGGGCCCTCATGGAAGGTTACAAAATGAGACAAGGCGGTACTAAGAAGGGACTACTAAGTCTATTGACCAATGAACAGCCACAGTTTACAAAGGACAATGGCACAAGCTAATGAAAAATATGGGCGGAGATTGTGCGGAGCTTCAAGTCCATACCTGAATACAGCATGCCTCGCAGGGCTCGACCTAAAAATGTTCAGTGTCGCTCTCCGGTAGCAGCACGCTATTGTTTTACATGTATTGGGGTGCATTGTAAGCCCAATGCTTTCTGCTACATGCTGTCTTCCATTTTCGTTTGTCATTAAGTTTGTTTGGACATCTCTTTGAGGTTTGGGAGCGGAGAGTGATCATGAAGCTTCCTTGCAGCACACCTTGAGCAGGGTAAATTAGAGCTGCTGTGACTGTCACTGGTGCCCCAGGGGCACGTGTCTGAGGCTATTCCTATACATTGTTCAAGATGACTTCATTCAATAAAACACTAACATGTGATTATAAGATTAAATGTAAACAGAAGGCAATGGACTTACATTACATGCCAACACGTAACCTATTTCTGAGCGGTCATGTTAGCGTGCAACTGATTGAATAAAAAAGTTCTCGCAGACAAGGCTATTAACTCTAAATAAAAAAATAAAAAATAATAAAACAATAAATAGACATTGACCGGGCAGGTATTGTAAAGCCATATTAGGGATTACTATGAACTATGAACCCTTCCCCGGACGTCATCCCTGTCATGAATCTACTATAAGGGCGTGGAGAGGCGGCGGCTTCAGACCCGATGCCAGAGGACACTGGACGTCAGCACCTCCAGGAGTTGAGATGCTGTGGTACGAATAATGCACACATCAGCTCTCCGTCCATCTGTCGCGAGGGCGTGCCACCATTGGTGCCAGTGAGTACCTGTGTTGTATGTGACAGAACCAGATTCTAGAGTGAATAGAGCTGCGGTGTCTCCTCGCCAGTGAGGTTGCCCAGCCCTCCTGAAGATTAGCCCAATGGAAGTTTGTGTTCAGGAGCACAAGGTGCTCATCTATGGACGTTTATTTTATTTCAGGGTGTTCTGGTTGTTTCTTCTCTGTACACTTGTGGTGGTGGTGGTGGTGGTGGTAGTGGTGGTGTGACTGTAACGCTAATGTAAAGTTTGTGTCCTTATTCACTGCATACCCAATGGTTTGTGGGAGAAAAAATGATCGTCCGGGTATCGGTGTGGCGGGACATGGGGTGTCTGTGTGTGCTTGTGCCAAGATTACAGATGGGCAAAGGACACAGGGTGTCTGTGTGTGCTGAAGCATGGTGTCACCATAGTTACTCATGTATAGATTCAAGAAACGCGTAGGGTGTCGCTGTGGCCCTGAATCTGGGCCATGGCCATGTTGAGCCTTGAATGTGGTACAACGTGTTGCGGCATGTCTCAGTGTGCTGAAGCCTGCCCCTTGTCTGAATTTAAATATGGATGGAGGAACGTGGGGTGTCTTCGTGTGCTGACCCTTGGCCTCTGGGCGCTGTGCTTATGGCTATTAACGTATAGCTGAAAGTAGACAAAGTGTTGCTGTATTTGACGACAGTTGAATACAAGGGTTGTGTCATTCAAGCTCGTGGACAAGAGGAAGAGGAGACACCCTATGCCCCTTAATCACTGAGAAATTAGAATAGGAAAACGGATATTTCTCTCTCAATATTCTAAGTATGTTCCATATAAGTGGGCTATTATCAGACGCTGCGCAGTGCGGCAGAAAAGTACTCGAACTGAGAGACAGGCTGGTGGGTGAGGCAGGAAAGAGAGTGGGTTAGTCAAAACAAATCACATTTTGGGTACCCCCTGCTGCTCTGGGGCATATGAAAGAGTTAGCATCACACATTGGTAAGTAGAATTATGAAGAGTTGTACGTTAACTGAAATAAGAAAATTACTGGAAATATGAAAATGACCGTAAAAGCTGAACACCTCAGGAAAAAAAAGTGGTGGTAGCTGGTTCCCGTTAGTTCCCACTCAGTTCGAACTCAGCCCATTATTGGCAGTACAGGCGGTACTGGCCATGGGTGCCACCGGCATATCAGCATCACAGGGTGTGTCTCTTGATGCCAGGCTGGGTAATTCTTAAAAGGGGCACAGGATGTCCAGGAGAACGAGCGTCGTGCCTCTTCGCGCTCACACAAGTCCCGCACAGGTCAGCATTATTGCAGGGGGTGTGATAAGCAGCAGGGACACGGTAGAAGGGACGGGCGGCCGGGGGTGGGGGCGAGGGGGCAGTCTATTCAAGCTCCTATGTTAGTGGAGCGTTCTGGCTGCTCATAAAACAAGTCTTGTTGAAACACGCCCTTTATAAATTGTTGTCATTTGGGGGTACCACGCTGTGTCATCATAAGCGGAGAGTGGCGTTGTAAATCCATCTTGCCATGTGTGGACTGACACGCTCCTTAAGAAGCCATTTGTATTAAAGTGCCAGTAAGTGCTCCTCTTTCTGTTACTTGCCAGTACTCATGATGCTGATGTAATGTTGCAACATTCCAGGTCATGGTGCATTTGGTATTTTGAAGAACGGATTTATAACTCACTTGGTTTATGATGGCCACCGGATGTACTAAAAGCTTAGTCGGTGATGCCATGACCCTTTCCTGTCTTAGCTCGTGTGGTGGCAGCCCCCCTTGAATGTACTTGAGAACATGGGCGCACTCGCTGTGGCTTGGCAGCACTTTCAGTCACGGGCCCTCCACCCTTACACTGTCTGCTCTTGGGCACAGTGTCAGCTCTGAAGAAGTGCCTGCGTTGACCCGTCTGTGGTACAGCTCTCGCGGGCCCTCCACCCTTACACTGTCTGCTCTTGGGCACAGTGTCAGCTCTGAAGAAGTGCCTGCGTTGACCCGTCTGTGGTACAGCTCTCGCGGGCCCTCCACCCTTACACTGTCTGCTCTTGGGCACAGTGTCCGCTCTGAAGAAGTGCCTTCGTTGACCCGTCTGTGGTACAGCTCTCGCGGGCCCTCCACCCTTACACTGTCTGCTCTTGGGCACAGTGTCAGCTCTGATGAAGGGCCTGAGTTGACCCGCCTGTGGCTCTGCTCTCGCGGGCACTTAAGCATATTCGAGAAATACAGTGAATCCCAGGGGCCTTCTAAGTGTGGCTGCCCTCTGTGGGCATCTGTCGCAGGTTGTACCGACAGATGGCGCACCTGGTACATTAGAGCCATCTGTCGGTAATACCGCAGAGAGCATGGACACACCCGTCTGCGCTAATTACAGCAAGCCTGGCATTGCGCATCCTATCTGAACTTGTGAATGCGTTGTGTTGGTGGCGCGCTGGCGTGTGTTGTCCTTCGACAGCAATGGCTTGTTTTCTCTTTATTTTCCTGGTACACTTTTAGCCTCTTTAATGTGGCTTTACATGAGAAATACGTTCTGGCTCTTTTCTTTGTGTAAGATAAAAGAACAAGCTGCTGTCTCAATAACACTGGTACTCCTCGTGATATATATTCACATAATCCTTGTCAGTGAATCTACCACCATCCTTTGTAAGTTCGTCCTTGACAGTGAATCTACCACCATCCTCTGGAAGTTCGTCCTTGACAGTGAATCTACCACCATCCTCTGGAAGTACGTCCTTGTCAGTGAATCTACCACCATCCTTTGGTAGTTTATCATTTTCAGTGAATCTACTACTGTCATTTGGAAGTACTTCCTTGTCAGTGAATCTACCACCATCCTTTGGAAGTACATCCTTGTCAGTGAATCTACCACCATCCTTTGGAAGTACATCCTTGTCAGTGAATCTACCACCATACTTTGGAAGTACATCCTTAGTACATCCTTGTCAGTGAATGTACCACCATCCTTTGGAAGTACAACCTTGTCAGTGAATCTACCACCATCCTTTGGAAGCACATCCTTTTCAGTGAATCTGCTGAAAGTACATTCTTGTCAGTGAATCTACCACCATCCTTTGGAAGTACATCCTTGTCAGTGAATCTACCACCATCCTTTCGAAGTACATCCTTGTCAGTGAATATACCACCAGATATTGGAAGTACATCCTTGTCAGTGAATCTACCACCATCCTTTGGAAGCACATCCTTTTCAGTGAATCTGCTACCGTCTTTTGAAAGTATATCCTTATCAGTGAATCTACCACCATCCTTTGGAAGTACATCCTTGTCAGTGAATCTACCACCATCCTTTGGAAGTGCATCCTTGTCAGTGAATCTACCACCATCCTTTGGAAGTTTATCATTTTCAGTGAATCTACTACCGTCATTTGGAAGTACATCCTTGTCAGTGAATCTACCACCATCGTTTGGAAGCACATCCTTTTCAGTGAATCTGCTACCATCCTTCGAATGTATATCCTTGTCAGTGAATCTACCACCATCCTTTGGAAGTACATCCTTGTCAGTGAAAATACCACCATTGTTTGGAAGTAAATCCTTGTCAGTGAATCTACCACCATCCTTTGGAAGTACATCATTGTCAGTGAATCTACTACCATCCTTTGGAAGTACGTCCTTGCCAGTGAATCTACCACCATCCTCTTTGGAAGTTCATCATTTTCTGTGAATCTACTATCATCCTTTGGATGTACATCCTTGTCAGTGAATCTACCACCATCCTTTGAAAGTACATCCTCGTCAGTGAATCTACCACCATCCTTTGAGAATACATCCTTGTCAGTGAATCTACCACCATCCTTTGAAAGTACAGCCTTGTCAGTGAATCTACCACCATCCTGTGAAAATACATCCTTGTCGGTGAATCTACCACCACCCTTTGGAAGTGCGTTTTTGTCAGTGAATGTACCACCATCCTCTTTGGAAGTTCATCATTTTATGTGAATCTACTACCGTCCTTTGTAGATGTACATCCTTGTCAGTGAATCTACCACCATCCTTAGAAAGTACATCCTCGTCAGTGAATCTACCATCATCCTTTGGAAGCATAGTGCAGTGCTTTGAAGAAAGTGATGAAATCTAAAAAAGGTAATATCCCATATCTACACCCTTGCCCGACTTAGTCCCTTGCCGTGCTGCACAGCACCGCTGCACAGACCTGCCTGTAGCCAAGGGTCCTGGCCAGGGGTGGGGTTGGCAGTATTTCCCATGGGGATGCGTTCACTCTGATTTTAACTTGTTCTCCTGTGACGTGATGCTGTCCTATTGGGTCACATCTTGCATGAAATATCATTGGGGATGTGGTGTTCTGGCAAAGGGTTCTGCAGCTCAGAATGATGAACGCCAGCAGTGACTGCTGAGACTGCGAGGTTACAAGAGTGTTTGCGGCTGGTTGAAAAGAGACCATGCGGCTGCTGTGCAGATCTCTGCAGTAGCACTGAGTGCAGGAATGCTGCAAAAGTGACCTCGCGCCAGATGGAATGTACCACAGTGACCTGCCAGCCTGCAATAAATATATTGTTGACCCTGTGGCTATAGCTGTAATGGAGACCTACTGGGAGCTCGAGCCAGCCGAGTCCCAGAACTGCCCTTAGAATAGGGCTTCTGAAACAAGCTAGTCTGAACCCCAGTGAGGTCTAAGAATGGCTCTGGCGAACCCCAGTGAGGTCTGAGAATGGCTCTGGCGGGTCCTCAGTATAGCCCAATCAATGGATAAGCCATAACTGACTTAGTAATATTAAAAAAAGAAGTAGCAGAGTTAAAACAGTGTCAGCTGTGGGTTGGTAAAGGAAAACCGGCTCATGGCACTGAAAGTTCTGCCCCAGCACCTTCTTGGCTGCCCCCGGTGCCTTGTACAGGAAGGGGCATCTGTTTCCGGGGTTACGAATAGGGCCGGCACCGGCATCGCCAGAAGTCACCGTAGCTGGACCCTTATCCCTACTAGTGAAGACGCTGGATTAATCTGCTCAACAAAATATGTTTCATTGCTCTATAGACTGTTGGTGTGAAAAATGTGCGTGACTATGGCAAAATTCTGGGAAGTTCTGTGTAATTACGCAAAATGCAAATCCATCATTTCGTATTATATTTTAGAGCGAAATGCATTCTTGCAGCAAGGGCGCATTTAAACATCACCGCAAACAACTGTTCGCGTTCTGTTCTTCTCTGCGGTACATTTTTCACAGCAATTGTTCCATACGCTGTAACTATTTACAGCGCATAATTACAGGAAGTGATGTAATGGCATCATTTCGAGTTTTTTGAGTAAGAAGTGTAACGTGAAATTCCAGAAATTACGCAAATGACGCTGTTGTAATCTACATTTCTCCCAGGCCTAATTTACACCTGCAAGAGGGAGTGACTTCAAGTGCCCAGTGCCACCGCCTCCCTGGGATAGTGGCATTGGGGTACCCCTCCCCTGCTTGTTCAGTCTCAGTTTGGCGTTTTCTGTCCTAACCAGGACTGGACTCCCTCCCCAGTCTTGTACTGCACCCTCTGTCCTCCATTTGGAAAGAGACAATGTCACGTGACACTCCCAGTGTCGTCATATCCTCCTGCAACACGGGCAGATCTAGGAATGTGGAAGCTAATAGGCCTGGCCTTGGCAAGCTGGTGCGATGCTTACTTTGTTTTATTGATGCATAGGTCACAAAATCGAAGAGAAAAAAAATTGCATGATTTCGTCTAAAGGTGGCGGCCATATGTTTGAAATTAGTATTTCACACTGTAAACAAAAATAACCATTGCATATAAGTTTAATAGAACAATGCAGGTGCTTCCTAGTAGGCAGGTGTACTTAGAACAGGTATTGAAACCCTTTATAGTTTGAAAGCGCATCATAGGCAAATGTGATACTTATTGGTGCAAATAACTATTGTATCCTAAATACATAGGTTAGACACACAAGGATGACTAAAAAAGCAAAAAAGGATAAAGAAAGGAAAGGAAGAATATTGGCAAGGTAAATAAGTGACCAACCAGCCTTAGCACTGAAGTGGGCTTATTTTAGGCACCATCAGCCCTGGCACTTGGGTGCACTTCTTTTTAGCCCATGTGATCAGGAAAAGTGCCATTACTCCCAGTTCAAAAGAGCGAATGGATGAAGTGGGCGGAGCCGTTGTCTTCTGCTCGATGGTGTGGTGGGCGGAAGCAAAATGTGATTGCCAGTTGAACATAGAACTGTATGAAGAAAGCCACTCTTTGTATGTTTATATATCAATTTGCGTTGGGGGTTTGCAAAGTTTGCATGATTAAGCAACATTTCAGGAAAAGTGTGTGAAATCATGCGTAATTAAACCAAATGCAAAAGTGGCATTCAGCCAATAATGCGAGAGGACACATTTTGCTCTAAAAAGTAGAGCAAATAGCACCAGTGGCGCAAACAGCAGCCACTCAGTTTTTAATCTTTCACTTTCTTCCCGTGCACTCGTGCTACATTTTTGCCTCAAACAGTGCATAATTATGCAATGTGACATAATAATGTGATTTGGGCAATTTTGTGTTACAAGCATAATGTGAAATTACCGAAGTTACGCAAGATAATGCTAGCATATTGGAAATTACACCCAGGCCTATTTTTTTTATTTTGTTCTTAATTATAAAGCTAGTAGAAGCTGCCTGTCCTCCAAACCTAAAAAAGCTGAATTTCCGTGACTCTAGAAGGGGCTACAACCATGGCTTTGCTGACTGAGGCCACGGCAAAAGCAGAAACATTTGAAGAGGGCTTAATCATTTGCAAAACATTTTTTATCCCAGGTGTAAAGATTTTCAAAGCCAGCAAAACAAATTTTGCCACTTCAGTGCTCCCTTTCTCCTAATAAAAATACTCTTTCCTATTTGTTGAAATTTGGCTCCCTCTTGTGGGCTTATCTGATGGCGAAATTAGTCAGCTGCCTGCAGTGTCCTTAATGTAGCACTTGTCTTGCAAGCTTGTGACTACCATGTAGGGTTACTACCTGGCCTGAAATCTACCAACATGGTCGATATTTTCATGCCAAGTACAGAAAAAAATTGGGAAATAGGGAAAAGCTGATATTAAGTTCTATTGAAATCTAAATGTAAAACAGTAATTACAAGAAGTAATCAATGCAAAAGTATTTTAGTATTAGTATTGTCTTAACTTTTACCAAAAGACAGAAAGGCTGTTTTGAAAAAGAAACAGAAGAGTTTCCAAATATTAAAAGTAACATCTCCTGGTTCTTGCAGAGTCTCAAAACATGAACAATTGGTTTTAAACTGAAGAAGGTGGCATCTATACTGCTAAGAAGTAGGCATCCTGAAAGGGGTGGAGCCTATATAATTAAGGGGGGGTGGCTTAAATATATACACTAAAATTTATGTAGAGTCACCCTACCCACACATTTGCATAGAAATACAACTCTGCTGGCTTACATAGACGTTGCTCTGTGCGCTTTGCAGACAGGCCAAGGATTGGATGACCACGTATTCTAAACATGCTTTTGCCCGTGACAGGCACTGAAAGAAACTCGGACTGCCTTCAGCCACAACTCAATTGTGCACCCTTATAAACACCTGGATGAGGTTCAATTCAAATTATGCACTAGACAGGAGTAATATGCTGCCTGAAAAAAAATTCTGGAAAAAACAAACACTCATAGGGAATGTAAGATAAAGTAAATCATATGAAATATAAGCAGGAACAACATGGATTACTTTAACTTTTTTTTACTCATTGTTCGGAAATTGCTCGGTATTTTTGCATAAAAGGTTAAGGACATGAATACAGGGCCTAAAAGGGACCCGTTTCCATGTCCATTTTAAATTCGTACTGGGTCTGAGCCCCAGACGGACCTGGCCCACTTAAAGCTATGGTATGAAACTTATGGATTGGTAGATTGACTATCACTCTTAGTTGGTTGGACCAAGCATGCACTCACGCATGCTCCGTGGTGTGCACAACTCCACCAGCCATTTTTTTAAACGAAGAAGGCAAGCTCAGTGTTGTTGCAGTTTCAAATCGCAGCCCAACGCAAAGCTGTGTGCCACATTATGTGTGCCAAGGTATTCCCTGTACTTGGGCACTACAGTCACCAACTGAGTAGGCCTCTGGTAGAAACAAATATATGTTACCCTCATCCTGTCCCATCATCTAACCCTCTACACTAACACCAGGGGTGTAGCTTTGAGGGTGTTACACCCCCTAAAAAATGTATTCTATATTAAATAGTTTGGTACAAGTGCTTTCAGTCGGGTATGGTGAGGTGGTACACACAAAAGAAGGGGTGAGGGTACGGACTCACCTACCCCGAACCCCCTGTCAATGGTGAGGTGTCTGCTGGATTTCACCCTGGATTTTTACATGCCCACACTGACAAAAACTCACATAAATACACACACTCTCTCGTCTCTGTTTTGTAGGCCTTAAAACTTGGCTAGTTTGAAAAATATTGTGTTTTAAGTACCCTAACAATCCGCTTGCCTCTCTCTTTCCACTGCCCCATAAGCCCCCTCTTGTCCTGCCTCACATATAATGTATTTTAACAACATATGCCAGCATTATTGATAAGTGAATTATCTGAAACTAACTTGATTTAAATTCAAACCTTCTCATTTAAGTGCCTGACTCCTGCATTATTATAATTTTTTTGCTGTTGTACAGTACTTAAAGCTGGGGTCCCCGAGTAAAGTGCTGCGAATGCATGCCGAAACATTCCTAGACTTAAAAGCAAGCATTAGCAAAGCCAATAGGTCTTGCCTATGCAAGAGCTATTAGCTTAGCCAATGTGTTTTAGCCATGTTGTATACCAGCTTGGCAGCTTTTCAGCATAGCTGAAACTTAGTGGCATAGAGGAGAGTAGCATGGAGTGGCGTAGAGTGGAATGGAGAAGAATGAATTAGAGTGTTACAGAGTGGAGTGGCGCATAGAGCTACGTTCATTGGAGTGGCATAGTGTGAAGTCGCGCAGAGTGGCGTACAGTGGAGTAGAGTATTGTGGACTGGTGTAGAGTATGTTGGCGTAGAGTGTTGCAGAATATAGTGGCGTTGAGGGCAGTGGAGTAGAATTTAGTGGCGTACGATGCAGTGTCGTAGATTAGTGTTCCATAGTAGAGTGCAGTGCAGAGTGGAGTAGAGTACAGTGAGGTAGAGTTCAATGGTGCAGAGTAGAGTGGCACAGAATGCAGTGGCATAGAGTGGTACAGAGTAGAGTGGTGTAGAATAGAATATAGCGCTGGAGAGGGCTGTGGCGTAGAGTGGAGTGATGCAGAGTAGAGTGGCGTAGAGTTCAGTGGTGGAGAGTGCAGTGTTGCAGAGTAGAGTGTTGTAGAATGCAGTGGTATAGAGTGACGTAGAGTACAGTAGTGCAAAGTAGAGTGCATTGGCGTAGAATGCTGTGATGTAGAGTGCATTGCATAGAGTGCAATGGTGTAGAGTGCGGTGATTTAGAATAGAGTTGCGTAGAATGCAGTGGCATAGAGTGGAGTGGCTCAGAGTGGAGTAGAGTGCTGGGGTGCAGAGTAGATTGTTTCAGAATAGAGTGAATTGGCGTAGGGTAGAGTGCAGTGGTGTAGAGTGTAATGGCGTAGCGTAAAGTGGTGTAGAGTGCAGTTGCTTTGAGTGCAATGGTGCGGAGTGTATTACAGTGGCGTACAGTTGGATTGGTATAGAGTGCATGGGCATAGAGTAGAGAGTTAGAGAGTAAAGTGCATTGGCGTAGAGTGCAGCGTTGCAGAGTGGCGTAGAGTGGAGCTGTGCAGAGTAGATTGGAGTGGCGTAGAGTGCAGTGGCATAGAGTAAAATAGAGAGGCCTATAGTGAAGTGGCATAAAGTGCAGTGGCGTTGAGTGCTGTGGCATGGAGTTGTGCAGAGTAGAGTGGAGTGGCGTAGAGTGGAGTATGCATGGTGTGGTACAGTACCACTATTACAGACAACACATTTTCAATTGAAATTACCATTACATTTGCACAGACCTACAGGTTTAATAATAAAACTATACAGCGCACTAACAATAATGTTTGGAAATGGCATCACCTAGTGCATTGATTTGATCATATTGAAACATTTGTTTCTAACACAGTTCAGACTTAACAAAAAATGTGCTTCATTTGTGCGTTCATAATTCTGAAATGTTCTGAAATACTTACACAGTTCATTAAATGTGTTCTAGACAAAAAAAAAACTTTTCTACCCCCAGCATCCAGCAAGATTGTCACAAAAATCCTCTCACTTTGAAGTCCAAGAAAGAAAAGTAAACACCAGGCTCCCTTGGAAGACTGAACGTGACATTTGACCTTTGCCTTTGAATGCACAGCAAATGTGAAATGATAGGAACAATATTTACAGGCCTGTTTACACAAAGGAGCACTTGTGGAAGAATACAAGCTACAAGGAGAGTTGGTGTGAAAGGGCTTTGCTCTTTGAGAGGGACAAACTCACCCTACACAGCCTAAAACAAATAAAGCCAGCAAATAGAAAGCCAGAAAATGTGAGTTACTAACCACAAAGCCAATGGTAAGCATTCCCAGGGAAGCTTTCTGAATGTCCCCAAGATGTCTTTAGCAAACAGGCAGCTATGCTGTCTAGTAGGCTTCGACCTAAAAAGAAAGCGTTTCAGAGTTCAGTCTTTCCCAAAACCAAATATTAATTTGGGCTCCAACAAAATGTCTTGTTCCTGGTTGGCTAGTGTGTCTTAAAGTTTCAGTAATGTGGTTTGCGTGGTGTGAACATTTCTAGACTCTTTTTTTCCACCATGAAGGCAAGGAGTCTGTCTGTAGTGATTTAGTTCATAATCCCCGTGTCTTGCTCACACGCCATGTAATCTTAGACAAGTCTTTTTTTATCTCCGAGCCTCATCTAAATCAGCTGCTGTGAGTGAGGGCCCAAGGCAGATGTTAAGATGCTTCACAGACTGAGGCCGAGTTTCTGTAATGAATTCCGGGTGTGCCTACTGTGTAATTTTTTCAGTTTTTGTTCCAAACATGTGTTTTCGGCACTTTTTGAAAATCCTGAATAGCAGGTTTGTTTTGCAGTAACTAAAGTAACCGCTCGTTCTCGTGAGGCCTTGAGAATATTCACGAGTCTTACACACAGGGCTCGATTTCAGGTTGTGCTGAGCAGGCATCCTTGTGGAATCCACTCCTCACAGCTACACATGTGCTGGTGTGGACAGGGATTTTCTGGGTGCAGTACACCAGGCCCAATTTTACCAGGCAGTAGGTTTTGCAGGTAAAATAGAATAAAATTGGACCCAGCTTGTTGGGGGCATGAAATGCTCCTCCCTGCCAGCAGGAGGTGGTTAAAGCAGACAGGGGCATAGTGTCTGGGGGTGGGTGGTTGGGGTACCACACCGCCCAAATAAATACATAAATGTATGCCCCCTCCAAATAAATTCTGGCAGAACAAACCTGACGAAATTTATCAGGGGAAAAGGCAAAACATGCGGAATTTGGTTTGCTAAAAACCGATTCTGCGTGTTATGCTTGATTTTCGTGTTGAATACTCAGAATAGGAGGTGTTTACCACAGGTGGTAAATACCCCAGCCTGTTCCGACCATCTTGTAAAGAGGGCCCTTGGCTGGGAAGGTCTGAGGGTCCGCCCCTTTCCTTGGCCTTGCACCCTCCAAGGCCCCGCCTCCTCAAGCACATGGTATGTTTTCAAAGTTGTCAGGTCTGTAAATCTGTACATTAAACCACACAGAATTAGGAATTTCAAGTACAATTCTGCCAAGTGAATCTGGGTGTGCGCAGTTATTCCCCATTTTAATAGGAGGAATTATGGGTGGTGATTCCAGCTGGTAACAGAAGTTTTGACCGCTTGGAATAATGGCACATAATGGTCGTGACCCATCATCGTGGCATTGGGAGGATACCACATCAAGGATCTGTGCTGAAATTGTCAGGCCCTCAATAGCCCTTTTGACTGGTGCACATGCAATTTTCTCCTCTCTTTGCATAAACGTCGCTTTTTCTGCTTGTCCGGGTGTCACTGCTGGTTGCATCTGCAGCTGCTTAACCCAGCGGCCATCTCTGTACATTGAAATGGACTGTTGTCATGGTGGTCCCTTTTAAACTACAAAAAGTTTGGTGGGCGTTTGTCGTCGGTGTGGCGCCGTTTCTCAAACTTTAAAAAATATTCTGTTTTCTAGAATCAAACTCCCAGAGCAGGAGTTTGTTTAAAAAAGACTAAAAATGATGACACTCATCCCCAAGGGAGCATTTAGTCAACAATAATACCACAAACGAGGTACTGCTTTTTGTCACTGACAACTTTCTAGCTTGGAGGAGGTCCTAGATTAAACCTTGACTGCAAACTGGGAAATCGGTGATGCTGGGAGGAAATGGGGCCCAGACTTCCGGCTGGGGACAGGGCTGAGAGTGCCATCTGGGCACTGAGTCGTGATTATCAGATGGTGAATGGGTCCAAAAGCTGAGAGGTGGACTGACACTTCCAAATGAGCACAGAACTGAGACCACAGTCTGGGAAGTGCATGGACACTAGACACTGGCACTATACCCAGACTAACAACTGGCAAGTTTACTCAAACTTCCCGCTGACAGCAGGAGTACGACTTCAAACGGAGACCTGGCATGAGGCTTCCAGCCCTGAGCAGGACTGAGACCACCAACCGAGAAATGGACTGAGACTTTTAGCTGAGATGAAGCTACAAACTGAGAGATGGACTGCAGCTACAGACAAAGAACTAGACTGAGGCTAACAGCTGCAGGCTGGACTGAGATTAGCAGCTGAGACCTGGCATGAGACTTACAGACAAGAGATTAGTTGAGACCTGGCCTGAGGCTTCCAGGCTTGAGCAGGACTGAGACCACCAACCGAGAAATGGACTGAGACTTTTAGTTGAGAACTGGACTGGAGCTACAAACTGACAGCTGGACTGAGAATACCAACAAAGAACTACTAGACTGAGGCTAACAGCTGCAGGCTGGACTGAGATTAGCATCTGAGACCTGGCCTGAGACTTACAGACAAGAGATTAGTTGAGACCTGGCCTGAGGCTTCCAGGCCTGAGCAGGACTGAGACCACCAACCGAGAAATGGACTGAGACTTTTAGTTGAGAACTGGACTGGAGCTACAAACTGACAGCTGGACTGAGAATACCAACAAAGAACTACTAGACTGAGGCTAACAGCTGCAGGCTGGACTGAGATTAGCATCTGAGACCTGGCCTGAGACTTACAGACAAGAGATTAGTTGAGACTTGGCCTGAGGCTTCCAGGCCTGAGCAGGACTGAGACCACCAACCGAGAAATGGACTGAGACTTTTTGTTGAGAACTGGACTGGAGCTACAAACTGACAGCTGGACTGAGAATACCAACAAAGAACTACTAGACTGAGGCTAACAGCTGCAGGCTGGACTGAGATTAGCATCTGAGACCTGGCCTGAGACTTGCAGACAAGAGATTAGTTGAGGCCTGGCATGAGGCTTCCAGGCCTGAGTTGGACTGAGACCACCAACCGAGCAATGGACTGAGACTTGTAGCTGAGAAGTGGAGTGAAGCTACAAACTGAGAGCTGGACTGAAGCTACCAACAAAGAACTAGACTGAGGCTAACAGCTGCAGGCTGGACTGAGATTAGCAGCTGAGACCTGGCCTGAGACTTACAGACAAGAGATTACTTGAGAAGTGGTCTGAGTCCAGTTGAGAAGAGGACTGAAGCTACAAACTGAGAGCTGCACTGAGACTATAAACATAGAACTGGACTCATGCTTCTAGCTGAGAAACAGACTAAGGCTACAAGTTTAGAGCTGGACTGAGTACCACCTGGAAGATGGACTGAGGCTAGAAGCTGAGAGCTGGATAAAGAGACTACCAACAAAAACGGGACTGAAGCTACAAGTTTAGAGCTGGACTGAGACTCAGCTGCAAGCTGCACTGAGACTAGACGCTGAGAGCTGAACTGAGACTTCACTAGTGTGAGAAGTTGGCCTGGCATATGCTGTCCACTAGTTATAGTGGGCACCTTGCACCAGTCCAAACGACCCTTATTGATGATAGGTTTAAAGACAACCTTTATTGAAAGCTATCCTAGTGGTAGCTATGGAGAGCAGCCTTCAGGCTAAGTCTTGAAGGAGTGTAAAGCAGCTTGGTTTACCAGATTATAACCTCTTGAATAACTAAATGAAAGGAGAACCACACAAGGTATATATATATAAAATATATGTATTTATTTCTAAACACTATACTAATCTCTTTATGAGATTAGAGTTCAAGATGCACAATATCACAGTATTAAAACGACAGTAAATAGCACAATATACACTGGGCCCCAGGGGGGGACCAAACCATATACTAAGAAAGTGGTATAAGAACCACGACTTGACTAGACACAGTGCCTAGAGCACGTAGAATCGCTGGGACCCCAAGGAACCACCCAAGGTAGTGACACAGAAGACCCACGGGGGACGTGTGCAGTGTGAGAACACAGCCGCGAGCGCCGTAGGATTCAATGCGGAAAGTCGCGGTTGGAATTTTAAAGATAAAAGACACTTAGGAGAGGACTTTCAGCAATCCCCTTTAGACTTAAGGGGTTCTAGGGCCAACACCCACGTGAGCACTGGAGTACTCGAGTTACCTCACCCAGGGAAGCCGGGTGCATAGGTGTCAAAAGGTGTCGGGAATCGTCGTCGTTTTCAATGGCGATCTGCTGCAAAGTGCTGCTGCCGTGACGAAGAAAAGTGTCCGGGTGGATCCAAGCCTGGATCGAAGATGTGAAGAACCTGAAAGCAGAGGGGACAGAGTCTGGGTCACTAGCCAGTGACCAGGAGCGGAGCAATCGAATGCCCACCGATGTCGGGTGCTTCAGGTGCGAAGAGGTGAAGCTTGACTCTGCAGCCACGGGGTCCCGGAGACGTCGACGACGACCAGGAGCCGGATTCGAGCTGTCCCACGAAGGATGTTGAATGCTGGGGTGTCCGTGATCGGATTGACCACAACAAGCCTTAGCAACAGTAACCCACGCAGGAAGAGAAAAGATGCTTCTGTGCGGACCAGCAAGGTCCTGGGGACTCCCCAAGCGATGGAGAGTCAGGGCACGTCTGGAGCAACCAGGGAAGCCCAATAAAAGTTAGAGTTGCCTTCTTGGGAACCCACAGGTCAACGGACCAGGGATCGCGAAGGGACCTCGAGAGGAATCACAAAATGGCGGCCCACGGACCACTCGTTGAGTGTAGGCCTGCAATCTTCAGTGCAATTACTGCTCGGGCCAGGGCTACAAGTAACCCAAAGCTCAGCCTCAGGGGTCGCCGGAAAGCTGATGCTTCTGCAAATGGTGCAGCAGGGATTCGGGTTGCACGGTCTCCACGAGGGATACGGGCCTCAGACTTGCTGTGGGCACAGATCGACCTCAGAGACCTCGGAAAACCCACCTCCTGTGTGGCAATATTCTTCGGAGTCCGAAGGAGCTCGGAGATGCCAACCGGTCAGTTGCGTTAAAGGTGCCTGCCTTGCAGGGGAGTAACTCCTTTACTCCAAGGAGATTCTTCAGTCATCCAGCATAGTGTAGATCGTCGAAGTACTTGGTTTCTGGTATCAGAGTTTAGTCCAGGTGTAATCTAAAGTCCTGTAGTCAGGGTTTCCTACTTTATACCCAAGGAAGGGGTGCGACAAACTCTGGGGACCCACCTATGGGAGGGTCAGGAAAGAGGGGTGGCTACACCCATTTCCTTTGTCCAGTTTCGCGCCAGAGCAGGGGCTGTGTGCCCCTGCAACCGGTTTGAGCTGGACTATGCACAGGGACACCAAATGTGCCCCCAGTGCAGACTTCAAAGCACTCTGAGAGTGCACCCACCCAGCCCCAATACACTAAAGCCTGTCTGGGAGGTGATTACACCTCCCTGTGACAGGAAACCTATTGTCCAGGCCTCCCCTGCCGGAGTTTCGTTCAGCAGCAGGAGGGCAGACTCGTGTCTGTGGCTGCAGCATCCATTTTGTGATGCCAGGGTTCTGTTAAGCTGGTACCGGGTGTACCTGTGATGCCATGCTACTCCCTCTAGAAGGGAGGAATCATACCTCCCACCCAAGTACTGGGGTGGAGGTATGATTCCAAGGTGTTTGACACCAAACACGACAGTTTTCCATGCAGCCATTCTCAAGTTAGCATTTACTGCGGGGTTATAATGCACTTAAGAGTATATGGTCTGGCTGCATCACAAACAACCCCGGAATAAAGATTCCGAAAGCTGCAGAGGGGCTCTGCTCATGCATGGGCACCCTCTCACATGAATCCTGCCCTCAGGATTGTTAAGGCCTGCCATAGGGGTGACTGATAGGTTTACATGTGCAGTGATATGGAGAGATATAGGGAACCTATATCTCAGTAAGGGGTGGATACACCACCTTACACAGGCTGCTGTAGCAGACCTGTTGTGTCATTTTAAAAGGCTTCCCAGGGGTGGCATACTACATGCTGCAGCCCCTGGTAGGCCTCTGGGGTACCTATGCCCTGGGTACATAGTATACCATATACTAGGGACTCACAACGGTACCCCAGAATCCAATCTGGAGTGTACCTAAAGTACATACAATCAATTTAGAGTAGAAAGCAGATAGACTGGGGTCCTGATTAGCAGGGCCTCAGTCTGGCTAAGTCGAAAAACAGTGAAACATCAGCAAAAAGTGGGGGTAACTATAAGAAGCAGATCCTACTCTCCTACAACTAGAAGCTGAGAATTGAACTGAGCCTTCCTTCTGAGAGCTGGACTCAGACTAGCAGCTGAGAGCTGGACTCAGACTACCAACCGAGAGCTGGACTCAGACTAGCAGCTGAGAGCTGGACTCAGACTAGCAGCTGAGAGCTGGACTCAGACTACCAACCGAGAGCTGGACTCAGACTACCAACCGAGAGCTGGACTCAGACTACCAACCGAGAGCTGGACTCAGACTACCAACCGAGAGCTGGACTCAGACTACCAACCGAGAGCTGGACTCAGACTAGCAGCTGAGAGCTGGACTCAGACCTTTAGCTGAGAACTGGACTGAGGCTACAAGTTTAGAGCTGAACTGAGACTAGCAGCTGAGAATTGAACTGAGACTTCCATCTGAGAGCTGGACTCAGACTAGCAGCTGAGAGCTGGACTCAGACTAGCAGCTGAGAACTGGACTGAGGCTACAAGTTTATCGCTGAACTGAGACTTTCAGCTGCAATCTGCACTGAGACAAGATGCTGAGAGCTGAACTGAGGCTTCACTAGCAGCTGAGAGCTGGACTCAGACTACCAACCTAGAGCTGGACTCAGACTAGCAGCTGAGAACTGGACTCAGCCTACCAACCGAGAGCTGGACTCAGACTACCAACTGAGAGCTGGACTCAGACTACCAACCTAGACCTGGACTCAGACCTTTAGCTGAGAACTGGACTGAGGCTACAAGTTTAGAGCTGAACTGAGACTAGCAGCTGAGAATTGAACTTAGACTTCCATCTGAGAGCTGGACTCAGACTTCCATCTGAGAGCTGGACTCAGACTAGCAGCTGAGAGCTGGACTCAGACTAGCAGCTGAGAACTGGACTCAGACTAGCAGCTGAGAGCTGGACTCAGACTACCAACCGAGACCTGGACTCAGACTAGCAGCTGAGAACTGGACTGAGGCTACAAGTTTATCGCTGAACTGAGACTTTCAGCTACAATCTGCACTGAGACAAGATGCTGAGAGCTGAACTGAGACTTCACTAGCAGCTTAAAATTGAACTGAGACTTCCATCCGAGAGCTGGACTCAGACTAGCAGCTGAGAGCTGGACTCAGACTACCAACCTAGAGCTGGACTCAGACTAGCAGCTGAGAGCTGGACTCAGACCTTTAGCTGAGAACTGGACTGAGGCTACAAATTTAGAGCTGAACTGAGACTAACAGCTGAGAATTGAACTGAGACTTCCATCTGAGAGCTGGACTCAGACTAGCAGCTGAGAGCTGGACTCAGACTACCAACCGAGAGCTGGACTCAGACTACCAACCGAGAGCTGGACTCAGACTACCAACCGAGAGCTGGACTCAGACTACCAACCGAGAGCTGGACTCAGACTAGCAGCTGAGAGCTGTACTCAGACTACCAACCGAGAGATGGACTGAGACTTTTAGCTGAGAACTGGACTGAGGCTCCAAGTTTAGAGCTAAACTGAGACCAGTAACAGAGAAATTGCCTTAGACCTGTAGCTGAGGAATGGACTAAGGCTACTAGTTTAAAGCTTTACTGAGACTTCTAAGTGAGAACTGGATTAAGGCTACTAGTTCACAGCTGGACTGAGACTAGCAGCTGAGAGCTGATGAGACTTCCACCTGAGAGCTAGACTCAGACGTACAGCTGAGAGCTGGTCTCAGACTTCCAGCTGAGTCCAACTGGACTAAGGCTACTAGTTTAGAGCTGGACTGAGACTAACAGTTATTTGGACTGAGACTTTCAAATTATTTCTGATAGATCACTTGATGGGTAAATATGTATTGATAACCATCAATGAGGCCTTCATTAGCTATAAATATAATTGTCTTTTAAATTGATTAAGCAGTGAGTATCCATGGAACACAAGTATAAATACTAAATAAACGTGTCCCCCAGTGACACACAAGTCTGCAAGGGTAACCACTAGTTTCACTGGGCTCCTGTTAACTCGTGCTTGTTGGTGATGATCCCTGGGTGAAGGTTTTCTCTAGGGTGTATTGTGGTGCGGTGTGGCTGTCATTCTGTGTACTCATTCCTTTTAGACTCATTCCAATCTAGTATGAGCCCTGTCTGAGAAGAGCACAAGCCACTCGTGCACTCTTTTCTTTTCAGAAGTCTGCACAAGTTTATTCTATACAACAAAGTGCCAAATTGTTAATCAAAGCAGCAGCATGCCTCCCAGCAATCAGCGTCAGGTGCTAACTCCACCCTTATTTGCATGACTTTTTATATGTTTTCCAGTGCTTAATTTGAGCCGGTGGTTTTTGGTGCTCTACATCGGTTTTAAATTGTCAACACGGGTGCTTGTGAAAGTCTGCCACAAGGTGGCTCTGTCTGGCTAATTTAGAGATGACCACAGCAACAGTTAATTACAAATTCAATATACATTACTAATTATTATTACATGCTGCCCAAGCCATTCTTATAGCTTTGGGGGCCTGAAATAGTCCGAACTGTCACAGTTGTAGGAGTCTGATGGTTAGTAGTTGTGCTGTTACTGGCTGCATGGCAGTGGTAATATGTGGTGCAAGCTGCAGTGGCCTTCTGATGAGAGCCCAGCACTTTTTTTTTTTCTTTTGTTTTATACAAATTAAGCATTGATGTTTTCTAGTTTTCTATGTGCCTTGCTTCCAAGGACACGTGTGACAGAAACCAAAACTTAGATTAGCAGGTGTGCAGCTTTCTTATCAGAAGAAGGAAAAATAACCTTCAAAAAGATACAAAGAATGTAAAGTCTCGGTTGCTGAGCTAGCCGTTTGTGAATCCTCACTTAGAGATGCCAAGCATGATAACGAGGCTGTGACGTCAGAAGCGAGAAAGCCGAGCAGGCATGTGCACAACATGAGCAAGATACGAAAACAAGATGGCAGCTAATGATTCGTCCTGGCAACGGCTGTTGCGGTGGTTTTAAAGAAAAAATATAGTATTCTTTTATACGATCTCACAGCCTGTAGACGCACTTCACTCTCATAATTTCCAACTGAACTTCTAGTTATGCAAAAATATAAAATGTTCTTTAACATGCTTCTTTTTGAGAGCCAGGAGCCTAAAGTCCTCTAATATTTTTTATATTTCCATAAAATACCTAATTTTAGTCTAAAGATGCCCCCATTAATCCCAATAGCTTTACAATATTAACATTGCCGTTTTCCTCGGATACTGCCGGTTTCCAGAGTGTTTCTGTTCACAGTACAATACAGCTCCCATGCAGTAACTTCCAAGTTGCATGTCGAGATGGAAGTGGTAAGCAGACAGTATGACAGTATGTGCTTTGCTCCATTGCATTCGAGACTGTCACCGACCTAGCATCCCTCTGGTGCCACGCCTCGAGTCCCTCGTCACAATGTCTCACCTCTTGTGACAAAGGGAGTCACAGAAATAGCGGTAGAGAAGATTTTGTGCATCATTTTGTTTCTATAGTTTAAATAAAAATTTAATTTAAATAGTTTAAGTAGTATAAATTGTTTATGAAGCATTATCACAAATGTTGTTGCTTTGGGGCATAACATAAAAAAACAGCAATTTCACATATTGTCAAACAAATCAATTGTATATGTGTTGTTCTTTTCTTTGAATATTAACAGCACTTCTAACACCTGCAATACTTTGGTTAGGTCCTGACATCTGTTTCGCTTTTTTTTTGTTGCAGAGATCAGAAATGGGAACCTAAAGGCCATCCTTGGCCTCTTCTTCAGCCTATCACGCTACAAGCAGCAGCAAACGCAGAAGCAGCACCATTACCACCACCCCACCACGTTATCCCAGCACAGTGGCCCCCCATTGCAGTGCCAGGCTGGAGCACAGGAACCTCAGGTGCCATCTATGCCCCCCACGCAGCAAAGCCATCCCACCCCAACACAGTGCCAACAGCAACCGTCCCACCAGCATTCGAAAGCACAACCAGACATGCAGTCCAGGTGAGAGCTACTGTCAACGGGAACATTGACCTGATGGTTCTTCATGGGGATTTTCAATCCATGGGGCACTGTGTCTGAGTGTTAGGCAGGTTCGACAGCTTGTCTTGGTACATAT
The DNA here is from genome assembly GCA_963921515.1 of Calotriton arnoldi. Taxonomy (NCBI): domain Eukaryota; kingdom Metazoa; phylum Chordata; class Amphibia; order Caudata; family Salamandridae; genus Calotriton; species Calotriton arnoldi. Next base: position 830,144 of record CAWUFW010000441.1, read on the forward strand.
TCACAGTAAGGGATGGCTAACTGGCAGACATGCCCTCCCAAAGGCAAATTCAACACATTGCCTTAAAACATATTAACCATAATGGGTGGAAAAGCAGCAGACTGGAGCTCAGGATATTACCTACAACCCCATGCGGCTGTCTTCACCATAGTCCAGAACTTCGTAGTGTGCCAGGAGCGCGTCACTTGTCAGCCTGCGCCCCGTGTTTGCATTGCACATGGAATCCACCCGTGACCTCCCATGCAGGCTGTCCTAGCTTTTGTGTCTTGAATTTTAGGCTCCAGGAGGGTGAGTGGCGTCAACCATAGAGCCTCATATTAAAAGGTATGTAGAATGGTGAGGTCACCCTGCTCTCTGTCCAGGCCTGCCCAACCTCACGTGCTCTGACTCCCCAATTCCATGTCCCTTGCCTCACCCTCCTACCTATGCTACCTTGTGCTGCCGTCCCTAAACCCGCTGTTGCTGATCAATCTAACAGCATATGTAGAGCGCAACACTTTCACCCCTAGGGGTATCTGGGTGCTGTGTCTCAGTCGCAGAGGCAGGTCTTGAGTCTCTTTCTGAAGTCTGTCAGCGAGGGGGCTGTACGGAGCTGGAGGGGACGGTCCTTCCAGGTCTTGGCAGCGAAATAGGAGAAGGAGCGGCCACCGATTCCATTCATCTGATCCTTCATGTCACTGATGCTCTATGAGCCTGTGGCTCCATCGTATGTTTCACCAGAGAGGTTGGGTTCGAAATGGAGATTGTTGCATGTATTCAGGAATAAGGGCTAGGTCTGATCACAAGTATGACCACTAATGCACAAAGAAGAGACACTCTCCCAAAATTTGGTTAGAGAACCCAAACATTTTACTTTGGATGGCTGCACGACATTATTACAAATGCCTTGACCGGAGTCTGGTGAAGCGGGGTACATGCTAGTGGGTACCCTTGTTAGCATTGCACGCTTTCCTGACATCAGAAAGTAGTTGCAGGCATTGAAAAATGGAGTCTGTGCCTTTGCTCAGGGATGCTGCAACAGGGGGCACGTGGTTGACAAAACTGAATGTTATAGATGTCTGGAACATAGAATCCTGCCTTGAGACTGCATAGGGGGGGCTGCTTCCTTTGAGCCAGGAAGTGATGGGGACTCTGAAATGACTCGGATGGCCTGGAGGATGGTGGCAGACTTTACCCTATGCTGTTGATGCAAGAGCACAGGAAGTTCAGTGGAATTATAGAACCACGAATGGCCATAGGTTTCAAGTGGAAGCTGGGATTCAGAAGAAGTGAGCATTAGTTTCTGTGCAAATAATGTGTTTGCGAAAGTCTCACAGTGCAGCTCTCCAGTTACCACTGAAGGGGGTAGAAGTCGAGCAGAAGGGAGATTTGCAGAATCATTCAGGAAGCAGGTGTCTCGAAGGAATATTGTACTCATGTTGTAAATGTTGGGTCTCCTGATTTTTCTTGGGACTTATACGCACAGGTACTCTGGACCTTGGGTCATTTATCTAAACGACATTTTAGGTTGCATATATTGGACTCGGCTGAAGGAGTTAAGTTGTCCTTTGTTGACTTAAACATAACAATAATTAGCTTTTCATACAGTGGTTGCTACCTGTTTCCCTGTTTCAAAATAGTGTAAGTAGAAGGTGTAAATATTACCCAATTTAGCGGTTCTCTGTTTAAGAAATTTGTTAGGATGAAAAGCTGAACTGACCCTGCTAAATGTCTGATCCATGAACTGGTGGTCTTATGCAAGTCGAGGGCAAACACTTTCCTTGCTAACTATCGCACTGCTTATTTTGAGAGGTGGGTTTTGGGGACGCCTCAGCCGAACACACGCAGTTTGATGTCCGAAGTATAATGTGCCCCCCTACGATGTGCATTGTTGTCGGTAGATGGTCTCTCACCACATTTTCATAAGATCAAGTTGAAACAATAATTTATCCTTGTGAACATATTCTGTTGAATCCATTGATAACGGCGCTGTGGTCTCTGTCGTAGACACATGTGGCACAGTTTATCGACTGAGGCTGTAGTTCCTAGTCCAGCCTCCATCAATTTCAGTGCATTAGTAAACAGAATATGTTAGAAATCGAATTGATGACAGGTAATCATGCCCATGGCCAAGCCCTCTGCCAACATACGATGTCAGATGGCTACTGCCGTCACTGGAAAACAATCGTGGTCTTGCAGGATGTCCTGTCTAGTCTAAACTTAGTGTAGATCATGATCAGCCCCCTTATTTTATCACATAGGGCAGAATATCTGTCACATAAAGTGTCGTAAATTTAACCTCCCCATGATGTTGGGCGTCTACCTTCTGGCGCCAGGCGAACGTTTGGAGCCAGAACGAATGTGGACCTCCTGAGGCTACTGACACAACATTGATCTCTGCTCCTCTTTCTGACTGGTGCCGAGGGATGAAGCCACGCTTCCTTTCTTCGGCTGCTGCCATCAGTACTTCCTCTGCACTCACATGCTTACGGATGGAAGAACTGGTACGAACAGTATAATATAAGGAATCCGCTCATGTCCCCGCTAGATCATCGTTGGGGATTGCACAAGGTGAAGCCTGAAATCAGCCTCCCTCATACCTGGGATTGCTTCCCTTATGCATAAACCCTAGACTATGGAGAGAGGGCATGAGAGATGGTGCTTCCTGTCTTCCAGTTGCCCTGGCAACAACGGCTCTCTGTACTGCCCTACACGCTTACTCTTGTTCAATGGGACCGCCATGCTGAAGACACAATTCACTAATATCCTTTGTCCAAGTCACCAAATTGCAAAACAAGTTCATATAAATAACATATAAATAAATCCTCTTTTTGTAGGTTTTTGGAAGGTTGCTTTCTCTTTTCACTCATGTTGCCGCTTTCTTTCCTACTGTACAGTTCTTCGTCCAAGGAGTCCTCTCAAGGCAGACTCCTCCGGTTCTCCCTGGGCCAGAAAAAGAACTCTAGGTTAGCGCTCACCCTAGCCTCGGAGGAAGGGTAACCGCTCTTCCTAGAGGACCACTCCTCGTGTTCTTCCATTGCATGGGCTTTGTATTGATTTTCTAACAAGAGCTTTTCTTAGTCCCTCATCCAACACTTCAGTAGCGGGTAGCCCTCCATGCGACATTTTTCTGCGTGTTTTTGGATTTGCTGTGGTTTGTTATATGCTTTTTGTATTTTTTTGTTTATAGTAAACGTGTGAAGTTCTAAGGAACCGCTCTTGGCAAGATGAAAGGAGGCCCTTGACGTAGGCAGCTTCTTTTAATATTAGCGACTCGTTTACAGTCTGAAAACCAGGTGTTTCTCCTTCTCGCTACCACTCGTCAATGTTTCTTACAATAAATTGTGTCAAAAGACAGGCAAGCGTTTGAAGGCATTTCTCCTCAGGCAGTGTGTTTTGAAGCACGCTTCTGCGTTTTTTGGGATAAAGAAAACCTTTACATGGAATAGAGGGTTGTCATTTCTGCTTTTAGGTTTTCCTGTTCCTTGTAATTGAGAACAAGTAAATGTCTTGAACGCGTGATGAAATGTTCCAAACTTTGTATGTTTGCTCTGTGGATCTTCTAGACTCTAGAATCTGTGGTGCCGCTTTTTGATTTTTTTTATTGTCATGTTTCAGGAACGACTGTTTGTGGCATTTTTATTTCTATTTTTTAATTTGTGGGTAACTTTGCTCTTGATAATTGGATTCAACTAACGTGACAATAATAGGACACGTGGAGTGTGAAAAAAGGGTTTTTGTCATTTTTTTACGTTTTTGGCGCAAAAACTGCTGCGAATCTGCATAAAAACGCAAGTGACAGCTTCTCATGCTGACCTGCAGAAGAGCGATGATGGGAATTGAGTACATTGATTTACTAATGCAGTAAGGTAAAAACAGTGGGCAGGTGGCTTTTAACCCCAAAAGACACAAGTTAAAACGGTGAGAGGGTGTAGTGAATACCGGGTGAATCTCCTCAATTTACATAACGTGTGCAATGGGCATAAAAAGTGTTGCAATCATAAAAAGTAAACAAGCATTGGCAAAGACAATAGGTCTCAGTAATGCCCGAGCTGTTGGCCTCGTCAATGTGAATTTCTTTTAGTCATGTTGTCTAGCAGCACATCTGCTGTTCAACATGGCTGAAAGTCACTGAAACCCCAAAATTACAGGATGTTGAGCCGATGCCGAGTCGCTTCGCCTCCCATGTTGAGTTTATTGTCCTGCCCCTCATAACACAAAGGCACTATGACGTGGCCTGCGCTGTCCGCACCATAGCGCTTTTTCAGTGACTGTCTGCTAGTCCATATTTGCTCTTATTTTATTCTCGTAAGTTATCTATCGCTGCCTGAAACTGATGATAAAAAGCGTGTTTAGGGTTGGTTTGACCTGGTTTGGGCAGGAGCACATTCAGACATAATTTCTCTGCCTGGTTTTGTTCTCTAGAATTTAAATTTTTAGGGCTAGCACATTACTGAGGACCTGTTCAGCTGGGCTTGGTGGCTAGTTTGCAACAATTGGGCTGCTTTTTCTGAGCAGGGAGACATGACGACTGCAATAATTTGTGGTCAGGATGACAAATCTGTGTTGAACATGACCCCAAGTTTAGCAGTTTTGGCACAGCCTGTTTATTTGGTCCACAATTGGCCAGAACCTCCAAAAGAAACATTGGTGTGAAAAAGAGTCACCGCGTATCAGGATCCGGTCTGATTGGAAATCCCACAGTGGACTTGTTGGCCAGCCTAGCACTGGCACTCAGTGCAGGCGGAAAGGTGCAAGGACCCAGCCTTTATTTATTTAATTCATTTATTAGCAGATTTCTAAAGCCTGTACGAGGCCCGCGGTATCAGAGCGCTGTTCAGTACACTTAAGAAAGCTACACTGAGCAAGAATTTAAAAAGTGGTCCACCATGTCACTCCCTATCCATGGGGATCCCAGATCATACAGATTACTCAGTTTAGTGGCAAAGGTAAAGCGCTCTGGGGTATCAAAGCGCTGTACAATACACTGGATGAGGTTACAAAAATGATCATAAAAGAGAATGATTCAGCAAGTCATTCACGTCCCTCAGGAGACAAGATCAGCTCAATAGAGGAAGCATTTATTTAACCATCCACACAGATCATAACAGAATCCATTTTAAGGCACAGCAGTATAGGGATATTAACGCCGAAGACATTTGTCAGTCAACAGGCATTTTACACTCTTCTTAAAGGTGACGAGAGAGCGATTCCTGTGTAATAAATTCCATATTCTCCATGTACTTCTGGAGAAGGAGAGAGAGATGGTTTTGTGCTTCTTAAATCCAGCGGCGGCCGGCACTGATAGGAGGTAGGGGGGCGAGGGCGGGAGGGGGGTGGAGGACGCGGGTGGAAGCGGGAATAAAAATAAAATACAAAAATGTACCTTCTCGCCGCTTCCTCACCTCCGTAGTCCTCCCTCGCTCGGCCTTACTGGAGGCACACCCGGGCGACCAGTCAGCTAATCACAACGCTTCCTTAGCAGCGTTGTGATTGGTCTGAGCGCGTGTTTCGGCGCTGAGACGCTGACTGGGGGCCTGGGCATGTTCTCCATGTAGGCTGTAATGCAGTCTGCATGGAGAACATGCAAAGTGCGCAAGACTGTTTTGGGCGGCCTGAGAGGCCAAGCAGTCACTGCACACCTTAAGAGGGTGCTACCACTCCTCCCCTGCCCCCGCCCCCTAACGCAAAGCGGGCGGAAGTAGGAGAAAAAATGATAATAACGTAAGTTATTAACGTAAGTTATTATCATTTTATTTTCCCTTTGTGTCACTGCAAAAATAGCAGTGGGGCGATGCTCCTTCGCCTTAGCAGAGGAGCCGCCACTGCTAGGTCGGCACTGCGGAGATGGTGCCGGTGCCATCCATCGGATCAGAGATTGTGACTTGTCCATATGGGGCCAGTTCTGCTGGTGTTTTGCCTGGATCTGCATTGCTACGAAGAACAGTAAAGATTACACCTTGTGTAGGAAGGTCATGGTTTGATGCTCAGCTCGCCTGCTTGAAGTAAATGGGTCCTGCGTGCGTGCCGTACCTGGGGGCCCACCCAGAGACAAATATCAAATAAACAGATAAACGTGGAGCGCAAATGTTTTGTCTTTGACCCAAAGTATGTGTCTGCTAAGGCGCAGCTTTGTTTAAGCTGTAATGGGTTTTCTGTATACAAAACAAGCTTGGCTGCCTGCCTGCCTGGCACTTCATAATGATTGTGGAAACCACCCACAGTCTTATGCACTTGGGCATTCTGGGAAGGCCGGCCTCCTCACCTGCCCATGAAAAACGCACAATATTGCGTGAAGTCCAACAGCGCTCACTTGGAGTGTAAGATTCAAAGCAGGGAGTGTCCTGGAGCAGACCAGAGCAGCACTTTACCCACCCATACCAGTGGTGGAAGGGCATAAAAAGTATAGATCTGGGATCCCGAGAACAGAGGGGCAGGGTCAGTGATGGTGGGGCGGGGTCAGTGATGGTGGGACGGGGTCAGTGATGGTGGGGTGGAGCAGGGTCAGTGATGATGGGGCTGGGTCAGTGATGGTGGGGCGGGGTCAGTGATGGTGGGGTGGCGGAGTCAGTGATGATGGGGCGTAGGTCAGTGATGATGGGGCTGGGTCAGTGATGGTGGGGCGGGGTCAGTGATGATGGGCAAAGTCAGTGATGGTGGGACAGGGTCAGTGATGGTGGGGCGGGGTCAGTGATGTTGGGACGGGGTCAGTGATGGTGGGGTGGAGCAGGGTCAGTGATGATGGGGCTTGGTCAGTGATGGTGGGGCGGGGTCAGTGATGGTGGGGTGGAGTGGAGTCAGTGATGATGGGGCGTAGGTCAGTGATGATGGGGCTGGGTCAGTGATGGTGGGGCGGGGTCAGTGATGATGGGCAAAGTCAGTGATGGTGGGACAGGGTCAGTGATGGTGGGGCGGGGTCAGTGATGGTGGGGCAGGGGCAGTGATGGTGGGGCGGGGTCAGTGATGATGGGGTGGGGTCAGTGATGGTGGGGCAGGTCAGACTTGATGGTGGGGCAGGGTCACTGATGATGGGGCGGGTCAGACTGAGCTAAAAATAGCAAAATAATCTGTAACTATTAGTTAGCCGTTCATCTACTGGTAACTGGCTAAAGCAATCACTGCAAATGTCTGTATAGTAACCAGGGGCCACTGAATTGAATCCTGGTTTGTGCACAGAGGAATAGTGATGTATTTATAGCCCTGTGAGGTCTCGCCTGACAGTGAACACTGTGATTATTACACTGTTCCCATACAGTCTTTACATTTGAGGATTAACCAATTGCACACATTTACATTTCTTGCAGGCAGCAGACACCCTGGCGAGAAGGCTTCTTTCTTGTTTAGCTGTCTGTCCTTCCTCTCACTTTGCCTTCTTTCCCTTTCATCCATTGGGAACTCAAGGTGATATTAACGATGCAGGAAAATGTTCCTTTGCTTGAGAACGCCGTTCCCTATAGATCCTACCCACTTCGACCTCTGATTTTTACTAAGGTTGAAAAGCTGAGCTGACATTTAAAATATTTAGAACCCTAGAACTAGGCTAGTCCAATCACCCTTTTGTACTTTCTGGGCTTTTAAGATTTAGGATGATAGAAAACAAGATAAGAGTTTTTTTAGATTGAATATGCGTTCTGTACCTGAGACATAGAGCATGTGAGATGCTTAAAATAGTGAATTATTAAAACGAAGGTCTGATATCAGATATTTTTCTGCACAGCTCACTGGTGCTTATGCGATAGTGCTGGGAAGGATGATGGGCCAGGGAAACCCACTGATTCCCAAATCTGTAACCTTTGGTCACGTACACTTTCCCGTAGAAAATGTGTTACCCTACTGAGTTGTAGACCTTTATTTACTGCTTGTGTCTTGTCCATGGGAAGAAATTACCTGAAGAAGTTGTTTGAGCGGTCTCATCCTCGCTCCAGTATTCCTCAACACCAAGAATTGCTTTGGTATTCCATTGTGCAGCACTTTCATGGGTCACTGGCTGTTGTGAACATTGGATTGGCTGGTTCTTGTGTACTTTGTGTTACCCTGTGCTGGTGTTTGCCTTTAGACTTCTTTTGAGTTCGATTGACTGAGACAATTTTCTCTTGTTAAGGAATAAAATAGATCAAATATTATGTTTTCATGAGATCTTGAGAACACTAAAGGGTCAGTGCTTAATTTGAGCCTGTGGTTTCCTGTGCTAGGCACTGGCACTTAATTGTCAGCACTAGTGCTTGTGACAGTCTGCCACAAGGTGGCGCTCTCTGGCTAATTTGAGAGATATCCACAACAACAATTAGGGGAGAGGATTTTGCCTTACGGCTAGAGCGGTCGACCTCGAAGCTGGGGAACCGGGTTTGAGTCTCTGCAACGAAGCTCAACATCCTGTGATTCTTTGCAAATCACTTAATCTCCCCCTGCCTAACAAAAATGAATGTGTCCATCTGTAACGAAACTGGTGCTTATGTAAAGCGCTCTGATACCCGATGTCTCGGGTCTAATTCGTGCTATATAAAACTAAAAAAAAAACACATTAATTATTAATTCGAAATACATCAAAAATTACTAATACCTGCCGCCCAAGCCACTCTTATAGCTTTGGAGGCCTGAAATAGTCTGAATTGTCACACTTGTAGGAGTGTGATGGTTAGTAGTTGTGTTGTTACTATCATTGGCAGCATAGCGGGGGCAATGTGTGGTGCAAGCTGCAGTGGCCTCCTTACGAGAGCTCTGGCACTTAAGTTTTTACAAATTAAGCACTGCTTAGGGCCTATGTTGTGTTCAGGTCAGATATACTTGTTGTTGAAGAGAAGACCGTCCCCCTTAGGGGCCTGTGTAGCGTAAGACTGTGGATACAATATTGTCGAAGCCGTGTTGTGCCATGTAGGCATCCATGTTGCATTTGGGTGTAGTATATCTCTGTTGGGTCAGAAGACAAGCTAGTTCCCCATTTGGATGCATGTTGTGTCCTGGTCTAGATTCATTTTGTTGACTTGTAGTAAATACCTACCCCAATACATATCTATATTGCGTGCCGCTGTGGATTGGGGGTCAAGGCAAGTCCCCCCCATAGATAGAATGAATCCGGTTTGGTTATGTCTTCGTTGACCTGCTCCTATGGAGAGATATGTTGTTTTTGGGTATACACCTACGAGTTACACTTTAGTTGGGCGAGAGAGAACACCTGCCACCTATGGATGTATACCTTGTTTGGGTCTGAAAAGCTTCATATGACATTAGTTCGGTTTGGCTTGAACATCACTTTTGCAGGCCTCTTTGGTCTGTTCTTTGCATGCTCGTGTGTTGCTCTGTGGACATCTCATTGCACCTTTCTATTAACCCACCAATAACTGGTAACACTTAACACTGAACATCATGTTGATTGTGCTTCACGTGCAGTATGGATTGAAGTGCACTGATGGTGTGCGTTGTGTTCTGCTAGGTACATAACTGACTGCGAGCTCCGAACACCTGATTTCAGATGCCACTTCACCACTTGAACACAATGTGTGTTCTTGGGCACATTTCTCCTGGCTATTCATGTCACTCTTGCAGGTAGTTTCCGATCTGTGAACCACATGCAGATGTGCTGCTCTAAGAGCCTTTCCAGGGTGGCAATGGGGTGAACCATTCACATCTTATATTGGGGTGTAGGAGAAAAGGGCTCCCCGCAGATGGCAATAAAACAAAAAACCTTAAATACTCAAATGTACATTGTTTATTACCTTCAGGTTTGCACATTCAAATCTTTTCCACCTGGTGGGATTTCTTTGTGCTCATATTTTACATTGGAGTACTCCAGAAAATCTACGCCTGTCTTTGATCTGCTTGAGCACTCCTGGGATCCTTTGTGAAATCTATAAAAGTCAGTAATTTGCTTCTAAAAAAGAAATAAAATCACTGTAGCAAACTCTTGACTTTCAAAGCCACGAATTTCTGGATCAGGCCCTATGTATGTCGTGTAGATTCCTTCCCTCTCTCTGTCTGCTCTTAAGTGCTCTAAGCAGGGTTCCCAAAAATTGCCTTGTTTTCCTTAACACAAAATTAAAATAAATACAAACTGTCTGCATTGCTGCAGCAAACACGGAAATATGCTAAAGATGCCTTTTATGTGGTTTAATTAGAATGGCATTTCATATGAGATGGCTCAATAGGCAACCACGAGAGCTCGGTGCATCAACTGCAGAAAACTGGGTGTAATCTACATGTCACCGGTTCGATTCCTGCCAGGGCCTATTCAGCCTTTCATTCTCCATATGGTCAACAAGAGGAACTAGATCTGGGTAATTAAGGCCTATGTTAATCATGTAGAAATCATTCACTTCAGGCTTGATTCACACTTTAGTTGGGCACCCAGGTTCTCCGACGAGCAAATACGTTTATTTACGAGTGCAACCCCCCACCCCCCATTTCACAGTCACAGAATGGGGAATGGTCTGATTTTTCCAATCTTAGATGAGGTTTACAGTGTATCAATATCTGAAAGTATGTAAGAATTTCCTGTCTATAAATCTGCTTTCAGGTGTGGATTTAGATGCGCTGCAGGGTAAACACACTTACAAAACTAGAAGAACGCACACAAACTTGCAAGTTTTAACAACTTTTTGCCGCGGTTCCACCATTGAAAAGGGCTAGAGATTTGTTCTGGAGTAACTACAATTATGAGATTAGGAACACAAATCTGCAGACTGGAATGGCAACACCATAATACTTCATACAATACCTTCACAGAGCTCAGGAATCTATAGTGTCGTTCAAAAGCACAAGTGTTGTCGTGCATTGAAAGGTCAGTCGCCATCCCACACTTGCATGATGTTTATCACTATATGCCTTTTAGTTTATTAGGTCGAGCCTGGACAGCGCTTGCGCTGTCTGGAAGATCTGTTGTATGTACTTTGTGTGAGCTGTGGAGCAGTGCCCCAGGACGTGTCTGCTTCCTCTTTTGCTTAGGGACTACATTTTTTTCTAGTCTTCCTAGTAAGCACAGAGGAGCATAGCTACCAACTCTGAGTCAGTAAATGTAAAGCTGGAGACCTCACAGTAAAACTCCTTCGGGATCAGGAACAAGTAGAGCAATTATGAAAGCCTTGATGGTCACTATCTTGGTCCTCATACTGTTGAATTGATTCTTGCCACCCCGTTTAATTTGTGGCATGCCCACGTTAAGTATTAGTTTTTGGTGAGCGTTGTCATACAGGTGTGGCTTGGCTGCAGGAGATGGCCCGGCATTCACGTAAATGTACATTTAAATTCCTGGTGGAACACACCAACCTGTCCAATGTTGCCCTTGTGCATTACAACCCCACTACTGGGTTCAAGACGTGCATGTTCTGGAATGAAGAGTGAGCGACTGCACCCTGGACCTGATGAAGCCTCATGGGTTTGAAAACACTGAGTGATTGAAGGAGTGTTGTGGCATGACTGCATGTTTTTTTAATCATTTGGGCCAATTGTTTCGCGTTCTACATCATCTGTGTTTGGTTATTCTAGGCTTCCTGGTCCCACCACAAGGGTCTCCGCTGCAGGCAGCGAGTCCAAGACGCGTGGTGTCCTTGGTGCCAACAACAGGCGCAGTCAAAGCTTCAACAACTATGACAAATCGAAACCCATCAGTCACCCAACAGTAATCAACGAGAATGGTAAGTGACGCGAACGGTACACACTTGCTCCGCCTACCATGCCCGACTTGGCCTCACCACTGCTGTTTTCAGAGGTGATTGATATGAAATCTGAACTATATCCACTCAAAAGAGATATGCATCTCACAGATGGGAAGAAACTGTCTATGAGGCAAGCTAATTTTAACCTAAATCCTGCTGCATATTAATTGATATATCAGCAGATAATAGTTCTGCTAGTTTTAATGAAGTTGTGAAACAGAGGGAGCAAAACTTAATAAAAAATAAAATGCACCTTTTGCAAAAAAGGGCTTCCCAACCATAATAATGTATCTTCTCCAGAAATAATTCCTCCTGACATCCTCCTTTTGGAAACAATTTAAGGGCTACATCTTGTGCTTGGCTAGCAACTTTAGAGGCATTATCAGGGCTACCAAGTGGAATAAGGAAATTTCAAATATGATATGCATTTACAATGAAGAAAAGCACGTAGAAAGATCATTTCAATATTCTAGATTTTATAACTTCAGTGGGCGACGGACAGAAAAAGTACTTAATATGTTGAACTGTGTTAGCAGAGGATCAGTTGGAGGGGCGAGAGCAAGATTGGAACATAGGTGTTAAAAGGGGTAGATGAAAGGATTGTGACGTTGAGGTGGGTATGACTGTGGCAGGCGCGATCAACCACAAAGACATTCATTTATTTATTCTGTATACTTTCCCAATGTGGTCTGCTCTGTTTGCACCCACTAATAAACTCACTAAATAAACTGGTAAGAATGTGTAATGGGGTAAAAACAAAACTTCTCAGACACCTCCATCCTTCTTTCATGGGCATGTGATATAAAGGAAGTCTCCATTACAAACTTTTCAACGGGTGGAAAAAGTTTTGTGTTAATATGCATTTCCACCACTCTGACTCGTTTGTATTCTCTCTTATATAGAGGATTGTGTTTCTGCAGTGCATGATTTGCATTGATTTACATACCTTTTTGTAGATTTATTTTAATCCCTTCAAAAATCAGAAATCTACACAAACAGTTGGGAAGAAACCTACAACAAGTTGGTTTCCTACATTTAAAAACATTTTTCTGGATCAGCCACCCGTAATATTTGCTGCAATTATGCGCTTTCATGTCCATCAGAAAGACTCTTTGTTTGATGTTCCTTTTCACAATTTAAAATTAAAGTATTTCCCCTTCCTTGCACGCTTTGATATTTTAAAATATTAAAGAAAACAGAATCGCTCCCAAAATCTTCAAGGGTGTATTAAATGTTTTTTAAGATACCTTTCAACTCTGTCAAGCCCTTAAGTCATACTTTTAGCACGCTCTTGCCTGAAAGTCTTGGAAGCTTAAGATCTGCCTTCCTTAATAAAATAACAAAAATATTCCTTAGGGCAGGTAAACGTGTTATAATCCCATGGATAAGCCACCTTGAAAAAAGAATGTCAGTTTTATGTCAACAGTATTTAAGGAGATGTGTTTTGCTGTTCTCGCTTTAGCTGCTACTCCCATGGAGGTTGTGAAGTCTGCCTATAATGGGCATCGCTGTGCCACTGAGCTCTCCTCAATACGAAGCAGAGTGGATGGGCCTTCCCTGATGCTCAGCGTAATAGCCTCCATGTTTTAAATATTGCGTTCCCTCTGGTTGGAGAGCAGCTCCTTAGATTGGCACCTTTGGTTCAATCCAGTCTGGGCAACTCTACCACTTAAGAACTTCCAAAGCTGAAGCCGGGTCTGGTGGCTCAGTGGACTAATGCATCCACTGCAGGGGCCTGTGTTCGACCTCATGGTCACAGGTTCAAATCCCGGCGGGTCCACTCAGCCTTTCATCCGTCTGAGGTCGATAAAATGAGTTCCATTGAGTTGGGTAACAATAAACATCTTTTATTCAGCGCCAAGATACCCCGTCAGGGGTGAACGTGCACTTTACAAATACACATGTTATGTTATGTTAAGAGCTATAGAAGTCCCATGTTGGACAAGATTTGTCATCTCCACCTCTTGACCTTATAGCTTTTCTGACCCTTACTTCTTCAATTGTCCAATAAGTTGGAAGTGAAACATTTTGTAGTGTGGTGCCATGTGAGTAATATTCTTGTTTTGTTGATGTAGCGTCCTGGGATATTCAATACTCTTTCTCACCTTGCTGACTTTGAGTGAAGTGTGTCCTGAGATGTCTTTCTGGGTTGTCTTTTTTATTTGATATATGTAACATAACTGTTCTGTGGTTTTACCAAGACCCTTTCAAAGCCTTAACGCCCCTTTGCAGGCTGTACAGGTCCTCAAGTGCACCCTCTAATTTCACGAGAAGGGTATTTGGCTAAAAGAATGAAAGTGGTGCATTATTACATGATTGCACATTGTGCCAGCTGAAGGCCTAGTGTGTGTTGTGCCCGCTTTGTCTCTAGGGTAAGTGTATCTTCCAACGGTTGGGAGGTTGTAGTACACCTGCGCACACCAGTTATACATTTGCCTCCATACACTTTACTAATTTATGCAATAGTTTTCCTTGTCTTTACCTCATGCCCATTTGATATTTTATAATATAGCAATTGACAAACTTTATGCGGTACATCTATTCAAATGGAAATACAGAATTAGGATTTTGACCCTGACAGGTCAAGGTGAAAAGGCAGTAGAAGAAGCCAGACAAAGACCATTGAGAAGGTTAAACCACTGCAATTAGGAGTAGTTACTAACTTCTGTTTTAGATTCTCCTGACTTTCAGCAGAGGCATGGCTGTAGCCTGAAGATGGGCGCTGGACCAGAGTAGACAGTGCCGAGCCCTGTGATCTACAATGATGTTCAGAAAGTGGTGCCAGGGTGTTGTTGTAGAATCCTAGTTCTTAAGCTGGGTCTGGTGGCTTAGTGGACTGTGTCCACTGTAGGAGCCTGTGTTTGACCTCATAGTCACAGGTTCAAATCCCGGCAGGTCCACTCGGCCGTTCATCCTTCCGAGGTCAATAAAATGAGTACTATTGAGTTGGGTAACAATAAACATCTGTTATTCAGTGCCAAGATACCCTTGGGTGAACGTGCACTTTACAAGTAAAAATATTATGTTATGTTCTTGTCAGAATATGGTAAATAGACTGATGCTTAGTATACGGCACAGCTTGTTAAGTTACTTTGTCTTGTTTGTGGCTCTATAAGCCCTCATCCTTATTTCCCATATTGGTTCCTTTGCATCCATTTCATCACACTAATTATGGCTTTAACAAGCAGCACAGCTGGACTCAAGAATCAAATAAAAACTGAACTTGCATATTTTGTGAATATGATTCATCCAGCACAAGATTTCTTAACTGCATTTTTGAAAAGCTGAAGCTGATGACAAATGATGTTCTGATACAAGAAAATAATTCAGATGTGTTAATATCTGGTTCTTACATCCTGAAATGAACATATGAACCAATGCAGAAGCGCAAGTCTCCTAACTAAATTTCAGCACATATTTGCTAGCTAGAGAGTGACTTTGTGGGTCAGAACAGGGAAGTTATCCGGTGGGATCTCTTTTTACAGGTGGACCGAGAGGCAAGCAGAGAGGAGGCCAGGCCTGCGCTTGGTTATTCCTTTAGGTGTTTTCATTAGCGAGGGACACCAGGCGTGCCATACAGGAACCATGCATACATAATACAAAGGCAAAGTCCCCACTGGAGGCCACCTTCAAAATGTTTTGATCATATTCTACTTTAAACATAGCAGTAATAAATCCAGTAAATGCACTGTAAGGCCTGTGAATATGATTAATAGTCAATTTATTTGTCATAGGCTATTTGTTTTGTCTAAAAATGATGGCCAAATTAAAATACTCTATTCATAGGAACAACGGTGACAAAAACTTGAAATAACTTGAATGTACGAGGTGGTACACACGGCATTGCAGTAACTATTAACATGCATATTGCAGAAGTTACTAATAAATAAAAACAATCAGAATAATTAAAGTACAGTCCTATAAATTGAGACAAGTTCAATTGAAAGAGCTGTCGGAATGAATTCTGTGACGTTTCGATTCCAGTTGTCAGTAATCGGACAGGGTCTTCATCAGGATGGGTAGCCAGGGCCAATGAATGTTGTCACTGTGCATTGTATACAAGTTATCAACAGCAAACATGAGTAGAAAGTATAACCGACAGGACAAAACCTCTGAATCAGTGGAAAATATCAAGAGCAGGACAACAGCGGGTTTGTGAAAAACTGCAGAATCCCACTCTGGTAGAACGACACTCTGGCTGAGATTACAGTTTTCAAACCTGGTTACATGGAAGCTTTATAGTTTATTTCTTTCATTATTTTATTGTGATAAGAATAATAAAGATAACAAAGTGTTTGATGTAAATGCTATTGCCACAGTCTTCCGGGTCATAACGTTGATAGGTAGGGTGCTATCTAGCTTTTAGTTGGACTGGATTGAGTTTTTTTCTTCCTTGTTCTTTCTTCCAGCTTTGGTAGTTACTACAATATATCTTTTATTTCCCATTAGGTTTAGCCTGCCTTCCCACATTGAACTCTTGGTCCCCCTGTCAGTCCAAGCGTGTCATTCCATGCATTTGAGGTCCTCTCACCTCTGTCATAGTGCTGGCGGGACCCCCACATACAGGGAGTAACAGGACTAATTAGAATGACAAGGTGCAGCCTTGTGGGGAAACACAATATTTTTTTTTTAAAGACCAACGTGTAAGAAAAAAATTGCCAGTAACAGAAAAATGAACTACTCATATAGTCACATAGCATGACAAATGTTCAGACCTATCTTACGAACACTGATGAAACCTAGGAGGAAAATAACAAGAAAGGGCTTGATACCTGCCATTATTTACACAGTGTTTATTTTTATTTCAGCTTTAAATTGCCCCTCAATTGATCAGAACTTATTCAGCATAGTCAAAAACATCTTCTACTGCACTTACTTGGAATAGTTCAATGCTGCAGTGCTGCTAGGCTGCCACCTGGGTATCAGTTCAGAGTTACCAAAACTGACTTTGTGAATGCTTACACCAGAGCTGATGTAAGATTTGCCCTGGTCATCTTCTAAAATCTATTCTATTATGAGAAAACCCCTGCAAGATATGGGGTGGATTCCAATATCGTGACTTAGATACTCCTAATGCTGAATGAGGTTATAGAGTTAGTTGTCTCTATGTTTCAATCCTCATTACTCAGCTTAAGTAGGTGACTTTTGACCGCCGTCCTGAGGATAAGCCATCGGTACAGGTAAAATGGCTACTTGCAGTATGGTAAGAGGTAGGACAGAGGCAAAGGCCTGTTGAGATATTAGGTCCTACGTGCACCATGGCTATGTCAAAAGGGGAGACTTCTACATTATTTATTTCCAGGTGGACCCGTTCGCTAGTTGTTAGAAATATTCAAAGATGAGTTGCCCTTGGCTCTCATAAGAGATGGGGTCCAGTTTGTAAGTATTAGCTAGTTCATTTGTAGTGTTTAATCAAAGTAAAATCCCTGGCATCCAGAGTAAAAGAAACATGCTCCATTTATACAAGTAAATGTGCTATCAGTGAGACATGGATACAGATAGAGGTTTTTATCGATTTATGTGGATGTTATCGAATTATCGACTATGTAATATATCTAAGAATACATATGCTATGAATATGATCCGTGCATACAAGCATTGGTTTGTGAAAATTTATTTATTTTTTCAATGTGAAGCTTTCTAGCTCACCTGATGGCTCTTTTTTTATTACAGACTGTGTACCTTGCCATGTGAGCAGATGAGCACTATATGTTTAACTAGTAATGTAGTGTTGTGTAGTGTAAACTTAATGGCTGAAGCATAGAAAGAGCTGGGCTGGGAAAGAGGAGAGGCAGTTTGTTTATAAGCAGATTTTGAAGGGGTCTGGATTAAGTCTTAGGGCCTGATTATGGTTTGAGGGATAGTACTCGAAGGACATACCGCCGTCACCCTGATGGACTATCATCTGCCAAATTTAGATGTACAGAACGTTTGGTGGTCGTCCACCGTCTATTCTGACTGCCGTTAACCAAACCTTTCCAAATTTGTTGAGTTTCATCAACAAACAACTAAAGCGGGAGTTCGTTTCTGGAAAACAAAAATTAACGACTCCCACACCCTTGCAACTTTCTCCCAGGGTGTGGAAGTCATTATTGTTTTCTTCCGTCCCTTGCAGCAACGGTTTTCCTTGTGACGACAGACAGAAAAGAAAAGGCATTGCACAGTCCACCCTACATATGGCGAGTGGTGTACTCTCTTTCCTCTGATGGCCCCTACTCTGTTGGAGGAAGCTTTCCATTGACAGATCCAGTGGAGGCTCCATCAACAAATCTTAAGGTCTGCCCATCTGTAAATGAGGCGGGGTACCTAGGGTTTGGAAGATAGGGGTTGGCGGACATAATACTCTGCTTATTTGCATCGGAGTACTGTGTACACCAAACTCTAAATGAGGCATTAGTTCTTGAAGCAGAAGGCTCAAGGTTATTGGTCCAATGTTACAGAAGGGTTGATTCAGTATTTTTTTTTTTTTTTTTAGCTTTTGGTATTTAGGGGTGTGATTTGCTCCTGGTGGCTCTTGCGGTGTATAATTTCTTGTCATGTAGCTCAGTAGACCAATGTGGATCATTTTGTATGTGATACGGAGGTTTGGGAGTTAATTCTAACGTCCAATGTGATTTGGTGCAGTTCCCTTAAAAGGTTGGAGGTTGAAGTAATTAGCCCTTTTTGCACCAGATGAGCTGCTATCTGGAGAGTAGCTTGTAGTAGTGCGAGATTTTAGTGCCTCTAAATTTGCAAGATGTTATAATGTGGCCTTGAGTTTGGAGTTTTTGAAAATTTAATAGGATGTAAACGTTGCAAATGATGTCTTAAGTTAAATAAATTAGGTGTTGTGACATCATGAAGTTCCATGATGCTTAGGGAATGAGTGATGCCACAACTCCATGGGTAGCCACATTCCAAGAGATTCATTTGCTCATGGCCCTTGCTGTGATAGGACTATCTTTCTTCTTTCTGCAATAAAGAACCAAGAGAAAGAAGACGTTGGCTTTGTATCTTCGGACACCAGAGTAGGCTTCGAGTTGTTAATAGTCATAAGGTCTCAAAGGAGGATGTGTCACTTCGCATTATGTCATATCTGCCACAGCTGTAATATTTGAGACTATGCTTCGCAGGACTTTACTTACAGTTAGCATCTTTCCTGCCAAATAGTCTGGTCCTCTTTGCTTGGGCTTTGTGTTTTTAGTTTTTGTGGAGTAGTAGAGCACTCATGCTACCGCAGCACCATATCAGAGGCCGCTTAGGTATGTATCACTATTTTACGTAGTGCAAACCTAGTTGGGGATGAATGGAGCTCTACACTCAAGGATGCTTTCGGAATATGGTACAAGCTCGGATTCAAACCCAGTTCCCTCCAATATACGAGCAACAAAACGACTTGGTTACAAACTTAGGATGCTGCTGGCCATGAGTATTTTGGAAGAGGTCACCCTGTGCCATTTGGAAATTTATGAAAATTGTTTCTAGTGAGAGTGGTTTCAACGGCGGAACCCTTGTGTATGAAGAGAATATGTGTTGCATCAATTTTACTTTTTACTGGGAGTATGGGACGTTTTTCAGAAAATGTGAGGAAATGTTAAGAGGATGATCAGGGGCCTGTAGTAGTTGGTGAAACAATAGTAGTTTGGCTAAAAAACTATTTGGGCACTGACCGTTCCCTGCTTTACATACCTGGCGGAATCCTTTGAATTTTGATCTTTGTTTTCCTGGGAGCTGATAAGCATCCTGAAGGCCATAGTGATGTGAGTGAGCCCAACCTTTTAAATATGTGTTGGTTCCGATTTGCACGAGTTTCAGGTGGAGACCAAGGAACAAATATCTCAGATGGACAGACTCCTACACGTGATCCATGCCAAGAATGAAGATTTAGAGGCCAGATCGCGACGCAATAATCTACGCATCACGGGAGTACCGGAGACGACGGCAATCACGAAGATGGAAGTCTATGTGACGGATTTGCTTCACGACCTGTTTGCTGCATATCTATCTCCAGTTTTTGCGGTGGAGAGGGCCCACCGCACTCTGGGAGCGAGGCCTCCGGTGGGGGCTCCTCCGCGGCCCATAATGGCGAGACTCTTGAACTATCAGGACCGAGATATGGTGCTGCGGCAGGCCCGAACAATGGGCACAATAACCCACCAGGGAAATCAAATCGCCTTCTACCCGGACTTCACTCCAGCGGTGCAGGCCGCCAGAAGAGAATTCTTGCCTGCAAAGAAGATCCTACTGCAGGCGCAGATTCCCTACTCTTTGCTTTACCCCGCCAAACTCAAAGTCTCCTACGATGGCTCCGCTCACTTTTTTACTGACTCCAAATCCGCCTTGAAATTCGCTAAGCATGTGGGCGGTAAACAGAACAAGAAAAACCCGGGACCAGAAGACGCAGTGGGAAGGCAGCTAAGTGACAATGACTGAATAATAGACAATTACAGTCTGTGGGCTACGGTGTTATCTCTAACACCACTGCTTGTATTTTTGGTAGATGCCATGTACTGTATTCGGATTCCGGGAACTCAAGCCCGCCCTTCTCTGTAACACATGTGTGCATTGTATTTACTTATAATTATACTATTATGTCACAGTACACCGCTTTATATGCGATAGGCCTCAACTGCATTCACATTGCATTGCATTGTTTATCTAGCCAAATCGGCTGCGTCAGCTGAGGAAGGAGAATGATTGTAACCACAAGTTGAGAGATGGTAGTCCTATGTCCTGCCCTACAGTCACCTGATATGTCTGGTTAGTTATATTACAGGTTTAGTCTCTTGCAGTTTCTCGGCCACCCTGCCACGGTAGGGTAAGAGGCCGGTACTCTTGCGCCCCCATGGAAAATTTCCCTGCTATTGTCTGTTTTGCGTTTTATCGGGGGGGGGGTCATTGCTTCAACCTGATTGGGGGGTTGTTGTGGGTGGGGGGACTAGGGTTGGGCTTGTTCTAGGTTTGTTTGTGGACGTGTGGCCGCTGAATGACAACACTACTAATATACACATAGGCAGGAATATATGTCAGATTGGGCGTACAGATGACACACATGCAACTTCACTGACGGCCACGAGACAAAGGTGAATTGTTTAACATGGAACATACGAGGCCTTAATGACAGTAGGAAGGCAAGATTAGTTCAGGCATACCTCACACGACACAATATCGACATATGCTTGCTGCAGGAGACCCACCTCCGCTCCCAGGAATCGACAAAACTCAGACATAGACGCTGGGGTTCGACCTACATGTCCGCGTACTCGAATTACTCAAGAGGAGTGGCGGTGTTGATGAAACAAGGCATAGATTGGAGAGAGAGGGAAACGTACACTGACCCTGATGGCCGGTACGTCATACTCCTAGGGTATTTAGGTGGCACTTTATTGACGATTGTAGCATTATATGGCCCCAACATAGATTCACCTAGCTTCTTTCAGGACGTCTGGGCCAAAGTTAGAGCCACAGGCTGCATCACGACCCTTTGGGGTGGGGATTTCAACGCTATCCTTCATGATGAATTGGACAGACAAGGCACAGCCAGGACACATCACCCTGCAGCCAACAGAGTATTAAACACCATATTAGAGGAGGGCGACATGATAGACATATGGCGGCTTCGAAATCCACTGACTAAAGAGGGCACCTGTTTCTCCGAACACCATCGCGCCTGGTCTAGATTAGACTATTGGTTACTGACGAAGGATGTGGCCAGCTGGGTGGTGGACGTCAAACACCTGTCGAGAACCCTATCAGATCACTCGCCGTGCTTGCTCACTCTATCTTTGCCAAACACTACACGAAAGGCCTTTTCTTGGAGACTGCCCCCTCAGGCGCTCCTGGACGAGGCATTTAAAGAAGAAATACGCACTGATATCAATGATTACTTCATGCTTAACACGGGCTCAGTTGACACTGAGGCCTCTCTATGGGAAGCGTTCAAGGTGGTCATAAGGGGTCAATGTATCTCACGCCAGGCAGGTGTTCTTAAGGCAATCCGAATGACTTTGGGTAATATTGAGTCACAAATTAAGGATCTGGAGACCCGTATACAAGCGGGAGGAGAGGGTGCCCTTGTGGCCGAGTTGAAGGTCAGGTTGTTAGAATATGAGGAGGAGGCACAGCGCGAGGTGAGGTTCCTGGGGAAATATGTGGTAGCCAGGGGATATGGAGAGGGGGACAGACCGGGGAGGACGCTGGCTGGTATGCTTCGAGGCCCTCGTTCCAAGGCCTTTATTCCCGAAGTCAGGAATATGGATGGCGAAACTGTCAGGGGCTCCCCAAACATCTTAAATGAGTTCTCATCGTATTATACCAATCTATACACGGCTACACAAACTATATGCCCGGACGGTATGCAGGAGTTCCTGGATTCCGTGGCGTTGGTATGGTTTAATGACAGACACCCGGAATATATGCATCTACCGTTCTCAGTGACTAATGTCAAAGATGTTATTGCCAGCCTGCCTCTGGATAAAGCTCCCGGGTCAGATGGCCTGACGACTGCGTTTTACAAAACATATGCGGAGGAACTGGCGCCCAAACTCCTCGCTGTATATGAGGAAGCATGTGACACGGGGATTCTTCCTCAATCAATGAGGGAAGCCATTATTATTACTCTTTTAAAGCCTGGTAAACCTGATACCGAGCTAGACTCATACAGACCACTGTCACTTATTAACGTAGACGTTCAAATTTTGGCAAAACTAATAGCAAATAGGCTGCAACCTTTACTTCCCATGATAGCGTTGCCTGATCAATCGGGTTTTATACCTGGTAGGTCCACTTCCCATAACCTTAGGAGGGTTTTCTCAGTTTTACATTACCTACACCCTGACCTTCAGGCAGCGGCGGTCTTCTTAGATGCCACTAAGGCATTCGACTCGCTCGAGTGGCCTTACCTCTTCAATATTCTGGCGCGTATGGGCATTGGCCCCCTTTTCCTCAGATGGATAAGACTGTTATACACTGAACCGCTGGCTAGGGTGCGGTTGAACGATATTATCTCCACTCCATTCCCAATTACGCGAGGCACCAGACAGGGGTGCCCATTGTCCCCCCTACTGTTTGCCATTGCCATGGAACCGCTGGCTGTTCGTATCAGACAACACCACACAGATATAGGAATAGGGTTTGGGACTAGAAGTCTCACGATTTCGCTCTATGCCGATGACATAACATTGTATATTTTGAACCCTGAACGTAATCTGGATACAGTGTTAAGGGAACTCATCAAATTTGGAGGCCTCTCAGGGGTAACCATCAACTGGTCTAAATCTGTAGTATTTCCTCTTACTGACAATACAAGGGCAGTTATTTCGGAGTTCCCCTTGCGATGGGAAAATGGAGCTGTGAAATACCTAGGTATCTGGATAAGCAGGGATCTGCAGGAGCTATGGAGTCTGAATTTTGGGAGGGCCATTGCCTGGCTGGAGGACAAGGTATCCCTGTGGGCTAAACTTCCACTCTCAATAGCAGGGAAAATCGCATTGGCTAAAATGGTTGTCTTGCCTAAATTTTTGTATCTATTCGTGAATCTCCCGCTTATACTCACTCAATCCTTTTTCAAGATACTGCGATCTCTGCTAATATCTCTGGTATGGGCTGGGGACAGGCCAGGGTCTCCTGGGAGTTATTGTCCCTACCGACCAGGCAGGGAGGGCTGGGTGCCCCAGACATGAAGCTGTACGCTTTATGTGCACAGGCGCAGTTCTTGCAATATTGGATACACCCGATGCCATTTCAGCCTCACGTAGCTGTTGAGAAGGACGCGGTTGCGCCAGTCCCACTCCGAGTCGCAGTGTATCAGAAATTTAAACGCCCCGTAGATTGCATAGATACCCCCGAGACTCTACGATGGGCATGGGATGGGCTGCGTAGAAGAGCAGGCGCGCGAATCTTGTACGCGCCCTCAATCCCTCTGGCGCAAAACCCAATGCTTCCAAACGTTAAGGATGAAATTTCTAAAAAGATAGAGCAGACCATGTCGCTTCGTACCTTCGCTGATCTCTACCCAGGAGGAAGTTTTCAGGGACCCTCCGAGAGCGGAGGAAGGCCAACAGCTATCCTTTGGATTAACGTTTTTATATCATAAACTCCGTGCAGCATGTGGGGAGCTACATGCTGACTTCCCATCCCAGCCAACCCCACTTACTGCTCTGGAAAATCTGCTGGTTACACCATCACCGAGAAAATTGGTCACCAGATTGTACACTCATATGCAAAATGATGCACCTGTGGCTGTCTCCGCTGCTCGCCTTAAATGGAATAACGAAATAGATCCCCCGATGACCAATGGTCATATTGTTGTGCCCAGATGACAGACTTATCACCTAATTATAAACTCAGACTAATACATTTCAAATTCATCCACCGCTACTATAGAACGCCGATTAGTTTATTTAAAATGGGAGTCAGAGAAGACGACTGCTGTTGGAGGTGCGGAGCATTTGAAGCTTCCTTCCTTCACATGGCATGGACATGTCCGGTACTCACGGAATACTGGGCCCAAATTTTTGAATCCATAAATCAGATCCTAAGCTTAGCATTGGCTCCATCCCCACTGCTTGGATTGCTAGGATATGTCAGAGACACACATGTTAAAAAACGCAAATTACATGCTCTGCTACTGTTATTTGCCAAACGGCAGATAGCTTTATGTTGGGGGAAGAAGAGAAGACCCACGGTCCGGGACTGGATCAGGGAGGTAACATATGGACGAACACAGCTTGCTATATTCTGGGAACTAATGCCACCTAACTCCAGACCCAAAGATATATGGGAACCTTTTGTTGCCTGGGTCCGTGCCGGGTCCGAAGGATCTGATATCAATGGGGTCACCGGAGTTACCATTGAGCCTGTGTGATGTTTCCAAATAGAACCGAGCGTCTGCCTCTGTTGGAGGATGGTGGAATCTGTCCTGTATGCATGAATCGTGGAGGGTATAAGGGGGGAAATGCAATACTACAGTCAAATTGAGAGCTGTCTGGCCTGATTCTTTACTAAATGAAAACTGCTGAAGTTGGTAAATGTGTTATGCACCGTCATGCCCACTGTTTTGGATTTACTTTAAGAGTTCGACCTGTCTTATGATTAGACTGCCATTGATAGTACCACACGCCACAGTTTGTTCTTGTTTAGGACGATGTTTGCATTTTGTTTGTATGTCATGAAAATCAATAAATAAATTTAAAAAAAAAAAGAACTAAATATGTGTTGGTTCCCCAGGTCGGCTTGATTCCTTCCTTTCGTTTCATCATAGTTTCTTAAGTGATGCACAGATTGTTGTTTCGATTTCCAACAATATATCTGACACCCAAATTAACTTTTGTTCTTGTGTGTCTGCTGCGATCACCTGCATGAACAAGAACTGCCTAAAATCGAATTTGGACAAAAGGGAAATACCCATGTTTGTCACCCTCTCTCACTCTTGGAGTTCTCCCTGGTGGCCACACAATCTGTGACACACCCATTACTATATCCTTGGCTAGAAACCATGACTTTTTTAATAGATAAAGACCTTTCTAGGACTCTCCAGATGGCTGAAGTGGCATTCACATGCTTTGGCCATTTGGGGACACTCAGAAAATCTTTGACTGTCTCCCACCTTCATGCTGCAAGACTGAAGAACAAACATTAATTACATTGCGTCTTGACTATGAGAATTCACTGTACTTGGGAATTTCCAGCCTCTTACAGCATAGGCTACAGGTGGTTCAAAACTCTGCATCCCACGACTTTAAATTTCCCAAAATCAGCCCTCATTTTCAGCCATCTTATGGATCTCCATTGGCTCTATTAGCCTCCATCAGCTTCCAGTACATAAACAACCGTTTCGAGGTTCTCTGTTTTGCCTTTAGAACATTTAATAATCAAAGCCCTGTTTATGTGAGGAATAAAATCTCTTTCTTTCATCCCAGTTGATGTCTGCATCCTCAAATGCTGCTTTAGCAGTCGTGTCCTAAATGCCCCTCTAGATCTTGTGGACGTTCCTTTTCTTATCAAGCCGCTTACCGTTGGAACCAGCTGATGAGTCCTTAGAACATCTCTCAGAATTTACTCTTCAAAAAGAAGCAAAAAACAGGTTATTTCAGCAGTGAGTGGTCCATTCTGGTCACATTTTTTTTTAGCACTGCTTCAGCGCCAGGATACCCAATATGGGTTAATAGAGTGTGTTTATAAAGACCTGACATAACATAACATCTTGTCCTGCTGAAGCTGAGATGCACGGCTGCGGGTTCACCACAGTTCTGTGGGCTCTGAAGCCTGTGGTTAGCTTTGGCCAAGAGAGTCCAGGAGATCCTGTACCACCAGACAAGCAGCCCTTAACCTGTGCTCACATGGTTGTGGTGCAGCAGAGGTGAGATCCCGCATAGTTGGCTCAGGTGATGGAAAGCAGTCTTCATTACCGCATTTATGTAGGACTCGCTCATTGACTCTGTACCTGATGCGAAACCCAGGTGTAAGTGTGTCTGTCTCTGGGTGAGGGGTTGTCTTAGAACTAAGATCAGTCAAAGAAGTGGGGCAGTAGCATCGTGGAACCTACCATGAGTCTCTCTGCTGCCTTTAGGCGGGATAAGTTGTCCTGCGTCCAGAACTGATGCTCATCAGGAGTCAGTGAGGTGTTCGATGAGAGGCGTGCGTGGAAACAGAGCGCTTCCTGTAGGGTTACTGCTTTATAAAATGAAGTACTCATGTACCAAATGGGCCTTCTTGTAAATCTAGACCTTCTACTTCTGTAGGTTCCGCATCTTCTTATTTCAGAGAGGCCCTCAGGGTCTGACACCCTCTCCCCTGCTCCTTCAGAGGTTTTAAGGGAAATGAGTTGAGTGGGGATATAAAACCTGCGGGCTTTCCTCTTTGAAAAAACATGCTTTTTCTACAGAAGGAGGCTTCCTGTTCGGGGTATCAAGTCTTGTTTCTCCTTAAAACTATTTACTGCCTTGCCTAAGAGAATTTGATAAAGAGCTTGGCTTGTATCTTGTGTACACTGTCTGTGCTGTAGGTTTGAAGCCGGCTGTTTGCTTTAATCTCATGAAAGACGAGGATGGTAGTTGGTAAGGAGGGCATATGTACAAGTGGGTTAAAAAGTCAGATACACATGTCCAGACATCGACGCCGAAGGAAGAACAAGCAGTGTGTCTTTGAAGAATTCTTGTAATAATGGCACCCATTTCTTTTACTCCTATTCTCCATATTTCAGATGTAAGATATGTCTGTATAATATAGATGGTATAAATTCAATACCAAGCATCATTTATTGCAAGTGGAAGGTGGGTGTTTCAACTTGGAGACATTCCAAAAGGCTTCACGTGTAGTACAGCGACTTATAAAAGAAGGTAGTCCTAAAAGTGTATCTTATTTACCAATGTGTATATTATTAATTATAAAAGTTATAACTGTGTTTATATATAGATAATATGCTTTTATAGTTTGATATGATACTGATGTGTGTTTATATATACATGTGTATATAACATACAATCATAGTTGCCAACATTTGAATAAGAATTCCGGGACACTTTGCAGCACAGGGCTGCTGCAGATACAAAGTTCTTGTTTGTGTACCTGTGTGTAATAAAGAGAAACAGTTTCTGCAACAATATTACCCGGGACAGTCTCCAACTTGCCGGGACTGTCCCTGTACAAATAGGACAGTTGGCAACTATGTACATTGCATGGCTATATTTGTGAGCGTACATAAATTCACATTCTATGGTCCATGAGGCTGTACATTGTCATACAAGGCTGCCCCTGACCTATCACTGCAGTACTTTGGCATGTGAGGCGGGAAACAGCGTTTACAACGCTGTCATTACATCGCACTACTATTACAACGCTGTCGTTACAACAACCGCGTTGTTAGTACGCGATGCATTTACATCGCAAGTCATTACAACGACTTGCACTAGGGGGCGCTGAGGTATTGGAAATGAATTCCAACACCTTCCCTACTGTTGCGCAAACTGGAGTAGGAATAGTAATTAATACTATTCCTAAGTCCAGCGCGCCCCCTAGTGCAAGTCGTTGTAATGACTTGCGATGTAAATGCATCGCTTACTAACAACGCGGTTGTTGTAACGACCGCGTTGTAAAAGCATGCGATGTAAATCATTGCGATGTAATGAGCCATATTCATGTGAGGCGGTAGTGTGGCATATGATGATGGTACTGGGGCTGTACCTGAACATGAGAGGTTGTGGCTTGGCATATGAGGCTTTATAAGGCATAGAAGGCTGAACCTGGCATCTGATGGAAGTAGAAGGCATGTGAGGTTTTATATGGCATGTGAGTTTGGCTTGGCATTGATGGTGTACATGGGCATCTAAGGTTTTATATGGCACGAGCTGTGCCTGGGCATACAATGGCTGTATCTGACCAGACTATGACTGTGCCTTAGCGTCTGTGCCTCTACGAAGCATCGGAGGGTGTAATTGCTGTACTGTGCCATACAAGGGGAAAATGGCTGCAGTGTCTGAGCTAGAATGTGATGGCTATATGACACTGTACGCGTACATATGAGACTGTTCCTGGGCGCATAAATCTTTACATGGGCCTATTCTGCTGCCGCTCCCAGATTCTCCATTTCACCTCCTCTTCCTTTGCAGCTGTCCTTAGCATGTTGCTTTTGGTAAGCATTCAAAACATTCTATGTTATATAGCTTTTTGTTGATTAATTATGACCTCTCTATGGTCTGAACTCTGGCGGATTTAATAGGCTGTGTGTTTATATTTTCTTTCTGTCATCAGTTTCTTCAAACTGTCCAAATAAGTTTTGGATGGCTGTCTTGGTGCCAGTTCTGGCCAATGTTTGCCTTGCATTAAATTCTATACATTTAATAAACGTGCTGTAATAGTCATGAACATTAAACAAAAATTGTTTTGAAAAAACGAGCTTCTACTGGTCCAACACCAAGGGTGAAGGTAAATTCGTGTGACACTAAAGCTCTTTCAAAGTCACATCCTCCTGCCGTCATTTCAGTAAATTGCCGTCATTCCTGAAAGTATCAGAAATCCATTTGGGTGGCACAATGGAACAAACAATGGCGATATAAAAAGATGTTTATAAGAGTAGAAAAATAGAGGTACCCTGTGTTTACTGTGCTACTGAAATACCAGCGCTTGTGTAGTGAAGACATTGCCCTCCTCCACTTTTGCTAACGGTTGCCTTGCCTGGTCCATTTCCCTGAAGCCATGCCATCTCCTTCATCGCGCCATACTTGTGACGTCAGAGTGCTAATGGCGGCGCCGAGAGCGTGAGATGCCATTGGCTGCCGAGGAATGTCTGTGGCTCGAGCCGGATGCCAGCCGGGGCTCTGCAGCTGCTCAGTGTGGTTTATAGGAAGGTGTTTGATCTATAAATATGACACTTTGTAGTCGAGGATAGAAGCGGCCACATTCACTCATGACAGCAAGGGACCTGCCGAGGTGTTCATTTCGGTCTGTCGTCGCTTGAAGTAACCCGAGCTCCTGCCCCCGCGGTGGGGAGGTCAAGCAGCTTTCAAAGTCTGCTGTCAAAACATAAAACCTTTACACTTCAGATAACTCGGCGCTATAAAACTATTTGGCTCGTTTCCAGCTATGTGGTATCTAGCGGCTAGAAGCATATGGCCATCTTCATAAAGCGAAGCGGTAAAGAGTAGTATATTTGCTCCGGTAGGTTTCCTCCTTCCGCTGTTGCAGATTTCCAGAGCACCACCTTTCAAATATTAATTCATGCAGATATATCACTAGATGGATAAACGTATGTGCAAATCATGTGGAATGTATGTTTGCACCGGTAACTTTTATATTTTTTGGGTCTGGTTTGACAGCCCTAGTGTCGAATAGACCTAGTGATGGCAGCGTACATAGAGGGGCCTTTGGGTCCTTCTCATTCAACCATTGGCTTTCTTGGAAGAAACATTTTCTACCATTGGCTGGAGACTTGGTTAACCACGTATTGCCGCACCCAGAGGTCTGACTATTCATCTCTCATCGAATGCTATTAGCTGATTAGATGTATCCTTCCGCCTCCACTCCAGTGCTTGCATTGCACTAACCGAGGGACTACTTCACAACTACAGCACTTTCTCTTGGCTACTGCTGGCTAACTGTCAAGAGTCTCATCCAGATGTGTTAACACTGCATGTGTTATCACAATAAACTGAGATTTATGTGCTAAGCCAATCCTTGTTTATTTTCTTTCCAGGAAAAGCAATTTGTGTTGCAAATTCCCTTCCATGTCACCTCCATAGAAGTGTTTGTTTTCCTTTCCTTACAGCAGACTTTCACACAAGTATTTTTTAAAGTGTTTCCAGGGTGGGAAACCTTACCAGATGGCCCAAGCTGTATGACCAGCAAGGGAGGTCCTTGAATTGAACTCTGGGTTGAAGTGGCTTCTACCGACCCCTCTGGACACCTATTTATGACAGCTGCCATGCTGGCGGGTTGTACAGTGTTGTAAGTCACATTTATGATCGTAATTGCTTTTTAGCGCGCCTAAGCTCTGCTTAGGCTTGCAGAAAAATATCTGAATTGAACAGAAAGTTGTTCATTGCTGCAAGCTGACCAGGGTTAAAATTCTGGTTTGAAGTAGTCTCTTGGCCCGCTACTCTTGTAGATCTGCAAGTCCATCGCTCATCTGGATGTGGTCTCCCAATTCCCTGGTGGTGAAACATTTGCAGTACAATATAGAGGCAGCCCTGCTTTTAGAGCCCAATTCAGTGCTTAATTTGAGCCAGTGGTTTTCGATGCTCGGCACCAGCTCTAAATTATCAGCACCAGTACTTATGACAGTCCACCACATGGTGGTGCTGTCTGTCTAATTTTGAAATGAGCATAACAACAGTTGTTGAATAATTATTTATACATTACAAATGACTAATACCAGCTGCCCCAAGCTATTTGTATAGCTTTGGGTGGCCTTGAATAGTCCAAATTGTCAGCCTTGTAGACGTGTCATGGTTAGTAGTTATTATTGTCAGGACAGGCAGGGGCAATGGGTGGTGCAAGCTGCAGTGGCCTCCTGACTAGGGCCCTGGTACTTTTTTTTTTTTTTACAAATCTAGCACTGGTGCCCATTCCGCCAGTGTCATCGGACCGATTTGGCTCGTTACTGGTGTAAATACAGCATGATGCTAATGGCACACTAGAGATGAGTTATTATCCTCGTTATTAAACCAAATAGGAAAATCTTGCAAAATATGCATTTATCTCCTTACTGCACAGTTAACAGGTTTTTTTGCACTTCCAACCTTCTCTAAATAATGGCAAAGTATGCATGTTCAAATAGGTTATGAAAAATCATTGTTCAAGCTGGTGAAAACAGCATTACAGTGCCCTCTCTATACCACTTGCCAGGAAACACCTACTTCCCCAAACCTTAACGTCTGACTTCAGAGAATCCATAGTTTGGGGGGCCTGCATATGCATAGATTCACAACAAGTTCTGGGACTTACTAAGAGCCTGGTAGACTACTTAGGCGAAGGTTAAAACCATCATTTGCAGGAAGTCACAAACACTCTTGTGTAAGGCAAGGAGCCCTTTAGCAACTCCCTGCAAATGCAGGAAAACAGTCTACGAGGGACAGCAAACCTCCACCCATGCACTCGTATTTACTGAATTCATATTTTTTTCCAGCACCTTTTTCTCTTTAAGTGACGAGTTGCTCTAACAAAAAAGTCAGAATTCAAGTGAATGACTTCGAGGGAATATGCAATGGTCTCCTGCACCACTGTCTGCTTTCCCTGATGCCAAACACCCACACTGACAAGGTGTGAGCCAAGCCAATCCTCCAACTTGTGAATGGGATGGCATCCCATTTAGGGATAAGGTGTCGCATCAGTAGTTTTTACCACAATTATGGTTGCAGGGTGACGCACCTTTCAGACCCACCAATGCACAATCAATTGTAAAGTTTATTTTGCAAGTCTGAAAGTAATTTCCAACTTGCAGTGCTTCCTTTGTGCGTTGTGAAACTTATGCTATTTTGTGAATTGCAGGTGTTGTGAGCAGTGGTTAATTTGAGAGAGAGAAAAAAAAAGTGCCGGGACTCTCATCAGGAGGCAGCTTGCACCAGCCCTGTCAGTGCCACCTAAAACAGAACCAACTACTAACCATGAAAGTGGTAAGAGGATGTGGCGTAATGGCCAGAGCTACTGTCTTCGGAACTGGGGAACCAGGTTCAGGTCTCGGCGTCGGCTGTGATTCTGGGCAAATCACTTAATCTCCCTGTGCCTACCATACATTAATGTGTCCTTAACTGGTGCTCATGAAAAGCGCTGGTGTTGATGATTAAGTGCCGGTGCTGAGTACCAGAAACCACAGGCTCAAATTAAGCACTAGTTGCGAGTATGAAAATGGGTTGAAAAATAAGGCCCATAGCGTATGGAGCAGCAATCTGTACTTGTTCAGCAGCCAGGCTAGAGATTGGCGAATTCCCACCGTCTGTACCGTCCTGGGTTTCCGAGTAAATATTGTCTTTGTTATTAACAATGTAAGAAAGGTCACAGCTCCAGTTTCCAGTTAAACATTATACCAGGAGCACAGGTGTCGTTGTTTGTTTTTGTTGGTAAAGCCGCCTGTCTACTTAACCTCCCTCTGCAGTTCTTATATTCATCTAAACTGCTGTTAGGAAATGGGCTGCAGGGGGCAGCAGAGGCCAAGAAGAAATGACAAAACATAATAGTGTTTTCCTACATTTACTTCCAACGGTTTAAAGCCAGGTGTATGTCCTCAAACTTGTCACTGCCATAACACATTTTACTTTAGTAACCCCCCCATTGACAGGGTTGAGACCTCGCTGTCAACATTTTCACTGTTATTTCATTTTAACTTCTCTTTAATTGTTCTGGGCCCTCCGAGACCCAAACCCTAATGCTCGACTAAGGCCACGAACCACAGGCATGGCGAAACCTGATGTGGGAAAACGTTAGAAAAAAAAGCAATAGGCCAAATTGTGGGTGAAATTGAAGGGACAGATATATCTATATACTGCTCCCAAAAACTGCTTGCAATTTAGAGCCAGTATTTCTGCAACCAGTATTGAATTATGTGAATTGACCTATATACTAATAAGTTGGTTAGTAAAATTCAGAATCGGAGTGGGTCGCAATGTAACCTGCCTAGTTAATATTTATTGACTAATTCACAAATTTCAACTCACTTCCATTGAATACAAGCAAAGGGAAGGTGGCCTGCAAGGGTCAGTAGTTCACTATGTCTGTAATTGCATTTAAATAAATAAGCTTTTTATTTTCTTATTTTAAAGCAACCCAATTTCATTAAAGGAAACCAGGGTTTTTTGTTGTATTTTTGTTAAAAGAAAGATTTTAAAGTTTTTAAAGTTTTGCTGAGATTTGGCAGCGATCTCCTATACACTGCCAACTCGTGTAGAAACTGTTTCCCATATTCACAAAGGAGTTGTGCTCCAAATGAGACCCCTTACCTCTTTAAAACAAGTTACCATTCCAAATTGAGGATCAGTCACTTTTCAGTGGCTTACAAGCAGAATTACAGATGCAAACCATGGATACATAGGGCACAGATTTGGCATTTGGAAGGGAAACCCAAAACATTCTCCCTGCAGTTAAATAATCTCTAACAGTCGCAATCCCATTTTAGGGGTAGATAAACCTTTACTGACTCCTAAAGTGGGATCTTTATGTAGGAAAAGTCTTTTTTGCTGTTGCAAGCTCTGATTTGTGGCTGTAAAAATTGTTTGTATATCTGGCCCTTAATTTTCTTCAAAGCCAAAAAAGGGAACACTGAAGAGGGCCATTGTTGATAGCAGACCACCGTTTCAAGAAAAGGATACAAACACGTTTGAGCGATGGGTTGGTGGTTGTAGAGGACTGGGAGAACCCCCAATTAAACAAAACAGGTTGAGGGCAGAATGAGCAACCCTTCACATCTCCTCCTGTCTGGTCCCATATCCCCACCACCAAAAAATGAAAGCCATAAACTTGATACAAAAACATTGGTGTAAGATACATTTTTGATTCTACAAAGGTAAAGAAGACGGGAAGCTAAGTGCCCCAGGGTCTCCCTGGGCACTTGTGAGTGCTGTCACAGACTTACCTGTGTGTCTGTGTTAAAAAAGAATTAAGATAGAGCACCAATGTGCAGTTTTTTTTTAAATACAGCCAACTACTAAAAGCTGCCCTATTTTCTAGTTAAGTGTACTAAGGTATGGGAGGAAGGCTTAGTCCCTTTGCCAAAGGTCACACATTTTGCTAAATATGTGCCGAAGCCGAGATTAGAATACAGGGCTCCCCATATAACACTTCACAGCCACTAGACTACCTCTCTATTTTCGTGCATTCTGTTAAAATAATATTTTTGTATCCTAATGAAGTGGAATAAGTTCATTTTGACTTGCCTGGGTAATGTTTTACTAGCCCAGCCTGGACTTGGGGGCCTGAAAGCGTATCAGATGATGGGCTGAAGGTCATTTAATTACAAAGTGCCTTTTACCGTATGCTAACACTCAGGATGAAGGTTGCTGAAATGAACCCCATTTTAATCCTTAACCCATCCCCTCCAACGAGTCGTTAAACATTAACTACTTGTCCTGGCCCACAGGACGGTTCCCAGTGCAGCAGATACTGACGCCTTTGTCTCCTGTTTTTAACCTGTCAACTACAATTATTTCAGAAAAGCCATCAATGAGAAGTGACCTTCACCGGAGCAATTCTTTATGTGGGAATCAAGTCTCCCCTGGAGTTTACTCATGCTGTGCTGCCATTGGACAAGAGAACTGAAGACTGTGCCTGGCCTCCGAGCCTCCACTCTCTGAAGAAACAGAACTTTGGTTTGACCTTCAAGGTGCTTACTCAATGGATGTCACTGTGGAGCTGTGCATCACCCGTGTAGACTCTACCTACTGATGTAGAAAACTGACTTCTCTTAGAAGAGGATAACTTGATGAGTGTGGCATACAACATACTTACTCAAGAGATGCAACTGTGGAGCTGTGCATCACCCGTGTAGACTCTACCTACTAATGCAGAAAACTGACTTCTCTTCGAAGAGGATAACTTGATGAGTGTGACATACAACATACTTACTCAATGGATGTCACTGTGGAGCTGTGCATCACCCGTGTAGACTCTACCTACTGATGCAGAAAACTGACTTCTCTTCGAAGAGGATAACTTGATGAGTGTGACATACAACACGCTAACTCAAGAGATGTCACTGTGGAGCTGTGCATCACCCGTGTAGACTCTACCTACTGATGCAGAAAACTGACTTCTCTTCGAAGAGGATAACTTGATGAGTGTGACATACAACATGCTTACTCAAGAGATGTCACCGTGGAGCTGTGCATCACCCGTGTAGACTCTACCTACTGATGCAGAAAACTGACTTCTCTTCGAAGAGGATAGCTTGATGCGTGTGGTATACAACATACTTACTCAATGGATGTCACTGTGGAGCTGTGCATCACCCATGTAGACTCTACCTACTGATGCAGGAAACTGACTTCTCTTCGAAGAGGATAGCTTGATGCGTGTGGTATACAACATACTTACTCAAGAGATGTAACTGTGGAGCTGTGCATCGCCTGAGAACACTCTACCTACTGATGCAGAAAACTGACTTCTCTTAGAAGAGGATAACTTGATGAGTGTGGCATACAACATGCTTACTCAATGAATTTCACCGTGGAGCTGTGCATCACCCGTGTACACTCTACCTACTGATGCAGAAAACTGCCTTCTCTTAGAAGAGGATAACTTGATGAGTGTGGCATACAACATGCTTACTCAATGAATGTCACCGTGGAGCTGTGCATCACCCATGTAGACTCTACCTACTGATGCAGGAAACTGACTTCTCTTCGAAGAGGATAGCTTGATGTGTGTGGTATACAACATACTTACTCAAGAGATGTAACTGTGGAGCTGTGCATCGCCTGAGAACACTCTACCTACTGATGCAGAAAACTGACTTCTCTTAGAAGAGGATAACTTGATGAGTGTGGCATACAACATGCTTACTCAATGAATGTCACCGTGGAGCTGTGCATCACCCATGTAGACTCTACCTACTGATGCAGGAAACTGACTTCTCTTCGAAGAGGATAACTTGATGAGTGTGGCATACAACACGCTAACTCAAGAGATGTAACTGTGGAGCTGTGCATCACCCGTGTAGACTCTACCTACTGATGCAGAAAACTGACTTCTCTTCGAAGAGGATAGCTTGATGAGTGTGGCATACAACATGCTTACTCAAGAGATGTCACCGTGGAGCTGTGCATCACCCGTGTAGACTCTACCTACTGATGCAGAAAACTGACTTCTCTTCGAAGAGGATAACTTGATGAGTGTGGCATACAACATGCTTACTCAATGAATGTCACCGTGGAGCTGTGCATCACCCATGTAGACTCTACCTACTGATGCAGGAAACTGACTTCTCTTCGAAGAGGATAACTTGATGAGTGTGGCATACAACACGCTAACTCAAGAGATGTAACTGTGGAGCTGTGCATCACCCGTGTAGACTCTACCTACTGATGCAGAAAACTGACTTCTCTTCGAAGAGGATAGCTTGATGAGTGTGGCATACAACATGCTTACTCAAGAGATGTCACCGTGGAGCTGTGCATCACCCGTGTAGACTCTACCTACTGATGCAGAAAACTGACTTC
The DNA here is from genome assembly GCA_963921515.1 of Calotriton arnoldi. Classification (NCBI taxonomy): domain Eukaryota; kingdom Metazoa; phylum Chordata; class Amphibia; order Caudata; family Salamandridae; genus Calotriton; species Calotriton arnoldi. The sequence goes on from CAWUFW010000441.1 coordinate 866,391, forward strand.
TCTTCGAAGAGGATAGCTTGATGAGTGTGGCATACAACATGCTTACTCAAGAGATGTCACCGTGGAGCGGAGCATCACCCGTGTAGAGACTACCTACTGATGCAGAAAACTGACTTCTCTTCGAAGAGGATAACTTGATGAGTGTGGCATACAACACGCTAACTCAAGAGATGTAACTGTGGAGCTGTGCATCACCCGTGTAGACTCTACTTACTGATGCAGAAAACTGACTTCTCTTCGAAGAGGATAATTTGATGAGTGTGACATACAACATGCCTACTCAATGGATGTCACAGTTGAGCTGTGCATCGCCGGAGTAGACCGTGCCACCTTTTGCGGAAGGCTGGCTGCCCTTCAAAGAGGATAACTCAGTGAACATGGCTTTGACATACAACATGCCTGCTCAGTGAATTCCACTGTGGAGCTGCGTATCTCCCATGTAGCCACGTCTAATGATACAGAAGACTGACTACCTTTGGAGAAGCATGACTTAGTGAGTGTTGGTTTGACATACAACATGCCTACTCAGTCACTACCTCTGGAGAGCTGCACATTGCATATGCAAACGTGGCTACTTATGTAGAAGGCAGCTACCCTTTCAAGAAGATAACTTGGTGCGCATGAGTATGACTTAAAACAAGCCTACTCGATGAACGCCACCGTGGAGCTGCGTCTCACCTGTGTATACCGTGCCTACTGGTGTAGAATACCTGCTGTCATCTGAGGAGGATAACTTGGTGAGCGTGAGTATGACATACAACATACCTACTCAATGCATGCTGCTGTGGAGCTACGTATTGCCTGTGTAGACTGCCCTACTAATACTACCCTTCGTAGAGGATAACTTGGTGAACATGGGTTTGACATGCAACATACTTATTCAGTTAATGCCATTGTAGAGCGGTGCATCATCCATTTAGAAAGTACTTATGGACGCAGGAGGCCAGCTGCCCTTTGAAGAGGGTTACTCGGTGAGCATGTGTGCAGAGCGAGTGTGAGAGCCGGCTATAACCACTAGACTCTTTACACATGGGTTCCTCAGACCCTCATTGACGCGCCTTGTTTTCCATCATTTCAAGCTGGACTGTTCGGGACCCCTCTGCCTCCATTTTCAACACTACTGAGTTAGATGTGGCTTATCATTGGAAGTTAAAGCTTCCCCAGGTGACCTCTTGATGACCCCCCTGAGGTTCGATTACATATTAGGATCCTCGTTTGATGCTCTCCACCTGTTTCAGAGTGCACTAGTGTGAGCTGTGTGCAAGGTCATGCTTTATCTCATAGCTTAAGCAAGAAAGTAATTTTGACACAGACAGAGGTGGCATCCTCATGGCCCTACCGGCTGTTGGTGGTATTGCAGCATCAGACAGTGTAGCGCTTAAACGGCTCTGTGATATCTGTACACCATATAATGGATATCACTAGTATCCATCTTAGTGGTACTCATTTTATCAACCTGCAAAGAGGAAAGGCTGAGTGACTGTTTGTGGAATTTTAAATCCAGTCCCTGGATTTGGCACACTGGTTCAAGAAGCCGGTGCATGGACTGAATGTGTCTGCCTTTGCCAGGCTGTCTCCCCTGCCAGCACATGTGCTGAGTGACTTTGGGCCAGAGGATACAGATGGTCAAGTCTGACCATTGCGCACACACTGCATCGACTGCAGGTCAACATAACATGGACAAAGGGTACTAGGATAGTTACTGAAGAGAAGGGGCTCAGGAGTTCATTTGAAATAGTTGTGCAAATACGAACAGATAACAGACTTATCTGTGGAGCGCTTGCTCAACCTCACATGCTTTCTTGGCGCTATTGACAAGTAACGGCTGTTTGTTACTCATGACAGTGGTACTCATTTTATTGACCTCAGAATGATGAAAGCCTGAGTAGACAAGGTAGTCCTGGAAACAGTGCACATGGGGTCACACAGATCCCTGCAGTGGACCAACGTACTCTTGACACATCAAACCGGGCCCTAGCCCAGTACTTATCAACACTTAATGGTGAACTCGTGTAGGGGATGCGGAAAGGTAATAATAGACTCCTTAAAAATTATTCAAGGTAATTATAGACTCCTTAAAAATTATTCAAGGTAATTATAGACTCCTTAAAAATTATTCAAGGTAATTATAGACTCCTTAAAAATTATTCTAAGAAATCTGTTCAATGTTCTTTTAATTGCCCGGGCATGAAATCGTATTTACAACATTTGCCGGAGGACAAAACTGAGTGCCGCAGGACAAATCTAGCGGCCTCTGAGCGCTGGAGCACTAAGGCAGCAGGGCTAAAGTAATCCATCCAGTTTATATCGAGGCAGAGCGGGGTTAAACATATATTTATTTTGTTATTTCTCCTTTTTTGGAGGAATGTGTGACTGCGAGTGGATCTGAGTTCTTCCAGAGTTGCTTTCCATGCCCAATTAACTAATGAGTACCCTTGTCCACCAGAAGGCATCTGATGGCTATTACAACCATTTCACAGTATGTGTGTTTTGCTCTTAACTTAATTGCCTAAGGATGTTTAGACAGGTTGTAATTGAAGGCTAGTGGTTGGCATAAGTAATCTATGCAATGGCTTGTTCAACATTCCAGAGTGCACCAATAGTATTTCACTGTGGCACGGCCCCTCGGTGGTCTGTGGCTGGTGAGTCAGTTGTAAAGCACGCTGTGCATTGTGCGCATGTGCGCTTACTCTAGGCTTTCACAAATGTACTTTACGTGCTTAATTTCCTTTATGTCCACCGTGCACTTGACGTGGTTTGTTCTTAAAGGAACATTTAACAACCTTTTCTGTTTTATAAATCCGGCTCTCTTTGCTATCCCTGATGTATGAAGGGTATGATTGTGAATAATGGGTTAACTTCTTCACGCGTGTTTGACTGGAGGGTGTGGGAAAAAATGTTGCCCTTTTGTCCGGGGGATTTATAAGGACTCCAGGTGACCCCCTCCCCTCACAGTGCCCTGCCAGGACGCCTCATTTCTACTCAGAATGATGAACGACGAGTTGGGTCTACAACTCTTTCCAGCCTGTAAAACGGTATCGCTGGGTGCCTGTAATGTTATTTTTCTGTTTAGAATTTTAAGTAAAAGCAGGCTCCCTGCATTAGAGATAGACGGACATGGCCTGTCCTTGCAGCACTGAACACTTTATCTGATTGAACACTGGCAGGGGTGAATATTTGAAAGTTTGTTGACCCACTATTGCAGTGAATCGCACTCCACTGCTTGCTCACAGATGATTGTATGTATGCCTGCTCCATTTATAGGGCCTGCCCTGGGGAGACTAGCTGAGTAGAGCGAAGTGTATGAAACTGATCCTCGACCTACAGATAAAGACCTGCTGGTTCCTGCCACATGGAAATGTCTTTGAAACAAAATAGCAGAAAGAAGCCCAGGTTTTAGAAAAGTTTCTTAAATTAAATTTGAGGTTGAAATAGCCCTGATCGGCCTTGGGCAGCTGCTTCTAGCAGTGACCAGCCTTGGACAGCTGTTTAAGATGTGAGCATAGCAGTTAGAGGGATATTTAAGCAAAACCACAAGGTAAGAAATGTCTTTTCTGTTAACTTGTGAATATGAGAGCAGTTGGTAGCCGGACTTTGTCAACTCTAGAGTAGATTAGTGCAGTGCCCTCGCCTGTCTGATCCGGTTAATTGCACTACGACAACTACAGCCAACCCCGAAATAAATTAAGAAATGAATTGAAGAAACATACTGAATCCTTTATGACTACCTGTTCCAGGATGCAAAGCGGTGAATCAGGAGCTACTGGGGAATACCATTGACATCCAGTGCAGTGAATTTCAGTGCAGCAAAGAGTGCATTTTCAAGACTAAAGGTACCAGAAGGCAATGGAAGAAAGTAAAGCTCTGAGCCCCGCCACAGCCGCACTCCTCAGAGCAGTTCTGGCAGCTGCCTTGTCTCCGTGCAGCCACACTTAGTTTTCTGTATGAATATCCTGGCCATTTCGAACACTTTTTAAGAAATGTGACATTCTAGACAGTTCAATGAGATGCAGGGACACGTCCTTAAAATGCTTCCACGAAAGTTGGTCCGTCTACCCTTATTTCTGCCTTCCAAAAAATACTTTATGCTAATCAGATTTCGTTCTGCTGTTTCCCACGTCAGACTCGATTTGCTTGTACTGTCCTTCAACATTGCAGCCAATTCGCGGATTGCTACCGTTTCGCGTTTTGCCTGCGTCAGGCCATTTTAGAGCTTGCTTAATACATTCTGTCCCATTTGAATTGAGGTTCTGTTCCCTGAAACATCTTGGTTAATGAGCTGTCATTGCTCAGTCCTGCAATCTATCTGTAGCATTTGTACCATAATGAACTGAGCTTTCTGCCCAGGCCTGCCCTGGCACCGCCCTGGTCTCTGACTCCGAATAGGGATTTGCAAATGAGAGGGATCTCTGATTTTCCCTTAATTGATCTTGAAAAGTCAGTGAACCTACATGAGCGGCCTGCTGGATCATCACAGAAATTGATTTTTTTTCCCTCTCGTTTTGTTTTAACTGGACCAGTTCAACAGCATCCCGGCTAACTCTGCCCAGTTAGGTATTAAGAGGAAGCGATGCGAGCAGATAACCGGCTGCACAGCGGAGAGCGTCCAGGCGGGAGTACGGATGTAGGACGTGCGACTGACTCCTACACTTAGAGGGAGGGCTGGTGTTTGAAAGAAGCACATTTGCTCTTGCAGGAGACCTAGACTTGTTCTGAGTTCTTCACTGGAAGCCAAGACCCCTTGGCGGTGACGAGGATGAAACATATGTGTCATGAAGAAAGCTCCAGTAAGTATCTTGGTGACATTATTTGGGACAAGCCCTTGCAGGCGCTACAAAATGACCCAGAGGAACTCAACGGGCAAAGTAAAGGGTGTTGATTTTGTTATTTTATATTATTGCAATTTCTATAGTGCAAAATCTAATTTTTGCAAGACATTGCAGGCACTGCTTAATTTGTGCTGGTGAATGTATGTTGCACTTTTAGTAGTCGGGTTGGTTTTGCAGAAAGGTGCTGAATTGATTCAGCTTGTGAAGTCTTGCTGTTAGTCAGTGGTGTGAAGGGTTTGTTCCTCCCTTGGTGAATCTGTGAACTTAAGTTAGTTGTGTGCGAGTGTTTTTGCCATGTGATGGTTTAGACTGGATGGCTGTAGAGAATCACTTATGGTTCTTATACTATGGCACACGCCCGTTGTCTGGATGAAGTTTGTGTATGTCAGGCGAGTGGCGGTACCGAGTGATCTAATGGCATGTTTGAACTGTGTTGTGTGTATGTCAGGAGTTCTCTCCCTGTGTCCTCTGTATGACAGAGCATGTTTTGCGCTGGCAGAGAGTGATTCTGTGTCATGGGTGGCACCCATCTGTATAGACTAGCTAGCTCCTCTGCTATGCTGAATGTTAGTTTCGAGCTCGGTCTTAATGTGTTCTGTTGTAGGGTAGTGCATGAGGTGATTGTCTGTTTCTCACAGCAGTAACAATGACCTTCGATGGGCCAATCATATTGTGGCTTCTGTTTCAAGGTGAGCTCTGTTCCCGGTGCTCTACGACAGAGCCCGCTGGATTCGAGCAGTTAGACATTCTCTGGATGGGAGTTGTTACTTTAATCAGGTGAGCAAGGTCACACATGAGTCTGTTGCAAAGCTACGGGGGAACGGTGCAAATCTGGGACTTTGGAGCTAGCAACCCACTCTGGTCGCTACAATAGATAAGCGGCAGCGGCAGGGGAGAGGTCGTGTGCCAGAGTAAATGTTTGCATTGCTTGGCAAAGACATCCCAAAGGCGCATAAAAAGTCCCTTTTCATGCACACCTCTGTGTCTCAGCTTTGTCGTTAATCATTTGGTGTTAGTTATTTCAAAAGTTTTTTTGTTCGGGTTAAGCATCAAATTGAGTTTGTATAAGAGGTCGTGCAGGCAGTTTGGTGTGTGTGAGAATGTGTGAAGGGGTAAAGAGTGGGTTAACGTGAGCTGTAAAGGGATGTTATGATTGGAAAAGCATAAAAGTGGTGTGTGATTAATTTTTTTATAGGTTGATGTTATTTATTTGAAACTAAATAAAGGACCCGCAGTAAGAAAGAGCTTTGGCAAGTGTCCCCAGCCCTGCTGCAGCGGCGCATCCCGTTGTGTGTTGTGCTTGTTTCTAGTACTTGTTGTCTTACAGTTATAACGGGAAAACTACAAAAACCAGAATGAAAGGAAAATAGCAGGACTGTGCGAAGCTACTTGCACCTGCCCTGGTATTTCTGGGGAGCTGCTTTAAACGCTTCTGTGTTTGTGGCTGAGAGGCTCGTACCCCTGAAGCAGTAGTATGTATGAGAACAATCAGTGAGTAGCTCATGCTGCGCAGATTGTGAACTAACCCAATCTTGCATGGACGTTTTTTGTGCCATAGTAAACATGATAGCCCTGGTGTTGCAGCTGTGCCTCTTGTTAAAGGCCCCCTCCTCATTACAGTCCCTTGCCTCCGGCTCGGCCTATAACTCAGGTCTGGGCCTTTAAGAACTGCCATAAGCCTGGGCAGTGAGCGATAATGCGGTTAGAACATTCCATATCCTGAAGCTAGAATGGCCCACAATAAACACGGAGAAACAGCAGAAGGCCCATTATGAGCATTATTGGCCCCCAGCCACTTCATTGTCTTCAGGGCCGCTCTCACCACTCCAGTGCTTTGATATTAATTATTAGGGCACAAACACAGAATTATCCATTAGGCCTAGGAGTGAGTATTGCCAGACTTCATTCTGGCGTCCAAGGAGCACACACTTGATCAAGCATGAAACTATACAAGCCTCCTTCCTGACATGGGAAACGCCAACAGCTCTCTGTGGCCTCCGCTCACCGGGTTCAACGGTTAACCATTTCCTTGGACGTGAGGAAACCCTATAGGTCTTCGGTCCATTGCTACCTGTGATAACTGCGGAACGCGCCAAGTTTAGAAACTGCGGACTCATCACTGGGAGCACCTGAAGAGAAGCGTACCATGGAGGGGTTGGGAAGCAAGTGGGCAGGGGAGGCTTAAACTTGGATAGGTAGATGATATTTATAATGTGTGTTATACTTTGCAGAAGTTCTCTTTGATGGAATATTGAAAAGAAATATGATGTCAGAACAAAGGAAATGAAAAGGGATGGAAGGTACAGAAATGTCATAGAGCCAAAGTTCTGATGGGAAAATCAGTACAGGGGATGATGACTAATTAAGGAGGAAGCATAATGTTCAGAATTAGAAAACTGGAAATCGAATGGGGAAGTGTGTTAGGTAGCTCGTCAGATATTTTCATTGTCAGTCATTGCAAAGATTTCACTTTGCCACTTGCTTGTTAAAATCCTAACTATGCAGCAATCTAGGTTACACATATCCTTTTTTCACTAACAAAATGATTCTGCATTTTATATACTTACAGAGCGCAGTTATTTCAGTGTATTGCGCATAGAAAAACAGCAAGATGTAAACCTGCAGAGAAATATTCCAGAAACATTTGCCAATTTGTGGAAATCTCTGCTAAAGGTAATTTGCAGAGAGCTATTCTGCATCCCTTTCCAAGATTGAGGGCATTCGATGACAGCGATAATTGTGTCACTAAGCAGCGAGCATTGTCTCTTGATGCAGCAAAAAAGTGTGCACAAGCTAAGGTACACGGGGAAACTTTGCAAAGTTTGCACAAGCTAAGGTACGCGGGGAAACTTTACAAAGTGTGCACAAGCTAAGGTACACGGGAAAACTTTGCAAAATTTGCACAAGCTAAGGTACGCGGGGAAACTTTGCAAAGTTTGCACAAGCTAAGGTACGCGGGGAAACTGCAAAGTTTGCACAAGCTAAGGTACGTGGGGAAACTTTGAAAAGTTTGCACAAGCTAAGGTACGCGGGGAAACTTTGCAAAGTGTGCACAAGCTAAGGTACGTGGGGAAACTTTGCAAAGTTTGCACAAGCTAAGGTACGCGGGGAAACTTTGCAAAGTGTGCACAAGCTAAGGTACGCGGGGAAACTTTGCAAAGTGTGCACAAGCTAAGGTACGCGGGGAAACTTTGCAAAGTTTGACAAGGGTTAAAATCAGAAACCTTACAAAATTTTGCAGGATGTAAGAAAACTGCAGACCCCTACTCAAATGAAAGAAATCCGAACAGTGTGAAGAACAGCCCTGGGCCCTACATAAGCCAATGAGAAATGTAAGGGAGTCGGTGTATTTGATAGGACTGAACACAGATGTATAGCGGGCTGATGGCGTCATTCTTTTAGGAAGCACTATAAATGGTTCAACCTAAGCTGCTGGTTGAAATCAAACTTCAGTTGAGAGTTTAGCAGTGTTTGAGGCATGTCTGCTAAATGTTGTTCTTTGTCCCATGAGCAGGTGAACACTTATCTGTCAAAGATTTTCGACACCCTAATTTGTGGCCTTAGTGGAAAGGCCAAGGACTCAGTCGTTCCTAATTGTTAACTTCCTGTCTCTCCTTTAAAAGATTATTCACCCTGAGTAGAGCCAGGTTTCGTGGCTCGGTGGACTCATACCTCCACTGCAGGAGCCGGTTCTGGTGGCTCAGTGGACTAATGCATCCACTGCAGGGGCCTGTGTTCGACCTCATGGTCACAGGTTCGAATCCCGGTGGGTCCATTCAGCCTTTCATCCATTTGAGGTCGATAAAATGAGTACCATTGAGTTGGGTAACAATAAACATCTGTTATTCAGCGCCAAGATGCCCCGTTGCTGGGGTGAACGTGCGCTTTACAAATACACGTTATGGGTTCATCCTTTCAGACTGCCTAATTTTGCAGAAGTTGGAGGTCCAAGGTTTCCAAGATGTGCCACTGTTGCGTTGTAATGCCAGTTGTTCTCTTAAGTGACAGATCACCCAGGCACCTCTCCTATGTCATGCCAAAGGCACTTGGCCACTTCCTGCATAGCTGTTCTGTCCTTGTGCACCAAGACAACTGACTGTGCTGCAGAGCAGGTTCTCAGAAACATCTACATTGGGTGAAACCTCAACTTTGGGTGAATCACATTTGCTGCAGGTGATCAAATGGCTGCGTGAAGTGCACACTGTTTTGGGTGCAGCAGGTGGTTAAATTTTTGCTTGAACTACACACAGCAGTGGGTGCATCAGGTTTGGTAGAACGGTTAAATGACTGTGTGAACTGCACACAGTTTTGGGCGCAGCAGGTTTGCTGCAGGTGGATACATGGCTGTGGGATTGACACGCAGTTTTAGCTGCATGATTTTCAGGATTGGCTGCAGCAGGTTTGCTGCAGGTGGATACATGGCTGCGGGATTGACGCACAGTTTTAGCTGCATGATTTTCAGCATTGGCTGCAGCAGGTTTGCTGCAGGTGGATACATGGCTGCGGGATTGACACGCAGTTTTAGCTGCATGATATATACACCATTTTGGTTGCAGCAGGTTTGGTGCAGGTGGATACATGGTTGCGGGATTGACACAGTTTTAGCTGCATGATTTTCAGCATTGGCTGCAGCAGGTTTGCTGGAGGTGGATACATGGCTGCGGGATTGACACACAGTTTTAGCTGCATGATTTTCAGAATTGGCTGCAGCAGGTTTGCTGCAGGTGGATACCTGGCTGCGGGATTGACACACAGTTTTAGCTGCATGATTTTCAGCATTGGCTGCAGCAGGTTTTCTGCAGGTGGATACATGGCTGCGGGATTGACACACAGTTTAAGCTGCATGATTTTCAGAATTGGCTGCAGCAGGTTTGCTGCAGCTGGATACATGGCTGTGGGATTGACGCACAGTTTTAGCTGCATGATTTTCAGCATTGGGCGCAGCATGTTTGCTGCAGGTGGATACATGGCTGCGGGATTGACGCACAGTTTTAGCTGCATGCTTTTCAGCATTGGCTGCAGCAGGTTTGCTGCAGGTGGATACATGGCTGCAGGATTGACACAGTTTTAGCTGCATGATTTTCAGCATTGGGCGCAGCAGGTTTGCTGCAGGTGGATACATGGCTGCGGGATTGACACGCAGTTTTAGCTGCATGATTTTCAGGATTGGCTGCAGCAGGTTTGCTGCAGGTGGATACATGGCTGCGGGATTGACGCACAGTTTTAGCTGCATGATTTTCAGCATTGGCTGCAGCAGGTTTGCTGCAGGTGGATACATGGCTGCGGGATTGACATGCAGTTTTAGCTGCGTGATATATACACCATTTTGGTTGCAGCAGGTTTGGTGCAGGGGGTAACATGGCTGTGTGAACTGCACACAGTTTTGGTTGCAGCAGGTTTGCTGCAGGTGGATACATGGCTGCGGGATTGACACACAGTTTTAGCTGCATGATTTTCAGCATTGGGCGCAGCAGGTTTGCTGCAGGTGGATACATGACTGCGGGATTGACACGCAGTTTTAGCTGCATGATTTTCAGGATTGGCTGCAGCAGGTTTGCTGCAGGTGGATACATGGCTGCGGGATTGACGCACAGTTTTAGCTGCATGATTTTCAGCATTGGCTGCAGCAGGTTTGCTGCAGGTTGATACATGGCTGCGGGATTGACACGCAGTTTTAGCTGCATGATATATACACCATTTTGGTTGCAGCAGGTTTGCTGCAGGTGGATACATGGCTGCGGGATTGACACACAGTTATAGCTGCATTATTTTCAGCATTGGCTGCAGCAGGTTTGCTGCAGGTGGATACATGGCTGCGGGATTGACACACAGTTTTAGCTGCATGATTTTCAGCATTGGCTGCAGCAGGTTTGCTGCAGGTGGATACATGGCTGCGGGATTGACACACAGTTTTAGCTGCATGGTTTTCAGCATTAGCTGCAGCAGGTGGATACATGGCTGCGGGATTGACACACAGTTTTAGCTGCATGATCGTTTTCGCGGCACCTGTTAAAGGGCTGCTTGACCTTTACTCAGTTTTGGGCACAGCAGGTTTATTGCTGAAGGTTAAATCATGGCTACTTCAGCTCCACAGAGTTTTGGGTGTAGGTAGTAAATAGCTGTAACATCTGTACAAAGGTTTGGGAGAAGCATGTTTGGGGGAGGTGGTTAAATGGCTGTGTGAACTGCACCCAGGTAGATGCCGCAACTTTGGTGCTGTGGTTACCTGGTTGTGTCAAGTGCACACTGTTTTGGGTCCAGCAGGCTTGGTGGAGGCAGTTAAATGGCTACATGATCTATATTCCGTTTTGCAAAAAGAACAATTGATGGACAGAATGCTGCACAATGTCAAACATTCACCCCATTACACAGATCTGGGCCTAAATCCTTAGTTTTTTTGCTCCCAATTCCATTATAGTTCAGACCCAGCCATATGCAAATCAGCCTTGACCCTGTGCCCAATGGGAACAGTCCAGCCCGAACTGCCAGGCCAGGTCCTCCCTGGACTGGAAAAAAGCATCCTGGGACCGGTTTCGGGGCATCACCCCTCATCAGCCAGACTAGCTTGGCTCCAGTGGCATGGCTTGACTCCAGTGGCATGGAGAGCACGGCATCCACGTCTGGGCATACCCCTCCCACTTGGGGTGACAAATGCAAAAAGAAGAATTGATGGACAGAATGCTGCACAATATCAAACATTCACCCCAGTACAGAGATCTGGGCCTAAATACTTCGTTTTTTTTGCTCCCCATGCCATTCCAGTTCAGACCCAGCCATATGCAAATCCGTCTTGACCATGTTCCCTCTTCGGGGTCCTCCGGATGGGAGTATGCAGGTGACTTAAGGGTGCTCGGCTTTGATGAAAGTGTGACTATAAGCCCTCGCCTCCCACCAGGACCCATGTTGTGAAGTCTCTAATGTTTTAAAATTCATACGTCCTTCAGAAATTCTGGAGATACGTGTAAAACCGTAAGTTAAATCGGTTCTGTACACACCACAGGTCAGGGTGCGCCTTAGCGTGCGCATACCGCCGTGGTGTTTTGGTCCTGACGAATGCCTCGCCATCAGCAACAGGAGGCAGAAACATGTTGACCATACACTCTCTTTTTTGTATACTAGGATGTCTCTGGTCAATTTAACCAGTCTGTAAACGTCCACCACACTTGTTTTTATTTGTGCCTGGTTTTCCACCAAGTAAAATTTTTCTGGATAAAACCAAGGCAATTTTACAATCACTTGTTCACTCACATCCACTTCAAACACAAAAAAACCCTGCTCTGCTGCAGACAGGCATCGTAGTACACCAGAGAGTTGCCTCTCTGATGGGAGCCCAATGATGAAGCATGTCACCAACTAGGTGGGTGAGTGAGGGTTCTTTTTAAACATAAGAGTGATTTCTCTTGCTGGCTCTTTCTTTGTTTGGCAGCACTCTTCTGTTGTTTAGTTCATGTTCCCCTGAGTACAGTCCAGCCCGAACTGCCAGTCCAGGTTCTCGCCCTAAGTGCGCCGGGTATGCCCAGACGTGGGACCCGGGCTCACTGTGCCACTGGATTCAAGCTAGCCTGGCTGATGAGGGCCCGAAACCGGTCCCAGGCTGCTTGTTTCTGGTCCAGTTAGGACCTGGCTTGGCAGTCCGGGCTGGGCTGTTCCCATGAGGCACAGGTTCAAGACTGATTTGCATATGGCTGGGTCTAAACTGGGGTGGCATGGTGAGCAAAAGAACGTTGGATTTAACTCAGATCTCTTGACTGGGGGTGCATGTTTGATTTGCTCTGCATTCCGCCCATCATCTGTGTGTCCATATACCGTTTTGGCTGCAGCAGGATTGGTGCAGGTAGTTACAAAGTAAGTGCATATTCTCAAACGGTGATCATTAATACCGTCATTCAAGAAAGCCAGCCCAGAAGTGGCTGGTCTTAGAAATCTACAAATGGAACGCTATTTTTACAATTTAATTACATATTAATGTTATATTTCGAATTAACTCCGAGTATAAATGACAGACGTGTCATCAATTCGTTTACATAATACATTACTCATTTTGAACACAAGCAAAGAGATATTGCAGTCCTTTCAGATATTTTTAATGCAAAACGCAACCATTACGAGTGTGGTAATACTCTGGTACAGGGTGCTCTTCAACATGGGCGTAAACCCTTTGCTGTCTCCTTTGAAAATGGCATAAAGGCATACTCCACCTTTCAGATGTACGCCTCCTTTTACGTAACTTGTGCATTCCTGTCTCATATCCATTCCCAGGGCTCCTCGGGACAGTCAGACTTGGGACCCACAGTGCAATCTGCATGAACTCATTTGTAATGACTGTGTTTTCCGATTAATAATATCCAAAAAGAGGCAACTAATAGGTGAAACATGCTCTACCATTATGCGCAGTTAGGCTGCACAGGTACTTAAAATATGCCGCATGACGTGCTCCGTCCTATCTCACTTGTCTCTGTGACACTGACACACAGCAGAAAGTTGTCCACAACTCAACCAGACCGCCTATGAGCATCTCAGTCCTCACACATAAGAAGTTTTTTTTTGTTTTTGTGTTTTTCTAACCATGTCTAACTTTGAAACTCCCAGAAAGTGTTTCGCTGAAGCGAGTCTGTGTGAGTGGTATTAACAAAACTAGGATTTGTCAAAACAGGAGAATTTAAAGTTTAGAACAGAATATATTTGTCAATAGCAAATATTCTTTCCATGGATTTTTTTTAAAATGCCCATTCAGTGACCGTGCCTCATGGAGATTCGTCTCACGGCCCTTTGCCCTCGCCTGGTAGATAGTGCTGCCTCCTCTGGCCTCTCCATCCTCCTCAGGGGACCGTGTGCCCTTGTTTGTGGCCGGCCATGTGAAGAATCCTCCAGATTTTTCAGTAACTACACACAGATAACACGAGGCTCCATCCTCCCCCCCCGCCCCTGTACAAGACAAAGAGAGGGCCCCATGGCCATGCTTGGCTGGCCTCTTTCAGGCCCTTCTAATTGGTAATCGCAGCAACAAATAACGCCACTGTTAGTCCAGAGAACTAAATATAAACAAAAATGTCAATGCATCCAAAGCCAGGACATTTCTAGGGCAGAGTTAGTTTTCATTTTAAAATCGCTTGTGTTGTCTTGGTGCCCTGCTGTTTTATTTAAATATTTATGAAGTTTTAGATAGCGCGAACAAGACCAAATAATGGTATCGGGGTGCTGTACAACATAACAATAGCATCGAATGTTCAAAGAGTGAGATATAGAATCATAGGGTGAAGCGCCAACGCTATAAGGGGGGAAAACATTCAGTGACCCTCTCTTGTTTGTTTCTCATTCGGCCTCAGATCACCAGCAGAGCCACAGCTCAATAAATGTCACTGTAGGCAACTGCCTTGCAGCTCCTCCACAGATAACCATAAGAGGGCGCAAGATTGTAACAAATACCCAACGCCCCACAGAAAAAGGCCTTGTTCTTCAGGGAACGGGAGCACCCAAGGGCACCATCTTATTTCACCTGAGGCTCCTAATACTTGCTTTGTATTGTAACATTTTTATAGTGCTTAACACCCCTATATGGAGTTCCTGCCTCCATAAGTAGCACGTGTAGGGTGTGTGGTTGGGAGGATGTCTGTTTTTTTTACACCATGTGGGAAGTGTTTGCATGAAGTGCATGATGATTAACATGGTGCAGTTTTCATGTAGGGCTTGCAACACTTACGAGTTTGATGGTGCAGAAGTGTGTGAGACAGACTTTCAGTTCATGGTTTTCATTAAGTTGACAGCTTTGAGCAGCTCTGCATGTCCCTTTATGGATTACTTATGATTGCAATCTACTTAGCTGATTACTTCACAGGGTTGCCTATTTAGAGAACTTTTTGTTTGTTTATGGGCTTGAGCCAACACAGGTTGGATTGAGAGGTGGTCAGGAAATCTGCTGGGATAGACATTGTATCTGTTATCCTGTATACGATTGAGTTGTGACCCCCAGTCGACAAATTTTCAACATTTTTAGGTCATACTTACTGGACAGCACATGCACTGTCTGCTGCAAGACATATAGTTAACCTACAGCAGGGTTAGAGTCCGCCCATTATTTACCATTGGTTGGCTTCATTGTCACTCTCATTTGCTTGCTTCTTATTCTTTAACTAGTGTGGTCTTTCCTTCCTCTTCTTGTGGTTGTGCCTCCCCTGGAGCATGGACGCATTACCTATGCCCTTCCACTTCTCATTTTTCAGGTGCCACTTTTTACTTTTTGTTTAAGCACTCTGCAAGAGTGAATGTGTTTTCCAGCTGTCTACCTTGTGTGCTCATAGCCCTTCCGTATCTGCGGTCAGTGTCCTTCAACTGGGTGCATGTTCGTACAGGTACTTTTAAATAACTTTTTGAAATGTACTCTCGCAGAGCGTATGTCTACAGTTCGTCTCCCACCCCTTTCTTGTGTTGCTTGCCCCCTGCCCACCTTCAACTGTCCTTTGTGTTACTGTCCCCTTCCTCCTCCTCCATACTACCCTCTTGTTGCTTATTTTTTTTTTTTTTTTTTTGCAGTTTTATATAGCACAAACTCGACCCGAAGGTATTGGAGCGCTTTACATTAGACAAGGACATGTTCATTTTTTACGCACAAGGAGATTAAATGAGCTTCCCCCCCTCGCCTCCTCACCCGTTGTTGCTGCCCTCGCTCGCACCTCCCTTGTGTTGCTTGCCCCGTTTTCGTCGTTGCCCCCTTGGTTTTTAAAAAAGCGCTATGACGCAGTCAACGCTGTGCAACATGGCTTGAATTTAAGAAAAAAAGTGCTATAACACATTTAAAGTTGGCAGCGTCATAGTGCGTTTTCTTAACTTTCTTAACTTTAAGCCATGTTGCACAGAAGCTCATGGCTTACTGTTACGAAAAAAAGCGCTATGATGTGGTCAACGCTTGCCGCATCCCTGGTTTTTTTTTTTTTTTGCCTGCCTTTAAGTCATGTTGCAGTACAGCTCACACTGCGGTGCAACATGTCTAAAAACAACATTGACAAAGCCAATAGATCCTGCAAAGGCAAAACCTATTACCTTTGCCAATGCCTGTTCTCCCTTTGTGATTGACATCCAGAGAAGCTGAGGATAACTGGATCTGCTTTGCCAGAGAGCAAATGGGCTGCATGACTTGTGGATCAAGTTAGCTGGGGAACGAACACTGCAGCTCCACGTTTCAAGGGACGTGGAGGCACCAAGTGCCCTGAGACCCACAGTCACTGCCTGGGGTGTCCCAATGGAGAAGGTGAAGCCCTCTGCTTTCACTGAAGTGCATGAGGTCCCCTCTGACACGTAACACAAGCTCTTCCAGAGAGAGACAGTTTTTAGCTGTTTGTAGGCAAAGGACCACAGTGCTTTGAGTGCTTTAAGTGAGATAAAAAAAGAAGTGTTGGGGGTTTTGTCTGAAAGGAGTGTGGCCTAAGTAATTAAGGGCGTGGCTTAAAACATTTGAACTCCAATTCTGTGCTTTACACAGCATCAGCCTGACAAACATTTTCATGCCTCTTTGTGCGTTTTCTGCTTTTGCATCCCGACATATCACACATATCTCGACATATCACACATGTCCTGACATATCACACAACAACAAATGTCTGCGTAAACCAGGCAGGAACTGTTTGCTTTGTGAGTGCTTGTTAGAAGTTTGATATAAACCAGTACCCTCAAAACGTTTGTTCTAAGTTATTAGAATTGGTAATTACAACTGGTACCTTTGCGACCATCGCTGTTTGTGCGCTAGAGAGAGGCCCTGGTTTGGATGGACATGTAATCTGATGTAACATGTAATCTGAACACTGTTATGGTCCATTGACTCGCACTGTCTTCAGCCTCCGCTTCCGAGCTCTCATTTGTGCCCCATTGTGAACATCCTCCCACAACCAGAACTCACCAGAACATCTAAATGTGGCTCCGCTCACATGTACCTTACAGGAACTGGAAAATTGAAGCAATTTAAAGTCTTGATTTTGTCAATACTTAGTGAAGTCAACTCCAATTACAATACAAATTGCAGTGAAGCAAAGAAAGGTTGCAAATGTTAGCAAATTCAAAGTCCTTATTTATGTCAAATATGCAATGTATAGACAGTAACATATTGCTAAAACCCCAGTGAAGCCAATGGGTCCCAATGCGTGGCCTATTGGCTTTTACCAATACTTATTTTTTTCTACAGGCACTTAGGAGGTGCTGATTTCAAAACAAACATTTGCTCCTAAAAATAGTTATATCTTTGAGAAATGAGTAATTCACACAGGTGTAAAATGTGCCCAGAGGCACTTATATACACAGTGGTTATGTAAATCCCACTTTACTTAAATATGCCAGATTCACTGACGGTAAATTAAGGTGTAAATTCCATAAGTAAATGTAAGCAGCGCATGTGTAACTTATTGGTATTCAAATGTAGGAAAAGGCATCTTGGCATCTTCTGGAGTTACAAGGTCAGGCAATGCACACTATGACCTTGACTTACAGCAGGCTTACAGTTCCGCAAAACAGAAGCATAAAATGCCTTCCTCTTTTTAAACGTAGTAAATTAAACCTATTTGTTTCAACCAGACATAAATTTTCCGAGTAAATCTTCGTAAATGTATTTTATTAGTTGGTTTTTTTTTTAAACAAATTTTATTTGGTTATTCCGGATGAGATTTGGGCAAAGCCCTACAAATACCTGTAGGAAAGCAAATTGGACAGGAATACCATTATTTCAAAACCTTTGCAATACCTGCGAACATGCAGGGAAACACAACCAAAACAATATGCAGAGAATTCCAGACACACGTTTATATATCTAAGATATGGTCACAGAATGACAAACAATTGCATAGTGTGGAGTGATTATATCCAGAGGAATATAACTATGTGGTAATTTCGGTCAGGGCTCCGGGGATGGTAGCGGAGGGAGCTCGATCCCACGATACTCTGCCCAGCGAGTCCAGATCTTCCGGTGCTTATGGGGGCAACCACGTGCCAGAAACACTGCAATCTCCGCACCCATACATTTATCTAGCTCTGCTTTCCACTTGCCTAAAGTCGGGGGGGAAGTCCCTTTCCATAGCTGTGCGATATCGCGTTTGGCGATAGTAAGGACCAAAAAGAGTAAATGTTGTTTATATTTATTGTCCCCTATCTCATCCGTACTATGCAAGAGGAAGAGTCGCGGGTCATATGGGAGTTCCCATGATAGTACCTCACTGAGGCAAGAGGATACCCTGCGCCAGAAGGGTTGCAACGCAGAGCAGCCCCATACTGTATGGAAAAATGTCCCTTTTTCTCTGTCGCATCGTAAGCATGTAGGGGATTGGATGGCGCCCATCCTCCAGAGCCTGGTTCGAGTATAATATGCGCGGTGTAAGTACTTGAATTGAGTGAGACGGTACCGTGTGGAAACTGCCGTGCCCCGAGGGCTAGCAATGGCCTCAGCCCAGTCGTCGTCGGTCAGGTCGGGAATGTCCTCCTGCCACGCACGTCTGGTCTTGCCGAGGGTAGTCTGGGTGTGAGTGGTCAGTGTTTGATAGATTTGTCTGGTTTTGTGTAGGCCTAAATCTCCCATTAAGAGGCGCCCTTCTAGAGGATGGAATTCCGGTAGGGACTCCAGGGTCTGGTTCAGGGGGGTCAGAGCATGGCGGAGTTGGAGGTATTTATAGAACTGGGTCTTATGTAGTTGAAAATCTACTTGGAGTTGCTGGAAGGATTTCAGTGTAGTACCCCGCATCACATCGCCCAGGGTAGAGATCCCTACCAAGTCGTATTTTATTAGTTTTACCCAAACTGGATAATAATCATCTGCATTTTTGAAAGACATGTTTGTGGCTTCAAGAACTGTTGTGGGTTTACTTTTTCACTTTGCAATTGTCCATCTGCAGGTTTCCTGCTCAGCACTTGGGGAAGGCCTTGTGGCCAGATGTGCTTTGTTGCTATGTGTGTGTGAGCAATTAACCCCATGCGTAATTATACATGTAACTCATAGAATGTTTTCTTCAAACCTTAAGCCTAACTAGTGCCTGGAGTACGTTTTTCTACTTTCCATTAACTTTTTTAAACAAGCCAGTTGGTCCCCAGGTGGCTGTTTAAGTGCCTGCTGGGCTTGCGTCCTGTCTTTAGACATGTAACCAGCTCAGCTGTAAAGAGAAACGCAGTCATTGCTCTTAAAATGTCTTCTAGGGGTCAAATGAACTACGATTAGTACTTTTGACTGTTTTGTAAATAAAATCCAGTGACAGCCGGACTCTGTATAAGTTGCCAAGTAACAATTTGGTAACTACTTGGATTACTTGAAAAAGTGGGCAGAAGAACTAAGTGAAAAGATAAGAGGTTATCCACGTAACCTAATAGAACATGTATTTATTTTATAGGTAGGTTCTTAAATGTTTGATCACCTAGTGCATTTTGATGAATTTTAAGCAGTTTTCCTTCAGAATAAGTGTGCTTGGGGACACTTTTGCTAGACATGTCCATTGTGCCTTTTAGAATTAATTATAAATTAATTCCATGGATGGTAGTTATAAGACAGTAGTCCTTCTCTTTTGGGATCTTTATTGACAAAGATTGAGTAACAAAAATGTGAGAGTACGAAAGTATGTTCAGTTTCCTTACTGCTTATACTTTGTTTTGCATATAAATTTAAATATGTGCTATAAAAGGCAAACATGAATGAACTTTGCCATGTTATCCATTCAATATTTGAATAAGTTCCTTAGTGGGTTAGAAAACTGAAGTGCACTTTGGGGGAGTAAGATATTGACTGTTGAGCTCTGTGTTTGCACTTGTAGGCCAGGCCAACTCTATATGCTCGAGTAGAGAAGGGTTGCATGACAAAAAAACGCATGTCTAAACAATGCGGTATCAATCACGACTGTGTCTTTACTACTCATGCCTTTACAACAAATTTCATTGTAAAGGCATGATTTGTAAAGATCACAGCCCAGCCCCCCTGCCCTGAGCCCTAAAACCCAGACCCCAAAAGTGTATACCACACCGCCCCAGCCCTAAAATCTACCCCGACCCCAGCCCCCCCTACTCTGAGCCCTAAAACTGGCCCCAGCCCTGAAAACTGCCCCTATCCCCCGTCCTGTGCCTAACACCTGCCCCCAGCCACAAAAACTACCCCAACCCTCCGCTCTGAGTGCCAAAAACTACCCCGACTCCCCCATGAGCCCTAAAACCCAGCCTCAGCCATTATTACCAAGCCACGTCCTTGTTCTTCCTGTCCCGATCATTCCTGTTCCTCTCCCCGTCCAACCGCTCTACAACTAGAGCGCTGACTGCCTGCACCAAGCATTGTTCCACTTGCTTTCTAACGGCATGCGTGGTTTAGCCCGCGTTGTTAATGCCATTTCCCGTAGGGAAGCTGCAGCAGAACACTAGTTCCAGCAGCCTCTAGACGGAAGGAGAGCTCTTTGTCCAGACTATGGCCTCCCCTACCACTGCTTGCCCTGTACAGTGATTATTAATATAGTTTCTATGAAAGAGGGTTTGTTCTGTAGACCTTTCTGTCGGGTTCCGTCCAATAGCAGCTCTTCCACTACCTCTATTTTGCACTTTGTGAAACGCAGCAGATGGAGGGAGCGCTCTGAACTAGGTAACAAGAGCTGGTCCTCAGTTTGAGGCAGCTCACCCCCTCCCCCTGAACCAGTGCTACTCTCTACTTCCAATCAGTCCTCGAATGGTCTTTGCTCAGTCGGTCCTTGCTCTAGGAGCCTTACCTATTGTGGGCTTTGCTCTGGTTTTTTTTTAACACAAGTGGTCCTATTTCAGGCGGTGTTATCTTCTGAAGACCTGGCTCTGACAGTGTTAGCTCTGGTGGTCTTAGCTCTGGTGGTCTTGGCTCTGGTGGTCTTGTCTCTGGTGGTCTTGGCTCTAGCAGACAAAGCTCCAGTATTATCTCTGGTGGTCTTGGCTCCTGGTGGTCTTGGCTCTGGTGGTCTTGGCTCTGGTGGTCTTGGCTCTGGTGGTCTTGGCTCCTGGTGGTCTTAGCTCTGGTGGTCTTAGCTCTGGTGGTCTTAGCTCTGGTGGTCTTGGCTCTGGTGGTCTTGGCTCTGGTGGTCTTGGCTCCTGGTGGTCTTGGCTCCTGGTGGTCTTGGCTCCTGGTGGTCTTGGCTCCTGGTGGTCTTGGCTCCTGGTGGTCTTAGCTCTGTTGGTCTTAGCTCTGGTGGTCTTGGCTCTGGTGGTCTTGGCTCCTGGTGGTCTTGGCTCCTGGTGGTCTTGGCTCCTGGTGGTCTTGGCTCCTGGTGGTCTTGGCTCCTGGTGGTCTTGGCTCCTGGTGGTCTTGGCTCCTGGTGGCCTTGGCTCCTGGTGGCCTTGGCTCCTGGTGGCCTTGGCTCTGGTGGTCATGGCTACGGCAGAAGAAGCTCCAGTATTATCTCTGGTGGTCTTATTTCAATCGGTTTCATGTATTGCAATTTTAGCTCCGGCAGTCGGAGACCGACAGTCTTAGCTCTGGAGGATGTAGCTCCAGTCTTATTTTTGACGGTCTTATATCAATTGGTTTATCTACTGAGGTCTTAAACCCAGAAGTCTTATCTCTAAACGTCTTGGCTCCATCGGTCGGTGCTCTGGTGGTCAAGGTTCTAGCGGACGTAGCTCCGGTGTTATCTTTGATGGTCTTATTTCAAGTGGTTTTATCTATTGCGGCCTTAGATCGGGTGGTTTAGCGGTGACAGTCTTATCTCTGGCAGATGTAGTCCTGTTGAATTTAGCTCCAGTAGAGTTGGCTGCAGCTGTCTTAGCTCCAGCAGACCTATCTCCGACACTTTCTATGGTGGTGTTATTCCAAGTGGTTCTATCTATCGAAGTCTTAGCTCGGGCGGTCTTAGCTCTGGCAGACGTGGCTCTGGTGGGCTTAGCCCTAGCATTATCACAGGCAGCTTACTTCGGCAGAATTTCTTCAAGAGTTGGTAAGAAATTGTCACTACCACAGGACCATTTTGAAGGGTCAAGAAGCTGTTCTTGGACAAAAGTGTAACTTGTGCTGTCAATTGTTAAATAATGCAAACTAGCCAAACAAGGCATCACTCCACTCCCTACTCACTGGGGGGGGAGGGGGAGGGGGGGAAGTGGGGAGAGTAAACCTCCCATCGAGTTAAGCAGATGCTTACAGTACACCCCTCGGGCTCCAGCGTGCTGCCCAAAGCGCGTGAATACCCCTAGCTCCTAGACAGGATCGAAGTACATCATTGTACTTTAGCATCATTTTATTTCCTTTTTCCGGGGTTGAATTTGCCCCTTAAGGGGCTACAATGCACTATCAACTTTCCCCACCCCCCTGCCCTCTCCACTGTGAGCTGTGGTTTGTTGCCAAAGGAGGGGGAAGTATTCTACTCTTGACTTCAAAATATAAGACACCTCCCAGGTCACCCACGCTGGAATGGGACCGGGCACTGTTACTCTGTTGCTGGTGCCCTTAGCTTAGAGCGTGGGGCACGTGGGGGGGTGGGGGTGGCTATCATGAAGCCATATATAAGCTTACAGGGCTGGTGCTATGTGAAGTCCAGTGAACACGAGAGGGCACGAGTTTGTTATAAAACACCTAAAAATGGCCAAATTGCTCGAAGAGAGCGCCCAAGCTTCAAACTTTAGTCTGGAGCTCCAAAAATCCTTGCTCCAGACTCAATGAGTGGAATTTTCACACCTTTTCAGATATTTAATGTATTTACTTTATGAGGGCTTCTGGTGCCGCTTCAAAGCGCTTCAGCTGGTCTTCACTCATCATAGCTTTTGTTTGGGGGGAGGGGGGCGGGGATCAGTGTTACTTGGGTTGTTCATACAAGAGCGCCAAGGTAGAAACTGGGGAGGGCATGGGGGGAGGGCAAGCATGTTTCAAGATAATTCCAACACAGAAAAGCGCCACACTCCCTTAGAAAGCACTAGGATCCGGCATTCGCAGGATCCGCATTCCTGGTTTGCTAACAACTGCTGCACGTGCAGCCGATGAAGAATGTCGATTTCCCATCACATCTCCCCCCCTTCGCTGCGAGCCATCTCTGTCTCATGTCCCCACCCGGAAATGGATGCCAGGGCTGACCCCAGTTAGCGTCCAGTAATTAGGCGCCCCTCTATCAGCTCCCATCGCCCGGCAGTTTGTGCGCAGATGTGTTTCCAATCACCAAAATAAATCGGAGTGTATCAAGCCCTGACCTTTGCTTGATAAATGATCGGAAATGGGGTCCATTTCTCCCCAGCTCTTAATGGCTCTTGTTTTCAGGACCGAAAGCAGACATGTCCAATTACTGTTACTAATTTTTCTGTGCTCGCGCTGTAGTTGTACCCGGAAGCACTGCACTCGCGCTGCAGTTGTACCCGGAAGCAATGCACTCGCGCTGCAGTTGTAACCGGAAGCAGTGCATGTAGTTCACCAGCTCATCCTTTTGTTTTTCTGTGGCTGTATTACAGTTAGTACCCAGGGGCGCAAAGGCATTTGCTCCCAATTCTTGCACCTCCCTGGGTACTTTGGTATATTATAGAAGAGGCCTTGTGCGTCCCTTTCTGTTATACTGGTCGAGCTGGCGCAGTCACGCGGGGGCGTTCCCTCACTTGCAAGCACAGTTTGTGGCTGTGGTGGGGGCAGCACTGTTTACTCCAAGAAGACACTCTGTACCAGTCTAGGCCGGGCACACCCATTTACAGATGCGTCACAGCGCAAACACAGATATTGCGCCCTATTTCTAATTCAGACCATAGACGGAAATTTTAGGAAAAAAGAAGTGCAAAATTAACGCAGATGCAGCATTTATCTACATTCTTGGTGCTGAGTGAAAATGCACACTTGCCCATCCAATAATTTTGAGTTTTTAAAAAAAAATGTTTTTAAATGTAGTTTTCTGTCAGTGTTTCTATCCTTTGTCTATTTCCGCAGGTTTACCCTTCTCTCTGCTCATCAAAATTACACCTTGGTGACATATTTAACTCTCACACACCAATCAGTTGTCCAACACGGCAGGTCCCGGGCTTCGGAAGGAATTTTTTTGGTTTTGAGCTACTATCAGTCAATGTCATATGAGATGGACTCACTGGTGCTTTATGCCTTTGGTGAAGGTGGTGGTGTTCTCAGAGACCGTACCTCAACCAGTTTTGTCACCTGTCAGGAGCTTTAACAAGGGTGCAATTTAGGTGGATATACTGAAAGCCATTGGCTGCAGACTGTGAACACACCTGAAGGTTGCGGTTCTGATGCGGCCACAGCCAAAATATGATAGCATTTCTTATGGCAGATCCAGCGACATCAGTTTCAATGGCTTAATAATAGTTTATTTTTCATATGGCGCTTTGCACCATGGTTCTGCGGTTTCTAACAGCTTTAAACAGCAGGTCTAACTATTACCGAATGTAATTATACTCAGTTTTACAACATCAAGTGGACAATCCTAAATTGGACTTGCTGGGATTCAAACTCCTAACTCTGGAGATCACAACAGGTGTGAGAAGAGAGCATTAATTCACTGAGCCATCTTGAAGGATATGTCAAAGTTAAAAAGTAGTGGTGATGTGTGGTTGTCTTTAACAGAATAACAAGAACCACTTTTTTTTTCAAATAAGGCAGTTGCTAAAACTTTATTATATTTATAGCTATTTTTAACTCATTTTTCTGCTTTGTTTTTTTTATATATTAAGTTATGTATTGTTAAATTTTTTAAACCTCTTTAGGCTAAGATTTGACTCTCACAGGTCAGTTAAGCATCTCAATGGAAATTATTAATCTTTTTCGATTTACAAGGTCTTAGATTTCATGTTCATATTGGTTTGTAAATATAATTGTGGTTTGATTATTGCATTACTTATAGTTTAAAAAATATGAAACCAAAATGTAAGAGTACATTACATAAACTTGTTGTACTGTTTTATCGTCAGTGGTATTGGCGTTTAAACTTCTCAGGGGTGAGGTGAGCGCAGAAGGAAGTAGCATTTTGTATAATTTGCTTCCATCATGGTAGTTCGGTGGAGCAGTTAAGATGTAAAACAACAGAGAAGCCATAAGCCCTTCCAGATGCTCGAGGGGTCTCCCAGGACCCCTTCCTTGCACGCTCTTTGCTGGAACCGCAAAGGCCTGGTTTAGGAGCGTGCAAGGCTCCAGGCCAGTAATAGGGGTAGTGTACCTTGGAGGGTTCGGGGGGGCTGTAAAGAGATGCTGAGACTGCACTCGAGCCCTGTATCACACTTCATCCCACAGAGTGTGTTGACTTACTCTGCCGACCACCTACAGTTTAAAGTGAAAACTGGGGGCCGGCCCCGGGGTCGCTCTGGGTGCGCTGACTGAGAGGAGGATAACTTGGCTCCTGTGTATTGCCATTTTGGACTAGTTCCAATTTTTGCCATATAAAGTTACTGCAATTTGAAAATAAATGAAAACATCTCCAGCCACTGGAGGATTAGGGAAATAATGCACAGCCTTCTGCTTCCATTAATGTAGACCGGCCTACCAAAGGTTCACGACCGCCTCTCTCGACTCCCTGCAGTCCCAGTCATGGACATGTACAGGTGCAGTGTGTGCTGTCCCGGGGCCTGGCTGAATGGAGGCGCAGCTGGAGAGTAGGCTCCTCGTTTGAGCTGGCTGGCGGCAGACACGGAACCGAGCCTCCTCCTGCGGCTGCCACCGGCGGAGCCTGGACTCGCTCTGACCCGAGGGACGCTTGTCTTGGACACTGGCTGCCACGGTGTGCCGTCGATGGACAGGAACAGAAAAGGATTGGACACACGTAAACAGGATGCATGAGGTGTCAATGGAGGCTGATCTTGCGTGACGAAAGAGGAGGAATGGCCAGTGACAAGGGACTATGAACCGGCTGGAGTCTCCTGATTGGTTGAGATGGGACAGACAGTCTACCTGTTGGACTCTATTGTTGTGTTTTCTGTTGTGACATTCCCAAGGCCTCATGGGAATGATAATTTTTTGTGTTGATTTAAATGGCTGCTATTAAAAAAAATGAAGAATGAATAGCATAATCATTGCCTCCGAGTCCTTAATAGAATTGAAACTTTCCGTTATATTAGCTAGGAAAATTTTCATTCCACCTGATGCACTTTCCCCCACCTTACACTTCTTTAGTTCTCTCTCTCTTAAATGTTTTCCATCTCTGCGTTCTCCCTCTGTAGCTATGTTTCTATCTTTCTCTTTCTCCTTCTTCCACCTTCTGCTTTTCTCTCTCGTGCTCTGGGTCAAAGCCTGATGATCACAAATGAGTTCTAGTCTCAAAAAATGAGTGCTGGTAACCACCACCTCCTACCACAGACACAAATTCCATACCTCTCAACCTACCCGCCTTTGGCGGGTGATGCACGCATTTGCTGTCTTTCCCACGCTCACCCGCATGCAAACCAACATTTTTGCAAACCAAGATATCCGACGGCTAAGGAGCTCCGGCCGGGAGCTCCCGGGCTTGGGATCGCCTTTTGGCATTAATCCTGTAATTTAGCCTCCCTCTGATCCATCTCCTCCCCGGTGATTTGAATGCCTCAATTCGGCGATCCCCCTGGGCTTTTTCCTTGCGTTCGCTGAAGGAGAGGAAGCCACCAACAGCAACATGAATAAACCACTGCCAGCGGATTCCTTGGGTAATGGCCGAAGTGCCCGGTTGAGCTGCTGATTGCTGCTGAAAGGAGACGGGTTCGGGATCACCCTTTGGGGGTTGATCCATGACCATCACCTACCTTCCGGACACTGCCAACATTGCTCTCCATCCTGCTGTAATCTACTTCTCTTGGCAATTGTGGATGGTTGTTTTTGGGCTGCCTTCGAGGCGGCGGCCCTGTGCGCTTCCCGCGGCGACGCTGCTTCTACGAGAATCACCCTTTGCACCTTTTCTCATTCCGTTTGAATTTGGGCTTCGGCGTCCTGGTCTGTTCCCAGGGAAGGATTGCTGCGAATTCCATTTTGCTCCCCCACCACTTCTCAGCTGCGTCCCTTCGGTGGAATTGGTGGGTGCGATGCGGCTATTTTCCCCCCATCGGCTGGCCTTCTCGGCGATCTGCTAGTCTCGGCTGGGGGATCGAATGCCGTCCCACTGTGCTTCGGTGCCGTAACCTCCATCACATCTGCGGTTTTTACACTGGACTTGAGTAAGGACTGCCTCTGTTACCGGCCCGGTGGGTTGGACTGGCCCCGGATGCCTCCTCTAGGTAGTGCCGATCTGCGGAATTTGAAATTAATTTAACGATCGTTTCTGCCCTATTCCCCCCCCACTCTATTGTTACTTTTTACCAATGTTTACACCTTGCTCCGCCGCATTTCCGATGTTTTTTTTGTTCAATGCAACTTGCATCTACGCATATGTAACCTGTGCAATTTCTTTTGTAAAGCGCTCTGATACCGCCGGGTCTAGCCAGCGCTATATAAAACTTCAAAAATAAATACATGCATAAATAAATAAATATCCCTCCCCCGGATAACTCCAGAAGATATTTCACCCTAGGGCAGAGGTCTTCAGACTTTTTTTGCTGTAAGCCCCCCCTAAGCAATATGTTTTGAAGCCGGGCTCCCCTCCAAAACTTTAGGACAAGACTTGGGGGAGCGGGAATGGCAGCGCTCAAGGGGCAGAGCTTATGAGATAATTTCAGCTCAAAATCTGCATTAAATGTGAGAATTATAAAAAGGCAAACTGGTAAAAAAACAACAGAAATTGACCAAAAAACTCTACCCCACATAAGAGGGTGTTATGTGCCCCTCACACTCCTGAGCCCCAATGCAGTGGCACCTGCTGAACTAATGATAGCTGCAGCCCTGAGTAGCACGCTGTCTTCCCTGCCCCTTTCACCTCTTCTCCACCATGCTGGCCATCACTCCAATCCTGAAACAGGCTCTGTCCCTTTCAGAAAAAAATGACCCCCCATGTGTTGCCCCCAACTTTGCAGCAAGGGTTGCCTCAGCTCTAATGCTAGCTAGGCCCCAGGCCTATCTTGTAAAGTAAGACAGTTGTGACTGTGATGTGTGACTGTGATGCAGTGGGTCCCTCACACTCCTGGGCCCCAGTGCCACTTTATCTGCTTCACTAGTGATAGCTACTGCCTTGCGAAGCAGCCATCTGCTCTGCTCTTTGTTAAAAACATGGGCTCCGATCTTGCCTCATTCCCTTTGCTACCATTTCTCTGAGGCCCAAGCTAAAGTGTCTCCTCTTGTTCAATAATCCCCTACCTTGGGCTATTGGTACCAGGTCCAAAGCAACTCTGGCACAGCAAGGATGCACTGGGCCCGAATGCAAGCAAGGAAGGTTAGAAAAATAGCATTGATTGGGTTTTAGTTGGCCTCTCACACCCCTAGGATTCAGTGCTGCTGCATCAGCAGCATTAATGATACCTACAGCCCTACGAAGCAGGCTTTCTCCTAAGTCTACTCCATGGGGCCATCACTCCTAGACCCTAACTAAGCTGCATGCTCTTTTATGTAATAAAAAAGGGGAAAAGGCCCCATACTGCTCCCCCCGTTGCTTGGGCCATATTTCCTGTACAACAAGAGTGCTCTGGGCCTTAATACCAGCAAGGAAAATGCCCCCCCGCATTCCACTTTTTGCTCCAGAGACAGTCATAAATGGGGTGCAGTGGCCCCCTCATACCATAGGTCCCAGTGCCACTGCACCTCCTGCACTAGTGGCAGTGATGGCCCTTTCTTTAAAAAAAAAAAGCCCCATATCTTCTCACCTTCCCCAGGGCATCTCTCTGACAAAGCTGTCTCTGCCAGTCCATGGATATCGCTTCTTCCTTCTTTCTCCTAAGCTATAACCCCCCCAGGGGTCCGGCTCTGCTTCTGAGTGCGACCCTGCTGGCCTCCCAGCCACCCCTGAACTGACCTGAAAGGACATCTGCATGTCGCAGTGGGCAGGATCTATGCTGACCGATCTACCCATGATTTTTTAACTCTACAAAACATCTCCCATGCTCTTAGTTGAAAAGGAACCGTCCATGAACCATTAATGTGGACCTTGAGGTGCCTCTGGGTGAAAGTGAAAGGGTGGAAAAGGGGCCTTTTGTGCTGAGAAGCTGAGGGAGTGTCAGAGAGCTAAAGAAGAGTCGGGCCTTCTCATCAGAGGGCCTGCTCATCAGAGGGCCTGCTCATCAGAGGGCCTTCTCATCAGAGGGCCTTCTCATCAGAGGGCCTGCTCATCAGAGGGCCGCTCATCAGAGGGCCTGCTACCTGATACAAATGTAAATATGTGACATTGGTTAATCACCAAATTTACAGGCTGCTTGGGAGACACTATTGTCTTTAATTGATAGATTCACTTGAAGTTTCATGATGACATAAGGGTGATGAGTTCTGGAAAGTGTAATTTTAGTGGACACTTATAAAAATGCTTGCTCTAGATACAGTCTGATTACCTATTACTAAAATATATACATTGATAGCACTTTTTTTATTTTAAAAACGAAGTGCCAGATGTACGACCTTTTTAGCAGTCGCAAACAGAAAATCGGGCCGTTTGTACAAACCCTATTTTATGAGTCGGTAACTTATTACCGACTCGCAAGATAGTATTTGCGAGTCGCTATTAGGATGGGGCGTGCCAAGTGCGTCCCTTCCTAGTAGCGAGTCACACTGGTATGTACGATTGTTTTGCGACCGCAAATGTGGTCGCAAAACAATTGCAGTAACCACCTACTTCAAGTAGGTGGTAAGCCAGTCGCAAACGGGAAGGGGCCCCCAGGGGGCTCCTTCCCCATTTGTGAATGTATGTGAAGATATTTTTTAAGAGCAGGCAGTGATCCCACGGACCACTGCCTGCCCTTAAAAAAATTAAAAGAAATCTTTTCATTTTTTTTTTTTTTAATGCATCCGGTTTCCTTTAAGGAAAATGGGCTGCATTTGGGGGGGAAAAAAGTTGCTTTATTTAAAAGGCAAACACAGACATGGTGGTCTGCTGGCCGCAGCAGGCCACCATCCCTGTGTATTTGCCCATTCCCATTGGGTCGCAATTGTGACCTTCCTCATGAATATTAATGAGACAGGACATTTGCGACCCCATTGGCAATCGCTAAATGTGTCTAAGATATATTAGTACATTCCATTTCGCAAGTCGCAAAAATCAAAATTTGCGACTCGCAAAATGGAATGGTCGTACATCTGGCCCTAAATCATGTTGGTATTACTGTGTGTAATACAGTTTTAAATAATAACTTACATATGCACAGTGCTGTCTGTTACATGCTGGAACCTCGTAGCACTATCATTACCCAAGTCCCTGTTCCCCACAGCGACAACCTGCAGTGCTTAATTTGAGCCGGTGCTTTCCGGTGCTCAGCACTGGCACTTAATTGGTTTCCGGTGCTCTGCACCGGCACCTAATTGTCAACATCATACTTAGAACAGTCTGCCACATGGTGGCGCTGCTCATCTAATTTAGAGATGAGCAGAACAATGGTTGTTTATGAATACAGTATACATTAAAATAGTGCTAATACCTGCCTCCCTAGCCATTCCTTTAGCTTTGGGGACCTGGAATAATGTGAACTATCGCATTTACATGCGAGAGGGATGGTTAGTAGTTGTTTTGGCAGCAATGACAAGGGCAGTGGTTGGTGCAAGCTGCAGTGGCCCCCTGGTCAGAGCCCTGGCACTTAATAGTTTACAAATTAAGCACTGCCAACCTGGATTCAATTCTGTGACTCTGGCCTCACACACAGTCATGTGAAGTGATTAACCAATTGAGGTTGCATAGCATAAAAGAGTGCATTTGCCATTGATTAGTTTAACTTACATTTATTTTTCATTTCAGGTGAGTGAATTATTTTATCGGCAGTTATTTAATGGTTAAAAAACAACAAAGCAGTTACAGAATATTCACAGTTCTCACACTTTTTTGTATGCACCTCAACTGCTGCTTGTAATTGAAGACTGGAGAAGCTCCAAATAAACAAAGTCGCACTTCCGGGCCATCTTCATTTACAAATACTTACTGAGGCATTTGCACCCCCCATGGGGACATAGCAACTGACCCCTAGAGGGTGGGCCCCACAGTTTGAAGAGCTATGCTTTAGGGAGTCATGGACCCGCCATCAAGATGGATATCTCTGGACATCTGTCCTAGATGGATAATCCTCTGGTTTATGTCAGCCATTGAAAAGGTATGTGCCCTGAATGGACCACCAGCGTTCTGAAGTGACCGTCAGATGACCACCAGGGCTTACAACGAACCGGCAAGCGTTCTGAAATGACCGTCAGATGACCACCAGGGCTTACATCGACCATCGAACCGGCAAGCGTTCTGAAGTGACCCTCAGATGACCACCAGGGCTTACAACGAACCGGCAAGCGTTCTGAAGTGACCCTCAGATGACCACCAGGGCTTACAACGAACCGGCAAGCGTTCTGAAGTGACCATCAGATGACCACCAGGGCTTACAACGAACCGGCAAGCGTTCTGAAGTGACCATCAGATGACCACCAGTGCTTACATCGACCATCGAACCGGCAAGCGTTCTGAAGTGACCCTCAGATGACCACCAGGGCTTACAACGAACCGGCAAGCGTTCTGAAGTGACCCTCAGATGACCACCAGGGCTTACAACGAACCGGCAAGCGTTCTGAAGTGACCGTCAGATGACCACCAGGGCTTACTTCAACCATCGAACCGGCATGCGTTTTGAAGTGACCGTCAGATGACCACCAGGGCTTACAACAAACCGGCAAGCGTTCTGAAGTGACCGTCAGATGACCACCAGGGCTTACTTCAACCATCGAACCGGCAAGCGTTCTGAAGTGACCCTCAGATGACCACCAGGGCTTACAACGAACCGGCAAGCGTTCTGAAGTGACCGTCAGATGACCACCAGGGCTTACAACGAACCGGCAAGCGTTCTGAAGTGACCGTCAGATGACCACCAGGGCTTACATCGAACCGGCAAGCGTTCTGAAGTGACCGTCAGATGACCACCAGGGCTTACATCGTACCGGCAAGCGCTATGAAGTGACCACAGGCTTACATCAATTATTGAACTTTAAAGCGCTATGAAATGACCACAGGCTTACATCAGTCATTGAACCATCAAGCGCTATGAAGTCACCACAGGCTTACATCAGTCATTGAACCATCAAGTGCTATGAAATGACCACAGGCTTACATCAACCATCGAACCGTCAAGTGCTATGAAGTGACCACAGGCTTACATCAGTCATTGAACCATCAAGTGGTATGAAGTGACCACAGGCTTACATCAGTCATCGAACCATCAAGTGCTATGAAATGACCACAGGCTTACATCAATCATTGAACCGTCAAGTGCTATGAAGTGACCACAGGCTTACATCAGTCATTGAACCATCAAGCGCTATGAAATGACCACAGGCTTACAGTAATCATTGAACCATCAAGCGCTATGAAGTGACCACAGGCTTACAGTAATCATTGAACCATCAAGCGCTATGAAATGACCACAGGCTTACAGTAATCATTGAACCATCAAGCGCTATGAAATGACCACAGGCTTACATCAGTCATTGAACCATCAAGCGCTATGAAATGACCACAGGCTTACATTAATCATTGAACCATCAAGCGCTATGAAGTCACCACAGGCTTACATCAGTCATTGAACCATCAAGTGCTATGAAATGACCACAGGCTTACAGTAATCATTGAACCATCAAGCGCTATGAAATGACCACAGGCTTACATCAGTCATTGAACCATCAAGTGCTATGAAATGACCACAGGCTTACATTAATCATTGAACCATCAAGCGCTATGAAGTCACCACAGGCTTACATCAATCAATGAACTTTCAAGAGCTATGAAATTACCACAGGCTTACATCAATCATTGAACCACAAGCGCTATGAAGTCACCACAGGCTTACATCAGTCATTGAACCATCAAGTGCTATGAAGTGACCACAGGCTTACACTAATCATTGAACCATCAAGCGCTATGACGTGACCACAGGCTCACATCTACCATCAAACCAGCAAGCTCTATGAAGTGACCACAGGCTTACATCAATCATTGAACCGTAAAGCGCTATGAAGTCACCACAGGCTTACATCAGTCATTGAACCATCAAGTGCTATGAAATGACCAAAGGCTTACATTAATCATTGAACCATCAAGCGCTATGAAGTCACCACAGGCTTGCATCAATCATTGAACTTTCAAGCGCTATGAAATTACCACAGGCTTACATCAATCATTGAACCATCAAGCGCTATGAAGTCACCACAGGCTTACATCAATCATTGAACCATCAAGCGCTATGAAATGACCACAGGCTTACATCAGTCATTGAACCATCAAGCGCTATGAAGTGACCACAGGCTTACACCAATCATTGAACTTTCAAGCGCTATGAAATTACCACAGGCTTACATCAATCATTGAACTTTCAAGCGCTATGAAATTACCACAGGCTTACATCAATCATTGAACCATCAAGCGCTATGAAGTGACCACAGGCTTACATCAATCATTGAACTTTCAAGCGCTATGAAGTGACCACAGGCTTACATTAATCATTGAACCATCAAGCGCTATGAAGTCACCACAGGCTTACAGTAATCATTGAACCATCAAGCGCTATGAAATGACCACAGGCTTACATCAGTCATTGAACCATCAAGTGCTATGAAGTGACCACAGGCTTACATTAATCATTGAACCATCAAGCGCTATGAAGTGACCACAGGCTCACATCTACCATCAAACCAGCAAGCTCTATGAAGTGACCACAGGCTTACATCAATCATTGAACCGTCAAGCGCTATGAAGTCACCACAGGCTTACATCAGTCATTGAACCATCAAGTGCTATGAAATGACCAAAGGCTTACATTAATCATTGAACCATCAAGCGCTATGAAGTCACCACAGGCTTACATCAATCATTGAACTTTCAAGCGCTATGAAATTACCACAGGTTTACATCAATCATTGAACCATCAAGCGCTATGAAGTCACCACAGGCTTACATCAATCATTGAACTTTCAAGCGCTACGAAATGACCACAAGCTTATATCAGTCATTGAACCATCAAGCGCTATGAAGTGACCACAGGCTTACATCAATCATTGAACCATCAAGCGCTATGAAGTGACCACAGGCTTACATCAATCATTGAACTTTCAAGCGCTATGAAATGACCACAGGCTTACATCAGTCATTGAACCATCAAGCGCTATGAAGTGACCACAGGCTTACATCAATCATTGAACCATCAAGCGCTATGAAGTGACCACATGCTTACATCAATCATTGAACTTTCAAGCGCTATGAAATGACCACAGGCTTACATCAATCATTGAACCATCAAGCGCTATGAAGTGACCACAGCCTTACATCAATCGTTGAACTTTCGAGCGCTATGAAGTGACCACAGGCTTACATCAGTAATTGAACCATCAAGCGCTATGAAGTCACCATAGGCTTACATCAACCATCGAACCGTCAAGCGCTCTGAAGTGCCCTTAGGCCAGGGCATCTGAAATTATGTGATTCTGACGCTTCGGAGTTTTCTGAATAGTTATGGGTTTGCTGCATTTGCCACATAATCCAACATCTGCTGTATAATTTGCAGGTTTTGCCCCATAAATTATTTCTAACTCAAACGGATCTAAATCTACTAAACACATGGTGTCACGTGTTGCTGCACATTGGAAGGCCCTTCGCAAAGGATGCCTAGTCACCTCTCAAATACCTATTGCTGTATTTCAGTGTTAAACTGTTACTAATGATGTGGAACCTCTCCCCAGATAGTGTTAACTTGTAAAAAAGACAAAATAATGAAGTGATACTTTCACAAAATGTGCTGCATTAAGTTATATAATGTGCCTGTTCTAGCTGCATAATTTAGTCAACACTGCCTCATAATTTGGTCCTTTCCTGTCGCATAATTTCAGTGGCCAGGCTTTATGCTTAAAGAGACATCAAACTGGCAAGCAC
Source organism: Calotriton arnoldi (assembly GCA_963921515.1). Taxonomy (NCBI): domain Eukaryota; kingdom Metazoa; phylum Chordata; class Amphibia; order Caudata; family Salamandridae; genus Calotriton; species Calotriton arnoldi. The sequence continues at coordinate 901,072 of CAWUFW010000441.1, forward strand.
TCTGAGGTGACCACAGGCTCACAGCAGGCATCATACAGACAAGTGCTCTCAAGTGCCCACCAGGCTCTCCAGCCAGGAATCAGCAAGCTCTCTGAAGTGACTACTGGGATTACTCCAACCATGAATCAGCAAGTTCTCTGAAGTGCCCACCGGATTTACTCCAACCATGAATCAGCAAGTTCTCTCAAGTGCCCACCAGGCTGACTCCAGCCATGACTCAGCAAGTTCTCTCAAGTGACTACTGGGATTACTCCAGCCAAGAATCAGCAAGTTCTCTGAAGTGACTACTGGGATTACTCCAACCATGAATCAGCAAGTTCTCTGAAGTGACTACTGGGATTACTCCAGCCAAGAATCAGCAAGTTCTCTGAAGTGACTACTGGGATTACTCCAACCATGAATCAGCAAGTTCTCTGAAGTGACTACTGGGATTACTCCAACCACGAATCAGCAAGTTCTCTGAAGTGACTACTGGGATTACTCCAACCATGAATCAGCAAGTTCTCTGAAGTGCCCACCGGATTTACTCCAACCATGAATCAGCAAGTTCTCTGAAGTCAATCATTTAACTGGCAAAAGTTCGAAGTGACTGGCACACAGTATTAAATGATCACACCAAGTGACAAATTTGCCTTTTATAAAACATATAATCTCACTCTCTTTGGGGGGGGAAAGATGTGGCCTACAGACAATGTTGCTGATCGTGTAACTTTAAGAACTGGGTTCTAATCACATTGTTATCACTTCAGTGAATAAAAACAATTTTAAATTGAATTGTATGACAGGCTGCCTCTAGGCGCTGACCACCAAAGCCTGCCAGGCTGGATGGGATTATTAATCCCGGACAACAAATAAGCCGTAAGGCCTTTCTGAACTCCGCAGAGGTGTTTATCCAGGATATGCAGGAACTGGTACCAGCACATGGCGGTAATAGCGCCAGAAGTAGAACTAGAATTAGGTATGTAGGGATAACAACATCAAAAAAATACTTTTAGGCAGGAGTATTTGTGATTCTTGGCGACCTGCAAATCAAAGCGAAGATCACTATCTTCAGCCAACCTTGAGGATGAAGATTAAAGCTTTACCCACCCAGGCGTTTAGTTCTGTTGATAGTGCAAGGATGCTGGGGCGCTTGTTTCTGCATTTCCTAGAATTGGCACAGCTCTGCTTGCACTACTTGGGTGCACATTGGTTTAAATCAGGTGGAAAGGGCAGCTCTTTCCTTGAATAAAGTGGAAATCTTGGTGGTGCCACCAGGCCTGAAGTTAAAGTCAGTGGCGGGATGATGGATCAGTATTTTGGTCGCATGTGCAAAAGCGGATTTAACAAGGAACATTGAATTTGCTCCACCAGAGCTAGTGAGCGGCTGGCGGTGTAGTTCTTTATGTTTAACCAGGGGTCTGACCATAATTTTATTTTTATTTTTTATTTATTTGAAAAGTTTTTTATAGCGCTGGCTAGACCCGGAGGTATCAGAGCGCTTTACATGAGATAGGACATTGTTTCAGAAACATTGTTACATAGTTACATCAGTTACAGTTACCTGTAAATGCTTAGGAGAAAAACGCGAGTTTACACAATAATATAAGATATTAGCGCGTAGCATATCCAAGACACACGTCATAATGGGAAAGGAAGGTAGTGGGGGAAAGGTAAACAGGGGAGAGGAAAGCAGACAGAGTCAGGTAGATCTGAGGGGGGAAAGTACTCCAGGGGGAGCAAAGCAGTCAAAGCAGTCGAGGAGAGAGACCGATAAAACCGGGAAGACCCGTGAGAACCAATGTCCGATGTCCGGCTGGGTAGGTGACGGCCGAGGGGGTGACCCAGAGCCAGACTCCGCTATAGCTGCATAGGACAGCTCCACTGGGCAGCGGCCAAGGGTACTCGGGCTCCGCGGTAAGTACAAACAGTTATAGTTTCAGCCCGTGGGGCATAGTCATAGTTCCATAGAAGGCATCAGTCCCGGTGTTACTGGGAGGCACCGTCCGCCTCGTACTCCATCTCTGGGTGAGTGCAGACGAGGTACGGATGGGGAAATTGCGGCCACCATTTTAGAGTCAGGCAGGTACCGGAAGCATCTCGGGACCGAACGCTGTGAATGGCGGGTACAGTGCAACAGTCAGCTGGTGTTCCATTCGGAGTAAGCCTGTGGGTCTTCTCACCAATGTGAGAGTTGTAGCTCATCGTGGTAAAGAACCACTGTGGCGGCCATCTTGGGGTCAGGCAAGAGATTCTGCCCCTGATGTTCCATTCGGCCGTCCCATTTTTCTTTCCCCTTTGTTTTCTCAGGGGCCCCTATGGTATTCACGCCGCTTCTTCAGGAGTCTCCTGGACTGTCACAGGCGGAAACTCCTCAATGATGTCTTTCAGCCGCCATTGTAGGGTCAGGCGGGGGGGGTTGGGGGAGGGGTGGAGGAGAGAAAACCTCATCACTCTCGGTGCAACCGTGCTTTCCTTAGAGCACTGCACTGGTTTGGGCGCTGGACGGTTGCTGCACCCTGTTGGGGACCACTCAGTCCTACTCACCCCCTCCGCCGCTCTTCATGAAATGGTAGGCCCAGAGAACACCGTCTCTGAGCTCTATGCTTGTACCCACACCTCGGGGGCCAGCCCCACCATTGAGGCTCAGACTCGTGCCACGAGTCTTTGTCATATCACTCTAAGTGACATTGGACCGTTCGATTTGATAAGTCCCTATTTTACTTGATTTTACTCTGGGAATTTAATCCACTCCTACGCCAGCCGGGACAGAAGTACAACCAGCGGAGTGATCGATCCATTTCAGTTCATTTGTCACAGAGCCCTGAAGAAGTCGTGGGTTCATACCCTGACGAAACACGTGTTGGCTGGGCAATCGATCCTCATTAAACAATAAGAACACGAGACACCCGGAGTGTTCTGCTGTCATCTTACTCATTTGACGTGTGAATAGTAGAGTGTTTTCTGAACTTTCATGAATGTGAGGCAGTACTGTTTCTGCAATTTACAATAACGTGTGCACAGGCATTTGTAACACAGCTATAGAACCAATCACAAGAGGACCCTGCACTCCAGCTGAATAGCATACCGCTCCAGCTCAGAGTGCTTAAAAATATTGATAAGCTCTCCTGGGGTCATGCATTTAATGACCTAGGAGACTTACGGTTTTTTTTGTGTTTTATTTTTACTTTCCAGGGAGGCTGCTGTGCTCCTTGCAGCTCCTCCTCACAACACGTTTGTACACTGCAACTGGTGCGCCATGACAACCATAAAAAAAGCCCATGCAGGGAATTATGGGGCGCTCCCGGGAAGGAGCAGTAAATACTCTATGAGCGGCTTTGCTGCTTCAATAGTGAAATTGTTTTTAAAATATATAATTTCGGCGTCCCAGCTCCACCCAAGGCACCCAATAGTCCATTTGTTTATTTTTTAAATGGAAGCACAGGTAGCCCACTCCCATGCTGCCTGTGCCATTTTCTGCAAATGTTTATTTTTTACCTTGAGCAGGTGCCCCAATCATATCCAGGGCAACTACAACATGCACTATCATTGAGGCACGCGGAGGTAGATTCATAACCCCTACGGTCCTGCAGGCATCCCTGCCAGCACCCTACCTGGGTGCCAGCGAGAACCCATTGCTTTGCTCCCACCCGGGTGGAGATGCTGTTGTTCCTGCTCCTACCAAAAGACAGCAAAGCTATGTTCCCTGCCCACACTCTCTCAGGCAGGCAACAAGACAGTGTCCCAGGAGAGGGGTGTCAGGAGGGGGGCCAAGCTCCCTCCCCAAAAAACACATCATGCCCCGGGGTTTTAGGTCTCCAGGACCAAGAAAAGGTTCAGGAAGCGGGCCGCATACCCCCTTCCCATAGTTATGTTAAAAAAAAAAATCACCTCTGGCCCCAGCGGAAGGGGACCCCGGGGTCAATTATTGGGTCAGGGAGGGGGGCCGCACACCGACTCCTTGGGTCCTGGCCCATCCCGGGGTTAGGTGGGAAAAACACGTTTTGGGACACCCCCCTTTTTCTTGGCCTCCGCTTGACAGATCCCTCTGAAACTCTACAGGACTGAAATATTTTCCGTTTTTAGGGGTGCCCTTGTAAATGATGGTACAGTGTCCCTGGTGGGACGCCACCAGCATTCTTGCGAGTTCCACCACACACCGGAAGCAAGAGGGCCCCACTGACTGCTCTAGACCGTCGCATCTCTAGACATCAGGCAAATATTAACCAATACTGAACACTCTTCAATACATAAATTGGTCCCTGCGACTATAGCGCATTGACGCCTATGGGCATTTGTTACGCTTTATAAAATAAAATAAAATCAACACCCTTGGTGTTTCCGCCAAAGTTTCCGGATAAGCCCTTCAGTTGCATACTGGAAGCAGCGGTGAATGTCTTTGTGGTGCGGGGGTTACAGGATGGAAGGATTGGCGGTGATTACTCTCTGGTCTACCAGTCAGTTTTGGGGCCCTTGTCATTCTTCCCCTCTCTAGCGCCTGGGTCGAACTGAGACTCTGCGGGAGCTAGAGCCTGGGGTCTCTGCATATTAAAGGCGCATTGTGGTGCTGAGTTTGGCACCCTGCAGCTGTGGGGTTGTGCTGTGTTGTTGGCGTGGCTCAGGCACTGTTTTTGGTTTTAACCTTTGTGTTCACTATGGAATCTTCGAGTTGTAAAAACAGCTGCACCATCGTGTTTATCGTGATGACGAGAGTTCTTTCAATTCTGACCTGCTCGTAATTAAGCTCGTTTAACCAGGCCCCGCCAGGGAGTGCGCAAGAAGCGTAGTCAGAATTCTGCAAAATGGGCGGCACCTTGAAGAGATTCAGGGCGTCTTCTGGGCGCTATAGCGCGGCCATGGGAAATCATTAATTGTTAAGACAATCAAGAACTCAAAAAACTGCTGGGAGAGGGACTGAAAGGAGATGCTGAGTTTCACGAATTCAAGTCTTACCCTGCCCATAGGTGTGATTTTACTCTGTTAGGGGAAACCTGTGTATGCTCTGTTTGACTTTGGCGTCGTGTGTTGGGCCAACCCTACTACTGACGATTGTCCAGTGGAAACACTCAGGCCTGGGATTCGCCATGCTTATTTCCTCTTCCATTTTGGAAATTCCCATCTCCTACGTCCCACCAAAAACAGAAGGTCTTTTTCTCCCTAACCGCACTACTTAAATATTTGTAGGTTTACGCTTGTGTGTGGAATTGCAGTGGGTGCCACTTGCTGGTATAAACCACATTTGCAAAGGAGATTCGATGCCCATTTTCCTGCCTCTCAGTAGTTTGGATAACGCAGACACAAACACCCAGGACCACCATCCCTCTCTCAGTCTCGCTTGCACCTACTTAGAGAACACTACATCACAACACAGTACACGGTATGCACCCACCACCACCCTGCCTAGAATCACCTTTCACCCCGACCCCTCCAGACACTCACCATCACTAACATAGTAGAGTGCCTGAAAAAATCAGAACAGGAACAGTAGTTTTTTTTTTAGCATGTAATAGGAACCAGCGTGCAGGCGCCTGGGTAAAATATAAAACAGGAAATGTTATACAGGCACATGGATAATATAGGAAACAGAGCGCAGGCACCTTGATAAAACAGGAAATAGGGTACAGGGACCTAGATAAAACAGAAAATACTGTACAAGTAATTGGGAAAAAAGGACAAAGAATTTGCCTGGATATCTTTTGTGGGAAAAAAGGTTATGAAAGCTTAGGCACAAAGTGCACCCAACATCAAAAACAAGCATTAGAAATGCAATAGGTCTCGCATTTTTTTAGTTAGATCTATTGGTGTTGTAAATGACAATGTCTTTGATCCTTGTGTTATGGAGTGGATGTATGTGGTTTGAGTGGAATTCTGTGGGTTGGACTTGAATTGGTAGATGTGTAATTGTGTGGTGTGGAGTGAATTTGTCTGTTGTAAATATGTGGTACGGTGTGCAATGGAATTATGTATTTAGTCAAATTATGTGATGAAGAGCGCAGTAGTGTAGAGTAAAGTTGTGTGGAGTGGATTGGCGCTGCGTATATTGCAATGGAATATAGTGCAGTGGAGTGGACAGACTGAGGGAAAGTGGAACATTTCCTCGTAGTACCGACAGTAATGGAAGATAGCTGATAGAGCAGAATGTGGAGGCTGCATTGCATGAAGCGCTCAGCAGTGAAAGCGGGGGTGTTTAGGCACATACACGTGTGTCTGCATTTGCACACTTGTGCAGAGGAGTGCGGCAGTCGTGATGCTGCAGTTTTATGTCACAGATGGGGCTAAAGAAAGACCTAAAACACTTTATGGCAATGTTAAAAATTTGAGAATGAGGTTGAACCAGTCTCCAGTCATAGCCACCCATATCATTAGTGTGCCCAGACCAGGAAGTAGAGCAGGAAGGTGTTGCGGGGGTCGCCGACAGCCAACATCAGGCTGAGGAAGCCCAGGGACCACTGGTAGTTCTCCAGACACCATGGCTGTGCAGCAGGTCCATCAATGGGGCCCCTTCATGGTTGGTGCAATAAGGCATGATGAGGAGCGAAAGGGGCAGTCCCTAGCCAGAGTCCGATTCCAGTGCCGCACGCCAGTAGAACCAGACAGAAACAGTGAGAATTTTCTTTTGCAATAGCTCTACTGATATTTGGAGAGTAGGAGTATCTGCTCCGATGGGCTGGAGTTTCAACCTTCGGCCGGTTTCATTGGGAGAAGCCTGCAAGTGGGCCCCGGTGAGAGAATTTAATGAATACGCAGGTAAATCTGTCTCCGCAACCCTGACTCTTAACAGCAAGGAAATATTTACCTCGGGCTTATAGCCACCTGTTCACAGTTTCAGTGCGCTATAGAGAGCTGGTAATTTTCAAATTGATAGTGCAAGTGCAAAGCCTACTGGTCTCCTTAGGATAATGAATAGCCGAGCGTGCATAAACCCATGCAGCGATCACACCAGCATTTTATGTGAGTTATCAGACGGGCGTTACTCGCAAATAAGCAACCGATGTAAGAGTCTTCCAAGCGAGTGGCTGTTCCCCAGCCCTACTGGCTGCTCAGAGTCCCTCCCAGTCTGCACAGAAGCCTTGCTGTAAGAGTCTTTGTTGGCACTGTTCAGGTCCCATCAGTACCTCAGAAAAGGTGAAAGCTGTCCTGAGAGCTTTGAGAGATTGTTCGGGTGCTCAAGCCACACACTGTGCGTACAGACTAAACATACAACACAAATATTGCTCTGCTAACCGAAGGTGAGAGTGAATAGCTACACTAAGCACCTTATATAAGCCATAACATGTTGCACAAAGTACATGAAACAAATGCACTTTTAAAACTGACTAGCTGGCTGCCCAAACTAAGCCTACAATACAAATTACGCATGTCAAAATAATGTAACACATATTGGCTTTGTTTAAGTGCTAGGATGAGGGGGCGTTATTTTTGTGTCATTGGCAGAGCGAGTTTCATATACTATCCAGTGCTTCAAACGGGCATGTACTCTCCAATACAGAGTACATGCACTTTTATAACTTGAACGGGAGAGTACATGCACTTCTCAGTACTGCGGCAATCTTTTTAATACTAGAGTACCGGCACTTCTCCACAGCAAACAGCCACTCTGTAGGTAGTAAGTACCTGAACTTTATTTCCATAAAAGCAAATGGAGATCCCTAGCACAACAAAACTCCTGCAATGACTCCACTCCTGTCCCCGATGGGAAGTTGCTCGTCTTTGATCTTTCTCATTCGCTGTCAATCCTTTTTAGAATGGTGGTGAGGATGTTCCGCATTGGCTTACCCCATCTCTGCACAGGCCGTTAATGAAAGAATCACAGGTACAGGTGCAAGGATGCTAAGTGACTAGATCAGAAATAATTGTGAAGGTGCACAAACTTAGGGAAAAATACACTGTTGATCAAAGGAACCACCCCAACTGTCGAGAGCAGCAGCTTATCTAAAACTGATCAGCTCTAGTCTGCTCGCCGTAGTCCGCAAGGACAGTATGGTGACGTCCACAGGGAAGTCCATGAATGAGCGAAAGCCTAGTCACTTGCATCTGGGGTGGCCACGGTTGATCAGTGGAGGGTGATGATGTGAGAAGAGGATGGCAAAATGGCATAATCTAGAAGCACTGGGGATGGTCTTTGATTGGTTGCAGCATCAAAAGTGCTAAATTGAGGATTTCACCTTTCATGTGAGTAGGTCTAGGGATGTGTTGTGTCCTGCAAAGCTTGATAAAGTTTTTTTTTGTGCTCAAATCTCTAGGAAGTTTGAAATCTTTGAGGAATGTTTTGTTGGTGTAATGCATAGATGTGGCGATAATGAGATTGGATATTTATTCTATTAAGTTTTTTTTAGTCCAGGTAATTTTTTTTACACGTTATGAAAGGTGGAAGGCTGGTAGGCAGAGGCTGGGAAGTGGCAGAAGAGGAAGTCTTCCGATTTGAGGTTATGAAAGTTCTTGAATAGTGGAAGTTCCTGACGGCTTGCCAATGACATTGAAGACTTATCTAGTTCTATGAGTGCTTTAAATTATATGTGAAGGCGAGCTGTTATCCGTGATGAAAATTGTATTGATACTTCAAGTGGAGATGATGTCTGTGGCGTGGAGTACTATAGAGTGTACTTTGATGGACAAGCAATATATATGTTTTCGGCTCTGTGGATGAGCAACTCGGCAACCCATCTGCAAATAGCCTACGTCAAGCTTTGCAAAATGTGTAAGGAACTAAAACCTGGCCTCTCGAATAGGGTTAAAGACTAAACAGCTCATTCTGGAAGAGCATAAAAATTGAGAAACGGAGATTAAAAGTCACCCCCCGCTGCTGGTCTTTGACTCGCAGCCCGTAGCGCCGACCTCTCACTGGAACAAGTCCAGTATAATCTGTATTCTAGGGCAATTGGAAGGGAAAAGTGTGGCGTTGGTTAGAAACACTGCTTTCTGACCCGGGGAGACAGGCGCAGCGGAAGTGACCCTGGCTTGAGCAAGAAGCCTCACAGACAAGTCAGTGGAAAGAAAAAAGGGATCTTTTTACCTACGAGGCGCAGTTACACAGCACCATCTGCAAATGTGTACTATCTCTAAATAAATGAACACAACGTGGTACTGTGCCGCTACCATTTGGTGAAGTGTGTGACTAATGAGGCGCACAAGCTTTCTGTATCGCCTCCTCACCCACGCATACCCGGACGCTACTTTCAATTAGGGGACTCAGAGGACCTTGTGGCTAAGCGCCTAACGCAAATTCCTAACTGCTTTGTGAGCATTTGTAATAGAAGAAAAAATGGCGGCAGCACACTCTTTTCCCCTAATTGTTTACCTTTGATACAATGGCAGCACCTAGCGCGGGTGCCCCCATTGTTACAAAAGGCATTGGCTACGGTAAGCCGTAAAGTGGGGAGAGAGTGTTTTTAAAAGAGAAATCACGACTATTCTTGGCGCCAGACTTGAGTCTAGAAAATAGGCATACGCACCGGACCACGGACTGGTCCTACCTGCCTGTCACGGAGGTGCCTTGGACCCAAGGGGAGCCAGGGGGCGCGCGGCCGCCTGGGACACGGCGAGGACGCCTATCACTCAGGTAAGGGCGCTGGGCCCGCAGTGCTGATCCCTCCACCGGCCGTGTCTGCGGCTGAAAGTGAATGTGAAAGAATCTGTCTGAGGTCACCAGGGCTGCGCATCTGAGAGGAGCCGGCACTTGCCGGCCAGCAGCAGCCATTTTGGCAATAAAGTAGCACTTCGCTGGGAATGTGAAAGCCGAGTATTATTATAAATATTGTCACGTTTGAGGCTGTTAAAACAGTTAATATATACATTGGATTGCGGTGATTTCCTAAAGCGATATCGAGGTTTTTCGTTGCTTTGCGTGTTAGTGTTAATGAAAAAACGGAATTTAGTCAGACAACTAAAAGCGCCAAGATGTGAAGTAATCAGCGAGCAGCACGACACTTTAAAACACGCTTTAACCTAGCATCGGTGCCCGTACTAAATCCTGTTCAAAAGCAAGGACTGTACAACTCGACTAACAAGCACGGAATCGAAACCTGTGGTGCGCGCGCACCACAGAGGAGCCGAACGCGGGAATCGAAACCAGTGGTGCGCGCGCACCACAGAGGAGCGGGGGGGCGAGGGAGCCTGTCGTCTGTGCTGCGCGCTGATGCGCGTCCTAGACACGGACGGGAATGGGCGGAGCAAAGGCACGAGCGTGTGGTTAGCTTTCTAAAGCCCATACAAGAGGTCTTGCGCTGCGTGAGCAGTGCTGTGCACTGCAACGCTAGGCGCGAGACCTAAAAAGGGCTCAGCAGTGGGCTGGAAACGCCTCAGCAGCTAAGAGGTTAAACCAGCACACATGCAGGCGTAGTGAGCAGAGTAGAAGTGAACGTAGAGCAAATATGTACAGAGAGATCGCCCCGCCTCGCCGGAAAGTAACAACAGATGATAAATAGGAGGTGTTTTGTAGTGTTACTTTACAACACAGGTAACTGCAGGAAAATCTTCTGGCCGTGTAGGGATGCACTGAAGTCCAGAGAATACTCACTCTATTGTTGAATGTACTATTGTAATATAACAGTTGTGTAGCTCCTGCTACCCCGTGTGGGACGCTGAAGCATTTATCCGCACAGATAGCAAAATACACCAAGGACATTGTGTGGTTGGAAGGGTGATGTTTTGCTTTGACCCTATTTGGGAAGTGTGTTTATGTCTTACGTGATGACCACTGAGGTGTGGTTATCGTGTTATCCGACGCAGTGCCTGCCGGTGTGGTGCGTAAGGTGGTTATTGTGTTATCGGATGCAGTGCCTGCCGGTGTGGTGCATAAGGTGGTTATTGTGTTATGGGACGCAGTGCCTGCCGGTGTGGTGCATAAGGTGGTTATGGTGTTATGGGACACAGTGCCTGCCGGTGTGGTGCGTAAGGTGGTTATTGTGTTATGGGACGCTGTGCCTGCCGGTGTGGTGCATAAGGTGGTTATTGTGTTATGGGACGCAGTGCCTGCCGGTGTGGTGCATAAGGTGGTTATGGTGTTATGGGACGCAGTGCCTGCCTGTGTGGTGCATAAGGTGGTTATTGTGTTATCCGACGCAGTGCCTGCCGGTGCATAAGGTGGTTATGGTACGCAGTGCCTGCCGGTGCATAAGGTGGTTATTGTGTTATGGGACGCAGTGCCTGCCGGTGTGGTGCATAAGGTGGTTATTGTGTTATGGGACGCAGTGCCTGCCGGTGTGGTGCATAAGGTGGTTATGGTGTTATGGGACGCAGTGCCTGCCTGTGTGGTGCATAAGGTGGTTATTGTGTTATCCTACGCAGTACCTGCCGGTGCATAAGGTGGTTATCGTGTTTTGGGGCGCAGTGCCTGGCCGTGTGATGCATACGGTGGTTGTCCTGTTATGGGACGCAGTGCCTGCCGCCAGGGCCGTACTGGGAACAGAAACCGGCCCTGGCAAACTGCTCAGCCGGCCCCTCCTGGGGTGAGGGGGAGTGCAGCCGAGCAGTTTGCGAGGGCCGGTTTCGGCCGATTTTGTTACAGGGGGCCGATATTGTCGATCCCGGTAACAAAAACGGCCCCCCAGGGGCCCAAAACCGGCCCCCACCCTAGCGGCCTACCGGGGAAACGCCTGGTGCCCGCTATGGCCAGTCCGGCCCTGCCTGCCGCCCGGTGTGATGCGTAAGGTGGTTGTCCTGTTATGGGACGCAGTGCCTGGCCGTGTGATGCGTTACGGTATAGGAGAAACAGGTGTAAATTATCATTACTATCGGTAAGAACTCTTTCATCCATTTCTTGAGGTCACTGCCGTTCGAAAGTTGTTAAATTAGGAAAGCCTTTTCTTTGGTCACCCCCTCCGCCGCAGCCCCGCCAGCTCTTGCAGTGTTTAACTGGCTGGTTCAAACGCAGGAAGGCAGGTTTTCAGAGGAACACACACTCATTATCCAGGGCAGTGATAAGGAAAACCCTAACGCCGCTTGCATGTTTTGTGAGCTGAAGGGGGTGATCTCTCAAAGATGTCGAACAACCACACACGTTTGTTTCCTCACGCGTGTGTGTCATCGTCGGTGAGCGCACTTTGGGAATAGTGAGGCGCAAGGGGGCATTTGTAAGGCCGCTTGATCTAAATTATTTTTGAAAATAGGCACCCCGTGAAATTGGGATTTGCATGTGAATGACCTTTCCTCCATTCATCTTTTTCCTCACCTCGTGTGATTCCGCCCGTAAATCTCTTTTAAGAGCTCGTCAGCCCATTCACAGCACAGGGTACCCCTAAATCCGGGGATGATGAACGCTGGGCCCACAGGGGGGCTTTGCGCTGGGTACCACATGCTGGGCTTCGCCTTTACGAGGGCTCTGTGCGGGGGGAGGGGCAAGCCGGACCACTCTGCTGTCGGATGCGGAGGATCTCAGGAGGGAGGGAGCCGGAGGGTCTCTGCGCCCTCCTCACTGCCCCTTCTCTGCTCTGGTGTACACCGTGGGACCCTCCCGCCCTCGGAGTGTGCAGGAGTCCGGAGAGAAGCGTGGGGCCGGCGGGTACTGCCGCAGTCAGAGAGGTCCACAAGGGGCGCTGCAGCGCTGCCACAGGCGTCCGCGATGGGCCAGGGAAGCTGGGTATGATGGAGCGATGGCAGTGCGCCGGGGGTGTCTGCAGGGGCCCCTTCTAGCCCCCAAGAGATAAAGTCGCCGGGCGGGAGTCAGCAGAGAGGAGCTGCAGACATCTCACGCCGTCGGTCCCAGGTACTGGAAAGATGTCCCTAATGTCGCTGGACAAATTATCAACAGATCGATTTCAAACCAGTCTCAGGATAACTTTTTTGTCTCTCTCAGAGAGAAAGAAAATGTGTACATTATGCGTATAGAATTGTGCGTGTGTAGATGTATTTCTTGCCTATTTTATCAATTCCTTCCATTTGCTTTATTGATTTACCTACTTACAAGTTCCAGACCTCAACCTTGGCTACGTTGGTGGTTTCGAGTTGGGCAGACACCCGATGTCCACAGATGTTCGTGAACGCCCCGCATCCTCCTAACTATGGCCCGCCTGTGTGTCTCTAGAGATACATGGGCGCATCCAGAACCTGGTCAGGAATCAGGAAAGGACACTCCTTTCATCTGGCAGAGCGTCTTCTCACAAGTTTTCACATTATGACAAACTCAGCAGACGTCTGTCTTGATTCACAGAAGGCAGTTTGCTCAGGGTGAACCTTAAAAAAAACAACAACATTGAATCACATTTTGTTTTTTTACAACACACAAATACAGTAGATACTTTGAGAAATATTGTGGTATTAGCCCACCACTGAACTGCATTCACTTTGATAAGTCAGTGAATATGTAATTGTGACAACGTGTTGGTATAGCGCTGACAAGTTGTATATTAGCTCGCTGGGCCATATGGTGAAAGTCCTGTATGTAGCAGTATCAGTGCATTGTGCCTTTCAGTTTCACTGCTGAGAGTAGGATGGGGCTCCAGGAGTCACTTTCACTGAGAGAGCCAATGGGGCTTCTGGACTCACCATCACTGTGAGAGCCAATGGGGTTTCAGGTGTCACCATCACTGTGAGAGCCAATGGCGCTTCAGGATTCACCATCACTGTGAGAGCCAATGGGCTTTCAGGTGTCACCATCACTGTGGGAGCCAATGGGGCTCCAGGAGTCACCATCACTGTGAGAGCAAATGGCGCTTCAGGATTCACCATTACTGTGAGAGGCAATGGGGCTTCATGAATCGCCATCACTGTGTGACCCAATGGGGTTTCAGGGGTCACCATCACTGTGAGAGCCAACGGGGCTTCAGGAGTTGCCATTACTGTGAGAGCCAATAGGGCTTCAGGGGTCACCATCACTGTGAGAGCCAATGGGGCTTCATGAATCACCATCACTGTGTGAGCCAATGGGGCTCCAAGAGTCACCATCACTGTGAGAGCCAATGGGGCTTCAGGATTCACCATTACTGTGGAAGCCAATAGGACTTCAGGGCTCACCATCACTGCGAGAGCCAATGGGGCTTCAGGAGTTGCCATTACTGTGAGAGCCAAAGGGGCTTCAGGGGTCACTATCATTATGAGAGCCAATGGGGCTTCAGGACTCACCATCATTATGAGAGCCAATGGGGCTTCAGGTCTCACCATCACTGCGAGAGCCAGTGGGGCTTCAGGGGTCACCATCTTTATGAGAGCCAGTGGGGCTTCAGGGGTCACCATCTTTATGAGAGCCAGTGGGGCTTCAGGAGTCACAATCACTGCGCGAGGCAATGGGGCTTCAGGGGTCACCATTACTGCGAGAGCCAGTGGGGCCTCAGGATTCACCATTACTGGGAGAGCCAATAGGGCTCCAGGGGTCACCATCACTCTGAGAGTCAATGGGGCTTCAGGACTCGCCATCACTGCAAGAGCCAATGGGGCTTCAGGAGTCACAATCACTGCGAGAGCCAATGGGGCTTCAGGAGTCACAATCACTGCGAGAGCCAATGGGGCTTCAGGAGTTGCCATTACTGTGAGAGCCAATGGGGCTGCAGGAGTCACCATCACCACAAGAGCCAATGGGGTTTCCGGAGTCACTGTCACTGCAAGAGCCAATAGTGCTCCAGGAGTCACCATCACTGTGAGAATCAATGTCTATTTATAGTGGCCATAGCTGTAAAATTGGTCATCATTGATAGATTCACAGTCATATTGTATTCCATAAGATTCTTTTGGTGTCTGACTGTACAATAACAATGGAAACTTTGTATCCGATATATTCTGGTAACTTTATACAAGGTGAGTTTGGGAGTGTGTGGAGTAATCATGCACACTGCAGTTGAGAAACCCTCCTGAGGTGAACAGCAGAAATATGTCTGATTGCTCCTGTTGTACTGTGTGCTTTGGAGATATCTGTTTTAATCGGAATCTACTTCTCTGGCATCTATATATATATACAAGCGTGGGGCCACTAGGCATTCCCTACAGGTCAAGGTACACATGTTGACCATGTCAGAGGCAAAGTTCCAGACATGCTGATGCAGCTGAAAGATTCTTAGGGCTGAGACTGAGGGCCTGATTTTCAGTGTGTCAGATGGGTTACTCCACTGAAAAAGTGGCAAATATCCCATCCACTTTATCACAAGTGCCATTGGATACAGTGCACTTCTAATAAGGTGGGCGGGACAACCGCCATGTTGTGATGGAGTAACCCGTCCAACATACTCTAAATCAGGCTCGGAGTCATTTTGGTGTCGTGCGGTGGGGCGGGGACAGGGCCAGCCGTGCCTTTTGCTAAATCCTGGTGAGTGTAACCGACTCTGCCCTCTCGCCTTTCAGAGGCACCTGTCAGTCTTGAGATAGGACGGGCTATTCCCCAAGCCTGCAGGTGGTAATAGAGCAGCATCTCATTCAATTATTTGTCATAATTAGCATGAATTATGTCTGATTCTTCCCCTTCCGCGTCCTTTTTGACTGGCTGTGCTCAGTCCCACTGACCATCAGAGCTACAAAAATGTCAGAAAATCTACAATTTCTCTCCACAGGCCTACAATTAATATTGCTTGACCAGAGTGAGGGTCATCTAGTGTAATGGGGTAACCCAGTGCCCCTCAGAACCTGGGTGTATAAGAATGTGGAGAATGTTGGTTCTGTCGGGTACAAAATTGCTTCTTGGTTTACTGAATAATAATAAATAGAAAGCAGTACTCAAACCTTTTGGTAATAATCAATGAAAAGGAAAGCGGTGGAAAGACAAACAACACACGCCAGAAAAATCAATTTTGAAGTTGTATTGTGGGATAAATCAATATATTCTTTTACATTTTATGGTATCGAGGTAACATTAGAAGGCTGTCACAGTTCATGAACATACGAATTGTTCAAACGGCGCAAGTGATATGGTGAAAAAAGTGCAAAATGTGAACAAGATATATACAGTGCTGTACGGATTGTAAAACCTGGTCATTCAAAGGACATCCATCCCTAGGTACATAAATCTCCGCGCCGCTTGGGATTAAAATTTCCATTTCACATGGGGCGGAGAAACTAGGGTCCGGATTATCACAAGCATGTCGACGTTTCGACCCAGAGAAGTGCGTGATTGACTAGTAGGCACAGCCGGTCTTCCTCAGGACAAGGCGAACCAAGGGACAGCCTGCACAATTATAAATGGGTGGATTGAGATTGGTGTGTTTGATATAAGGAAAGGAATAGCATGGTAAGTTAACTGTGGACCTACCCGGATTAAAGAAAGGAAGGTCTTCAGGGTATGGTCCACCGTAGGTTGGATTCAAGGAAAAAATGACTGAAGTGAGGTACTTGATGGTAACGAATCCCATCAGAGTGAGGGGCATGGTTTCCCCCCTCTGATGCACTGGTATCGTCTCTACTTCTAGAGAAGCACTGGTGCCTTACAAGAGCCATCTGTACTCAAGTGGGATTTTCATTTCGGCAGATGTTAAGGAAATGAGATGAAACTTAGACAGTTTGACATTCTTACATAATGAATGATTTTAGCTTTAAAACAGTGGACATGTACAGATGGATAAAACGCTGGTTCTTGGAATTTGTTTCAATTTATATTTTTTTCTGTTTATTTCCAGAGCCAGCAGACCACACAGCCCCCCAACAGCCGGGAATGAATGAAAGTGCGCTGTCCACCCTGCACACTGGGGGCAGCATCAGCACCAACGTTGGTGGCAATAACTCCTCCGCCATCCCCCAGCCTAACTCTGCCAACAAGCCCTGGCGCAGCAAGTCCCTCAGCGCCAAACACACAGCCACCTCTTCCATGCTGTCGGTCAAGCAGCCAGTGCCGGAACCTCCCAAAGCTGCGCCAGAGACGGTCAAACCGGCGGGCAACAGCCAACGGTCCATGCTGGAGAAGTTGAAACTCTTTAACAGCAAAGGCGCATCCAAAGTAGTGGGGCCACCCCTGGACCGCCCAGAGTCCCGGGACACAGCTTGTGAAAGACTAGAGTCCATTCCTAGCCTTGAGGAGACGGAAGAGGCCGAAGCGGCCATGCGGACTACACAGACTACTGGGGCGCTTTCAAGTAGTCCCAAAATTGCACTGAAGGGCATTGCACAGAGGACTTTTAGCCGGGCATTAACGAATAAGAAAAGTTCCCCCAAATACAGTGAGAAAGAGAAGCAGAAAGAGAAAAGCAAGGACGTCAAGAGGGCCTCTGTCACCGAGAAGCCTGAAATTAAGGAGGAGCCGAAGGAGGAGCCAGTCGCGGCCCAATCAGAAACGCCAAAAAAGACCTCCAAAATTGCCAGTTTTATCCCCAAGGGGGGAAAGCTAAGCAATGCCAAGAAGGAGGCAACACCCCCTCCGAACAGTGGCATACCAAAGCCAGGGTTGAAACTCGCCACAGGGAAAACCTCAAGTGCCCCCGCCAAGGAAGGAGAGAGAAGCCGCAGTGGCAAGGCTGGACCAGGCCTCTCGCTCCAAAAAAGCCAGCTCGACAGGCATTCCAGCTCCACCTCAAGCATCGCCTCCTCTGAAGGCAAGGGCGTTGGGGGTACGGCCACCCCTTCCAATAGTAGCACCGCCCAGGCCACCCATGGGACAAGTGGTATCACCCAGACCACCGCGAGTAATACTGTCAGTGTCCAGCTACCTCAGCCGCAGCAGCAATACACCCACCCCAACACAGCGACAGTTGCACCGTTCATGTACAGGTGAGATCGGTGTGGTGGGGTACCATGTCTCATGATGTCATCTGTTCTCGTGAAGTGTTTGCATGGTATTCAACGATGGGGCTTTACTGGCGACTGCAGACAATGGTTCCCATGAGGTTGTAGAGTTATGACGACTCAATTTCAATTTTTATTGCAATTACGCGTGGTTAATTAAAATCGTTACATGTAAAATTATAACAGACAGTATAAGTTCCAATGACATAATGCTGATATTTAGACTTATAAAAATTCATCAGTTTTCACACAATGATTATACAATACAATTTGTTTCAAAACTTCATGGTGCAGCTCGAAGGATCACAAAGTCCGTCTATGGTCATGGGGGCCTCGCTTGCCTTGAATGGCTTCTTTGAGAAGTATGCAGACTGCTTAAAATGAACAATTGATACTAGCATCTGATTGGCTATGGGTGAACTGGTCTTCCATGAAAATGAGAGATTCCATTGCATATTAGAACATTGGAATGTTGGGAGCTTCATTGAAAACAATAGAGTGCTCCGGGCTTCTAATGGCTGGTAGAAGCCCGGAGCATCAACATTCCAATGTTTGTTTACCGCTGTTGTTGTGAACAAAGGGCCTCACGGAGCCGAAGGGGATTTCAGTCCCCTCGGGCTCCGTGACGTCTTTGTTTTACAAATTTGAACATTCTACCCTCTAGGGCTGAATGTTCTAATAGCCTTAGAGCCCTCCGTACCGGGCTCTATCGGCCATTAAAGGCCCGCTCCCTTGTTAAAGGCCCGCGCCTTCAGCTCAGGCCTTTAATGCTGGAGCGGGCCTTTAATGGCCAGCAGAGTCCGCAATGGAGGGCTCTAAGTCTATAATAGTGCCTCTGAAAAGTCAGTATGCTTAGGAAGAGTCAGTGCACGCCAGGCACTAACTCCTCTTGATGTGTGATGGACCGTTCCCTACCTCTTTAGCCTCTCAGAGGTACTAGCTTCTGGAGTGTCCACGGATGTTTCTTTGACACCATGGAGGCCCCAAGGACTCTCCAGGGACCTCAGTATGTGCAAGCCAGGAGGCACCTTAGAAATTCATAGAGGAATACATGGGACGATGGCCTCACTTCAGGACTCTTTAGTTTTTCTAGCGATGAGTCCACATCTGGGATTGTCTGGGAACTGAAAATAAAAGTATGCAGGCTGACAGGTTCTCCGAAACCACGTGTGCAGGTATGCTAAGTTGAGAAACAAAGCAGTATGTCAGGTGCCCGATGAGGTAGCAGGCAGGACCACACGCTGATGGTCACCAGTGTGCGAGTGTGAACACGTAGGGGGATGTGCTGCATCTTTGCCGTAGAATGAGGTCGCTGAGTTCTAGTGATGCAGCTAGGGAAAATAGCGTTGTAAAGAAATATAGTAATGGGGAATCTGTTAGAAAAATACAGGAGTAAAGCAAATGTTACTTAACCATACCTACGCGTTATATCGAGCCCACTGCAACAAGTTCCATTGTGGGTCTCATCCAATCAAATCCTGATCCTGCCCCTCAGCATATCTCTCAGCCTAACACTTGCTTTCCACTTCATCACTTTTCCCCATGTCCAGTGTATGGTTCACCTTAATGCACCCACAGCCACCTCAGATTCCATATAATGCACCTTTAACTCCCTTCATTCTTCTGTAACTTGATTCTAATATTTATCAGTTATTTTTTCTTTGCTTTATGGGTTCAAAATGTTTCTTCTACCTACCCCTTTGCTCTCCTGCCACCTTTCCCCCCCTCCATCCGCCCGCTGATGTGGTTTCAACATTTTTCCTTTTGATCCTTCCACACTTTAGGCCATTCATGAGCAATATCCTTGTACATTTATTGGTTATATTGACAAAAACATTTGTAGTTTCTAAAAAGGCTCATTTTGATTGTTACCCCAGCTACATCACCACGAAGCTTCTGTATATGGCTCCTACTCACACCATCAGAAAATGGTACTTCTTTGAAGGTTTGGCTTTCTGCAAGCCTAAGTAAGTGCTGAAACTTGTCAATCCAGGGCCATTAGATCCGCAATGCTCTCCTACTACGGCCCTGATGAGTCTCATTTGTGAGAAGCTGTTCCAAAATATATTCAATGCGAACATCCCTCCTGGTTGCAGCCAGTAGGAAGTTAGGATATCCATGTTCCTGGTTTGTAGGTCTGTAAGACCTAATGCTACCAATTATTCAACATTTTCATAGCATGGACCTTGGATCCTCCCAGAGGAGTACTTCTCTTTCTCCTCATGCTATTGGCTTCTGATGTATCATTCCACCTCCTGTGGGGTCCCTTCGTTGTAGTACAGGATGGACTATTTTACATCTCAAAAGTATACTGAATCTCATAGATGCATTGTGTACAGAAATCAGTCATTTTTGCTTTTTCCCTCATTAGTTTTTTTAATGTTTTATTCAGAACTCAAAATGTAAATCAGACTTAAGGGCTTTGCCAGTGGTTGTTTTTCCAGTCAGCATCTGGCCAATGAAATTTCTCTATAGGCAATAGTGCTCTTTCCTTGATATCATATTTGTGTTGAATATCGAATAGTTATTTAAAACCTCACAAAATAAAAAAAAAAAAAAAAGATTAACAGTAACAGTAGAACAATTGAAAATCACTATCTTTACCATCCTAATGTGCTCTGGCTATCCAAAAGGCATTTAGTCCAGATGTTGAAAGGACTAAAACAATTAAGAACTAAAATTAGCATAAATAATAGTAGGCAAGATTAGCTCAGACAAAAATAAAATGCAAAATACTTTGCAACTTTAATATGAACCATGACCGATACCCTTGTTTTTGGTCCAAAATATATTCTAAAATTAATTTGTACTGTTAAATACTATAACTTGTACAATTACAATCAGAAATTGTTTGGTTGTAATTACTGTTCATTATTTGTGTTTACTATCAATTGATTTGGTTACAATGTATTGATAGTCATAACTGCAGCCCATTTACCAAGCAGCTCACTCTGCAGAAGAGGTCCCAGTTATGGCGGTAACCCGAGCTCCACGTTCACCTCCGAATCAGAGCCCAGAAACACTGGTGAAGCTGTGGGGGAAATCCCCAGGCTTTATTTGTAAACACTGCATCCATGACCAAAATCCCTAGATAGAAATATTGCTCTTTGTTATGTAGACTGAGCCTGAGGAAATTGAGGAGTTAGATGATGTGGTAGGTTGACCGAGTCCTTGCAGTACCTATACCTTGTCAATAGGTGGCACCTTCCGGTTAGAGGATCATCTAAATTGGAAGACCTCTTACAAGTCGTGTAATAATGTGTTTATAAAAGACACATCATCTAAATAGGAAGACCTCTTACAAGTCGTGTAATAATGTGTTTATAAAAGACACATCATCTAAATAGGAAGACTCTTCCAGGTCATGTAATAATGTGTTTATAGCAGACACATCATCTAAAAAGGAAGACCTCTTCCAGGTTGTGTAATAATGTGTTTTTAGCTGACACATGATCTAAATCGGAAGACCTCTTACAAGTCGTGTAATAATGTGTTTATAGCAGACACATTGTCTAAATAGGAAGACTCTTACAGGTCGTGTAAAATTGTGTTTCTAGCAGACCCATCATCTAAATAGGAAGACTCTTCCAGGTCGTGTAATAGTGTGTTTATAGCAGACACATCATCTAAATAGGAAGACTCTGCCAGGCAGTCGAGGCCGGCATGGCTCGCGGGTGAGAGGGGGTGGGGGTTATCGCGGGGGAGGGGGGATTCTCGCGGGGAGGGGCAGGGTTGTGCGGGGGGGAGGTCACGCGCGGGGGGAGGTCACGCGCGGGGGGAGGTCACGCGCAGTGGAGGAGGTCACGCGCGGTGGAGGAGGTCACGCGCAGTGGAGGAGGTCACGCGCGGTGGAGGAGGTCACGCGCGGTGGAGGAGGTCACGCGCGGTGGAGGAGGTCACGCGCGGTGGAGGAGGTCACGCGCGGTGGAGGAGGTCACGAGCGGTGGAGGAGGTCACGAGCGGTGGAGGAGGTCGCGCGCGGGGGGTAGGTCGCGCGCGGGGGAAGTCGTGCGGGGGGAGTGTCGCGCCGGGGGGAGGTTGCGCCGGGGGGAGGGGGAGAGGTCGCACGGGGGGTTTCACGCGGGGGGTAATTTAATTAAAAAATATATAATTAAGCTTACCTTTCCGGCGGCCGGGTCCCGCGTCTTCTATGCTCCTGCTCACAGGAACAAGTAACAGAAGCAGCCAACCAGGCTACCTCCCCTAAGCCAATCACAACGCTGCAAGCAGCGTTGTGATTGGTCTGGACGCCGCCCAGCCAGAGGCTTATGGGGAGGCCATCTTCTCCATGCAGGCTGCAATAAGGGCAGAGTGTGCATGACTGGTTTGGGCGGCCCAAGGGGGCTGACCAAACAGTCTTTGCGCACTCTGGAGTGGGCAGGCACACCACTCCTCCCTGCCTGCTCGCAGAGCAGACCCGCCCACCCGCCCGTCACCAAACATAAAATGGTTATAACTAAAAGTTATTACCATTTTATTTTTCTGCTTCTCGCACTGCGAGAAAGCAGTGGGGCGACGCTCCTCCGCCCTAGTGGAGGAGCCGCCCCTGCTAACAGGTCGTATAATGTGTTTATAGCAGACACTCATCTAAATAGGAAGACCTCTTCCAGGTCATGTAATAATGTGTTTATAGCAGACACATCGTCTAAATAGGAAGACTCTTACAGGTCGTGTAAAAATGTGTTTCTAGCAGACCCATCATCTAAATAGGAAGACTCTTCCAGGTTGTGTAATAGTGTGTTTATAGCAGACACATCATCTAAATAGGAGGACTCTGCCATGCAGTCGAGGCCGGCATGGCTTGCGGGTGAGAGGGGGTGGGGGTTCTCGTGGGGGGAAGTGGATTCTTGCGGGGAGGGGTCTCGCGCGAGGGGGGGAGGTCACGCGCAGGGGATCACGAGGCCGTGCCGGGGGGAAGAGGCCTCGCGGGGGAGAGGCCGCGTGGGGGGGGGAGAGGCCGCGTGGGGGGGAAGAGGGGCCGCGTGCGGGGGGAGAAGAGGGCCGCGCGCGGGGGAGAAGAGGCCGCGCGCGGGGAGGAAGAGGCCGCGCGCGGGGGAGAAGAGGCCGCGCGCGGGGGAGAAGAGGCCGCGCGCGGGGAGGAAGAGGCCGCGCGCGGGGGAGAAGAGGTCGCGCGGGGGGAGAAGAGGCCGCGCGGGGGGAGAAGAGGCCGCGCGGGGGGAAGAAGAGGCCGCGCGGGGGGAGAAGAGGTCGCGCGGGGGGGAGAAGAGGCCGCGCGGGGGGAGAAGAGGCCGCGCGGGGGGGAGAAGAGGCCGCGCGGGGGGGAGAGAAGAGGCCGCGCGGGGGGAGAGAAGAGGCCGCGCGGGGGGAGAGAAGAGGCCGCGCGGGGGGAGAGAAGAGGCCGCGCGGGGGGAGAGAAGAGGCCGCGCGGGGGGGAGAGAAGAGGCCGCGCGGGGGGAGAGAAGAGGCCGCGCGGGGGGGAGAGAAGAGGCCGCGCGGGGGGAGAGAGAAGAGGCCGCGCGGGGGAGAGAGAAGAGGCCGCGCGGGGGGAGAGAAGAGGCCGCGCGGGGGGAGAGAAGAGGCCGCGCCGGGGGGAGAAGCGGCCGCGCCGGGGAGAGAAGCGGCCGCGCCGGGGAGGGGAGAGCGGCCGCGCCGGGGGGAGAGCGGCCGCGCCGGGGGGAGGCGGCCGCGCCGGGGGGAGAAGCGGCCGCGCCGGGGGAGAAGCGGCCGCGCCGGGGGAGAAGCGGCCGCGCGGGGAGAGAAGCGGCCGCGCGGGGAAGAGGCCGCGCGGGGCGGGGGAAGAGGCCGCGCGGGGGCGGGGGAAGAGGCCGCGCGGGGGGAAGAGGCCGCGCGGGGGGGAAGAGGCCGCGCGCGGGGAGAGGCCGCGCGGGGGAGAGAGGCCGCGCGCGGGGGGAAGAGGCCGCGCGCAGGGGGAAAGAGGCCGCGCGGGGGGGGAAGAGGCCGCGGGGGGGAAGAGGCCGCGCGGGGGGGAAGGAGGCTGCGCGGGGGAAGAGGCCGGGGGGGAGGAAGAGGCCGCGCGGGGGAGGAGGGAGAAGAGGCCGCGCGGGGGGAGGAGGGAGAAGAGGCCGCGCGGGGGGAGGTTCACACGGGGGGGTTAATTTAATTAAAAAAAATATAATTAAGCTTACCTTTCCAGCGGCCGGGTCCCGCGTCTTCTATGCTCCTGCTCTCCTGCTCACAGGAACAGGTAACAAAAGCAGCCAGCCAGGCTACCTCCCCTAAGCCAATCACAACGCTGCAAGCAGCGTTGTGATTGGTCTGGACGCCGCCCAGCCAGAGGCTTATGGGGAGGCCATCTTCTCCATGCAGGCTGCAATAAGGGCAGAGTGTGCATGACTGGTTTGGGCGGCCCAAGGGGGCTGACCAAACAGTCTTTGCGCACTCTGGAGTGGGCAGGCACACCACTCCTCCCTGACTGCTCGCAGAGCAGACCCACCCACCCGCCCGTCACCAAACATAAAATGGTAATAACTAAAAGTTATTACCATTTTATTTTTCTGCTTCTCGCACTGCGAGAAAGCAGTGGGGCGACGCTCCTCCGCCCTACTGGAGGAGCTGCCCCTGCTTACAGGTCGTATAATAATGTGTTTATAGTAGACACTCATCTAAATAGGAAGACTCTTCCAGGTCATGTAATAGTGTGTTTATAGCAGACACATCATCTAAATAGGAAGACTCTGCCAGGCAGTCGAGGCCGGCATGGCTCGCGGGTGAGAGGGGGTGGGGGTTCTCGTGGGGGAAGGGGATTCTCGCGGGGAGGGGCGGGGTCTCGCGGGAGGGGCGGGGTCGCGGTCACGCACGGGGGGAGGAGGTCACGCGCAGGGGAGGAGGTCACGCGCGGGGGAGAGAGGCTGCGCAAGAGAGGCCGCGCGGGGGAGGGGAGGCCGCGCGGGGGGAGGTTCACACGGGGCGGTTAATTTAATTTAAAAAAATATAATTAAGCTTACCTTTCCGGCGGCCGGGTCCTGCGTCTTCTATGCTCCTGCTCTCCTGCTCACAGGAACAGGTAACAGAAGCAGCCAGCAAAGCTACCTCCCCAAAGCCAATCACAACGCTGCAAGCAGCGTTGTGATTGGTCTGGACGCCGCCCAGCCAGAGGCTTATGGGGAGGCCATTTTCTCCATGCAGGCTGCAATAAGGGCAGAGTGTGCATGACTGGTTTGGGCGGCCCAAGGGGGCTGACCAAACAGTCTTTGCGCACTCTGGAGTGGGCAGGCACACCACTCCTCCCTGCTCGCAGAGCAGACCCGCCCACCCGCCCGTCACCAAACATAAAATGGTAATAACTAAAAGTTATTACCATTTTATTTTTCTGCTTCTCGCACTGCGAGAAAGCAGTGGGGCGACGCTCCTCCGCCCTAGTGGAGGAGCTGCCCCTGCTTACAGGTCGTATAATAATGTGTTTATAGCAGACACTCATCTAAATAGGAAGACCTCTTCCAGGTCGTGTAATAATGTGTTTATAGCAGACACATCATCTAAATAGGAAGACATCTTACAAGTCGTGTAAAAGTCCGTTCATGGAAGGCTCATTATACTGTGAAAAAAAATACGTATTAATGTAATAAAGTGGTTAAGTTAGACATGTTATCCTGCAGATAGGCTGTCCTGAGACAGGTTTTGTAATAATGTTTCATAACAGGCATTTTCTCCTCTAAATAGAAAGACCTCGCATAGGTCATGTAACAGTTTGTTTGTGGTAGGATACTTATCGTGTATATGCGTACCACCTGTAATGTAACAATGTGCTTTGGTCAGACATCTTGTCCTGTAGATGGGCTGTTCTGAGACAGGTTTTTTTGTAATGTGTTCATAACAGGCATATTATTTTACAAATAGAAAGACATCTTATACGTCGCATAACTTCATTTAGACTAGGCTAGTGGTATAATGTTTTAAGGGATATGTACTAATGTAACAACCGCTCATGTTAGACAAGTGAACCTGCAGATGGACTGTCCTGACATAGGTTTTATAATAATGTGCTTGTAGCAGACATGTAATTCTCGAAACAGAAAAAAGTACTGTATGTTGTGTAATAGCGTGTTCATGTCAGATATGTTATCTGCATAGGAAACTATAAGAGATTGTATAATGAGTTATTATTCTATAAGAGACTTGTTATCCTGTAATGAGGATATCTTTGGCATAGGTGATGCTATAATGTGTTAGCATCACTCTTGAGAGAGCTAAAATCGGGCTCCCCCTTAGACCCTGCCCCTCCTACCATTCTCCATCAAATCGCAGAGGCTGTGTCACCAGCTATACTGGAGGTGATAAACTCCTCACTCAAGACAGCCATTGTGCCATCCCAATGGAAACATGCAAGGGTCAGGGCGCTGCTAAAAAAAACCCAGCCTTGACCCGGAAAACTGGAGAAATTACCGACCTATTTCCTTACTACCGGGAATAAGTAAGTTAGCTGAGAAGTATATTAATTCCATTTTATCAGCTTTCCTGGAAAACAACAAGGGTCTCCATCCTACACAGACTGGATTCAGACCCCAACAGGGCACAGAAACGGCCCTTTTGGCTGTAGTAGAGGAAACAAGGAGGACTCTTGATAATGGAGGCTGCGCTGCCATCTTATTATTGGATCTCAGCGCAGCCTTCGATACTGTTAATCATAGTTTAATGATTCAAAGACTTAGAGAGGCAGGTGTGACTGGATCAGCCTTAAAATGGTTCCAGTCTTTCCTACAAAACAGGGTGTTCACAGTTTTTGAAGACGAATGTTCCTCAAAACAAATTCCTCTGAAATGTGGCGTTCCTCAGGGATCCTCCCTTAGTCCCACCATGTTCAATGTGTACATGCGATCGTTAGCTGAAATAGTATGTCCTTTCGGGGTCCATATTGTGACGTATGCGGACGACACGCAGTTAGTCATCTCCATGAAACAAAATAACCAACAGGAATGTGATTTATTCACCTGTCTAGAGAAAGTCTCTGAATGGATGAATCATTCCTTTTTGAAACTTAACGGATCAAAAACTGAACTTATGTTGTTGGGGAAGTCTGCTCCTCGAAATATTGATCTTCTCTGGCCCAGCGCTTTAGGTCCCCCCCCGGCCCCCAGAGAACAAATCAAAAGTCTTGGGGCTTGGCTTGACCGCAACCTTGATTTTAAGGCTCAAGCGCGCACAGTTGCAGCTTGTTGTTATAGCCTTTTAAGAATGATCAGAAAAATCCTTCCCTTGTTACCTTTTATAGCTAGACGGGTGTTGGTCCAAGCCCTTATCCTATCAAGATTGGACTATGCTAACGCTTTGTACCTGGGAGCCCCGCAGGGCACCATTAAAATCCTTCAAACCGCACAAAATTGTGCAGCGCGCATGCGGATGAACATTTCCAAACGCTCCTCGGCAAAACCCGCACTCGCTACTTTACATTGGCTCCCTGTTCAGGAAAGAATCCAATTTAAGTCCCTATGTATCACCTACAAGATACTTTCTGGCAAGGGCTCTTCTTTGATCAGTTCCTGGATTCAACCTTATGTGCCTACTAGGGCTCTTAGATCTAACAACAAAGGTTTGGTCCTAGTTCCTAAGATTAAACGATCACGTAGTGGAGGTCGAATGTTTACGTATAATGCATCCAAACTCTGGAATGGTCTTCCCCTCCACATACGTTCTGAACCAGATTATCTCAAGTTCAGAAAACTGTTGAAAACCTTCCTCTTTCCATAATTTCATTGCTATTACAGTTCTTTAGGGTGTCATAGCGCTGGGATGCCTCCGGGTAACCATGCGCTCTATAAGTGCTCCTTCATTCATTCATTCATTCATTCATGTTCTCCTATAGACAGAAATCTGCCATAGGTTAACTAAGAATGCGCTGATACAGACATGGTATCCTGTAGACACGAGTGTACCACAGGTTATATGCTGAAATGTGTGTGTGTAATCTGAACCAGTATGACCGAAACTCTGGCCTGTGACAATGTTAACATCAGACAAGTTCCTCTATAGCTATACATACGTGCAGCTGTCAGTCGTGCCATGCTGTAGCTAGGATGCCACCCCTCCCACACCCCCCTCCCCGCCCCCTCCTGGGTCCTTCACAAGTGTTTAGACTCACAAGGACTCTGTGGGGTACACTTGGTATAATAACGTGGGCTTCCAAGTTTCTGAGTTACACAACCTGTTTCAGAATGACCCTGCCCTCGGGGGAGGGGGGCTTGAGAGAGCCGGCTGCCTCCCTATGAAGTACTGCAGACCACGAGCGGCTCTTTGGGTCCCTGTCAGAGGGGCCCCGTGGCCCTGGGACTCACCTCTCCTGCAGGGGCCAGTGCCCAGAAAGGTTTAGCGCCTTCAGTCACGACATCCCTCTCCATGTGATAGGAGAGAAGCAAGAACAGGCTTGGCGGCGGTGGTACCCGCCGGGCAGCCAGTGTGTGCCAGTCACAGAGGAGCCGGAAGGGCCCTTCATCTTACCTCTGCAGGGCCCGCGGTACTGCTGGACTGGAGCAGGCTACGCTGCCGAGTACGTCGTTCCAAGACTCTGTCTGATTTACGTATTTGCTGAAATCAGAATGTCATGTGTATCTAGCACTGAGCTCACTGGATCCCTGAGCTCTAGGAGACTCGACGAGGTAAAAACACTATACGTTGCGGGAGTTCCTGCAGACCGTGCCACGCGCACCTTCCACACGTGCTGTACACGGGTTCTGCCGTACTAGCGGCTCAGTGCACGTGTACTCTATATGTAAACTCTGGAGCGCCCTGGTGACGTATATTCTACGCACCAGGAGGTGTAGCCTGGCAGCAGGGCTGTTGAGTAGAGAATCAGCACACCCACGCTCTGATCTTGGCTATCCCACTAGACTGATGATTTGTGTGATCTTGGTTGCCTTACGTGCTTGGGGGCACATACAGCATAGACCACTCATACTCAAAGTACGGCCCGGGGGCTGCATGCGGCCCTGCTGACTTTTACATGCGGCCCCCTGGTCAAAAGCAGCTCTGGTCTGCTGTTTACTCATCTCAGCACTAACAATAAAAAGATGTTAAAAGAACTATGTTAATTTGTCTCAAAGTAAGGATATAATTAGGGAGTTCTGCACTGTTCAACGTTAATATCTTCGTTTTTAAGACATCTTGCAGCAAAAGAGTAAAAATATCATAGTCTCTTCAAAATTCAAAAAGTGTATTTAATTAACATGCAGTACCTTTTCCCCTTAGTTTATCAGATTATTTTGGGGAGAGGATGTAGGCTTAAGGCTAGAGCGGTCGACCTTGAAGCTGGCTAACTGGGTTCGAGTATCGGCAACGACGCTCAACATCCTGTGATTCTGGGCAAATCACTTAATCTCCCCGTGCCTAACAAAAATGAATGTGTCCGTCTGTAACGAAGCTGGTGCTCATGTAAAGCGCTCTGATACCTGATGTCTTCGGGTCTAGTTCGCGCTATATAAAATTCTAAAAAAAAATATATATATATATATATATCAGTGCATTTAGAAGTATTATGTTAAAAGTGATAGTTTTCACACATAAATTTATAAACATTAATTCTTCCCTCCACTCTGACAATAATGCCAGTGGTGAACTAAAGAAGCAAATCAGTTATTATGTGCCCTCTGGGGTGACCTGGGTTCCTATTATAAATGAACAACATTATAGTTTATTAAATCAAACACAGGAGAAGGTTTTATACAGTGCACATCCGTAAGTCATTTGTTTTGAGGTCCTCTTATTTGTGATAATGAAGAAATAGGAGGGACAGTGAAATAAAACAATTGCCTAGGATCACACATTTTGATAAAGTGGGGAAGCCGGGATTAATCCCAGGTTTCCTGGTTTCACATGGTGCAATTATGCTTCGCTTCCCCTATACCCACCTTACCGCCAACTCCCCCCGTCCAACCACCACCAAGGGGCCAAACTTATTGGCCCCTTGGAAAATGCTTGCGAGTACCCATGCCATAGACTGGCCTGATTTTATGCACCCCAGACAGCTGGTGCCAAAAGACTGGTCTCTGGTGTCCCCCACACTAGTGCCCTTATGCTGTTGGCAGAGGGACTCTTTTGACAGAGGGCCACATACAGAGGGCTCCAGTGTTCTTGCTATTTATTGTGCCCTCACTTCACCCTGCTCTCCACACTTCTAGGAGGTAGCTGGCCAGCACACAAGAGGGCAACGCCAGCCCACAAAAACACATCACAAAGGGGTTAGGGGTTAGACCTGCCCCCCATGTCTCTCTGCTTCTAAGAGACTTACCCTGTTCTTCTCAAGAGCTCACTCTCTTTCTTTCTATATTTGCATAGGAAATTCTAGAGTTTGATTTCTGTAACTTAATGTTCAGTATTTGTAAAACTGAGTTTTGTGCAACAATTTATAGTTTATAGCTGAGATTCTTGCATATGCAAATACCTGCATGCCCCCAACTGGAAGCTTTCACAGAAACCAGTACAATGCAGAGGATGAGGCTTTGGGGGGGTGGAGTTGGTACATTCAGAATATTTGCCCATGAATATTTCATTTTTCCGCCTGAGCGACCGTTTGGGATTCTAGGACAGTGTCCTTCGTGGGACCGATGAATTATGTAAAGTCGGGCGGGCTGCCTGTGGTTTCCGGGGGAAAGGGACAGGCGGGCTGGTGATGTCTGAAATCGAACCCACGGAGATTGACTAGTGCTGTGTCTGTGCTGCTTTCAGGTCACAGACGGACAGCGAGGGGAACCTATCGATGGATAACAGCACCGCAGGCTTGAACCCAGACCCGTCAGTCTTCAGTAAGGCGGGACAACCCTTGGAAGATCTATCTGGTGAGTAAACTTGGGGAGTGTGGGCCAAGGGCTTCCACAAGTCATAAGCAAGGAAAAAGTCAACAGGGCCTTCCTGTCTCTCTTTCCTGTGTATGAAGCCTTCGCAGTACAGATAGGTGGCATGCTAATGTACATTAAATGCATGTAGATATGTGTTCGTAGCATGTGTGGCTGTAGATACATGTACTCCTGTTTTAAGTATTGTTTATAGCTATGCATTTTTGTCAATTAAATCATACAGTAACTAATCCATTCAACAACTGCCATTTGTCTGAGGTATACTATTTATGTTGGGTTGTGAAAGGTCTGTCATCAAAATTGCATTGGTACTAAATACACAAACAAAACTTCTTGACTTGGAAAGGCCCAGTGTGATGCAGCATCCACATTTCCGGTCTGTATCATTTGCTGTAGGGATGAAATGGAAACCTGAAAGCTCGCGGTCCTACTTACACAGACACCGACAGTCTTGCGGTCCTTTTGTTGGCTTCGGGAAGCAGGTCGTCGCCTTGGGAGATGGAAGCATTTCCTCCTGGGTGGAGAAGTGGCCTTTCTTTGTAGTCGAACTACTCGGCCATCGGCGTCCAGTGGTGGAGTTGAGTGGTTCATGTGTCTAATTCATGTGCCTTCTGTGCCTGGTTCCGCTCTCAGCATTGGGGTGAAAGGGCTTCTACTCAACAAGAAACAGCCCATTTGCATCTTAAAGCGCTTGGGATCCAGGCCCCCTGTCTGGCAGTTCATCCAGGGAGTTGGGTTTGATTGTGTAGTGTTCCCGGCGCTGCTCAAAGGCCTTTGACCAGGCTTTGAGACTTCGCAAAATGGCTTTCAATTAGTGGCGCTGGGCTTCATCGTTCTGTTTTGTGCTCTATGGTTGTTAAATCGACATTTAGTGTCTTCTTGAGAGCCCGGCAGTGCCTTGCCCCATCCAGGCTTTGTCATGAGGCGATTTGTGTACAGAGTAAGTCTGGCATGACACTTCAGGTATCAAATAGAACGTGAGTCACATGAAAGAAAGCAGCCCTAACCCACACCGCAGAGGGCTTTGTGCTTAAATACACTGCATGATCCCAGCAAGTAATGTGTCCCTTAGCAAAATGCTTGCTGTTTACATTGAAAATAAACATTGTATTAGGACTACACATTACTGTGGCCAATTGCTTACATGTGTACACATTGCCTCTGATCATGCTTTGAAGAATATTAGCTACTCCTATCGAGCACTTCAGTGTGAAACACTCAGAAACCGCCTAAAAAGCAACATTTTATTGTAAGAAGATTCTTAACAAAAAGGACAAATCTCGGGGCAAGGGGAAGAAACCAAGAATTTAAGTCCCTTTTGGGCCTGCGAGCAATGTTATTGAGGTGTAAAGGATGGACACAGTCGTTCGGTGTGTCTTTAAGCCAATGGCTTTTTTGTTGATAGATTGATTTAGGTTTTGGAAGTCTTTGGAAACCAGATTCATTCCCAGCTTGTTCTTTTTATCATCCTGTTGCTGAAAATTAATGTACACGTCCCAGTCTGAAGCAGTCTTCTTCAGAACAGCGTTTACTTTGCGTTCATTGCAGGTTTCTGAGTAACAGAGGCAGTGGCCCTCTTGAGGCAAGATGTCTGCTTGAGGGTGGTACGCCTTATTGATATGAGGATATGAAACCATGTCTCACATTGCACTTAGTGCCAGTATTATAGCATATCAAATGCTTTTTTTGTAGGCGCTCAGTTCCATTGCCCTCTCACAATGTGTCACATAGTGACTAGAGAATTACCCTCTCCTCCACTTCCATCTCCTCAATCTTCTCACATCTTGGACCCTAACTCTCCCCTACTGTGTATTCGCCCCTCTCAGTGACTCTGTCACCTGCCTCTCAATTCACCATAATTCTTAATTCCCCCCATGACACTCCTGCTTCAGCCCGACACTACTGCCTCACCTCTATAGTATTGCCTCCTCTCTATCCTCCTGTCTCACCTCTATTCTCTTGTCTCACCTCTATTCTCCTGTCTCACCTCTATGCTCCTGTCTCACCTCTACACTCTGGTCTGACCTCTACACTCTGGTCTGACCTCTATGCTCCTGCCTCACCTCGACACTCTGGTCTGACCTCTATGCTCCTGCCTCACCTCGACACTCTGGTCTCACCTCGACACTCTGGTCTCACCTCGACACTCTGGTCTCACCTCGACACTCTGGTCTCACCTCGACACTCAAGTCTCACCTCTATGCTCCTGCCTCACCTCTACTCTCTGGCTTCACCTCGACACTCTGGCCTCACCTCTATGCTCCTGCCTCACTTCAACACTCTGGTTTCACCTCTATGCTCCTGCCTCACCTCTATGCTACTGCCTCACCTCAACACTTTGGTCTCACCTCTATGCTCCTGTCTCACCTCTATGCTCCTGTCTCACCTCTATGCTACTGCCTCACCTCAACACTTTGGTCTCACCTCTATGCTTCTGTCTTACCTCTGTGCTCCTGCCTCACCTCGACACTCTGGTTTCACCTCTATGCTCCTGCCTCACCTCGACACTCTGGTCTCACCTTTATGCTACTGAGTCACCTCAACACTTTGGTCTCACCTCTATGCTCCTGTCTCACCTCTGTGCTCCTGCCTCACCTCGACACTCTGGTTTCACCTCTATGCTCCTGCCTCACCTCGACACTCTGGTCTCACCTCGACACTCTGGTCTCACCTCGACACTCTGGTCTCACCTCTATCCTCCTGCCTCACCTCTAGTCTCTGGCCTCACCTCTATGCTCCTGTCTCACCTCTATGCTACTGCCTCACCTCAACACTTTGGTCTCACCTCTATGCTCCTGTCTCACCTCTGTGCTCCTGCCTCACCTCGACACTCTGGTTTCACCTCTATGCTCCTGCCTCACCTCTACTCTCTGGCTTCACCTCGACACTCTGGCCTCACCTCTATGCTCCTGCCTCACTTCAACACTCTGGTTTCACCTCTATGCTCCTGCCTCACCTCTATGCTACTGCCTCACCTCAACACTTTGGTCTCACCTCTATGCTCCTGTCTCACCTCTATGCTCCTGTCTCACCTCTATGCTACTGCCTCACCTCAACACTTTGGTCTCACCTCTATGCTTCTGTCTTACCTCTGTGCTCCTGCCTCACCTCGACACTCTGGTTTCACCTCTATGCTCCTGCCTCACCTCGACACTCTGGTCTCACCTTTATGCTACTGAGTCACCTCAACACTTTGGTCTCACCTCTATGCTCCTGTCTCACCTCTGTGCTCCTGCCTCACCTCGACACTCTGGTTTCACCTCTATGCTCCTGCCTCACCTCGACACTCTGGTCTCACCTCGACACTCTGGTCTCACCTCTATCCTCCTGCCTCACCTCTAGTCTCTGGCCTCACCTCTATGCTCCTGTCTCACCTCTATGCTACTGCCTCACCTCAACACTTTGGTCTCACCTCTATGCTCCTGTCTCACCTCTGTGCTCCTGCCTCACCTCGACACTCTGGTTTCACCTCTATGCTCCTGCCTCACCTCGACACTCTGGTCTCACCTTTATGCTACTGCCTCACCTCAACACTTTGGTCTCACCTCTATGCTCCTGTCTGTGCTCCTGCCTCACCTCGACACTCTGGTTTCACCTCTATGCTCCTGCCTCACCTCGATACTCTGGTTTCACCTCTATGCTCCTGCCTCACCTCGATACTCTGGTCTCACCTCTATGCTCCTGCCTCACCTCGATACTCTGGTGTCACCTCGACACCCTGGTCATCACTCCTTCTGCCTCACCTCTTCTCCTGGACTCTCCTGCCTCACTTCAATGGTAGTTCCTAACCTCACTTCTCATGACCCACATTGACCCCAGTGCCTCCCTTAACTCAGTGCATCGATATTGCTGCAGCCCTTCTCATTGGCGCAGGTTAATATACATCTTCACCCCCGGCCACTTTCCTCCAGTTACATCCCCAACTTACATTGTACTTTTCTAAACGACGGTCTGTGACGCCTCCCTGTCATGCAATGACCCCTTTCATCCTCCTGTTGCTGCCCCAAAGGTGACGCTGATTGCTACATACACAGCCCGTTTCCCGAAGATAGTTATGACTTGTGCCTCTGTGATGTCCCATGGCTCGCTAACAACGGCCTTTCTTCAAAGCATTTGTACAATACATTCTTCTAATTCTCCTGAGTAAAACTTTGGTTCAAGGCATCCTGAGACACAAAATCATCAAACAAGAGGCGGTGTCTTTATCCCGAGTGCCCCTCACCGGTAGAACTCATTGACACTAGTGATCCAAGTACCTAAACTTTTACAGGCATTTATGAAAATATTGAAACATACCTCTTTAAGCAGGATTTTGTCCTTTTAGATGAGTACCATGGTAATTAGATAGGTACCATGGTAATTAGATAGGTACCATGGTAATTAGATAGGTACCATGGTAATTAGATAGGTACCATGGTAATTTGATAAGTACCATCGTGATTAAAGCACTGGTCCTTGCAAGGTGTCATGACCTTGAGGAGATGGGACCAGTTACTCCTTGGTGGAGAAGTCATTGAGTGATTCACTCACACAACACCTGTGATTCTGGGCAAATCCCTTAATCTCCCCGTGCCTAACAAAAAAAATGAACGTGCCCTCATGTAACGCAACTGGTGCTATGTAAAGGGCTCTGATACCCGATACCTTCGGGTCAAGTTTGCGCTATATAAAACTCCGTAAAATAAATAAAATAAAATGAGGCATCACTTGAGCTTTGAGATTACAATATCACACCCTCACAATACATCTTGTAATGCTACAAACTCCACCCCACATGGGGCCCGACACACCACCCCCATGATCTGCCAGAGAATGCTTATGAGGCTGGAGCTCCCTTCCTTATAATGCACACTGCTCACTCTAAGACCACAGCTAATTCTTGTGATGTACAATAGACGCAATCTGAGGCTGGTGTGTAACTGTTTGTAATGCCGACAGATCACTGTGTAAGACTACAGCCCAGCCTCGTGATGTACACAGACTTCATCAGAGGCTAGAGCGCCACTCCTTGTAATACCGATAGATCACTGTCTAAGACTACAGCCCAGCCTCGTGATGTACACAAGACTCCATCAGAGGGTAGAGCGCTACTCCTTGTAGTACCGATAGATCACTCTCTAAGACTACAGCCTAACTTTGTGATGTACACGAGACTCCATCCGAGGCTAGAGCGCCACTCCTTGTAATACCAATAGATCACTGTTTAAGAATACTGCCACTCCTCGTGATGTACACAAGACCCCATCCGAGCCTAGAGCGCCACTCCTTGTAATACCGATAGATCACTATCTAGGACTACAGCCCTGCCTTGTGATGTACACATACTCCATCCGAAGCTAGAGTGCCACTCCTTGTAATACCGATAGATCACTGTCTAGGAATACTGCCACTCCTCGTGATGTACACAAGACTCCATCCGAGGCTAGTGCGCCACTCTTTGTAATACCGATAGATCACTGTTTAAGAATACTGCCAGTCCTTGCGATGTACACAAGACTCCTTCCGAGGCTAGAGCGTCACTCCTTGTAGTAACGATAGATCACTGTCTAAGACTACAGTCCAGTCTTGTGATGTACACAGACTCCATCCGAAGCTAGAGTGCCACTCTTTGTAATACCGATAGATCACTGTCTAAGACTACAGCCCAGCTCTTGTGATGTACACAGACTCCAACCGAGGTTGGAGTGCCACTCCTTGTAATACCGATAGACACTGTTTAAGAATACTGCCAGTCCTTGTGATGTACACAGACTCCATCCGAGGCTAGAGAGTCACTCCTTGTAATACCGATAGATCACTGTCTAAGAATACTGCCAGTCCGTGTGATGTACACAAGACTCCATCCGAGGCTAGAGCGCCACTCCTTGTAATACCGATAGATCACTATCTAGGACTACAGCCCTGCCTTGTGATGTACACATACTCCATCCGAAGCTAGAGTGCCACTCCTTGTAATACCGATAGATCACTGTCTAGGAATACTGCCACTCCTCGTGATGTACACAAGACTCCATCCGAGGCTAGTGCGCCACTCTTTGTAATACCGATAGATCACGGTTTAAGAATACTGCCAGTCCTTGCGATGTACACAAGACTCCTTCCGAGGATAGAGCGTCACTCCTTGTAGTAACGATAGATCACTGTCTAAGACTACAGCCCAGCTCTTGTGATGTACACAGACTCCAACCGAGGCTGGAGTGCCACTCTTTGTAATACCGATAGACACTGTTTAAGAATACTGCCAGTCCTTGTGATGTACACAAGACTCCATCCGAAGCTAGAGTGCCACTCCTTGTAATACCGATAGATCACTGTCTAAGAATACTGCCAGTCCCTGTGATGTACACAGACTCCATCCGAGGCTAGAGCGCCACTCCTTATAATACCGACAGATCACTGTCTAAGAATACTGCCAGTCCTTGTGATGGACACAGACTCCATCCGAGGCTAGAGAGTCACTCCTTGTAATACCGATAGATCACTGTCTAAGAATACTGCCAGTCCTTGCGATGTATACAAGACTCCATCCGAAGCTAGAGTGCCACTCCTTGTAATACCAATAGATCACTGTCTAAGACTACAGCACAGGCTTGTTATGCACACAAAACTTAATCCGAGGCTAGAGCGCCACTCCTTGTAATACCGATAGATCACTGTCTAAGAATACTGCCAGTCCTTGTGATGTACACAAGACTCCATCCGAGGGTAGAGTGCTACGCCTTGTAGTACTGATAGATCACTCTCTAAGACTACAGCCCAGCCTTGTGATGTACACAGACTCCATCCGAGGCGAGAGCGCCACTCCTTGTAATACCAATAGTTCACTGTCTAAGAATACTGCCACTCCTCGTGATGTACACAAGACTCCATCCGAGCCTAGAGCGCCACTCCCTGTAATACCGATAGATCACTGTCTACGAATACTGCCAGTTCTTTTGATGTACACAAGACTCCATCCGAGGCTAGAGAGTCACTCCTTGTAATACCGATAGACACTGTTTAAGAATACTGCCAGTCCTTGTGATGTACACAAGACTCCATCTGAGTCTAGAGCGTCTCTCCTTGTAATAACGATAGAACACTGTCTAAGACTACAGCCCAGCCTTGTGATGCACTGAAGACTCCATCCGAGGCTAGAGCGCCACTCTTTGTAATATCGATAGATCAGTGTCTAAGAATACTGCTAGTCCTTGTGATGTACACAAGACTCCATCCAAGGCTAGAGCGCCACTCCTTGTAATACCGATAGATCACTGTCTAAGAATACTGCCAGTCCCTGTGATGTACACAGACTCCATCCGAGGCTAGAGCGCCACTCCTTATAATACCGACAGATCACTGTCTAAGAATACTGCCAGTCCTTGTGTTGTACACAAGACTCCATCGGAGTCTAGAGCGTCTCTCCTTGTAATAACGATAGAACACTGTCTAAGACTACAGCCCAGCCTTGTGATGCACTGAAGACTCCATCCGAGGCTAGAGCGCCACTCTTTGTAATATCGATAGATCAGTGTCTAAGAATACTGCTAGTCCTTGTGATGTACACAAGACTCCATCCAAGGCTAGAGCGCCACTCCGTGTAATAACGATAGATCACTATCTACGAATACTGCTAGTCCTTGTGTTGTACACAAGACTCCATCCGAGGCTAGAGCACCACTCCTTGTAATACCGATAGATCACTGTCTAAGACTACAGCCTAGCTTTGTAATGTACACAAGACTCCATATGAGACTAGAGCACCACTCCTTGTAATACCGATAGATCACTGTCTAAGACTACAGCCCAGCCTAGTGATGTACACAAGACTCCATCCGAGGCTAGAGTGCCACTCCTTGTAATACCGATAGATCACTGTCTAAGAATACTGCCAGTCCTTGTGATGTACACAGACTCCATCCGAGGCTAGAGTGCCACTCCTTGTAATACCAATAGTTCACTGTCTAAGAATACTGCCACTCCTCGTGATGTACACAAGACCCCATCCGAGCCTAGAGCGCCACTCCTTGTAATACCGATAGATCACTGTCTAAGAATACTGCCAGTCCTTGTGATGTATACAAGACTTCATCCGAGGCCCAAGCGCCATTCCTTGTAATAACGATAGAACACTGTCTACTAATACTGCCAGTCCTTCTGATGTACACAAGACTCCATCCGAGGCTAGAGCGCCACTCTTTGTAATACCGATAGATCACTGTCTAAGAATACTGCCAGTCCGTGTGATGTACACAAGACTCCATCCGAAGCTAGAGTGCCTCTCTTTGTAATACCGATAGATCACTGTCTAAGACTACAGCCCAGCCTTGTGATGTACACAGACTCCATCCGAGGCTAGAGTGCCACTCTTTGTAATACCGATAGATCACTGTCTAAGAATACTGCCACTCCTTGGGATGTACACAAGACTCCATCCGAGGGTAGAGCGCCACTCTTTGTAATACCGATAGATCACTGTTGAAGACTACAGCACAGGCTTGTTATGCGCACAAGACTTAATCCGAGGCTAGAGCGCAAGTCTTTGTAATACCGATAGATCACTGTTTAAGAATACTGCCATCCTTGTGATGTACACAAGACTCCATCCGAGGCTAGAGCGCCACTCCTTGTAATACCGATAGATCACTGTCTAAGAATACTGCTAGTCCTTGTGATGCACACAAGACTCCATCCGAGGGTAGAGCGCTACTCCTTGTAGTACCGATAGATCACTCTCTAAGACTACAGCCTAGCTTTGTGATGTACACAAGACTCCATCCGAGGCTAGAGCGTCACTCCTTGTAATACCGATAGATCACTGTCTAAGAATACTGCTAGTCCTTGTGATGTACACAAGACTCCATCCGAGGGTAGAGCGCTACTCCTTGTAGTACCGATAGATCACTCTCTAAGACTACAGCCTAGCTTTGTGATGTACACAAGACTCCATCCGAGGCTAGAGCGTCACTCCTTGTAATACCGATAGATCACTGTCTAAGAATACTGCTAGTCCTTGTGATGTACACAAGACTCCATCCGAGGGTAGAGCGCTACTCCTTGTAGTACCGATAGATCACTCTCTAAGACTACAGCCTAGCTTTGTGATGTACACAAGACTCCATCCGAGGCTAGAGCGTCACTCCTTGTAATACCGATAGATCACTGTCTAAGACTACAGCCCAGCCTCGTGATGTACACAGACTCCATCCGAGGCCAGAGCGCAACTCCTTGTAGTAACGATAGATCACTGTCTACGAATTCTGCCAGTCCTTCTGATGTACAGAAGACTACATCCGAAACTAGAGCACTACTCCTTGTAATAGTGATAGATCATTGTCTAAGAATACTGCTTGTCCTTGTGATGTACACAAGACTCCAGTGGCAGCCGGCACAGGTAAGATCGGTGGGGCAGGGTGGGGGTCGGAGAAGTCTACATAGGACGGGATCAGTTAAATTAAATTAAAAAAAATAAAACCACTTACCTTGCACTCGCCGCAACGTCGAGTCGGCGATGTGGCGAGCACAAGGTAAATGATTGTTTTTTTTGTAATTTAATTTAACTTATCCCATCGTATGTCGACTTCATCGGCCCGCCACACCCCACGCTCTTACCTGTACCGGCCGCCACTGCATGACTCCATCCGAGGCTAGAGCGCCACTCCTTGTAATACCGATAGATTACTGTCTAAGAATACTGCCAGTCCTTCTACTGGTCGCACATTTGTAACATACTTTAATTATTATTTTTTTCACTTTCCAGCGTCAGCATTCAGTTTGTTACTTGCCCGTCCCTACCACCACCTCACTTCTGTCGCTGCATGCCCCTTCCCTGCATGCACCTTCCCTGTTCGTTGCTGGCCTGTCCCTCCCAACAACTCGCTTCCGTCACTGCATGCCCCTTCTCCCCCCTGTCGCTACTCATGGCTTCTTTTCTTAACGTGAAGTCGCCTGGAAGGACTTTGAGCCCTTTGCATGAGCGCTAGTGACTTTACATAAGGACACATTCATTTTTACAGGCACTGGGAGATTAAGTGATTTGCCCAGAATCACAGGATGTTGAGCCGCGCAGACACAAACCTGGTTCCCCGGCTCCAAAGTCAGCAGCTCTTGCCGTAACGCCATAGCCTCTCCATGCTCAGTGTTCCAGCTAGCTACACTATGACATGCTGGTAACTACAATGAGCATTTGTTCAAGAATATAAACTGCTCTGACCGCTGTGCAACATTTAAAAAAAAAAAAAAATTGCCAAAGTCAATAGATCTCGCATAGGCAAACCCTATTTGCTCTGCCAATATTTGTTTTTGTCTGTTTTTACCTCTTCCATAGATGCATTCTGGAACTGAATATCTGTTATGAATGTTCCCTTCCGACAGTACCTCTTCTAGTGGCTTACCATCTAAAATGCAGTACAAACCAAACCCGTTTTCAGACCATTATCCACCACCATTTGGTTTATAAGAAAAACATATTAACTGTCTTTTCGGTGCAAAAATCAATTTTTTTTAATAGAAATACCTGATTTCCTGTTTTTTTGGGGAGAAAAATTGGCCAAACACCAGCACTGTCCTTCCTAACCTGTGGTCCCCAGAAAATTGTTTAGTCTGCGTAGATGTGCCTGCGTTTAAACTGACAAAGAGGCCTGTTTAATGAGTTTACACATGGAATCCATTGAATCTATCTGAAGAGAATAGAGCTCCAGGGTAGATTCAGAGCTAGTTCTGCCAGGGACATTCATGTATATACTTCAGACTGGCTCTCCTTCTACCCCTCTAAAATTCATAAGTATTTGCATTTCTTTTATAGGAGAGGACCCCGAGACTCGAAGGTTACGGACAGTTAAGAACATCGCTGATCTTCGACAGAACTTGGAAGAGACCATGTCTAGTTTGAGGGGGACCCAGGTCACTCACAGGTACGACGAGCATTTATCTGTATTGTTTCGTATTATTTGTATTCATGGGGCTAAAGACCTAGATATAAAAATCAACCTTCAGCGACATCCGGATCGAAAGGTCCATCACCGCTTCCTGCATTACTGTGAGGTGACTGGCCGCAGCGCCCGTCTGTCACTGCAGATCACAGCGCTCAGCACCTATCCCGCCCCCGCTACGCCTTCAGCCTCACTGTCCCAAGGTGCGCTGCTTCCCCTTCTCAGAAACAGCCAGCTGACATAACTCAACTCTACCTCCTCCCTCACTGCCTTCTTGTACACCATGTCGTCCCTTCCATGGACCAACCCTCTGACCGTGCCTAGCTCTCTCCATCCTCACTGCCCCGATCTATACTGCTTCTTCCTTCTCTGAAGTGACCCGCTCACCCAGCCTAGCTCTCTCCATCCTCACTGCCCCGATCTATACTGCTTCTTCCTTCTCTGAAGTGACCCGCTCACCCAGCCCAGCCCTCTCCATCCTCACTGCCCCGATCTATACTGCTTCTTCCTTCTCTGTCATGACTTGCTGACCCACTCCAGCCCCTCTCTGTCCTCACTGCCCCGATATATACTGATTCACCCTTCTCTGAAATGTCCCACTGTCCCAGCCCCGCCATCTCTGTCCTCACTGCCCCAAGATAAACTGCTTCCACCTTCTCTGAAGTGACCCACTCACCCAGCCCAGCCCTCTCCATCCTCACTGGCCCAATCTATACTGCTTCCCCTTCCCTGAAATTACCTACTGACCCAGCACAGCCCCTCTCCATCCGCACTGCCCTGATCTACACTGCTACCCCTTTCCTGAAATTACCTGCTAACCAAGCCCCACCATCTCTGTCCTCACTGTTCGAGCTATACTGCTTATCCATTCTCTGAAAGGACCAGCTGACCCAGCCCAGCCTTTTTCATCCACACTGCCCCAATCTATACTGCTTTCCCTTTCTCTGAAGTGACCCGCTCATCCAGCCCAGCCACGCTCCATCCTCACTGCCCCAATCTATCCTGCTTCCACCTTCTTTCGAATGACCTGATGACCCAGCCCAACCCTATCCATCCGCACTGCCCCGATCTATACTGCTTCTCTCTTCTCTGAAATGACCAGCTGACCCAGCTGATCCCTATCTTCACTGCCCCACTATATACTGATTCCCCTTCTCTGAGATCAACTGCTGACCCAGCCCAGCCCTCTCCATCCTCACTGCCACGATCTATACTGCTTCCCCTTATCTGAAATGATCAGGTGCATTCCATCCTCACTGCCCTGAGATATACTGCTTCCCCTTACCCGGAAATGACCCGCAGACCCAGCCATTCCCTCGCCATCATCTTTGCCCCCATCTGTACTTGTTCCCTGAAATGTCCCATTGACCTAGCCCCGCCTTCTCTGTCCTCACTGCCCGGATCTATATGCTTCTCCATTCTCTGAAAGGAACACCTGACCCAGCCCAGCCCTCTCCATCCTCACTGCCCCAATCTATACCTCTTCCACCTTCTCTGAAATGACCTACTGACCCAGCCCTGCCCTCTTCATGCTCACTGTCCCAATCTATACTGCTTCCCCCTTCTCTCAAGTGACCCCTGATCACAGTCCAATCCCGCTGCATCCTCACTGCCCCGATCTATACTGCTTCTTCCTTCTCTGGAATGACCCATTGACCCAGTCCACCCCTCTCCATCCTCCCTACCCCGATCTATACTGCTTCCCCCTTCTCTGGAATGACCCATTGACCCAGTCCACCCCTCTCCATCCTCCCTACCCCGATCTATACTGCTTCCCCCTTCTCTGGAATGACCCATTGACCCAGTCTACCCCTCTCCATCCTCCCTACCCCGATCTATACTGCTTCCCCCTTCTCTGGAATGATCTACTGAACCTTCCCAGTCTTCTCCGTCCGCACTGCCCCGATGCATACTGCTTCCCCCTTGTCTGGAATGATCAGGTGAACTCCGTCCTCACTGCCCTTATGTATGCTGCTTCCCGTTGTCTGAAATGACCCGCTGACCCAGCCCACCCCCCCTCCAGCCTCACTGCCCCGATCTGTGCTGCTTCCCTTCTCTGAAGTGACCGGCTGACCCAGCGCTCTCTGTCCTCACTGCCCTGATCTGTGCTGCTTCCCTTCTCTGAAGTGACCGGCTGACCCAGCGCTCTCTGTCCTCACTGCCCTGATCTGTGCTGTTTCCCCCTTAATCTGAACTGAGCGGATGGCCTAACGCAGCTCCTACTACACCCTCAGTGCTGTTTGGGGCACTATCACCTCCACCCCACAGTACCGGCTGGGTGGGGGCATGGGCGGAGGCGGAAGGGGGGAGGAATACAATACAAAAAAAAAGGACTTACCTTGAACAGCCAGCCGTCGCCTCTCCTTTGTCCTCCGTCCTCGTAATCTTCCTGTTCCGGCCGGCGGCAGCAGGAAGCACCCGGGCAGACAGGCCTCCCTGAGCCAATCACAGCACTGCAATGCAGCGTTGCGATTGGTCTGAGCGTCGCCGATCAACGCTCAGGCTGGAACAGGGAGCCTGTGCATGTTCCTGACCAGGCTGTGTAATGCAGCCTGATAGGAACATGCAAAATACGCATGAACTGTTTGGTCGGCCGGCCAAACAGTTCATGCGCACTTTGAGAGTGCACACCACTCCTCCCCTGCCCTGCCCCGCCACTGACTGCAAGAGAGAAAATAAAATGATAATAACGATATGTTATTATAATTTTATTTTCACTTTTGAGCAGTGGGGCGACGCTCTTCCGCCTTAGCGGAGGAGCCGCCACTGCCACCCCAAGCTGATCAGCAGGCACAGTGTACACTGCCACCACCCTACCTCTCTTAGCATTACACCGGGCCTAGCACAGCTCAGCCTCTGCTCTCACTGCCCCAGTGTACGCTGCCACCACCCTACCTTTCTTATCATTACACTGGGCCTAGCACAGCTCAGCCTCTTCTCTCACTGCCCTGGTGTATGCTGCCACCACCTTACCTCTCTTAGCATTACACCTGGCCTAGCACAGCTCAGCCTCTGTTCTCACTGCCCCAGTGTACGCTGCCACCACCCTACCTCCCTTAGCATTATACCTGGCCTAGCACAGCTCAGCCTCTGTTCTCACTGCCCAGTGCACGCTGCCACCACCCTACCTCCCTTAGCATTATACCTGGCCTAGCACAGCTCAGCCTCTGCTCTCACTGCCCCAGTGTACGCTGCCACCACCCTACCTCGCTTAGCATTACACCTGGCCTAGCACAGCTCAGCCTCTGTTCTCACTGCCCCAGTGTACGCTGCCACCACCCTACCTCGCTTAGCATTACACCTGGCTTAGCACAGCTCAGCCTCTGTTCTCACTGCCCCAGTGTACGCTGCCACCACCCTACCTCGCTTAGCATTACACTGAGCCTAGCACAGCTCAGCCTCTGCTCTCACTGCCCCAGTGTACGCTGCCACCACCCTACCTCGCTTAGCATTACACTGAGCCTAGCACAGCTCAGCCTCTGCTCTCACTGCCCCAGTGTATGCTGCCACCACCCTACCTCTCTTAACATTACACCGGGCCTAGCACAGCTCAGCCTCTGCTCTCAGTGCCCCAGTGTATGCTGCCACCACCCTACCTCTGCAGATCTTCGGGCCTAGCACAGCTCAGCCTCTGCTCTCACTGCCCCAGTACACCCCATGCCACCACCG
The DNA here is from genome assembly GCA_963921515.1 of Calotriton arnoldi. Classification (NCBI taxonomy): domain Eukaryota; kingdom Metazoa; phylum Chordata; class Amphibia; order Caudata; family Salamandridae; genus Calotriton; species Calotriton arnoldi. The sequence continues at coordinate 946,025 of CAWUFW010000441.1, forward strand.
TACCTCTCTTAGCATTACACCGGGGCTAGCACAGCTCAGCCTCTGCTCTCACTGCCCCAGTGTAAACTTCCAACCTCTACTGTAATGTGCCTGATGGTTGGTGTAGACTGTCCTTCCTAGCTTGTGACAAGTTAGAGTTATCCCAATAAATAAAAATATCTCCTTAAGGAAATTACACCAAGTCTCCTCACATTACTTTAACAAAGCTGTTTCTGGGCACTTAGCGCATGTGCTGTGCACTTTAAATACGAACCGCGACCGAAAGAGGGGCTTTTTAGGTCTCGGCCTGCACCAGCGCTTGCGCTGGTCTGGCCGAGAGTTTTAGTAAGCGGGTTTTGGAAGTGCAAACACTGGCTTTTGGGCTGGCGACCAGCTTGCGTTCACGATAGCGTGCACGCGCGCAGCTGCCATCTGGGTTTCCTATCTCTTCCTCATTTCCTCGTCATGGCTCATTAACTCTCTGGACTCTGATGTTTCAATCGCAGCAGCAGCTCACATTACCAACTGACGGCCCTGGACTACAGTCACATGAAAAACAACAGCGATTAGCATTGAAATGCAAGCTTTTTTTGTCTAGTTAGAAATATTGCTTCGGTGGGTTGATTTCACCTTATATCGCTATTTGTTTTATATTGGGAGTCGCAGCCTAATTACCAGTATTTTTGTCTCACTCTTTTTTTTTTATATTTATTCGCGCAAAGCACAAAGCTATATTTAAGGTTACTTTTTCCGCGTCACTTCTTCACTCTATTTAAACTCCACACCCCGCACTCTTATTGTCTCTCTCATTCTCTCCCCTCTCTAATTCTCTCTCTACTTAATTAACTCTCCCCTCTCTATCTTTTTTAGCCTTTCATTCTCTCTCACCCCTTTATCTGTTTCTCTTTCAAACTCCTTCATTCACTCTCTCTCCCCTTCTTTCTCTCTCTCTATCCCGCTCCACTCTTTATTCTATGTACACCCTTTCTCTCTCTTTCTCTCTCACCACCCTCTCTAATTGGGCATTATATCTTCACTCTATCTCTCACTCGGCGCCACCACAGCATCACTCGGCGTCACCACAGCATCACTCGGCGCCACCACAGCATCACTCAGCGCCACCACAGCATCACTCAGCGCCGCCACAGCATCACTCAGCGCCACCACAGCATCACTCAGCGCCACCACAGCATCACTCAGCGCCACCACAGCATCACTCAGCGCCACCACAGCATCACTCAGCGCCACCACTGCATCACTCAGCGCCACCACAGCATCACTCAGCGCCACCACTGCATCACTCAGCGCCACAACACTATCACTCAGTGCCACAACACTATCACTCAGCGCCAAGACAATATCACTCAGCACCACCACAGCATCACTCAGCGCCAAGACAATATCACTCAGCACCACCACAGCATCACTCAGCACCACCATAGCATCACTCAGCAAGACCTGAGTATCATTCAGCATCACCTCAGCATCGTCTCCGCAACAGTCACCACCACCACCACTACCACCTCAGCATCACTCAGCACCACCTCAGCCTGCTCTCGGAATCTGGCATCTGTTGATTCTCCCCTAGCGTCTGGCCGCTGCTAGTGTTATAATACAGGTACTAGTTCCCAACCTTCACCCTCCGATTGTTTATGCCCCCTCAAAAAAAAAGCTTTAACAAACAACCATTGCAATAGGCAGAAACAAGTTGCCAGCATTGCAAGAACAAAAGAAAACTGAGGACATTTTTTATTGTAAATACTTTTTTAATATGGTCGTTCAGTTTTACATAATGCCTTCTTGGTCATATATAAAGTAACAAAAATGCTTCTGACACTTTTTTATTATAACTTTTCAGCATGCTGCACAGCAGCCACACTTCTCTACAGCACAGCTTGAAGACATTGGCAAAGTCAATAGCTCTGGCTAAACGCTTATAAGGCCCCAAAGGCGAGACCTATTGGCTATGCCAATGCTTGTTTAACTATGCAATTACTCCGTTTTCCTGAAGCCGCAGACCCCTGCTTTGGTTGGTTTATAGAAATGCTGGTGTTTTAGGAGCGAGTGTCAGGTTTATGCAAGACATTGTCCTGACGCTTCATTTTCAGCTCATTAACGCATTGTAATCGTTACCTTCGAGGGTCCATATTTCATTTTTTACAAGTTTGGTTCTAAATGACTTATTGTTCCCTCAGCTCTGTAATGTGTTGTGCTGGTATTTACAACCCTTTGGAGAGGAGGCACTGCAGATAAATCTCAGCAATTGTTTAATTGATACTAGAATTCTACTACACATGTCTTTACCATGACAATGTATGTCATTCCCTCTCTTCTGAACGTATACTCACCCAAAACATAGCCAAACATAAGGTTTGATTTACTAGCAAAACTGGGGGCTTCTTAAAAGCACCCTGTGTATATTTTTTCCACTTCAGGCTCATTGTTAGTCAGTGATAGCATCCATAGTCTTTACTCTTTTCCCGGGATCCTTTGCGACTAACATGCACTCCCTCGCCACCCTTAAAAATTGCATCTAGAATTTCTAAGCTTGGCATTCAGATGTATGTTAATGCAGTTTGAGGGATACATTAACAAATATTAAACATTGAAAACTTTGTACTTTTTTGTAGCACATTGGAAACCACGTTTGACACCAACATCACCACGGAAATCAGCGGCCGCAGCATCCTTAGCTTGGCAGGGAGGCCCGCGCCAATGCCATGGCGACTGGGTCAGTCCAGCCCCCGTCTCCAGGCTGGCGACGCCCCCTCCATGGGCAACGGGTACCCACCTCGAGCCAACGCCAGCCGCTTCATCAGTGCCGAGGCTGGGCGCTACATGTACTCTGCCCCCCTGCGGCGGCAGCTGGCATCGCGGGGAGGCAACCTCCACGGGGACCTTACGGACAAGAATGGCGACGACTTAGACCTGGAGGGCGTTAGTTTGGATGCCACGGGCTACATGAGTGACGGGGATGTACTGAGCAAGAACCTGAGGACGGACGACATCACCAGCGGGTAAGGAGGGTCGCTCTTATTGGCGTTGGCATTGTTAGCTTTCAGATGACGTATAAGCTTCCGGTCTCATACACCGTGTCTTGGATATAAAAAATGTATTGATTGTCCTTGGTGCTCTGAATTTTAATGCTGTTGAGTTTGAGCTTCGTGTTATCGATTAAACTAGAATATGTTTCTCACGGCTCCACTTCACATAAGGAGGAGGAGAGTTCTTACAAAGCTGATTTTGTGTTTAGTTACCTTTCATTTATTGATGATTTTCTGTATCTTACCAATTCGGCAACTGCTCCTTTGAAAGGGTGCCCTCCGTCAGAGATGGGTGGCATAGACGTTATGTGGCATGGGCAAAGTGGGTACCTTGCCCAGGGCCCCCACGATCCTAGGCGACCCCTGAAGAAAGGATATTTTTCTAACTTTATATCACCTCTATTTCCTTATCTCAGCTACTCTTCCTCTCCCTGCCTACCTTTTACCTCTCATTCTTTCGCAGTATTTTGGTGACACTGGTCAAGACCTATTTCAGCTGTTTTTGTATGACCCTATTCCCGAAAGTTGAAGTATAATTCGATATTGTTTGGCATCACGTGGACTTGAATTAGCAGAAAACGTGTAACAGATTTAAGGTTGTTACGAACAGAAGGCTCCAAAATATAAGTTGCATGAGGCCCCAAAATCCATAAAAAGATGGGTGGTGGGGGTACTTTGACACCAGAGGGTATTGCACAGTGCTATAAACTAAAAGAGCTGGATTGCGCCATTAGGCAGAGTTACGTATCTTGGCCTCTGAGCATTGCTACGTTATGTCCAGGGCCACTGGAATTATGCGATTGTGCGGCCACAGCATTTTTCGTATAGTTATATATTTGCCACATGTGCCATATAATCCATCATCTGGTGCATAGTTTTCTAATTTTAACACAAAAAATGGTTTCTAGCTCAAACACTTCAAAAGTAATTCAAAATGCAGTGGCACATGTTGCGCAGTGTAAGGCCCTTTGCAAAGGTTCACTGGTCACTTTTCTGTTGCTTATTGCTTTATTTGGGTGTCAAACTGCTTCTTCTGTCGTGCAACCAATGCCTAGACAGTGTTAACAAGTGTAAAAATGACAAAATAATGAAGTAAGACTCACAAAATGTGCCGAATTACACCGCATAATATGTCTTTTCTTGCCGCATAATTTACTCATTCCTGCCACATAATTTGGCCTTTTCCTGCCGCATAATTTTAGTGGCCCTGGTTATGGCACAGTAGACTGCGCAAACACTGTCCTAAGCATGTCCGGCCGCTTACTGTAAACCCAGGCCTGCACATGATGATTGTAGTTCTAACAAGAGTAAAAGTTGTTGTAAGTGGTTGAACAAACAATAAGGCTTCCTTGGCCTTTTTCCCAAGCTGAAACTTCGTTTTCTATTTCTAGCCGAGCGATTCGATAGTATCAGCGTGTTACCAGTAGATGGCGGTGGTACTGTAGTTATTCACTGCAGGGTCAACTTCTGGCCATGAGAAAGTGAATGTAGACCGTTCATCGCGAGAAGCGAAAGGGTCCTTGGCGTGAAAGGGCCTCCTTGGCAGAAGGAACCGATTTAGTTTATTTGGGATACTTGGATTAGTAATAATATCATTCAACAACATCTGTAGGTCACTTGTCGGCAGGTACATACTTCCATTGATATGTGCATGTGTATTTATGGGAGTGTGCTCGTACTTTTTGCTTAAATATTTTGGATTCGCCAGTGTTGGAGGTTATGGCTCTGGTGTGTAGCTTTAGTTGAAGTTACAAGTTCGCTCTCAGACTCCATCCCATCACAGGGACAGTTTACCCTCAGTGTCGGCCGGTAATTGTAGGAGGGAGAGGGGCGGACGGGACACACATGCAGACATACACACTCACAACCATGTATTTACACACGCGCACACTCACACACATCCATTCACAACACTAATTACTAAATATTCAAACATGCTCGCACACACCATACAGTAATAAAAAAAAATCACACTTACCTGCAGCTCTGCCTCGGAGTCCCAGGAGGCTTGGGGCAGCTGCCGTCCCTCATTGGCAGTGGCGGCTGCCACCAAGTATCACGGGCGGGGCAGGGCGGGGATAGGAAAAAAAAATGACTTGCCTATCTACCGGACCGCGGCCTCGTCTTGCGTCGTCCTCTTCTGTTCCTTCTTGAAGCAGGAAGCACAAACATGCTCCCCCAGCCAATCGCAATGCTGCAATGCAGCGTTGTGATTGGTCTGAGCGCCGTGGTTCGGCGCTCAGACAGGCAGTGGGACCCTGTGCATGTTCCTCACCAGGCTGTGCATTACAGGCTGGTGGGGAACATGCAAAGTGCGCATGACTGTTTGGCCGAGCTAAGACTGCCGGCCAAGCAGTCGTGCCCATCACTCCTCCCCTTGCTGGCTGTGACACAGCCAAGCCCTGCCTCGCCCCGTAAACCGGAAAAATAAAATGATAATAACCTAGCTTTATTATCATTTTATTTTTATTTTATCCACTGCTCAAAATGCAGTGGGGTGACCCTCCTCTACCTTAGCAGAGGAGCTGCCGCTGCTCATTGGCTGGCCTAAGGTCAGCCAATGAGGGAAGGCAGCAGTCCCTACGTTGTCACAGAGTGGAATGGGGTCAGTGAGACTGCTGAACCCACCCCACTCTGTGGCGAAGTGTCACTGATTGACACTCCACCCTGGGCACTTCAGGGCTTAAAACTGAAGCAGCCAGGTGCAAGGCAATGAGTGACGCTACCCCTGGTCGCTGAGGGGGAGGGCCTCAGGGACCTTTGCTGAGCTGAAGAGGACACACCCACAAGAGCTGTGACATTCTCAGCCCAGCAAAGTTCAGCTCTGGCGGCCAGGAGCCTGCACATTTAGCGCATGTCTAGCTCCTGGCTGCCTGACCTGAAAATGATCAGTGTCTGTCAGGCCGACCTTTGCTCAGCTTGACAGACACTGTTCATGAGGGGCAAAAGGTGAGGGGGCGTTGCCCCTCAGCGCCAATAGGCCAGCCACAGCTGCTTACCCTGCAGCTGTCCCCTCCCTGCCTCTACGACCACTTCCTCCCCCGGCCAACATCTCCTTGTTCAGCGTCCGCCCCTCATTCGCTAATATCATCTTTCTGAACTACCACCACAACACTTATTTACTGCTTCTTCTAGCAGCAATGCCTTCTTCCATTGCTACGTCACATTACCCTCCTACAGCCTCTTCCCTCAGATTACACCTCCGCTCTCAGCTACCGCCTCCTCTCTCAGATTACACCTCCTCTCTCTGCTACGGCCTCCTCCTTCAGATTACACCTCCGCTCTCGGCTACGCCCTCCTCCTTCAGATTACACCTCCGCTCTCGGCTACGGCCTCCTCCTTCTGATTACACCTCCGCTCTCAGCTACCACCTCCTCTCTCAGATTACATCTACTCTCTTTGCTACCGCCACCTCTCTCAGATCACACCTCCTCTCTCTGCTACGTCCTCCTCCTTCAGATTACACCTCCGCTCCCGGCTACAGCCTCCTCCTTCAGATTACACCTCCACTCTCTGCTATGGCCTCCTCCTTCAGATTACACCTCTGCTCTCAGCTACCGCCTCCTCTCTCAGATTACATCTACTCTCTTTGTTACCGCCTCCTCTCTCAGATCACATCTACTCTCTTTGCTACCGCCTCCTCTCTCAGATTACACCTCCTCTCTCTGCTATGGCCTCCTCCTTCAGATTACACCTCCGCTCTCGGCTACGGCCTCCTCCTTCAGATTACACCTCCGCTCTGGGCTACGGCCTCCTCCTTCAGATTACACCACCGTTCTCGGCTACCGCCTCCTCTCTCAGATCACATCTACTCTCTTTGCTACCGCCTCCTCTCTCAGATTACACCTCCTCTCTCTGCTACGGCCTACTCCTTCAGATTACACCTCTGCTCTCGGCTACGGCCTCCTCCTTCAGATTACACTGCCGTTCTCGGCTACCGCCTCCTCTCTCAGATCACATCTACTCTCTTTGCTACCGCCTCCTCTCTCAGATTACACCTCCTCTCTCTGCTACGGCCTACTCCTTCAGATTACACTTCTGCTCTCGGCTACGGCCTCCTCCTTCAGATTACACCACCGTTCTCGGCTACCGCCTCCTCTCTCAGATTACATCTACTCTCTTTGCTACTGCCTCCTCCCTCAGATTACATCTACTCTCTTTGCTACCGCCTCCTCCCTCAGATTACATCTACTCTCTTTGCTACTGCCTCCTCCCTCAGATTACATCTACTCTCTTTGCTACTGCCTCCTCCCTCAGATTACACATGGAATTATCCTATCAAAATAAAGAACATTCTTTGAAGCTACTTTGGGGTTTTTGCTACTTTTTATTTTGATTATGAAGAAATATTGATGTTCCCCGTTTTTTTGTTGCAATATATGAATTTAATATGACATAATTTAAGAGTGCTGGACCTTATTGATTGACATGTCTAGGACCAGTTTCCCTAGAGAATGCATCCATCAGTGACCGCATGTCTGGGACTAGTCTACCTAAAGAATGCCTCCATCAGTGACAGCATGTCTGGGACTAGTCTACCTAAAGAATGCCTCCATCAGTGACAGCATGTCTAGGACTAGTCTCCCTAGAGAATGCCTCCATCAGTGACCGCATGTCTGGGACTAGTCTCCCTAGAGGCTCAGTGACTGCATGTCTTGGACTAGTCTACCTAAAGAATGCCTCCATCAGTGACCATATATCTAAGACTAGTCTCCCTAGAGGCTCAGTGACTGCCTGTCTAGGACAAGTCTACCTAAAGAATGCCTCCATCAGTGACCATATGTCTAAGACTAGTCTCCCTAGAGGCTCAGTGACTGCATGACTGGGACAAGTCTCACTAGAGGATGCCTCCATCAGTGACTGCATGTATGCTACTTGTCTCCCTAGAGGCTCAGCGACTGCATATATGGGACTAGCCTCCCTAGAGGATGCCTCTGTCGGTGACCACATACCTGGGACTAGTCTCCTTAGGGAATGCCTCCGTCAGTGACCGCATGTCTAGGACTAGTCTACTTAGAGAATGCCTCCATCAGTGACTGCATGTCGGGTACTAGTCTTCCTAGAGGCTCAGTGACGGCATGTGTGGTACTAGTCTCCATAGAGAATGCCTCCGTCAGTGACCAGATGTCTGTGACTAGTCTCCCTAGAGAATGCCTCCGTCAGTGACCGCATGTCTGGGACTAGTCTTCCTAGAGGCTCAGTGACAGCATGTGTGGTACTAGTCTCCATAGAGAATGCCTCCGTCAGTGACCGGATGTCTGCGACTAGTCTCCCTAGAGAATGCCTCCATTAGTGACTTCATGTCTGGGACTAGTCTCTCTAGAGGCTCAGTGACAGCATGTGTGGTACTAGTCTCCATAGAGAATGCCTCCATCAGTGACCGCATGTCTAGGACTAGTCTCCCTAGAGAATGCCTCCATCAGTGACTGCATGTCTTGGACTTGTCTCCCTGGAGAATGCCTCCATCAGTGACCGCATGTCTGGGACTAGTCTCCCAAGAGAATACCTCCACCAGTGACCGCATATCGGGGACTAGTCTCACTAGAGGATGCCTCCATCCGTGACTGCATGTATGCTACTTGTCTCCCTAGAGGCTCAGCGACTGCATGTATGGGACTAGCCTCCCTAGAGGATGCCTCAGTCGGTGACCACATACCTGAGACTAGTCTCCCTAGAGGCTCAGTGACTGCATGTCTGGGACTAGTCTCCCTAGAGAATGCTTCCATCAGTGACCACATGTCTGGGACTAGTCTCCCTAGAGAATGCCTCCATCAGTGTCCGCCTGTCTAGGACTAGTCTCCCTAGAGGTTGCCTCCTTCGGTGACCACATGTCTGGGACTAGTCTCCCTAGAGAATGCCTCCATCAGTGACCGCATGTCTAGGACTAGTCTCCCTAGAGGTTGCCTCCTTCGGTGACCACATGTCTGGGACTAGTCTCCCTAGAGAATGCCTCCATCAGTGACCGCATGTCTTTGGACTGGTCTCCCTAGAGAATGCCTCCGTCAGTGACTGCATGTCTGGGACTAGTTCCCCTAGAGGATGCCTCCATCAGTGACTGCATGTCTGGGACTAGTCTCCCTAGTGAATACCTTCACCAGTGACCACATAACTGGGACTAGTCTCCCTAGAGAATGCCTCCATCCGTGACCGCATGTCTGGGACTAGTCTCCCTAGAGGCTCAGTGACCGCATGTCTAGGACTAGTCTCCCTAGAGAATGCCTCCATCAGTGACCACATGTCTACGACTAGTCTCCCTAGAGAATGCCTCCATCAGTGACCGCATGTCTAGGACTAGTCTCCCTAGAGAATGCCTCCATCAGGGACGCATGTCTTGGACTGGTCTCCCTAGAGAATGCCTCCGTCAGTGACTGCATGTCTGGGACTAGTTCCCCTAGAGGATGCCTCCATCAGTGACCGCATGTCTGGGACTAGCCTCCCTAGAGAATGCCTCCGTCAGTGACCGCATGTCTGGGACTAGTCTCCCTAGAAAATGCCTCCGTCAGTGACCGCATGTCTGGGACTAGTCTCCCTAGAGAATGCCTCCGTCAGTGACCGCATGTCTGGACTAGTCTCCCAGAGAATGCCTCCGTCAGTGGCCGCATGTCTGGGACTAGTCTCCCTAGAGAATGCCTCCGTCAGTGACTGCATGTCTGGGACTAGTCTCCCTAGAGAATGCCTCCGTCAGTGACCGCATGTCTGGGACTAGTCTCCCTAGCGAATGCCTCCATCAGTGACCGCATGTCTGTGACTAGTCTCCCTAGAGAATGCCTCCATCAGTGACCGCATGTCTGGGACTAGTCTCCCTAGAGAATGCCTCCATCAGTGACAGCATGTCTGGGACTAGTCTCCTAGAGGCTCAGTGACTGCATGTCTGGGACTAGTTTCCCTAGAGAATGCCTCCGTCAGTGACAGCATGTCTGGGACTAGTCTTCCTAGAGGCTCAGTGACTCCATGTCTGGGACTAGTCTCCATAGAGAATGCCTCCGTCAGTGACCGCATGTCTAGGACTAGTCTTCCTAGAGGCTCAGTGACAGCATGTCTGGGACTAGTCTCCATAGAGAATGCCTCCGTCAGTGACCGCATGTCTGGGAATCAATCAATCATAGGTTTGTATCGCGCGGGCTACTCACCCGGAACGGCTCTCAATGCGCTGAGGGAGGGAGGGTAGGGGTGGTTCCGCCGAACCTGCAGGGTCACTAAGTTCCATGGAAGAGCCAGGCCTTGAGGTCCTTTAGGAATTTGGGGAGCGATGGGGTTTGTCGGAGGTGGAGAGGGAGGGAGTTCCATGCCTTGGCCGCGAGGAGGGACAAGGAGCGCCCTCCTGTTCCGCTTTTCTTGATTCGAGGTACCGTTGCGAGGGAGAGTTGTGCCGAGCGGAGAGAGCGCTGGGGAGCGTGGAACACGAGGTGGTGGTTCAGGTTGGCGGGCCTTGTGTGCGTGGGTCAGAAGCTTAAAGGTGATCCTCCTCTTGACGGGAAGCCAGTGCAAGGTCCGTAGGTGTTGGCTGATGTGGCAGTAGCGTGGTAGGTTGAGGACTAGTCTGGCGGCGGCGTTCTGGAGTTTGCGGTGAGGTTCTTGTTGATCCCGGTGTAGAGTGCGTTGCCGTAGTCTAGTCTACTGCTGATGAGGGTGTGTGTGACCGTTTTCCTGTGTCCGGGGGGGATCCACATGAAGGTCTTGCGGAGTAGGCGGAGGGTGTGGTAGCAGGAGGAGATGATGGAGTTGACCTGGCGGTCCATTTTGAGTTCGGAGTCCAGGATGATCCCTAGGTTGCGTGCGTGGTCTGTGGGGGCGGGGGGTTTCCCCGAGGGCGGTGGGCCACCAGGTGTGGTTCCAGGTGTCGGGGTGTGGCCCCATGATGAGTATCTCTGTTTTGTCCATGTTGAGTTGAAGGCAGCTGCTCTTCATCCATCTGGCGACGGCTTCCATTCCGTCTTGAAAGCTGCGTTTGGTGATGTTGGGTTCATGGATAGGGAGAGGATGAGTTGGGTGTCGTCTGCGTATGATGTAATGCTGAGACCGTGGGATCTGGCGATGGCTGCGAGCGGGGCCATGTAGATGTTGAACAGGGTCAGGCTGATGATAGAGGATCCTTGTGGGACTCCGCAGGTGGTTGGTGTTGGTTCTGAGCGGAATGGCAGGAGTCTGACTCGTTGCGTTATGCTGGAGAGGAAAGAGAGTATCCTGTTGAGGGCCTTGTTCCGGATACCCGCGTCGTGGAGTCTGTGGGCTAGGGTGCGGTGAGAGACTGTGTAGAAGGCTGCGGAGAGGTCAAGGAGGATGAGGGCCACAGTCTCTCCTTTGTCGAGGAGGGCGCGGATGTCGTCTGTTGCTACGAGGAGTGTGGTTTCTGTGCTGTGGTTCTTCCTGATGCCTGATTGGGAGGGGTCGAGGATGTTGTTCTCTTCGATGAAGGCAGCGAGTTGGCGGTTGACGGCTTTTTCCATGACTTTGGCCGGATAAGGGAGTAGGGAGATCGGTCTGAAATTCTTGAGGTCGGTGGTGTCCGCTGAAGGTTTTTTCAGGAGAGGGTTGAAGGAGGACTAGTCTCCTTCTTAGAGAATGCCTCCATCTCGGATCCAGCCCTGCCGGACAACTGAGCCGGAAGTAATTCCAAGATCACAGCTATATGTTCACGAAAGTTTCGCCCCAGCTCTTTAGATGGAGAAGAGGCAAGACGTAGGGGCTGGGAGTAAACTTTCCGGTCCAGATTTTTTACCACGTTCTCAAATCATTGTTCACTCGGGGAACCAACTTTGTTGCTGTGCGCCTGAGTTCTCAAACCTTAAGAATGTTGGAGGCCTCGGAAACAGTCGAGGGTCATTAGTAAGCGCTATATAAACAAGCATTTGCAATGCAATAGGTCTTGCATTTGCGAGACTTTGAGCTATTGGCATGTAAATAACAATGCCTTTTATTTATGTGTTTTTAAAACCTGCAAGCGGTGCGTAAACACACACTTTGTGCTTATAGTCCTTGCTTAGGGAGAAGCAAGGCTGGCAGTAAAAGAGGCGCAGTGACTGCCGGCCTTGCTTTTCGTAAGCAACAACTATAAGTACAAAGTGCGTGTTTACGCTCCGCTTGCAGGTTTTTGGGGTTTTTGCACGCCTCCAGAGGAACTATATATAGTAAAGTAAGTAGCGTGTCAGTGGTTTTTTCTCTTTTCATAAAATGTTCTTGCCACCAGAACGGAACCTATAAAATAATATTTTTTTTCTGCTCGTTCAATGGAAGTCGCTCATATTTTAGGCAATGATTCGTTGCGATATTCACATCTGTGACGCTACATGTTGCCTCTCATTCTGCCATAAAGTTTCGGCTTTGCAGCGCCATCTGCCGGCGGAGGCTTAACATTGTCGGGTCATGCCAAGCCTCTCAGGAGCTTGCACTGGGCTGTCCTACACTGTATATATACATATTGATACTTCATACCCACTTTATGGGCAGCACGGGCAGAGCTGCAGAACACCCCAGCAATGCACCCCTCAGAGACTGAGTTCCGTTGATGCCAGGCGAGGTCACGTTAAGACATTTGTGGCATGAATGGCCCATTATTGCTTGTTGTACTTTCACAGTACCGTCGTTTTTGGGAGATCGCGAGTGTGTGTTATTATTGGCACAGCTCACCGAGTGGGAACGGAAGCCAAGAGCCTGCTGGGGCCAAAATAAATGGCCTTTACAGGACAGATTGTGCGTGTTCCCAGTTTCTGTTCTTGGGAAGCGAGGGTTTCCCTCCAGACCTGTAGAGAGCGCCCCACAGGTCCCCACGACGGTTGGTGGTTGATGATGTCTGAACACAGGTTCGATTCTGGGAAAGGCCGCAATGTACTTTTCATAATTCACCTCACATTATTTATTTTATATCCGATTAGCTGGCAGGCGGCTGCTCCTTGGGAGAAAAAGGGGTGGTTGATGGTTTTATGAATTGCTATAAAAGGATTTTAAGGCTTTTGGGTAGTCAGATGAGAGCACTTTTAAAGTCATTTCAGCTACAGTTGAATGACGTCTATGATTGCTGTCATGTTCTGAGTGATGAATAGTCAGTATCTCCTTGGCCATAGTGTGCACTACCGGTCGTGTAGTCGCTCAGCAACAAGGCCCCGTGTGGGGCCGCACCAGTGCTTACTTTGTGAAAATGTAGGTGCCAGGGCCCAAGCTCTAAACTCCAGCTGGCAGTACCCACAGGTCCTGCTGCCACTGCTGAGTATTGCCAGTGCCAACTTTACTTATCATCACACGTAAAACAGTGGGACACTTTGGACAATTTGAGGTCAGCGGGAAGACCAGGAAGTGCTAGTTCTATATATGTTTTTTTTGTATGCTCAAAAATAGTGAGAGAGTGCCACCCTGTGGTGTACTCTTATAAGTGCTGGTATTGAAAAATAAGTGCAGGTACTGGCACAAATTAAGCACTGAATCAGCGATTGAGCTTGTTAGAGCCAAGAGTCAAAGGGAAGGAAAAACAGTAAACTTGGAAAATCAATCCAGAAAGCATGTTTCATATCTAAGAAAAGAGGACGCTCAGGGGCACATCAGATTTGGACTACACCACCTGTGCCTTTTTAAAAAATACAGCACAAATTTGGAAACTAACCCCCCCCTGCAGGGGGACCACAGGCAAAAGAAGTGTTTGACATAGCAAAACCAAAAGGGATGATGGACGGAGTGTTGAACATTGCAAGCACTCACCCCCAGTCAACTGATCTGGGTTTAATCCATCATCATTCTTTAGCTCACTCCGCCACCCCAGTTCAGACATGGCTATATGCAAATCAGTCTGACCCTGTGCCTCATGGGAACAGTCCAGCCCGAACTGCCAAGCCATGGCTTCCCTGGACCGGAAACAAGCATCCTGGGACCGGTTTCTGGCTTACAGCCGTCATCAAGACCTCAGACTACCTCAATAAAGCATTCAACGAGGCTACCTCAGGACTCAACCACTACCTCAAGAAGCCTCAGCACTCTTGGACTGCCGAACTTTATGTTTTTAAGACTGCTCTACTATGTAACTATTATGAAACACTGTTGTAAAGCGCTCCGATACCCCCGGGTCAGGTCAGCGCTATATAAAACTCCATAAATAAATCAGCCAGGCTATCTTGAATCCAGTGGCAAAGTGAGCAAGGGACCCACGTCTGGGCATACCCTGCCAACTTAGGGCGAACATAGCAAAACCAAAGGGGATGATGGACGGAGTGTTGAACATTGCAAGCACTCACCCCCAGTGAACTGATCTGGGTTTAATCCATCATCATTCTTTAGCTCACTCCGCCATCCCAGTTCAGACCAGTCCAGGGAAGACATGGCTTGGCAGTTCGGGCTGGACTGTTCCCATGAGGCACAGGGTCAGACTGATTTGCATATGGCCATGTCTGAACTGGGGTGGCGGAGTGAGCTAAAGAATGATGATGGATTAAACCCAGATCAGTTGACTGGGGGTGAGTGCTTGCAATGTTCAACACTCCGTCCATCATCCCCTTTGGTTTTGCTATGTTCGCCCTAAGTTGGCAGGGTATGCCCAGACGTGGGTCCCTTGCTCACTTTGCCACTGGATTCAAGATAGTCTGGCTGATGACGGCTGTAAGCCAGAAACCGGTCCCAGGATGTTTGTTTCCGGTCCAGGGAAGACATGGCTTGGCAGTTCGGGCTGGACTGTTCCCATGAGGCACAGGGTCAGACTGATTTGCATATGGCCATGTCTGAACTGGGGTGGCGGAGTGAGCTAAAGAATGATGATGGATTAAACCCAGATCAGTTGACTGGGGGTGAGTGCTTGCAATGTTCAACACTCCGTCCATCATCCCCTTTGGTTTTGCAAAAGAAGTGTTTGACTCAGGCTGGAAGAACCTGTTGTGGCCTCACCTGTGGGAAGGTGTCACACCGAATAAAGAAACTCTTATGGAAATAGTCAATACAATGCTTACATCCAAGATATGTCTCTCCCGTTCTGCGCAGCATAGTCGACAACTATCTTTAGATGTTCGGAACTTTCCCTGGAGCTTTGATCTTCATGCAGGGGGCGAGCAGGCACTTGGAAGCCCTTCTACTGGCTACTCCTGGCATGGACGGTTTATTAGAGCTCTCAAGCGCTTAGATGCCACCCTTTCTTGAAACACGCTATATTGGGTAACTTTGGAAGGGGCAGTAGGTGTGTTACTGCTCATGACTTATGGAAAGGTATTTAGTGGCCCATCTAAATCATCACTTCCAATAGTAGTGAAACATCAGACTTACCCTACAATATAGTGCAGTTCTGCCAGTGATATAAAACTTTCATAGCTTCATTTTATTAAATGTGTAGGGCGCTTCCTCCAAGACTTTGTACATCAACTAATACAATACAAAAAACACTGACGCAACAGCATAGACATTTAAGATGGAAAGGGAGAAGAGAGATTGGTCCTTTAGGAGGGAGCAGGATGATTAAAGAGGGCTGGTGCTTTTTTTATGAGGAGAAGTAAAGCAGCAGCCTTAGTGCGCCACCTAGTGCCGGCACCAAGTCACAAGAAATGGACATGAAAGATATCTTGCGTTGGTGATTGGGGAGCGCTCCAGCTCTAAAATTCTAATTTGCCAGGAGCTCTGAAATTGCTTCCACCGTTCCTGCCTGGGGGCAAGTACAGAAAAGGGATGAAAGCGAGACTTGCCAGTAGGTGGACAGGGCGAGACAGGAGAGGCAAGGTGGAGCCAGCACATGGAATGGAGATTACGGCCAAGAGTAGAGGCTGCCACAACTGAAAACAAGTAAAAGATCAAGAGCACTGGTGCATTCAGATGTTGTGCAAAGGATCCAACAGAGAAGCAAGAGTGGGCGAGGAGCCAGCGATGAGGAGTAGGAGAATTGAGTAGCGGGAGATAAGTGGATAAGAATGCAAACAGAAAGTTGGAAATAGACCTAAGTGCGGCTGGGGAATGAGGAGGGAGTATAAGAAGGACGTGACTGGGATATGTGCAGTTAATGTCGATCCACACCCAGAAACTGATTGTATCCTCATGAAAACGATGTTGATGAAAATGGAGGCACAAGAAAGTGATCTGTATTCTGACACGAGGATTATTGCATCTACAACAAAGTCTAGAGCGAAGCCCTGGGCATTGGTGCACCCTTGAAAGTATCTTGTTTTACACGTCATTGACAGACTGACGTGTTTCATCTGCTTACTCTGTGGAAGACCTTGAAAGCCCACAGGAGAGATTCATTTTTTTTGTACCTTGGGAAGCTAAAATGCTTGAAGGAATTTGTCTTAAAAAATACAAGTAAGAGAGATTATTCGGATGCACCGTGCTATATGGGGCAAAGGGCCTTTAGGATTTGGGCTAGTGAGATATGCCTTGGCACCCCAGCCGAGCTAGATTGAGACTTGAATCAAGGTAAAGTTGCTCGGTGCAGGCAGCATCAGTATGAAGTAACAAGGCATCGGACGTGCATCTGTGTCATAAGGTCCATCATTATTTGATCCCGTTCAGCCTCCTACTGGAAAATCTAATTATGCGTCAGCACACCCAATAGGGCTGGCTTTAACTCATGCAATCACAGGCGGACAGATTTTTTTTGTTGCAATAGCACTTTAAAGTCAGTCCTGTTGGCTATGTTAATGCTAAATAGCAGTGCTAGTGTGATGGTGGTATTGGTAGTGGTGTGATGGTGATGATGGTGTTGGGATACTGGTGGTGGTCTTGGTATTGGTGGAGGTGGTGGTATTTGGTATATTTGTGGTATTGTTTTTTTTATTATAACTGGTGTTGGTGGGGCTGAGGTAGTATTGGTGGCACTGGTATTGGTGGTGGTAGAGGCCTCTGTGTTTGAGAGAGAGGATTACATGTGACAAAAATGTGGTAGTTTGAGTGTACTTTTTGTAAAATAGTCTCTTTGTACATTGTAGTGAAGCACTATATAGGAGGCGGATTGATACACCAAACAGCCAATAACATAAAGTGATTGTATTGATATAGAAATATTCCTTGGGTGAAGCCAAAGCCAGCTGTTTGTATGTTTTAAAGAACTGGTAATAAAGGGTCTGAAAGGCCTGTATTGCAGTAGCCACCTTAGGCAGGAAAACCGCCCCAATTTGTGTTTCTTTGAAAAATATTGTGAATCTGTTTGGCAAACCCCGCACCATTCCTGGCTTGGTTCCCAGAAACCTAAAAATATATTAAGCGCTGACCAGCAGAAGAGCTGCTGCTCGGAGAAACGAGAAGATATCTAAGAGACTCGAGCTGGTTCTGCCAACCACACCACCCTGTGAGAAGAGGCTGGACTTACACCAGAAGCAGGTGCTCTTCCATAACAAAACACCCAGTTGCACAGCAGAGAGATGTCCAGGCCAGACACACCTAGGAAGTCTAAACGTATCTTCAGAATAACAAGATGGTGCCACTTTCACTAAATGAACACTCGTCCCTCCATGCCCCCACTTCACCTCACTCTCGAAATGTAAACATGAACCAATGAAGGGCCGGCTCTCAGGCTACACACATGCCTTATAAGGCCACACAACGCTGGCATGACGAATACGCCGTAGAATGTGCTTTCTTTAATGTTTCGAGTGTGATGTTTGTTTGACCTGGCTCTTGCGCTGTTGAAAGAGTCTGATTTAGATTCTTAAGTTTTGAAGATTGTGCCTATAAAGCGCGCACTGCGTTGAATTTCGCATTTGGGATGGGGGTGTTTTGCCCCTTTCGCCTCGCCGATCCATGCCTAATGTACCCACAAACACATTTGCTAAAAGTATCAAATGGAGGACTTTCTTGTGATGGGACCCCCGAAGCTGCACCGTGGTCCTCTTACAGAGCAATATGCTTTTGATTGAGTGTAGGATTGCGGGCCTTGGCACCTGAAGCTAGCATGCAGAACACAGGTACATCAAGCTTCCGGAAGGAATGTTCAAGGCATGAAGGGACTGACCCACATGGACATGCTAAAATAATCACTGTGATATCCCGAAAATCTGCATAAATCCGGGCCTCTAAGACATACATTAGATACACCTAGCCCAGTGCTTAATTTGTAAAAAAAAAAGTGCCGGGGCCCTCCTCAGGAAGCTACCGCAGTTTAAATCACACATTGCCACTGTACTTACACTACTACTAAGCATCACACTGCTAACAAGTGTGACAAGTCAGACTGTCACGAGGACGCTAAAGCTATAAGAATGGCTTGGGTGGCAGGTATTCGTTGTTTTTAATCTACATTGAACTAACAGACAACTGTTTTTCTGCTCATCTTTGAATTACACAAACAGCGCCACCATATGGCAGCTGTCATAAGTGCAGGCACTGGCAATTAAGTGCCGGTGCCGAGCACCGGAAACCACCGGTTCAAATCAAGCACTGACCTAGCCTACACCATAGCAATCATGTTATTGAATTTGTACTTGGAGTGGGCTTTGGGTCGGTCCACTCAGCTTATTGGTTTATTGTGTTCTTCCTGTTTCATTCATTGGCTTCAAACATTGTCAAGCTCACATGTGTTTGGCTCTCTTTTCTCGTGCTTTCTGTCTCCTTCCGCTGTTGCTTGTATTGCAGTGTGTGGGGGAATATTATTTCTCCATCTTCCTCTGTCACTTTCTCTTAGCAGCTTAACAGGGCTCTCCTGTCCTTCCCCTTGCATCCAACACTCTCTGTTTCTGCTTTCCCAACCCCCTGAACTGACTTCTCACTTGTGAGGCCTCTCTGCCTCACCCCTTCCCACCATTGCTCTAAGGCCCCCGCCTTTGTCCCACCCTCTGACTTTTGAAGTTTATTTCCGCTATCCACCGGTATTGCAAAAACATTTGCAAAGGCAATATTGGTGTGTGGCTATCTTCAGCTGGTACTTGTTTAATACAAACTTCGGTACAGGGGATTCCTGCGGAAACTCTTAAGGTGTGTACTGGGTCAAATTTGGGCTGAATCCAGGCGAATGTGAGGATGCATATAGCAGCGTAATACTGGAACGTTTACTTGTGCCCATCTATGATGAAATACCTTGTATTATATTATATATTGTAATAAAAAATGCATTTTATAATAATTTGAAGTTAAGCATGTTCTTTTGACTTCCAATAGTAATTAGCTATTGGGCATTACAGTGGAAATATCTTACTTTTTAGATACTGGTTCCATTCCAAAACATCATGTTGTATGTAAATGAGACAAGCAGCCATTTTGAAAAAGTCACTTTGCGTCTAAACACAGCTTTTTACATGATAGCCATTTTGGAATGGTAGAATTATAAAAAAAAAAAAAAAAAAGCTACATGATCAAAATGGCTGCCAGACTCGCCATTACCTTTGCCAATACTTGTGAGCAATTGAACAAGCACTGGCAGCGTGCAACAGCAGTACAAATTAAAAACAAATCGACAAACCTAGTCGGTCAGGCAAGCCCTATTGGCTTTATCAATACTTGTTCAGTAATTTCTTATTGCTGTAATTTGGCAAGAGAGCTATTTCATGACCAATCCCACCACGCGAAGGTGTTCAATTCAGACATTAGAGTGGCTGTTGGGGGGTGGGGGCAAAGCAATATGCTAGTTTTAAGCAGAATTTGATAATAACTAACAATGTCACTAAGGCTGGGATGCTGCAAGGGAGGTAGCATAGCCTTCTTCCCTGCAGGTGATCTTTCGGTCTGCCTCCCTTGGCACTCTGCCCTCTCTGAGGCTTGTTTACTTCAAGTCAGTCCCCAAACACCTGGTCTCACAGCCTCCATCAGGATTTGCATGAGTGTTAGCCTGCGCTGGCGTAAGGATAAATAAAAAAGGTAAACATTTGAGATTGGTCTCCTCCTGGCAGGAGGAGGCTGTAACAGTCTCGCCTTATGATTATTATCTGTTTCCACCTTCACACCCCTCACCCCGTAAAGGGTTGTAATGAACATCATCATATTTTCCTTGCGGGTTCGGGGGTGGGCATCAGGAGCGTGCACTAAGGGTTTTAAGGCATATATCATCTGTTGAATCAGTTTTTCGAGCTGGTTTTGCAGGATTTGGTGGCGCTTCATAAAAATGGTCGATATCCGTGTAGACTGCGCAGTCTTTTCCTCAAGTCGCACCTCTTAACATCACATAACCTACCAGGCATATGTGTAGGACACAGGCTCACCCGAGGGGTCTCTTGGCACTGTTTGCAAATAACAGATGTTTAGTTTTACCTAAGAATAATAATAATAATAATACAGACACTTGTAAAGCGCGACAGCTACCTCAAACAGAGGTGTCCCGGCGCTAAGCGAAAAGTAGTGCAGCGCTGGACCGCTCAGGGCATAACCTCGGGCCCTCAGTCTGCTCTAAAGAGCAATGTTTTCACCATTTTCCTGAAGAGGGACTCTGTTTCTATAATGCGGAACTTGCTCGGCAGGGAGTTCCACAGCTTTGCAGCACCGAGCGTAAAAGATCTACCCCCCATACGTGCCTTTTTAAAACGGGGGATACACAGTAGATTTGGGGAATTGGACCTCAAGGTTCTGGACTGTTTGTATCCACGTAGTCTGTGTTTCAGGTAGATGGGGCAGTTGCCATGCATTGCACGGAACGCCAGCATCAGGGCCTTGAATTTGATTCTTTTCATCACTGGAAGCCAGTGAAGTGCTTTTAGATGCGGAGAGACATCGGTTCTCATGTTATCGACCTCAGAAGGATAAAAGGCTGAGTGGCCCATTGGAATTTAAGCACAACAATAAGGAACTGGCAAGACTCTTCGGTCCCACGGTTTTAAGAACTGCATTTTTCAAAGTTGAGAAGGATTCTGTTGTCGCTGTTGTTGCACCACTGTTATGTCTGGTGCAAATCAAGACCTTTAGATTTTACTAAAATTATATGTGTAATATACTTACTTATATGGGTTTTCAGTCAGACCTCTTTATCCATTGGTCTGTTATTATGTCAGTCACTTTTTTTTGCCTCCCACTACAGCATGCAGCATGGGGCAGTTGGCTAGTCCACTTCAGTCACTGGCTAACTTCACTGTGAGTGACAGCATGCTGCCCTTTACAAGGCTCACAACCACACACAAAGAAGTTCCCTTTAGTGCCAGGGACTACACCAGCAGTGTATGCTTTTGGAGACCAACAAGTAGTTTGGCTTTTAGCCAGTGGTTTTTTTTTCTTTTTCTTTTTTAGATTGATGTGGCTGGACAGTTTCTCTAACAGTAAAGTTTTCAAAACAAATGACAAATCAAATATAAGCTTTGAAAATGCCAAAACAGACCTATTTGCTTTGTCAGTGCTTTTTACAGGAGTGACCATTAACTCTGTGCTTCACTAAGCCTCGTGCTGCGTGTGCCATATATTTGTGGTTTGAGATACAATGGTCGCCATCTGGCTTTTAAATGTGACTTATTTTGGTGTTTTGTACAGCAGTGGCATGTTGCCTTGTGGGCACTTTGCCCTGCTAGGCCTGCTGCTCGACGTGCAGGGCGCAGTCTGTTCTCTCGAGGACAGTGTGCAGTCTGCCCTCCTTGGTAAACAGATCTCAGATGATGTATGGTCCATCAAGGCTGGCAGGAGAGATTCGCACCTCTCCCTCGTGGTAGTGGGAGATATCGCGCAGAGGAAGGCCTATAATCCCCAGAATATCCAATAAAACGAAAATAGCTCTCTTCCTGTGCAAAGCCATGTTCTTCTAGGTTCCACCATGCCAGTGAATTTAAGAGGGATTTTAGCTCCAGATATGGGAGAGCCTTTTTCTCTCAGAGCAAACTTACCGGAAACAATCAGCCCCTTCATCCCTGTGCCATCCCCATATCAACAGCCTTTCGGCAATAGATGAAATTCCTGTTCATATTCAGCCCTTAGAATATGCGGACCCCAGCGCCGAGAGAACCGTTTATTTGGTGCAAAGCACTACATGTTATCAGTCAGTCAGCTGTAGCTCTTGCAGGTAGGTTAGGAATCCAGATATTGTTCAAACACAAAATAGAAAGTATGGAAGGAGGAAGTGCTGCTGAGAAGGGATGCTAAACGGCAGGGAAGAGGCAGTGCTCATAGAGGGGGGCTCAGTGATACTAGAATCCGGAGGCCTTCTGACTGACCCCTGCTTCTAGAAGGCTAACGGAGCTGTAGTGTAGACCCTTAAATATCGTGCAACTGACTCCTCCCAGCCCCTCAGCCCTTTCTTCTATCGCTTGATTTTGCTACAAGATGATACATTTCAAGCCACTAAAGTGCTATAGAAGGCGCTGTTAACTGATATGAAAGGCATGGGATTGTGGCATAAATTAGAACTACACCGCGTGCGAAAGTTGTCTTCGTGTCTCTGTAAATGAGTTATTTACTGCTCCAGAGAACGAGCCCCATTTTCCCAGACACTAAGAAAACTTTGACAGGAATATAGGTGTTATACGGGACGTGACAGAGCCGACCCCTGTTAAACACTTTTATCACCTTCCTTTCCTCCACAGTCACATACTTTCCCACTCCATGCCAGCCCCTCCCCCCACTTTAGTACGCAGCTGGAAGTCACCCCAGCCAGGGCAGATAGCTGCATGTTCCCTGGCTGTAAACACCCCCTCTCTATTAATCACCCCCGACTTTGCTCCTATGGCACAGATCCAGCGCAACTGAGAAGGCTTCTGCTGCCTAACACCAGCCCCTGATTGCCTTCCCGTCATCCTCGCTTCATTGTGCTGGTTGTTGTCGGTGTTGAAAAGAAAAGGATGACATCACACGCAAGACATGTGCTAATCAGCAGCAGGCACGTATTACAGCCGTGGTCGTCGAAGCAAAAAGAGTACAAGGTTGTATTAAGGTTTATACCCTGGAGTTTAAGTGCACCTGCAGAAGAGACAAGGTGCACAGCGCCTGTAGCTCTGGACATTCCTTTTCGAGCCCATGCCTCTCTCTCCATGCTTGTATGTCCACAGCATGTTGGGATACTGAAAGTTGCAGAGAGCGTCTCTTGAAAACTGAATATTATCAGATATGATGAAGTCACATAAAACAGCCACAGGCGCTTCCAGTGTTGGCATATGTTGAGATATGTAGTGAATTGCCCAGGGTCACATAGTTTGGTTAAGTCAGAAGCCAGGATTCGAATGCAAATACACCAGACTCTGCATCCACTAAACGTCATCTCCTCCACAGTGTAACCAAAAACATGTCTGCTGTAAGTGTGCTTCTCTGTGTGTCTGTATGTTTTCAATAAAATGAATGCAAGGGGGGTGGATCAGCTGGGTTTCCCTTTCCTCTTGTAATCCAACAAGTTTTAGCATTATAATCGCAGCTGCTGATTCACAGATCCTTGCAGCCGGCATTCATGCCAGTGGGCTCCTGCGCGCCACCTCACCCCCGGGCGCTATGCGGTGCATACAGGTGCACTTGGAGAGTTAGGCCAACGACGTCTTGACATTGAGTCAGGTGGGGCGCTCAACTTAAAGCGAGCATTATAGTAGGTCAGAAGGGACAGTCAGGCCCGTTTTAGCAGCATTATAGACCCCCGGGCAAAGCATTGCACTGGGTGATGCCAACACAACCACTCACAGGAATAAAAATGTTTAACGGAAAATTAGTGTTAAATTCGGGTCTGCATGGGGCCCCTATGCTCGTGGGGCCCCGGGCAACTGCCCAGCGTGCCCATGCGTTAAGACGGCACTGGGTACACTGGCTTTGTCTTCCACTGGCCCTTGCCCAAAGGCAGAATTCTAGAGCTCCAAGGTCATAGAAGTCCATTTCCTCTGGACTCTGGACATGTCGTGTAAAACTTACCTCTCAGCAAAAATAAATCTGCATTAAATAAAATACTGATAGTCGCACACTGTTTTTCACTTTAAGTTGTTATCTTGGCAGCAGCCTTTTTTGATCTCAGCCATCAAAAGTATTTAATTCAGCGAAACACACACACACACACTCTCTCTCACTCTCTCTCTCTCCCTCTCTCTCTCTCTCTCTCTCTCTCTCTCTCTCTTCCTGTAATAGCGGATGCAAAACTTTTTCCTCAGTTGCAGCTAGCCAATCAGATCGCTTCATACGGCAGTGATGGTGGACCGGAAAAAAGTTCTATCGGCCAATCATAGGGTCCTAACTTTTAATTTAAGGTACTGCGGGACTTCCATGTAACCAATCATCCAGATATACCTAACTTTTTAACCCCTTCAAGTCCAACCCGAGCACCTCTTTAAAGACAAGTTTCTTGAAAATGGCTAAACAGATTACAACAAATTACAAAAAGTACGCTTTCTGAGTAAAGTTCCAACATTTTGCCAAATTTACATTGGAAATCAATGTTTTGGGACCTCACCTTTTCTTGGCTTTTGCTTGACAGATCAGCGCAAAACTTTCCCAGAAGGAGCTGAGGTGGATGAACTTATTTTGGGGATGTTTTTGCAGATTCATCAAATGACGCCAAAATTATTACCAAAACAAAAAACACTCTGTAGAAACTCGGACATAACTATAAGTACACAGTGGCGACCACCTCTGTGTAGTAGATATAGTGCAAATATTGCTGATATGGGGCTGTTGCCGACGCATGGTTACTAACTTTTTAAAATTCTTTAAATTAAAACACTGGAAAGATCTCATTAACTTTATGGAGAGCCGAGAGGAATACCTGGGTATAGAATTCAAAGATGCATCAAAGTTTCTATAAATGCTGAACTGAAATCCATAGAATTAGATATTTTGCACCTCAATGCATCCAAACTACTTAAAATGTTCCTGGCAGTAACTTGTGACTGTCCTCGATGTGGCAGACCTGAGACTGCAATTTAACATAAGACATGGTCGTGGTGCCTTCTGGACTGAGTCGATAAGATTCTTAGGAGACTGGACTGACAAACAGCATTTACACAAATCAAATGATGGGGTAATGCCCTAAAGTAACTATAAATCATGCCCAAAAGTAACTGTAACTCATGCCCAAAAGTAACTGTAACTCATGCCCAAAAGTAACTATAACTCGCACCCTTGCCATGCACTTCTAATACCCTCCCTATTACATCACTCATGACATGTTCTATGACATCATTGATAACATGAATTTAACATCTGAAATTACATCACTGATGACAACACTGTGCATGGCGAGGGCGTGAGTTCTAGTTACTTCGGGGCTCGAGTTCCAGTATCTTGAGATAACTATAACTGGTGAATTTCAATGGTTTTGTTCACTTAAAACGGTATGTTTTAGCTGATTGTTTCACCTAACTGTAACATCCCTTTAACCTTTGTTTTTTTCTGTGGATTTCTAAGGTTTTTTTAATGCAAAGTAAAATATTATTACCATACCTAACTATCATGTCACTTTAACCTTTGTTTTTTTCAGTGACTATACATACATACATATATATATATATATACATTTTCAACCAAAGATGCCCAAAGCATTAAGACGCACTCTGCAGCAGATCGTAATTTATTGGCAAAACCGGCATAGTCACACAGCTTAATTTGTCATGCCTTACGCGTTTCAGAGCTCCTGGTCCTTGGTCACAGGCTGGGATTCAACTTTGCAGAGCCACGTGATTAGCTTCTTTTTACCTCCCAGTGGGGCCTCACAGGTTTTTAGGCGATGCTTGTTTTTGTAAATTGAGTGCCTATATATCGAACCATTAACAAACAAATAAAAGTTCTTAAAACCAAAAGAGAGCAGCAGCCAACGCCAGACCTACTGTCTTTGCCAGTGCTAATTGGTAACTGAGATTGAAACATGGTATGTTTATTCCGGCAGGAAGCATGCCATAGCTGTAGCTGGTGTATTGTTCCCTTGCTGCACGCACCTGCGCCTGTGCCAGACCTTCTGTCTTTGTCAGTGCTCGTTGGTAACTGAGATGCAAACATTGTACGTTTGTGCCGGCAGGAAGCATGCCACAGCTGAAGCTAGTGTTTTTTCTACTTGCTCCGCGTGCCTGCAGTTGTGCCAGACCTACTGTCTTTGTCAGTGCTTCTTGGTAACTGAGATGGAAACATTGTACGCGAGTGCCGGCAGGAAGCCTGCCGCCGCTGAAGCTGGTGTATTGTCTGCTCGCCCTGCGCTTGTGCCAGACCTACTGTCTTTGTCAGTGCTCTTTGGTAACTGAGATTGAAACAATGTACTGAGATTGAAACATTGTAAGTATGTGCCAGCAGGAAGCATTCCACCACTGAGGATAGTGTATTGTTCTCTTGCTCTGCGCGCCTGTGCTTGTGCCAGACCTACTGTCTTTGTCAGTGCCTGTTGGTAACTGAGATTGAAACATTGTACTGAGATTCAAACATTGTTCGTGTGTGCCGGCAGGAAGCATGCCACCGCTGAAGCTGGTGTATTGTTCGCTTGCTCTGCACGCCTGTGCTTGTGCCAGACCTACTGTCTTTGTCAGTGCCTGTTGGTAACTGAGATTGAAACATTGTACTGAGATTGAAACATTGTAAGTGTGTGCTGGCAGGAAGTATGCCACCGCTGAAGCTAGTGTATTGTCTGCTTGCTCCGCGCGCCTGCACTTTAGCCAGACCTACTGTTTTTGTCAGTGCCTGTTGGTAACTGAGATTGAAACATTGTACTGAGATTGAAACATTGTAAGTATGTGCCGGCAGGAAGCATGCCACCGCTGAAGCTGGTGTATTGTTTGCTTGTTCCACGCGCCTGCGCTTGTGCCAGACCTACTGTCTTTGTCAGTGCCTGTTGGTAACTGAGATTGAAACATTGTACTGAGATTGAAACATTGTACGTATGTGTCGGCAGGAAGCATGCCACCACTGAAGCTGGTGTATTGTTCGCTTGCTCTGCGCGCCTGCACTTGTTACGCCTTGCATCCATTATGCGCTCTTGATGCAGGACTTTGTGCGCTTCAGGAGGCAGAAGCAAATTGTGTCATGCCCCCATGGAATTCGCCATTCTGAGAATAACCCTGCCACTGGTTTTTCTAGCTTAGCAACGTCGTCGACACGCTCCCTTGGGGGCTCGTCGCGTTGTTCCAGCACAGCCCTGCTGCAGAGCACAGTGAAGGCTTGTGTCAGTGTCTCCAAAGCCCATCTCTTGTGAGCTGCTCCATTGGGTTTGTCTGTCCATCAGTCAGTCCTTGGACTAGTCACTGCGTCTGTGGCGAACCTAGGGCTGCTGCCGCTGGTCCTGGGGCCTATGGATTACTGACCTCAGCCACTCATTGGCAATTGCTGTGGACCACTTGTTGCCCAGCGAAAGAAGAGTCTTGGCACAAGGGAAGGGCGTGTTGTGCCAGCAAAATAAGATTTTAGGAATTCTTTTGGAAGAAGTAGGCCAAAGCTGGCAATAGGACGTCCTGCCAGCAAGTCCCAGAAGGCCGAGAGGCTAAGGATTGTGGGTTAACGCGAAGGCAGAGTCGCTTCCGATTGAAGAGCTGGTCACCTGGGGGTAAGTGCAACATTTGTTCTGACCACCATGCTTAGGAAAAACATGTAACATTTGGTTCAAAAGTTGCTTTTACATGTGAACAGTGGGGCGCTCCAGTGAAGGAGGGTAAGTAGTACAGACATGCTGGAGGGTACTCGGTATTGAGTGTGCATTAAACAAAAAAGTGTCTGCTTATTATCGCCCAAGGGATAATAATTATGATACCTTGCTTTTTTTAAGTTCAGAAATATATTTATTAAAGGATATGCACATCTCAATACATAAAGCAAATTGGCAATACTTAATCACATGAAATATCTTCTGAGTATAAGGAAGAGGTAAGTATATGTACAATCAGAATTGGTCCATCTAAAGAGAAAGGATTAATAACAATATGAAATAGAGAATCACAAACTGTATAAACTGCAATGCAAAAGAAGAAAGGAAAGTTACGGGGGTTTGGAGACCTCCTGCTGTATAGGAGCCAGAGAAAATGAGCCCCTAGCACTAGCTTCAATGAATGTTGTAACAGGTAGCCATAAATTTAAACGCTTCGTGGCCATAGTGATAGGATACACAAAGGCTGTATCTAGTCTGTGATTGTAGCAAATAGCATACCACCAAGCTTGATAGGATAATTTGGTTAGGTCCTTCCAATTTTTAGTAATTTGTTGAAAGGCAACTGCCAGCAAGAGGTCCACGATTTTTGTATTATATGTATGGTCTGACCATATCGGGGATAAACTACCCAAAAATACATCGGAAACAGAAAAAGGAGATCGGGAATGAAAAATTGAGTTAATTTGGTCCCAAACCTTTTCCCAAAAGTCCTGAACAGGTGGACATGTAAAAAGTAAATGGTGTATGTCTGCGTGAGGGGAAGAGCATGTCCAGCAAGCATCCGAGACGCAAGCGTGTTGTTTGTGTAAAGCAACTGGGAGAAAAAAATAATCTGTTATAAATGAAAAAGAGTGTTTGCGTGGTGTTAGCAGCTCTCGAGGATTTTCTAATCTTATCCCATATCTTATTCCAAAAAGTAATTGGCCATTCAACTCCCAGATCCTTCTCCCAATAAAGTTCTGTTTTGGATTTGTCCCGTGGAGTGCATGAAACGTGTAAATAATTGTAAATGGCAGAAGCTTTAGGGTTAACTTGTAATAGGGAATGTAATTTATCAACCGGAGAATTAGAAGGGGTAATGAAGGAGTTTGGGGGTGCGCAGTGAGTGTACGCTTCTAAAATGGTCTGCTTTAAAAGTGTATATTTAGATTGGGAGGAGGACGGCAGTCCAAACAAGCTTTTAATTTGTACAAAGGACATGAATTGGTCTTGTTGATATAGTTGGTGAACCCATATTAGACCTTTCTGCCTCCACGTCCTCCAATAAAAAGGTTTATCACGTATCAATATCGAGTTGTTGTGCCAAATCGTGGAATTGGAGAGAAAAGTGCCATCAATGGGATCATTGAAGTGTGCAGGTTGTAGAATCTTTGATGTATATTTAATTATGGGGGTCAAAAGACACTGTGGTTTTCGCGAGAATGAGAGATATTCTTGAAAGGAATAGGGGGATAAAAAGGAAAGCTCAAGTTTAGTCCATAAGGGGTGATGCTCAGAAGAGTGTGAAAGCCATCTAGATGATTGTCGAAGCAAAAAGATTTTTGATATAAGGGAAAGTCAGGAAAGTTAACACCACCCTCCGATTTTGGGCGGATCAATTTTGATATGGACATACGAGATTTTCTATTGCACCAAAGGAAAGAGGATAACAAAGAGTTAATTTTTTTAATTTTTTTTAAAGGAATGGAAAGTGGGATGTTAGATATTGTGTAGAGAACTATGGGGGACAGCATCATTTTTATGGTGTCAAGACGGCCCCACCATGATAAGTACAGGGGGTGCCATTTAGCAGTTAAAGTCGATATTCTCTGTATACAATTGTCCATGCATCTTGAAATTGTATCTGGGATGGAGGAAGTGAAATGAAGGTCCAGGTATTTAATATATTGGGGACGCCATGCAAAGGTTGAGAGCGTAAAATCTTCTTTAAAAGTATATTTCGTCAGGGGTAATATTTCGCATTTATCCTTATTCAATTTATACCCAGAAACATCTGCAAAGGAATCGACTTCAGTTAGAAATGCAGGAATAGAAGTTTGAGGCTGGGATATGAATAACAATATATCATCAGCATATGCTGCTAATTTAATGTGAGTATCATTAAAGTTAAAACCCTGAATATCCTCATTCTGACGGATCCGCAGAAGAAACGGTTCTAGGGCTAGGTTAAAAAGAAACGGGGACAATGGACATCCTTGGCGAACACCCCTTCCCAAGGTAAAATAAGAGGATGACGTTCCATTAGCGCATACTGCTGCTCTTGGGTTGGAATATAAAAGTGAGATTAGGGAAATAATCTTAGGTCCAAAGCCAAACCACTTGAGGGTTTGGAAAAGGTACGCCCACTCCACTCTATCGAACGCCTTTTCGGCATCCAATGCTATAGCGGCCAAAGAATGCGTGACATGTGAAGATTTAGATAATATATAAAAAAACAAGCGGGTATTGTCTGTGATAAGACGTCTTTTAACGAAACCCGACTGTTCTGAACCCAACAAGTCCGGGAGGTGTGAGTCTAGTCGAAAAGCTAAAGAGTTAGAGAAAATTTTATAATCAACATTGACTAGAGATATGGGTCGAAAGTTTTTACAGTATCTCAAGTCCCTTCCCTCCTTGGGGATAAGGCAGATGAGGGCTTCAGAAAAGGAGCCAGAGGACTTCCCCGAAGAGAGAAAGGAGTTTAACAATATATGTAACTTTGGAATTAACAAGGAGGCAAAATGTGTAAAGAATTCAACTGAGAACCCATCTGGGCCGGGGGCTTTGTCTTTTTTAGGTGCCACAAGCGCAGTATGAAGTTCTTTTTGTGAGAGGTCAAGTTCTAAACTAGAGAGATCAGGCTGAGCGGAGGAAGATCGGTGAATGTCAGACAGAAACTGAGAAATGTGTTGTTCTGTAGGGGAGGCTTCTGAAGTATAAAGCGTTTGGTAGAATTCAAAAAATTCGTTTAAAATTTCATCGTCCTTATATTTTAATTCCTGCTGGGCATTCATAATAGACTCTATGTTTAATTTGTTATGCTTAACTTTCAAGTAATTGGCTAGAACCTTGCCGGCTTTATTCTGTCCACCATAAAACTTTGCACTGGATCTTAATAGGTAGGTGGAAGCATTATTCGTTGACTCCTTATTAAATTGAAATTTGGCATTAATGAGTTCCGACAGACATTCTTTTGATCTAGATGAGTAAAAAGAGTGTTCAAGTCTCTTTATCTTAGCTAGGAGAGATGTGGTGAGTTCTTTTGACTTTTTACGTTTTTTAGAGACATAGCCAATAATAAAGTCTCTAGCTGTTGCCTTAAAGGCGTCCCAAATCACGTGGAAAGGAAGTTCATCAGTCTGATTGAATAAAAAATATTCGTTAAAAAAGGAAGTAAATGAAGAAACAAAAGTTTTGTCCAAGAGAAGGGAGTTGTTGAAACGCCACTTCCGTGATGTGCAGGGTTTCTGCAGAATATCTACTTTCATAATGATGGGAGCGTGGTCCGAGATTAGAATGGATCCAATCTCTGCTGTCGTTAATGTCTGTGATATGTTATGAGAAATGAAAAAATAGTCCAATCTTGATTGGGTGTGGTGAGCTGGAGAATAATAGGTGTATTTTACACAGTCTCCAGGCATCAATAAGCTTGTATTGTTTGATAGTTTGCACAAATGATTTGTGGGCCTTGTGAGGGACAAAGGAGACCATTGAATTGCGATCCAAAAAGGGGTCATAAACTTGATTACAATCACCTGTAAGTATGAAATTTTCATCAATACATTCTGCAAGTAGCTGTGCTAAGGTCGACCAAAAGGAAGGATCACCAGCAGTGGGTGCGTAAACATTTAACAAGGAGATTGGAACTTTATCAATCAGGAGCTTTGTAAATAACCAACAACCATTTTCATCTAAGCTTTGTGATAACATTTTAACCGAAAGTGATTTACGACATAAAGTAAGAACCCCATTCCGTTTACCATCCCCCGGTGAATAAAAACCTCCCCAACCCAACTCCTTTTCAATTTTGTGGATTCTTCTGCTGTCAGATGAGATTCCTGTAAACATGCTATATCTGCACCAAGCTTGGCTAGGTGAGTCAGGACCCGTTGTCTTTTAATGGGAGAATGGAGACCTTTCACATTCCAAGAGACAATATTTAAAGACATATGTGAAATGAAAGAATGGATATGAAACACATAGCCATAAGCAAAAACAAATAAAAGAGTGTAGACCAGAGGATAGACCAACTAACCGTAGTACGAACCAATTTTGTAGGCAGGAAGTAGGAACAGTAACAATAAAACAAACCTACACGTGACACCTGCAAAGTGCAAAAATAGAAAACAATATACACAATATTGAGATAAGCAGAATAAACTAGGAGTATATGAAGGAAAGAAAGATGAAATATAAGATAAAGAGTAAAAGATAAGGAGTAGAAAAAAGAGACAATAAACGAAGATAAGTTAGAGGCAAATGACAGTGAGTAAGTAGAGAAGGGTGAAAGTATTATTGAGACTGGAGGTAGGAAAGAGAAGAAAGAGACTATACCTAGAATGAGTCCAAAACATAAGGAGGGTGGGGAGGGATGAGGCCACATGGAACGATGACATGTCCGGACTCCACAGGGTGAGACGGCCCAACTTCGGGGAGAGCAACCACAAAACATGGGGAAAAGACAACGTGAAGGAGAACCTGTATGAGGGAAAAAACCAGGGTTAAACAGTTACAATATCATAAAGATATAAGCGATTGATAAAATCTTACAGATGTAAATCTACTAAAAACGAGCATTGAACTGTATTAAATAGAGCACGACAATATATGAATTATTAAGTCGACAATGAAATACATGAACAATTTCAACGGAATATAAATTTGAGCTTGTATTTAGAGATCCCAGGTTTCGAAGTTTCCATCTTGTCAGGGCAGTGAAAATTCAAGAAACTTTTGAGTTTAATCGGGTCCTCATAAGTCACAGTGCTGTTGTTGAAGGTCACTTTGAACAAGCAAGGATGAAATAAGCCGAATTGTGCACCAATCGAGCGCAAAGCGGGTCTCATGGATAGGAATTCTTTTCTTCTGTCTGCTGTGGGCTTAGCATAATCCTGCGAAAAATAAAGTTGGTTTCCTGAGGATGTAATCCGCTTCAGAGAACGAGCTGCAGCTAGTACTTTGAGAAGGTCTGTGTACTCTAGAAAGTAAATTATAACACCTCGTGGTTTACGTTGGCCAGATGACGAAGAATGTAAGGGGCCTAGCCTGTGAGCGCGTTGAATGTTCAGGACGGTAGTTTCCGGCAACTTGAGCACTGTTGGCAAAAAGGATTTAAAAAATGTTATGGGGTCAGACCCTTCTGAAGCCTCCGGCAAACCATAAACGCGTAGGTTGTTTCTCCTATTCCTGTTTTCAAGGTTTTCAATCTGCTTCTGGCATGTTGCAACCTGTGATTGGAGGGCTACCACCTGGGTGCAAGTCGAACTCAGGGAGTCTACACAGTGTTCTACTGCAGTTATTCGCTCCTCCATTTTCGTCCATCCATCAGTCAGAACTTGTATCTTTGAATTAGTCTCTTCTACAAACGGACGTAGTGCCCTTATTTCTTCCAAGAGAATGTCCAATGAGACTGACGAAGTTTGCTTTGGAGGTGATTGTGGGTCCTTCTTCAACCGTTTGGTTGAAACCTTGGTAATTGCAGAGGAAGAGGCAGATGCCCCCTTTGGAGAGGAAGCCAGCAAGTCCTCCATTTTGAGGCGTTGAACGCAGAAGCGTGCACGAGGAATAGATGAGCGATTAGCAGGCGTCACCAGTAGATTAATTGTTTTCAGTCTGCCCATAAAAAGGAGATTCACAAATAGTCAGGTCCAATAATGAAGAAATACACGCTCAAAGGCTGAGAGCTGCAAATTGTCATGCCCATGTAACTATAGAAAGCATGTAATGCGTAAGAAATATCAAGAATAGGATATGCAGGGTAAATAATTCACAACATTGGAGTGCTGCTAAAGCCTTTGGTTTCTAGATGAGACCTTAATTATCAAAGAAGCGCCCTATAACAGGAATATAATGTCATATTTGTCGGTAATATCAAAATACATACGCACTGATAAAAGCAGCATCATATTTAGAAGCCTTTAGGAGTCTTTTCGCAGCTAACGTTGAGTGAAGAGGAAGCTAGGAATAAGCATGCCAGGTTAGCAGAAGCGGGCGAGACCTGTGGCACTAAATTAGAACGCAATAATGCTCATGAGCAGTTCTGCAGGTGTAGGCTTCGTTGAGACAAAATGGCCGCTATCAGTTCAAGTATAAAGGGAGGAATTCAGTTCACTAGCGGTAAAGCATCTCCAGAAGCAGCACCCAGTAAAACAAAGCTATTCAATAGCTAAATTCCTCTGATTACATTAGAAACAATGAGGGCAGGGGCCCATTAATGTAAAAATAAGCAGTTCCAGAGGTGAGAGGGAAACTCCTCAGATCGCAGAAAAACGGCAAAAATACAAAATGGCGGGCGCCATAAGCGTGGGCAAAGAAATGAGGAATGCGCTCAAATAACAATTCCTCCCACGTTGAAAATTACCCCGCTGTAGGCCGCCCGTGTTCTGTCGTCCGCGCTGATGTTTCCGCCAGGTTCTTTCACGGGAAAGTCATCTTAGAGCCCTCGTTGCGCCGTCGTCACCGGGAGCTATACGGAGCCGCCGCCATCTTCCGTGGGCGCTAGCCACGCCCCCCGCATGCATTTACCATGATACCTTGCTTTTAATATACAACTTGTTGCATATCCTTGTGGCTTTGTGTTTCTGTCAGCAACAGCTGTTTATACTTTCCAGCTCAGTGGTACGAGCATTATCCACCTTGTTGTAAGCAGGGTTTGGCCGGAGCGGTGTTGCACAAAGCGGGTCCCACGCCGACAGCACTCCGAATGTACATAAAAATGACATTTTATTTCCAGTCTTTTTTATTTGAACAAGCAAGTGTAGACAATAATGTGAGAGTTGTGACCGCACAGCAAGGGGGTGGTTGGGAGTTATCCTGTACAGGACTCTTTCGCGTGGGACAGGGGAGGGGGCGCGGCGGGGGTGTCCATGTAATGCTATCTCCTATTTAGGCTTGTATGGGATTCTGGATAAGATCATAGCTAAGGAATTCTGTTCTGAGGGAACTTTCTCCTCAGCCTGACACTTTCCACCAGTTTTGTTCAAATGCATCACATTCCCAGAATGTGAAATCTGTCCTGATGTACATCTGCCCTTCATGCCCAAGGAATCTCAGCAGGCTGGTTTTTCCACGGATCTCGTATTGTAAGTATGTACCCTGTACCCGTATGTAAATATTATACCCCGCACCACTAGCGACCCCCTGATCCCCTTTCAAGGGGGAACCCCTGAACCACCACCCCGTCTGTCTTCCTTCTCTGGTCTCCTTGTGGGGGCAACCTCCATTGCTCTCCCCTCTCTTCTCTTCATTGCTCTATTCCTCTACAGCTACCATCTCCACTGTACCTCTACCCCGAGGAAGCCCCGGCCTGTACCCTAGTACTTTTACCCGTCCCTATATCCCAGTACCTCTACTCCTCTACAGCTACCATATCCACCTGTACCTCTACCCCGACATTACCCCTGCCTGTACCCTAGTACTTAAACCCGTCCCTATATCCCAGTAGCTCTACTCCTCTACAAGCTACCATCTCCATCCATACCTCTACCCCGAGGAAGCCCCTGCCGTTACCCTAGTAGTTCTACCCCTACCTACATCCCAGTACCCCTACTACTTTACAGCTACCATCTCCACCTATACCTCTACCCTAAGGAGAAGCTCCTACCTGTACCCTAGTGCTTATACCTATACCTATATCCTAGTACTCTACAGCTATCATCTCCACCCATACATCTACCCCGAGGAAGCCCCTGCCATTACCCTAGTACCTATACCCCAACCTATAGCATAACACCTCTACTCCTCCACAGCTACCATCTCCACTCATATGTCTACCCTGAAATTACCCCTACCTGCACCCTAGTACATCTACCCGTACCTATATTCCAGTACCTCTACTCCTGTACAGCTACCATCTACATCCATACCTCTACCCTGAGGAAGCCCTGCCATTACCCTAGTACTTCTACCCCGTCCTATATCCCAGTACCTCTACTCCTGTACAGCTACCATCTCCATCCATACCTCTACCCTGAGTATAGAATAATATATATATATATATTTTTAAACGTACCTGATGCTGCTTCTGCCGCCTCGTGCCTCGGAGTTTCTCTGCTTCCTGGTCCTAGCAGTTCCTGGGACAGCATCAGAGACGCCCTGTGCAACCCCTGCGCTGCTCTCATGCTGCATGAGAGCAGCGCGGAGATTGGCCTGAGCGTGCTTGTTCAAAGCTCGCTCAGGCACAGGGAGTCTGTGCTGTTTCTCTAACCCAGCTGTGTAATACAGCTGGGCTGGAGAAACCTAACTGCACATGTCTATTTGGCCAGGCTAAGATGGCCGGCTAAGATGGCCGGCCAAACAGACATGCACAGTTAGCAGTGAACATCACTCCCCCCCCCCCCAATGGCTCGGCCCCTCCCATCCACACACACACGCTGGCTCAGCCAGCAGCTGAAAAATAAAATAATATTGCTGCTTTTTTCAGCTGCTGGCTGAGCCAGTGGGGTGACGCTCCTCCAACATTGCGGAAGAGCCGCCGCTGCTGTGTGCCCACCTGTGCCCCTCTGACGCTGTTTTTCAGTTGCCGATGGCTTCAGACCATTTATTTTCTAATTCCAAGCGCTTGCTCAAATCCTTTAGCTGCAGAATGTCACTTAGTTCTATAGATAACTGATAAATTGCACTTGTGTTTAGTACCTACAAATCTGGCCTTTTAACAACGTGATAAATGCATCCCAGCCAATTTGTCCTATGTCATGTGTGACACCTTCATCTAGTCCTACCTTCGCATTCCGGCACTTGTAGTTTTGTATTTTCTTTTTCAACCATTGATCTACAAATCCCAGCTTTGGTACTGTTGGCTAACATGCGTGGGCTGAATGATGGTGTTACACATGCACAGGAGCACTTGGCATCTGCACAAACATGTAAACTGGTGAATGTACTTCTAATCACTACCAATGTGAAATCATCGGAAATCAACTT
Source organism: Calotriton arnoldi (assembly GCA_963921515.1). NCBI lineage: Eukaryota > Metazoa > Chordata > Amphibia > Caudata > Salamandridae > Calotriton > Calotriton arnoldi. Next base: position 982,550 of record CAWUFW010000441.1, read on the forward strand.
GTGTTCTTCTGGGTGGTGCGCTGCAAGGCGGGTTGGGGAGTGCCAGGCTCACCAGCAGTATGTTTTCTTCAAAATTAGCTACATCATCTACAGAGCCACTATAACCTGTAGGCCTGCCTTTCTGGCTGACAAGCTCACCACCTCTGGTCGCTCTTGGCACGTGCGCAGCCAGGACACCATCAGGCTGGAGACGAAGAAGTGTACAAATAAGACAACAGGGCTCCATAATTGATTAGTGGTGAATTAATATAGTGAAATATGAAATTAATTTGAGTGGTGGACATGTTAGTCTGTTATTTAGATTGAAAAGGATAGTGGAGGGATGTGTTGCTCTAGATAAGATATTGTGCACAGACTGACAAGCAGTAACCCAAGCTCTAAACCAGTGACTTGCGAACCGCCGAAAAAGCGCTTCGACGACTCGTCAGGGGTAGTAAGCGCTATATAAATGCAATTACAATACAAACAATAATTCAAGGACCCAGGATCATGTATGGCACACCTGAGTCCATGAGGCACGTGCTAGCCATGCTTTAAAGAGGTATGTCTTCAGCTCTTTTCATCTCCGTACCAGTCCACTTCTGCCGTCAGAACTCCGCTAACCCTCCAATCTCTTGTTGAGTGTATCTTTACTTTAGAAGCTGTGCAGAGCTCTGGTGACTTTTGGCTTGGTTTTCACAATACAAACTTTGGGGCTTCCTATGTGTCAGAATTATGGTAGAGGATCATGGATCAGTGGATTCTGTTCATTGGATTCTTAAAGTTGTTCCGTAACAGTTCTTTCCAGGATTTTAATTGGACGTGGTTGCCTGCAAACTGGTCTTCAGATGTTTTTATTTTCAGGAGAGCAGCTATTATCGCATATTTTAGACTATACTAGTCTCCAGAGAAGCGTTTATCATGTTTGTCAGGTCGGCCGTCAAAGTTGGATTTATATAGCGCAAACTCGACCCAAAGCTATTAGAGCGCTTTACATGAGCACCAGTTACGTTACACAAGGACATCTTCATTATTTGTTGGTAGGCGCGGGGAGATTAAGTGATTTGCCCAGAATCACAGGAGGTTGAGCCGACGCCGGGGCTCTAACCTGGTTCCCCAGCTCCAATGTCGGCAGCTCTGGCCTTGAGGCCACAGCCTCTCCCCTAACTTACTTTTCTTAGTGTATGTAGCAGGACATGGTTGCACCAGCAGGTTGGTTACTTCAATATTTGTGGTGAACTTCCTCCACTGTGGTATTAAATGCAGTGAAGGATGTAGAAGGGAGCGCGAGTTAGGGGTGTATATACGTGGTGGCTGTTGGTTGTTTAAAATTGCATTGGGTTCTTTGTTATTTTTGATTATTTTTTTTAAATACAGCAGTAACTTATCACGCTCTTGTTGGTTGTTTCAAATGGTGTTTTTATTATTATTTTCGGACTTGTAATTTCCTGATATATGTGAAAAATTTCAATTATTTGATTTGTATTAATTCTCAATCAATTTACAAGATAATCTCTTTTTGCGCCCTAGATTTATTTTTGATAGCCTCCTCTGCTCTTTAATCTTATTAAGAGGTTTTGTCAGACTCCGTTAAGGCCTTATGTCAATTTTGTTCCTTGTCTCAATATATTCTCAGCAGTGGTGACCCAAAGCCTCGCATGAGGTGTCTAGCGCCTTGAGAATACTGCAGTGTGTCAACTCCAAAACGGATTGAAGAGAACTTGGCAGAAAAGGCAGCAAGTCACTTGAAACTACATTTCTCATGAAGTTATAAAAACCTATTTAAAAAATGTTTAAGCTATTTTGAACATAACTTCCAAATGGACTCGTCTAATGTGCGACACCTTCTGCCAGTCTTAGCTTTCTAATCAACCACACATTCTGTGTCATGTGGCTCCATTTTTACAGTCATAACTTTGAACTTGTTAACTTTAGGGCGTATAACGCTGTAGTTTTGGAGACCGAGGCCAGCTGTGTCAAGCATGACAAGGGGCCACTTGCACCTGTGTTTAAAATAGGATACACCTAGGAGTGCTGAGGCGAGCCTGACATATATCAGCTCAGAACATTAAGATATGATTTGAAAGTATGCTGCTTCTAACTAGGATAGTGCATCATTTTTGTTATGCTGGCATAATTTTGCATGATTCCTGAATTTTATGCTACGTAAAAAGTATGAAATATTAATTATTTCACATAATGCAAAGTTTTGTTTCATTTTTGCTTGCAAGAGACTGCTTTAAATAGACAAGTAGACTGTTTCTCTCTACCAATCCGCTGCCAGTGTCTCTAATAATGTTTTTAGCGTGAGATTGCAACAAAAAGTTACTCAAGATGCTGGTGTAATGTAGTTTGGGCAATATGAGAAAAATAGCAAATTTTGTACGTAGTTTGCTCACATTTTTTTTGCACATTTCCCATACCTTAACTAAGAGATGCCAGTTTGTTTTTCAGATGGCTCCCTTGAGTACTTCTCCCCTCTGTGTTCTCCATTGTCCGTGCTGCTTGAAACTCTTGTCTGCCCTCCCTCATCCTTGCTTATTGCACCCCCCTACCCTCCCTCCTTCTGTAGTTGTCTGTGTTGTTGCATGTCCCTCGACCTTATTCCTGCCTTTGATGTCCGTGTTGTTGCTTGCACACACCCACCCTCCCTCCTGCCATTGTTGTCCGTGTTGTTGCTTGCACACACCCACCCTCCCTCCTGCCATTGTTGTCCGCGTTGTTGCTTGCACACACCCACCCTCCCTCCTGCCATTGTTGTCCGCGTTGTTGCTTGCACACACCCACCCTCCCTCCTGCCATTGTTGTCCGCTTTGTTGCTTGCACACACCCACCCTCCCTCCTGCCATTGTTGTCCGTGTTGTTGCTTGCCCCACCTGCCTGCCCTCCTGCCATTGTTGTCCATGTTGTTGCTTGCACACACCCACCCTCCCTCCTGCCATTGTTGTCTGTGTTGTTGCTTGCCCCACCTGCCTGCCCTCCTGCCATTGTTGTCCGCATTGTTGCTTGCACACACACACACCCTCCCTCCTGCCATTGTTGTCCGTGTTGTTGCTTGCACACACCCACCCTCCCTCCTGCCATTGTTGTCTGTGTGGTTGCTTGCACACACCCACCCTCCCTCCTGCCATTTTTGTCCGTGTTGTTGCTTGCACACACCCACCCTCCCTCCTGCCATTGTTGTCCGTGTTGTTGCTTGCCCCACCTGCCTGCCCTCCTGCCATTGTTGTCCGCGTTGTTGCTTGCACACACCCACCCTCCCTCCTGCCATTGTTGTCCGTGTTGTTGCTTGCACACACCCACCCTCCCTCCTGCCATTGATGTCCGTGTTGTTGCTTGCACACACCCACCCTCCCTCCTGCCATTGTTGTCCGCGTTGTTGCTTGCACACACCCACCCTCCCTCCTGCCATTGTTGTCCGCGTTGTTGCTTGCACACACCCACCCTCCCTCCTGACATTGTTGTCCGTGTTGTTGCTTGCCCCACCTGCCTGCCCTCCTGCCATTGTTGTCCGTGTTGTTGCTTGCACACACCCACCCGCCCTCCTGCCATTGTTGTCCGTGTTGTTGCTTGCACACACCCACCCTCCCTCCTGCCATTGTTGTCCACGTTGTTGCTTGCACACACCCACCCTCCCTCCTGCCATTGTTGTCCGTGTTGTTGCTTGCACACACCCACCCTCCCTCCTGCCATTGATGTCCGCGTTGTTGCTTGCACACACCCACCCTCCCTCCTGCCATTGTTGTCCGCGTTGTTGCTTGCACACACCCACCCGCCCTCCTGCCATTGTTGTCCGTGTTGTTGCTTGCCCCACCTGCCTGCCCTCCTGCCATTGTTGTCCGCGTTGTTGCTTGCACACACCCACCCTCCCTCCTGCCATTGTTGTCCGCGTTGTTGCTTGCACACACCCACCCTCGCTCCTGCCATTGTTGTCCGCGTTGTTGCTTGCACACACCCACCCTCCCTCCTGCCATTGTTGTCCGCGTTGTTGCTTGCACACACCCACCCGCCCTCCTGCCATTGTTGTCTGTGTTGTTGCTTGCCCCACCTGCCTGCCCTCCTGCCATTGTTGTCCGCGTTGTTGCTTGCACACACCCACCCGCCCTCCTGCCATTGTTGTCCGCGTTGTTGCTTGCACACACCCACCCTCCCTCCTGCCATTGTTGTCCGTGTTGTTGCTTGCACACACCCACCCTCCCTCCTGCCATTGTTGTCCGTGTTGTTGCTTGCACACACCCACCCTCCCTCCTGCCATTGTTGTCTGTGTTGTTGCTTGCACACACCCACCCTCCCTCCTGCCATTGTTTTCTGTGTTGTTGCTTGCACACACCCACCCTCCCTCCTGCCATTGTTTTCCGCGTTGTTGCTTGCACACACCCACCCTCCCTCCTGCCATTGTTGTCCGTGTTGTTGCTTGCCCCACCTGCCTGCCGTCCTTCTGTTGTCTGTCAGCTTGCTCCTCCCTACCACTTTCTGTTGCCTGGGTGCTTGCTCACAGCCCCTACCTCTTACACCCCATTGTCTGTTTTGCCCCCCGACTTGCCCTCCCTTGCTCCGTATTGCCTCCTGCCTCTCCTCCCTCTGTCTTGTGTCCTACCTCCCCTCCTTCTGTGTTGCCTCCCATAGTAAAAAAGCGTGATGATGTGGCTAGCATTGGCCGTGTCTTAGTGCTTTTTTCCCAGGACTCTGTTGTCCCTTTTGCCCCCAACAAGCCCTTTCTCTTTCCGTGTGGCTCTCGCCCCACGAGCCCTTCTGTACAACATGGCTAAAAGACATTGACAAAGGCAATAGCTTTCTCATAGGCGTGATGTATTGGCTCTGCCAATACTTGTTATTTATTCATTTGTGTGGGCGTTTCATGTTTTTCTTGTGTTTCTGCCTCCCTGGAACATTGCCTCATTACTACCATTGCTTTTTTTCAGGCACTTCTTTTTGATATGCACTCTCTGAGAGAGCATGAGTTTTCCTGCTGTCTACCTTGTGTGCTTCTCTCACCCCGTCCTCCTCGCTACATGTTGATCTCCCTTTACCATCTACTTCTCTCCCATACTGCTTTTTCACTTGTGTGCGTCTCCCTTGAGTAGCGCTTCTGCATCTCACCCGCTTCCTATTGCTGTCCTCACCTGTGGTCTTTTTTAAATGTATATTTTTTTAATTTACGTTTATTATTTTGATGCAGAGGACCAGGCATTAAATTGCACCCTTCATCAGCCAGGCTAGCTTGAACCCAGTGGCACAGTGAGCAAGAGACCCACGTCTGGGCATACCCTGCCAACTTAGTACAAATATAGCAAACGCAACAAGATGATGGACGGAGTGCTGAAACTTTCAGACACTCACCCCCAGTCTCTGTACTGGGGTGAATATTTGACAATGTTCAACATTTTGTCCATCAATTGTTCTTTTTGCATTTGTCACCCCGAGTGGGACGGGTATGCCCAGGCGTGGGTCCTGTTACCTCCATGCCACTGGCTGATGAGGGGTGAAACCCCAAAACTGGTCCTAGGATGCTTGTTTCCAGTCCCTGGAGGACCTGGCCTGGCAGTTCAGGCTGGACTGTTCCCATAGGGATCAGGGTCAAGACTGATTTGCATATGGCTGGGTCTGAACTGGCAAGGGGAGCAAAAAAACGATGGATTTAGGCCCAGATCTCTGTACTGGGGTGAATGTTTGACAATGTTCATCATTCTGTCCATCAATTGTTCTTTTTGTGCTAGTCCAGTGGCACCTGTCAGGTAGCTCAGACATGTTATGCCAGTTTAACGGACAGGCTGTTGGCTGGTAAGTGATGTCCTTCCCAGTTGGCTCTCTAAATGGGCAATCTCAGCAAAGGGGCCTGTGACTGACCTGGGCACGGCAGCTGAGGAGCCTTTTCTGTCTTATGATGTGGAGTCTCCTGAACATGTGCTCATACCTTGAGTTTGCCAGTTTCATGTATCAACAGCTCATCCACTATGTGTTTTTTTTTTTTTTTTACCGTTATGAGACATTTGGTCCTGTTCATCCTATTCTAAAATCAAGACTGCAAGTCCTAGTTTGCAAAGCAAAACCTGCCCTTGACTAGCTACTCGCACAAGGACATGGTGAACTTGAGAGATTGGCCCATGTTAGGAGAACTTGATCTGGGTGTGTGGAAAAGACTGCTAAAATTTGAGGACAAGCAACAGCCTTGAAGATGAAACAAGTTTAATGGACGATGAAAGAAAATCATAATTACCAAGTGGTCCCAAGTGGTGTGTAACCACTTCTGTCGTTTTCCTGAGATGCACCTTTGGTTTTGCTGCTCGTAGTTCTCTTTTTGCCTTATAAGTATGGACCTAGAAGTTTAAGTTGCTCTTTTCTGTTGGGTAGAAAACAGGCTTCAGCCAATCTTGAACGTATGAGCCCAATTAGCAACTATGACTATTATTGTTGGGCATGACGCCAGTGGTCTTTTATCCTCAGATACTGTTTTCATGACTTAACCCCATCTGATTCTTTTTTTAGCGCACTCGGCAGACTGTCATTCGTCACTTGGCCCCTTGCATCCAGCCTATTCCTGCTCTGCAGTGCATACTTTGTAAAAGAATGAGTGCTGGTGCCCAGGCCACTGCTCAGAGGACCACAGCCAGTGCAATTAAATGTGGGCAGGCAAAATGCCAAGACTGTGTAGTACTAAATACGCCTTATGCCTCTTTATTACACCTCATGCCTCTTTATTCCGCCACCAGACACTCAGTACCCATTTATCTCGCTCTTGTAGGTTCCTGCTTTCTTCCTTTGTCACTTATTTTCCGTCTTTCTCTCCCTCAGTCTTTCCTTTTTCTGTGTTTTTCCCTCTCTTGCTCCTGTGCAGAAAAATGGTCCCCACCGGCAACCACCTGCTTAAATTAAGAACTGCCACTCAGTCTCTTTGCCCTTTCCCACCTCATTGTAAGAAATCAGCGCTTTGACCTCAGCACATTGCCCCCTTCTGTCTGAAAGGCAGACTGCAGGTGCTCCGCAGCAGAAGCTCATTAGATGCTGCTCTTGCGATGCATAAGAGTGCCAACTCATAGCATTTATAGTCACATCAAGCATCCAACGCCCATTGGGCTAAAAGGGCTTTAGCCCTCTCCCCCACATCCCTCGCCCCCTTCACTCCCCACCCCATGTTGTGAACCTTAGCCCAGGCTGCTACAGCTTCCAGGACAAATGCAATATTTCATTCGATATATGCCAGACTGTGCTGGAGATGGGGCGGCAATGACACCTTTATACAACGTATTTCAGGTTGAAGTGCATAATAAGCACATGGGAACTATGTTATCCTAATCTGTAAAAAAAAAATATATATTTTATATCATGAAAGCTCAATTGGCTCATTAGATCACTACAGATGCCCGTGTGTATAATCATAGAGCCAAAGAATTGAATCCTGGTTGGAGCATTGGAGAAAAGTGACATGTATTTTTAGTGCAACGAGGTCCCATCCTGCAACCGAAAGCACTGCAAGCCAAGGCATTGCACAAATGTTTTATTAAAGACTGCACAAGTAAAGTTCCCATAAAATGCACAAACAGATTTAGTGTTTAACACAAAACAAGTGTGTTAAAACTATATGGGCAGATTTACCAACTATTCATCGCTGCAACCTACGTTGCTGAGTTGTGTGAAACGAAGCGGGCAGAACAGCAGCATATATACTGGGATATGGCTCTGTTTTCCTCTCTCCCTGCTCTAGCGCACTTTAGGCTGCTGTGCATTGCAGCACACGTCCAAAGTTAGACAAATGTGGACTATTAAAAGTAGCTCCATTGTCACACCTTGGTAGAGAAGGCGTACGTTTTTGGTGCACATCCCTATCCACCAATGTTAGCAGTTCCGGATTTGTGTCAAATCCCATTGGTGGTTGCATGGAAACACCCATGCACCACCTATGATACTCCCCCTTGATGCAAATAGTGCAAAGTGGCGAAGAGCGCTACTTTGCGTTCCCAGGCAACTTTCCATATCATGATTTGAATTTGAAGGTAATCCGCCACAATTCTTTGCACTGAGTAACACAAACCTAGTGCAAATTTGTTTTAAAAAATGGGGTCTGTATATTTTTTTAATATACCATTAGACTATACTTACTTAGAGCTATTTCTTTAAGTTCCATTAAAAGGACACTTTCCAGAACTCAGATTATAACACCCTTACATTACCTTTCAAAAATATAACAATTTTGTCATCATGATGCCTCAAAGCCTAAAAACATTGTCAAATTCAGGAAAGCACTGCCTTTTGTCCAATAAGTTTAAAATACACAATTTATCTCTATTTTCTGGTATTGTTCCTAAGGAAAGCTTTGTTGCATTGTCTGAAATGCCAGCCCCTGTTTCATTGGTTGACCTATCAGCTTCACCAAACATTTGGATCTAGCTACGCCCCTGACTTACATGGCCCACACAGTTCAGTCCTGGATTATTTTGTGACCTCTGACCTTGAGGGGTGGTCGGTTTCTCAACATTACCTATCCGGCAGTGCATGGATGCTCTGCACTCACCCCTACCACCGCCTTCAGAGAATCTCCACCCTACTGGCTCTCCAGCCACTCTCTGCAGGACTTCTACAAGTGCCTGTTTATTCGATACTGCGCCTTCTCTGTTCTCACCACCTCTTTCTGGAACACCCCCTCCCCCCCCCCACTCACCCGTATCAACCTCAGGGTCCCAGCAAGACCGGCTGTTCAGCCTCTTACTCTGCTTTCAGCCTGTTGTGCACTCTGGATGAACATTTTGCTATCGTTCTCTCTTTTCCTCCCATCTCTTTTCTTGTTTCTCTCGCTCATATTAACACCCTCCCCCCACACCCCTCCAGCCTCCCCCCACACCCCTCCAGCCTCCCCCCACACCCCTCCAGCCTCCCCAACTGTCCGTGACTTCGCCCAAGGGACCAAACACGTGTTTAACGTCGCACCGTATACATTCACAAATAAAATAAAATTGTGCATTTCTGTTGGTCAGACTCATCCTTCGGAAAGGGGATACACGGCCCAACATGAGTCTTGCGCAATACTTCGGCCACCAATAATACAAACCAATAATTAAAAAAAAAATATTTAGAGAAGTTCCCACGCCCTGATCTCCATCTTTTGTGGTGCAGGCCTTGGCACGCCCACGGGGTAACTAACACCCATCCCTAAGGCGAGTCCTTCAGTGGGCGTCACTGTCACTACGTCGCCTGCAGCCTCGTCACGTGGCCTTGGAATGTGTGGCCACGTTCCGACGTGACGCTCGCGCGCCTCCTCTGCGTGGACATGTCTGGTGCATAGTTAAGTGTGGAATGCACAGGTTCGGTCCCAGCCTCCCACTCGCGGCGAAAATATTTCATCGTCTATTGTTTACACATGTTCCGTCTGCAACGCGCCATTTGGCTGTCACCGTGTTATGTTGTGGGGTTTCGGATCGCTTCTGGCATTCTAGTTTTACCAGTGGGGCTGACAGTTCTTGGTAAATCGCACCCAGGGGTGTGATAATGCCTCGTAGAGAGAGAGAGAGAGAGCAGCTCGCTGCTTCTTGACCTCTAAGCGAGCTTCCTTTCTTCCGCAGAGAGGCGTAGAGCGTTTCAGATGTGGGCCACTGGTTTTCCCATTTATGGCTCCCTTTTAAAGCCTCCATAAAACTCACCTGTTTGCCTCACTCAATGATGATCTTACAAAAGCTACAAACACGCTCCAGCCAACGTTGTGCAGGTGCCTGATGGCACTTGAGTGAGCAATGCGGTGTGTTTTTTTTTTTTCCCCCCCAAATTCATCCTATACGACCGTATCCGAAAGATGGCGGCACCATCTTAGAAATAACAATACAAGCCATCCGGTAGATAGCTCAGTGAGCTGACCGTGCTTGGCCTGTTCTCACGGAAATATATAGAAGTGCAAAGTCTTGCACCACCATCCACCCATTGCCACCGTAACACTACCTTGTTTGTTTTCTACTAAACTACTTTGTGTGTAGTGTAATGTGAAACATGCAGCTACGTGCAGCATTTCCTGCCATTGTTCGTATAAGTAAATAAATAAATCTACAAATAAGTAAACACTTGCTACTGACTAATGCTGTCTTTTGAAAGTCATGAGTTTGAACCCTGGCAACGCTGATTCAGCCTTTCATCCTTCTGAGGACTGTAGATTGAGGCATTTGGTTATAGTAACATTTTGCTGTCCACCAAAAATTCCATAAGGAACCTGCAGAGTAACTAATAGCAACTGGCTAAAGTAAACCACACATGTTCGAGCTCTCACTCGCTTTTCATCATCGCCCTTAGCCGGAGTGATCCATGGCAGTGTAAGTGACCACTCTGGTCGCTCACGTATGACACCAAAAAACGCCCTACACACATCTTGTTGCAAATACAGCACCAATTCATCCAGTCCAGTCACTTCCTCACAGTGTGCTTCTCTTACGATAATGTGCTTCGTCGCCCCACCAGGGGCGGGAAGAGCTATACAAATGAAATGAACGTCATAATCTGTTATTATAGCACTTAGAAATTGGCAGAGGTTTGCTACTTTACATCAAGGTATTATTAAGTAAAAGGTGTTTAAACTCCTCCATCTTTAGTTGTGTTTGTAAAAAGCACAATGTTGCAACAGCCACTGAACAGCAAGTAGCTCGTACGCTCTCTTTTTTCACACTGGGAGACCTCATACCCATCCTTAACCAGGCATCACTCTATACAGTCCCCTGCACTCCTTTAGCAGAACTTATTGATAGTTTTTGAAAGTTTTTTTTTATTGAAAGCAAGTCTGCCATCTTCATTAGTAAGGAGTCATTTTTATGTGGAAACAGGCGTTTGTTGCACCTGACAAATACAGTTGGCTCTGTCATAAGTTTTTCTCCCAGGCCTCACTCTCAAAGACTTCTGACAAGCCTGACAAGGGTGACATGAGACTTTCAAGGCATGTATAAGAGACCTGGGGAGCTCCATAGCTCCTAGACATCACCATCCACCCCTCAAGGGCGGACTACTGAACTACTGACAACTCTTAAGGGAAAACTGACATTAAGCTGGCTGCAAAATGAAGTCTAGAAGTTCAGGGGACTCTAGTGGTTTCAGACGGGCAAGTCAGTCGAGAAGTGAAAACAGAGAAAAGACGCCACGTCATCCATTCTGTAAAAAGAAAAAAATGGAAAGCTGTAACTTGTTATAGTCAATACACAGAATTTATCACAGGCTCTGTTTATATGTTCAGCTAAAAAAAATCTAACCTAGGAACGTGTCCAAGGTGCAAAGGGCAACCAGAAGGGGGACTATTCTTAATCACTCCGAGCAGAGATGCTTCAGAAATAGCTCCAAACAATCAAACTGCGTTGAGGCATCTTTGAAGCTGGTTTCTCTCTTGCAAAAAGTAGGTTTGGGAATTACCTCAGTTGTAATGGTATACCTTATATTTAGAATTTTATTTTGAAAGAAGGTTAAGGTGACCAGATTTTAAAAACGAAAAACCGGAACATTTCGTAGACATAGAAGAAGGATTACAATTGTACTTCGACCTAGGGTCATAGAATGACAGTGCTCATCGACATAGAAATGCAGAAGAGGCACTAAGAAAATAAATGAAATGCAAATTTTAAACCCAGTATAATACCTGTTAATTAAATTGCTTTCTTATAACAAGTGCTAACTAGCCCTACTTTGCAGCACATAATGTACCTCTCATTGTCTTCAGTTGGCCCTCTCAAAAAAAGGGACATGAGACAAATTTACGGAAATCTGCCATGACAGCTGGTGAAAAAACCGGGACATCTGGTCACCCTAAAAAAAGATGGTAATTTCTCCCTTAATCCCTCTGAGGGAAGTTTGTCACTTCGGTTTGCTACAGGCCACTGAAGTTCATCAGTAATTGTATTTGGTTCTTTAGCAAGACGGGGAGCCTGTAAAATCCTTTTATTATAATACACTTTCTTCACCTCTCTAATATGGACCCTGTACTTTTCAGCCTTTCCTGTTAAGAGTTTCTTAGGTCAGGACTACTAAACCTACGTTGCCTCTTAAACTGATGACCTTCTAATTTAAATCTGACTAATTCAGGTGAAAACCAAGGATGTTTCTTTCTGGGGGACTTCATCTTCATTTCCTGCAAATTGGATGATTTGGTCTAGATGTGTCTTGTAAGGATTGATTTAATAAAGATGTCCTTTTATTTGAGTAGGTTCTTCAGGCAAAAGACTTATTTGAACTGACTGAGGATAATCCAACCACAAATATAAATCCCTAAAAGGCTTACATTGTTTTAAACAATTGTTTTAAACGGCTCCCCGTCGACAGGAGAATCTCCTTCAAACTCCTCACCCACGTGCACAAGGCACTCCACAAGACTGGCCCAGCCTACCTCAACAGACGACTCCTCTTCTACGTCCCCAACCGCCAACTCCGCTCCGCCGACCTCTCCCTCGCCACCGTCCCTCGCATTCGAAGAACCACCACCGGCGGCAGATCCTTCTCCCACCTCGCCGCCAAGACCTGGAACACCCTTCCACTAAGCCTACGACAGACCCAAGACCTGCTGACCCTCAGGAGGCTACTCAAGACCTGGTTGTTCGACCAGTAGCAGCACCCCCCCCTTTCTTTCCCCAGCGCCTTGAGACCCTCGCGGGTAAGTAGTGCGCTTTACAAATTCTGTGATTGATTGATTGAAACAACAAAATCCCTATTCCTCAGCTAATCTAGCTAAATTAGTTGTGGAGATAAGAGATAAGTCAATTATCAGTAGGTAATGGCTATCAATATTTTCAATTTTGCACAAGAATGCTAAAAGGTCTAATGTTATCAAACAAATTGTTAATCGTTCAGACTCTTGGAGTCCGGGCAATAACATCCCCCCCGATTTATCTGTGTGATCCATGAGTAAAATCTTTAAATTAGCAGAGACTAGTTCATTAAAAAGTATTCAGAATGAGGAGTAACGCACACTTTATTTAAAAATTGCATAACTAGATGGTATAGTTCAAGGAGGTTGTAATTTTCCTTTCTATAGGCTAAGGTAATGCGTGTTACGCAAAACGCAGCACTAAATTCAAAATGAGTCATGTTTGATAGACATAAGAGTCGATTTATGGTTCATTTCAGGCTGTAACAGACCTTCTTTAATCTAACTTCCAAGATTGTGTCATCAGGGTTATTTATATCTGCCAATGCTACCACTTGAGCAGCTGAATGGCTAAGATAAGACATACCGCAAAGTGGCTGGATTGGGGTACTTTGGCAGTATCACTGGGCACATCAGACACAGATGGGCTTGCCATTGGCGTGTCTTCAGCACATCCAAGCTATGGCCCCATTTAAATAAGCTGGTCGGCACATGGCAAGTTGTGTTTAGACTGCTAACTAGAGCCCAAGCAGATAGCAGCACAGTAGGCCTAAGCAAGATGGTGGCAAAGAAAATAATAGAAAGACTAAAGATAGACCCGAGAGGTCCAAAACTAAAGAAGAGGTAAGCGGTCCCTGTGTAACTCAGAATTTCCCAAATAGGTGATTAATAAAAGCACAACTATGCCTAATGGGGAAATGCTCTATAAACTAAGTTAAAATGATTCAAACATAATCTACACTATTAGATCACAGACCTGCAATGCGAGAATGTCTGACATGGTCACTTCCATCCCATCTGAAGCAGGTCTTGAACTCTCAGCTAAACCAGTGCCAGGAGCGTTCAACATTTGACTGAGAGGGCACAGTGAGGTAAGTACTCACTTCAGATATTTATTTGTTATGGTACAGGTCATAAGTTTAACTACAGACAGGGCAACTCAGGTGTTCATCCTTCCAAAGCCAGAAAATTGACTAATATATTGATTCTTTCGTAACACTTGTTACTTACAGAACTGTGCAAGGTCAAAACTGAGGTACCTACACAGTGGCGGCAAGGGGATCGGTGGTGGCGAGGCGGGCGGGGATGGGGGGACGGACGGGGACGAGGTGTAAATTAAAATTAATTAAATATTAAATTCAACTTACCTTCTCGCCGCATTCTCCCTGGCTGTGTCTCTCCTCTGCTTGCCAGAACAAGGCACCGGAAGCACCCAGGCTGAAGCTCCCCTGAGCAAATCACAATACTGGATTGTAGCGTTGTGATTGGTCTGAGCGCCAAACCATTACAGCCTGGGTGGAGAACATGCTAGGTGCGCATGAATGTTTGGCCGGCCCCAGACTGCCGGCCAAACATTCATGCGCACCTTAGGGAGTGCAAACCACTCCTCCCCTCCCCTGCTCTGTCAGCAGAGCAGCCCCCCTGCTCCCCCGCCTGGCAAAGATGCAGCGCCTGCAATAGGAAAAAATAAAATGATAACTTTCAGTAATTATCATTTTATTTTTCCTTCCACTGCTGAAAAGCAGTGGGGCGACGCTCCTCCGCCTTAGCTGGGAGCCGTCATTGTACCTACAGCAATATAAAAGCAAGCGATTATTCGTTATCATTGCCACTAACCAAAGAGGCCTACACTGCCTGCTGCTGGATGCCTTGTTTTCCCTCTGTACTGCTCATACATTCTAGTATCTGAACCCAAAGAGAAGAGGCAGCGTGAACGAGCCCACCCTATGTTACTGCTCTACAGATACGAAAAATCAAGTGATACCTGTTCTCTTGCAGCCACGCAAACCAGGAACCTAACCTCTACAAACAACCCATTATGTTACTTTACACTACAGTGATTTGTACAGTTCAAGGTATAAAACACATAGTTGCTTTCTGACTGCAGTCCGCTGAAAATGCAATGGAGGGGAAAAGAAGGTTTTAACCTCTAAGGTGGAGGTGGTCTTCAGCTGACCCTATATCAGATGTGAGGGCAGGGCTTTAAGTGGGATGAAAAAATGGGGGGGGGGGGGTCTCTCAGAGGGGCGTGGCCAAAGTCATTAAGGGCGTGGCTTAAAAACACGGAAGCTAAAAATCTGTGTTTAGCATAGTGTGCCGCTCGACTCGTATTTTGCTGTTTCTGTCATTGCAAACAAGAAATATCATACCTACAACAAGTCAGGACAATGGTTGTTAGTTGTGTACGATAAATAAGCAGCAACTGTGGCTTGTATATAATATTGAAAAAGCTTCCACTTAAAGCTCTGGTGACACCAGGACAATGTTGCCGCTCCTGAGTTTCAAGAAGAAAAGGGAAATCCAGAGAGAAAATGACTCTCTTTAAAGGATTTCCCTTCCCCTACAACGCTCACCTGGCATGACGTCATGCCGTAACTTCTCCACTAGTGAGAAGTGAGCAGTGTGAGCACGCGCACATCGACGTGCCTGCTGTAACTGCAGTCCGGGAAAAACACGGACCCCTGTGCCAGGGCACAAAACAGAGCCCGATAGAGACCCGTTTCGAGGTCCTCTTTAAAAAAACTGCCGGTGCTCAGCACCGGTGAGACCCGGCCCATTTAAAGCCCTGTGTGAGGGTATACCAGACCTTTGCAGTCTGAACCGAGAAAACTTTCCCTCCAACACTGGAATTCCTGATATGGGGTACAGGCACGAAAAATCACCCTGCTGAGCGTAAAGGTTTCCTTGACTGATACACAGAGAATTTGCTTTTGCGTAGAAAGTTATGGTAAGTATTCCAGTGAAGTCTGTAATTTAAACTGATTCCTTTATCTCACACTTGAAGCCAAAACAGGGAGGGTAAAGCAGACGAGATGGACTTCGAGTGTTTCATCCACTGCATCCAGGAGCCTTTGTAGGCAATGTCACTGTTGTGCAGCCTGATCTCATGAGATTAGGAAAAAGAAAAATGAAAGCTCGGCCATTCGCTGAAATGTAAAGCCCAAGCATAGCAACTTCCAAATCCTTACATACGTCATTGGTAAATATGCAACTGCCCCCACCTGTGAATCTGCATTATGTAACTAAACACTGTTATGTAAACTTATAAACTCTGTAAACAAACGTATTTATGTAAATTTCTGAAATCTGCCATATGTAAGCAAATCCCTTCATATAAACTTGTAAAATAAATAAATTATTTTTTGCCCACTTCTGAAATCTGCCACGTGTAAACATATCACACCTGTAGTCCGTCTCACGTAGACTCCTTCATGTAGACCTCGGCGATCTCCCCTATGTAAACCTATTTATATGAACTTGTGAAATCTGCCTCATGTCATTTGGTTACCTCTCCACGTGCACACATTCCATTACTGTAAACTAGCGGAAATTATTTTAGGTAAATCCCCTTTGTATTAACTTATGAAATCTACCTCATGTTAACAAAACCCTTTTGTGTGAACCTCTAAAATCTGCTTTGCATAAACTCTCCATGTAAAAAAGCTAACTCCGCCCCATGTGTAACCCGTGACATAAAGCTACCTCATGCATCATGTAATCTTGCCGCTTTAGGTACGTTTTTAATCCTGCACTTTGCATGCAAAGTTCTTTTATGGAGACCAGTGACATTTATGTCAGCCTCTTAGTGTAACCCCTGAAATCTGACACGTTTTAATAAACTTTTACATAAACACATAAACTTTTACACAAACATAAAGCCTCCAGGTTTTAGGAATTAAAGCGTGCTGCTTGTTTTTTCTTTAATTGAAATGGAAATAAACAAAATTGATCCATAAATATCGCGCTCGTAATTCCCTTTATTTCACACTTATTAAATACGCCTCCTGTCAATTTAAGTAATACATTAAGATCTGCCTCGTACAACTCCTTTGGAGAAACCTGTGACACTGCTTCAAGTAAACTGCTTTATGTAAACCTCTGAAGTTTCTTTGTCCAATTCCCTGTAATCACATGAATGGAGGTCTTATTTCCAATATAGAATTGAGCCTGTGAGAAACAATTAATTTTCTCCAACTACTTGTCAATGGAAGATTAGGAATGTGTGTGACAGCCTAGAACTTTGCCTTTAAATTCCTTCAAGATCTCCCTTACAGAAGTTCTCCTGTGTCGATAGATAAGGATTGGTGTTTAGCGCCTTGACGCCTTTGGGCATTTGTTTGTGCTCTTTAAATCCCTTTTCATTTCACTCCAGAGAGACGTGTTAATATTTCAAGTATAAAAACGGTACTTGCAGTATTTCAGAATCCTGCTCTCTTGTGTGAGTCATTAGCTACCCGTTCATTGCCTATATCTCTTGTATATGGTAGCCCTTGTCGATACATATATATATCTATATATATATATATATCTGTATATATGCATATATATATAGATATATATATCTTTGACCGAGGCAGACCTGGCCGGGGAGGTTAGGTGAGATTGGAGCAGTTGTTGCATTAATAGAAGTGATTCCTTAATTTGACTCGTAAAGTAGTGAGCGTTGAAGTCACATTTTCTGCCACTGGTGCACACCGACTGATACAAGCGCAGTATTGGTGTTCCTGATTTAGAGTGCTCTGACACGTCGCTTTGTTTCCCCGATAGGTATATGACCGATGGAGGTTTGGGCCTTTACACTCGAAGACTGAACCGCCTGCCGGATGGAATGGCCGCCATGAGAGAGACGTTACAGCGCAATGCCTCCATTGGCCAAGGAGATGCTGACAGGTAGTCTTTGCACATGACACAATACCAGCTTTGTACGTGTGTTTGTTAAAACATTTGAGACCAGCGTTTTGCAACCTGTTAAAAAAATCTGGGTGCACAAATGGCCAATGTTCACAAGGCAGTTTCCTCTGTAAGCCAGAGCTTCTGGCCAAAACATATGCCTGCTTTAAACCATCTAGAAAACGTTACTCAGAGCATAAATGTTTGCAACAACTACTGAGATCTCTTATCTCAAAATTTAGGGATTATGTTTGTGCCCACCAGCAGCAAAACTGTGGAACACCCTCCAAATTTTAATTAGCAACCTTCTCTCCTACTTTTTAGGAAAGTGGGGACAGCATGAGTATCTCTAGATGTCTGTTGGCCTGGATGAGAGGGAGCCTTGGTGAGGTACAGTACAGGCAATGGGAGTATCTCTAGATGTCTGGTGGTATGGGTGAGAGGGAGACTTGGTGAGCTCACAGTAGGGGCAGCAGGAGTGTCTCTAGATGTCTGGTGGCCTGGGTGAGAGGTAGCCAAGGTGAGGGTACAGTAGGGGCAGCAGTAGTGTCTCTAGATGTCTGGTGGCCTGGGTGAGAGGGAGACTTGGTGAGGGTACAGTGGGACGGCAGGAGTGTCTGTAGATATCTGGTGGTATGGGTGAGAGGCAGCCATGGTGAGCGCATAGTAGGAGCGGCAGGAGTGTCTCTAGATGTCTGGTGGTATAGGTAAGAGGAAGAGACTTGGTGAGTGAGCATTAGGGGTGCAGGAGTGTCTCTAGATGTCTGGTGGCATGGGTGAGAGGTAGCCATGGTGAGGGTACAGTAGGGGTGCAGGAGTGTCTCTAGATGTCTGGTGGCATGGGTGAGAGGTAGCCATGGTGAGGGTACAGTAGGGGTGCAGGAGTGTCTCTAGATGTCTGGTGGCATGGGTGAGAGGTAGCCATGGTGAGGGTACAGTATGGGCAGCAGGAGAGTCTCTAGATGTCTGGTGGCATGGGTGAGAGGTAGCCATGGTGAGGGTACAGTAGGGGTGCAGGAGTGTCTCTAGATGTCTGGTGGCATGGGTGAGAGGGAGACTTGGTGAGCTCACAGTAGGGGCAGCAGGAGTGTCTCTAGATGTCTGATGGCCTGGGTGAGAGGTAGCCATGGTGAGGGTACAGTAGGGGCAGCAGGAGAGTCTCTAGATGTCTGGTGGCATGGGTGAGAGGTAGCCATGACGAGGTTACAGTAGTGGCAGCAGGAGAGTCTCTAGATGTCTGGTGTCCTGGATGAGAGGGAGACTTGGTGAGGTACAGTAGGGGTAGCAGGAGTGTCTGTAGATGTCTGGCAGCCTGGGTGAGAGGTAGCCATATTCAGGGTACAGTAGGGGCGCGGGAGTGTCTCTAGATGTCTGGTGTCCTGGATGAGAGGGAGACCTGGTGAGGTACAGTAGGGGCAGCAGGAGAGTCTCTAGATGTCTGGTGGTCTGGGTGAGAGGTAGCCATGGTGAGGTTACAGTAGGGGCGGCAGTAGTGTCTCTAGATGTCTGGTGTCCTGGATGAGAGGGAGACTTGATGAGGGTACAGTAGGGGCAGCAGGAGTGTCTGTAGATGTCTGGCAGCCTGGGTGATAGGTAGCCATAGTGAGGGTACAGTAGGGGCAGCAGGAGTGTCTGTAGATGTCTGGCAGCCTGGGTGAGAGGTAGCCATAGTGAGGGTACAGTAGGGGCGTGGGAGTGTCTCTAGATGTCTGGTGGTATAGGTAAGAGGAAGAGACTTGGTGAGTGAGCATTAGGGGTGCAGGAGTGTCTCTAGATGTCTGGTGGCCTGGGTGGGAGGTAGCCATGGTGAGGGTACAGTATGGGCACAGGAGTGTCTCTAAATGTCTGGTGGTATGGGTGAGGTAGTCATGGTGAGGGTAGAGTTGGGGCGCAGGAGTGTCTCTAGATGTCTGGTGGCCTGGGTGAGAGGTAGCCATGGTGAGGGTACAGTAGGGGTGCAGGAGTGTCTCTAGATGTCTGATGGCCTGGGTGAGAGGTAGCCATGGTGAGGGTATAGTAGGGGCACAGGAGATGTCTGGTGGCCTGGGTGAGAGGTAGCCATGGTGAGGGTACAGTAGGGGCGCAGGAGTGTCTCTAGATGTCTGGTGGCCTGGGTGAGAGGTAGCCATGGTGAGGGTACAGTAGGGGCGCAGGAGTGTCTCTAGATTTCTGGTGGTATGGGTGAGAGGTAGCCATGGTGAGGGTGCAGTAGGGCATGAGTGTCATTAGATGTCTGGTGGCCTGGGTGAGAGGTAGCCATGGTGAGGGTACAATAGGGGTGCAGGAGTGTCTCTAGATGTCTGGTGGTATGGGTGAGAGGTAGCCATAGTGAGGGTACAGTAGGGGCGCGTGAGTGTCTCTAGATATCTGGTGGCATGGGTGAGAGTTGGTGAGCTCACAGTAGGGGCAGCAGGAGTTCTCTAGATGTCTGATGGCCTGGGTGAGAGGTAGCCATGGTGAGGGTACAGTAGGGGCAGCAGGAGAGTCTCTAGATGTCTGGTGGCATGGGTGAGAGGTAGCCATGACGAGGTTACAGTAGTGGCAGCAGGAGAGTCTCTAGATGTCTGGTGTCCTGGATGAGAGGGAGACTTGGTGAGGTACAGTAGGGGTAGCAGGAGTGTCTGTAGATGTCTGGCAGCCTGGGTGAGAGGTAGCCATAGTGAGGGTACGGTAGGGGCGCGGGAGTGTCTCTAGATGTCTGGTGTCCTGGATGAGAGGGAGACTTGGTGAGGTACAGTAGGGGCAGCAGGACAGTCTCTAGATGTCTGGTGGTCTGGGTGAGAGGTAGCCATGGTAAGGTTACAGGAGGGGCGGCAGTAGTGTCTCTAGATGTCTGGTGTCCTGGATGAGAGGGAGACTTGATGAGGGTACAGTAGGGGCAGCAGGAGTGTCTGTAGATGTCTGGCAGCGTGGGTGAGAGGTAGCCATCTTGAGGGTACAGTAGGGGCAGCAGGAGTGTCTGTAGATGTCTGGCAGCCTGGGTGAGAGGTAGCCATAGTGAGGGTACAGTAGGGGCGCGGGAGTGTCTCTAGATGTCTGGTGTCCTGGATGAGAGGGAGACTTGTTGAGGTACAGTAGTGGCAGCAGAAGTGTCTCTAGATGTCTGGTGGTCTGGGTGAGAGGTAGCCATGGTGAGGTTACAGTAGGGGCGGCAGTAGTGTCTCTAGATGTCTGGTGGCCTAGGTGAGAGGTAGCCATGGTGAGGGTACAGTAGGGGTGTCAGCATTGTCCGTAGATGTCTGGTGGCCTGGGTGAGAGGAAGACTTGGTGAAGGTACAGTAGGGCAGCAGGAGTGTTTGTAGATGTCCGGTGGTATGGGCGAGAGGTAGCCATGATGAGGGTACAGTAGGGGCAGCTGTAGTGTCGCTAGATGTCTGATGGCCTGGGTGAGAGGTAACCATGGTGAGGGTACAGAAGGGGCAGCAGGGGTGTCTATAGATGTCTGGTGGTATGGGTGAAAGATAGCCATGGTGAGGGTCCAGTAGGGGCGGCAGTAGTGTCTCTGGATGTCTGGTGGCCTGGGTGAGAGGGAGACTTGGTGAGGGTACAGTGGGGCGGCAGGAGTGTCTGTAGATATCTGGTGGTATGGGTGAGAGGCAGCCATGGTGAGCGCATAGTAGGAGCGGCAGGAGTGTCTCTAGATGTCTGGTGGTATAGGTAAGAGGAAGAGACGTGGTGAGTGAGCATTAGGGGTGCAGGAGTGTCTCTAGATGTCTGGTGGCCTGGGTGGGAGGTAGCCATGGTGAGGGTAGAGTAGGGGCGCAGGAGTGTCTCTAGATGTCTGGTGGCCTGGGTGAGAGGTAGGCATGGTGAGGGTATAGTAGGGGCGCAGGAGGGTCTCTAGATTTCTGGTGGTATGGGTGAGAGGTAGCCATGGTGAGGGTGCAGTAGGGCATGAGTGTCTCTAGATGTCTGGTGGCCTGGGTGAGAGGTAGCCATGGTGAGGGTACAGTAGGGGTGCAGGAGTGTCTCTAGATGTCTGGTGGTATGGGTGAGAGGTAGCCATGGTGAGGGTACAGTAGGGGTGCAGGAGTGTCTCTAGATGTCTGGTGGTATGGGTGAGAGGTAGCCATGGTGAGGGTACAGTAGGGGTGCAGGAGTGTCTCTAGATGTCTGGTGGTATGGGTGAGAGGTAGCCATGGTGAGGGTGCAGTAGGGCATGAGTGTCTCTAGATGTCTGGTGGCATGGGTTAGAGGTAGCCATGGTGAGGGTACAGTAGGGGTGCAGGAGTGTCTCTAGATGTCTGGTGGCATGGGTGAGAGGTAGCCATGGTGAGGGTACAGTAGGGGTGCAGGAGTGTCTCTAGATGTCTGGTGGCATGGGTGAGAGGTAGCCATGGTGAGGGTACAGTAGGGGTGCAGGAGTGTCTCTAGATGTCTGGTGGCATGGGTGAGAGGTAGCCATGGTGAGGGTACAGTAGGGGTGCAGGAGTGTCTTTAGATGTCTGGTTGCATGGGTGAGAGGTAGCCATGGTAATGCTACAGTAGGACATGAGTGTCTGTAGATGTCTGGTGGTATGGGTGAGAGGTAGCCATGGTGACTGTGCAGTAGGCGTGGCAGGAGTGTCTCTAGATGTCTGGTGATATGGTTGAGAGGTAGCCATGGTGAGGGTACAGTAGGGCGTGAGTGTCTTTAGATGTCTGTGGTATGGGTGGGAGGTAGCCATGGTGAGGCTACAGTAGGGTGTGAGTGTCTGTAGATGTCTGTGGTATGGGTGAGAGGTAGCCATGGTGAGGGTACAGTAGGGCATGAGTGGAATATATACCATTACATCGCATGCGTTGTAAACGCATGCGATTACAACGCGGTCGTTACAACGACCGCGTTGTTACATCGCAGTACCATTACAAAGCAAGTTGTTACAACGACTTGCTCTAGATGGCGCGCTGGACTTAGGAATAGTATAATTTACTATTCCAACTCCAGCGTGTGCAACAGTAGGGAAGGTGTTGGAATAGTGAATTATACTATTCCTTAGTTTAGAGCGCCATCTAGAGCAAGTCATTGTAACGACTTGGTTGTAATGGTACTGCGATGTAACAACGCGGTCGTTGTAACGACCGCGTTGTAAAGGTAACGCGATGCAATGACCGCGTTGTTAAGGTCGTTTCCCTGTGAGTGTCTGTAGATGTCTGTGGTATGGGTGACAGGTAGCCATGGTGAGGGTGCAGTAGGGCAGTAAGATTCTTTCCTGTACAGTGATCCAGGCAGGATCACAGGAAGACCAGGGTCTGGGAGTTGTAGGTGGTGTAATCCTCAAAGACGGATAACATACGGGTTCCTAAGAGCCAGGCTTCTGTATAGATTTAACCAATGCACACACTTAGTAAACATACATCGCTGGTTCTGGAAGTTTGTGGTTCAATGCGCACAAAGTGTGACACTGTGTAATGGCTAGAAAATGACAACTGCATGGTGATCCTCTGTTTTGCTGGCGACTGATAGATTTGCAATAAATCCTGCAAGCTAAATGTTGGAAAGGTTATGTTTGCTGTTATCTGATCACAGTGAAATCTGGGTGTTGTGCTGAAAAGTCCTTCTCTTTCATGGAACCTCTCCCTGGAACATGTGATTATACTGCAGCTGTGGTCAGGCGGGCGTCACATTGGTACATCTGGAATGTGTGCGTCGCTTCAGGGCCTCGTACACTTGGCATTAGATGTGTCTCTTATTGGCTTTGAACCTTATTGAGCATGGGGTGGTGACGCGCTTGTCATGTGGATGGTAGATGAGGCCAATACAGTTATGATGCTGAACCTTGGCTTCCAATGATGAAGTCTCGGGGCTCAAAAAATGAATTAATTAATGGTGTGCTGATCCAAAAACAAAAGCGAGTATCACTTTATTGGACCTCCCTAGAGTTGCATGCTATTCTGGGACCCTAGCCCTGCATACCTGCTTCTCTTCGAACCCGAGGCACCCTCTATTTAGGGACATGGGTTGTACAGTTCATCCCACTCCCTCCCCGACATGGCCTCCCCATCATGCTACATGGGTCTGCTCCTTGCAGTTTGTTCATTTCTGATAACAAATGACCCTGTTGCCTCGCCGTACAAGAGGTAGGCGCCTCCATTCCATTGAGCATTAAAATGCGTTTGACTTCCTCGTTGTGACTTCCTGTACCCAGTTTCTCAGAAGTCCATGTATCCAAGATGTATGCGCTGTTAGCGTCCACTCTGAAACAAGCACAAGCGAGTTCGGATTCACTCCTGGACACCGTTTTTGGAAACGCTCTTGACCACAACCTGCGTGCTTCACCTTTCTTAAATATACCATGCCAGTACTTGGTTAGCACTCATGCACCAAACTGCACACTGTGACTGTGACAGGTCCTCTCTATTCCCTATAAAAAATAATTTGAAAAAGAGGGTTTCTAGTTATACAGTAAAATGTAACAAAAGAGAAATACACACCCGAGTCGTAAGAAACGCTAATTTTAGTATACAATATAGCAAGTGTTGCGCGTGTGTGTGTTTCTCAGTACTAATAAAAGCAAAGAAAGAAGAAAGTGGGGGAGAAAAAGCGAAAAGAAAGATACGCCCATAAATTTATTGATGCCCCCGTATTGACATTAACACAAGATTGCCCCCCAGGCCCAAGTGATCTACCCAAAACAATTGTGACATTACAGAAAGTCTCAGTGCAGAATCTGTCTCGTACAGGACTGCACGTTACTCTGCTCTCAGACCCTAGTGCAGTCTCGCGTATCCAAGAATTGTGGTAACTGAGGAGTGTTGATTGGCACTCACTAGCCCCCTTAAATCTACACAAAGCCAAGTGTCACTGGGGGAAACACTTTGCCAAGTATGGTTGTGTGCCATGACCAGGCATGCCTCCGCCTAGAAGCACTGCTGAATGTATTTAAATAAATAAGCACAGGGGTTCAAGGTTTTTCTGAGGAGCCTGACACATGTACTACCACATGTCGGGGTTGCTAAATACTAAGGCTGCCTGGTCTTGATTCCACCTCATGTCTCTATGCTCCTGTCACATTGCCTCACTCGTGCAGGTTCTTTTTCAGCCCCTTCTCCATCTGTGGTTGTTTCCGTGTCTTCCTCTTCCTCCTTTTATTTATTTTTATTTATTTATTTATTTGAGTTTTATATAGCGCTGGCTAGACCCGGAGGTATCAGAGCGCTTTACATAAGGATCCACAAAATTAAAGAATTACATCAGTTACAAGTTACATCAGTTACAAGAAAACGTTTCAAGAGCGTCGGAAGATGAAATAAATGGAGCTTAGAAGGGAAAGGGGGTGGGGTAAAGGTGTAGGAGGGAGAAAGGATGGAGATAGGTTGGATGGAGAGACGAAGAAGAGTCTGCCCAAAGTCCGGCTGGGTAGGTGACGGCCGAGGGGGAAGTCCACAGCCTATCTCCTCTATAGCTATCGGGTAGCTCCACC
The DNA here is from genome assembly GCA_963921515.1 of Calotriton arnoldi. Taxonomy (NCBI): domain Eukaryota; kingdom Metazoa; phylum Chordata; class Amphibia; order Caudata; family Salamandridae; genus Calotriton; species Calotriton arnoldi. The sequence continues at coordinate 1,007,417 of CAWUFW010000441.1, forward strand.
GGGCATCAGTCAAGCGGCTAGGTCTCAATGAGAAAACAATTAGAGAGCAAAGAGGAGGGATAAATGGAGCGTAAAGGAGAAAGTGGGTGGAGTAAAGGGGTAGGAGGGAGAGTACGACGGAGAGACGAAGTAAGGTCTGCCCAATGTCCGGCTGGGTAGGTGACAGTCGAAGGGTAGCCCACAGCCCATCTCCTCTATAGCTATCAAGTAGCTCCACCGGGCATCGGCCAAAAAGCTAGGTCTCCACGGTCAGAGATAGGTTCAAGATTCGATATCCTGTAGGGTAGGCCGGATGGGGATGTGTCCGAGGTCTGGTCTAAGTCCGTTTTTTTCTCAGAGGAGTAGCACGATGTGGTAGGGAACATTGTGGCAGCCATCTTGGGGTCAGGCAAGGGATTAACCCCTTGACCGCGATCGGAATTCCGCTCGTGTGCTGGACATTCCGATCGCGGGTGTGGTCGTGACGAGCTCAGCTCGTCATGCGCACAGCGCTACCGCGCAGCATGACGAGCTGAGCTCGTCACGCGCATCGAAGGGGTTAACAGGTAGTAACAGGGAGGGCTTAAAAACTTGCTTGCCAAAAAATCATGGTGGCCCTCATGCCCCTCATTACAGACCTGACCTTGGGGAGCATTCATAGAAAGTCCTGTGTATCGGTAGCTCCCTTGCAGAAATGAGCGCTGACTCAATCCCAAGGCAGCAGATGTTACCCCGACACAGGCTATAGGGACTGATGGTTGATAAGGAGATCTTGTTTTAGAACCAGGTGCTGACCTCCTTCTTTCTCCCATTTCTAAGTTACTCTATCTATTGTGCTAGCTCAAGGTTTGATGATAAACTATAAGTCCCAGTTTCCAAAAATGCATTCTGGTGCCCACCGCTTGCAACCACCTGCACAAATTAAGCACTGAGGACAAGATTGATATTGCGGGGCATCGGAATACAAGACTGCGTGATGCTTATCAGAGCAGTAAGCCTGTACACTGTGCCTTCCCTTTAGAGAAGTAATCAGTTAGATAAGTCTCCCCTGGTGCTTTCTAGGTCCCTCATCTAGCTAGGTCACGTGCAAAGATTTCACCAAGGCAAGTAACTTGCTTTTCCATCCTGACATACTTAAGGAAGGTCTTGATATGCTACTTCCTGTGATGAAATCCTCCATAAAATAGTATCATTGGTTCAATTTGAAGCTCCCTCAATTAATTCAACTAGGTCTTAAATCCATCGCTTGCATAAGACGCCTTCAGTCTAGTGAAGCAATGCGGCTTCTGTCAGTATCGTGCATACAGTTTCATGCTAGTGAGGTGTGAATAGATGTAATGTATTCAGCCTGATGCTGCAGGCTGAAGGATGTCGTTTAAAACTCAGGCTTCACCAGGGAAAGTTTTTACTGTTTCAGATATTGAGGAGGCAGTTTCACTGCTCATGTAAGATGGAAAGGAGCAAACGCGATCTACTCTAAAGTGAAGTTTGAAGTGGGGCAAAAATGAAGCAAAGTCTTTTTTGGTGTTTTTTTTACTTCGTTTGCGTCAAGGAAATGGTAAAAATACATTTCTTAGCATTTACCAGATGTGAAACATGAGTCTGAGGCAAAAGATAGTTTGCTCTATTCATCCCTAGACAAGCAGCAAAAATGGTGCAAAATTGATTTGCACTGTTTTTCATATGTCTAACAGGACCTCTGACCCGCTGCCCGTCTTCTTGCCCTTTACCGCCATGCGTCTTAATTTCACTGTAAGAGTCGTCAGCTTGTGGTTGTGTTTCTGGCGTGGACATTTGTTTCCCGGATTGTCACTCTATTGAACGATGACTTGTTGGTTTAGCCCAGTGACCTCCGCACGCGGCTGGGGCAGAGGGTGATGGGATTGCAGGACGGTGGCCTGTTTGTTCAGTTGACCTGTGGCTCCGGCCGGGTGCAGTGTACTGCGCGATAATCACTTAGACAGGTGGGGGCTGTTTTGTTAAGTTCCATGTGTGTGTCCAGTACAACAGTTTCCCCTTATCCCCCCCCTCACCAAGGAGCAGGCGGCCATTTTGTGTTGTCACCCACAGTGTTCAGGGAGGCTCGGGGCACAGGTGCATTCTAAAATTAGACCGTGAGGCACGACTGGAGGCAAGGTTGGCTTACTGGGTGATGGGGTGCCTCTAGGCGCTGCACTTTAAAATGTGGGACTTGTCTGTTAGCGGGAAAGCCTTAGCCAAGATTTTGTACGATTGATTCGGGTACCGCCGCCCCTTCAAAATACAATGTCCTTTTTATTTCATTTTAGAGTCCATTTTCTAAAAGATGCCCACTGGTAAGCTTTTGAGAAAGATGCTCAGATTTGTAAGGTGTGCTAAAGGCACTGTGATGTTTTTTATTTTTTGTTTTAAAGATACAGATTTTCGTAAGTAGATAACAGCAAAAGCCGTATCAATGCAGGTTTTTTTTTTTTTAATAAAATACTGTGCTTAGTGATGGACAGAGAAGGTGAAGCTGAGCCTCTGACCCGTTTGTTAAGTCAGACTGGGCTGCAGAAAGTGCTGCGATGCCATGCTGTGTGCTATATTAATGCTGTTTAACTAGTTTACATAAAGAGTTTACATCTGGCAAACCTCTGAGTGGTCAACTGTCAAAGTAGCGTATTAATGTCAAAATGCAATTCAGATTTGTAACTCAGCGCTTCTGTTAGGACGGCCTTTTATCCCTTCTACTGTCGCACTTTATCGTTTGCAAGATAGTTCAGGGGGTTGAATGTCTTGTATAGATCTGTGGATTAAATTATGTTGGAGTACAGTAGACATTGAGGAACACAACAAATAATGGATTGACTGAATCATTCTAAACCACTGGTGGGACCATTCCATTCTATCATTTTCAGCTCATCTTTGGTATTGCAGACAGGGGCCCACCTGTGAAAATCAGTCTTCACACCGACACAACCCATCTGAACTGCATGGCCCGCACCTATCTGAGCCCGTTCCCCACTGATACATATGTGGGCTTCGTGAGGCTTCAGCGGCGAGGTGCAATTTGAGTCCATACGACACCGAGAGCTCGGTACCAGTGCTTAATTTGAGCAGGGGTTGCAGGTGGGCTCCGCCCGTTCTCGTTTATTTAAAATCGCAAGTCTTAACTGAGAACAAGAGAGAGAAAGAATGAGGAACAGAAATGCGGAAAAACTGAATAAGGAAGAAAGAAGAGACAAGATAGATCCTGCAGGAAAAGGGGCAGGTAGGGCGTGCTGGTGGATGAAAGAGGAGCAGGTGAAATCACGAGTAAACAACCGTGGTATTCCACGCCCTTGACGTTCGGCAGCGACATCGGCAGGTTTCTGAAAACAAATGTGGCCATTGTGAGAAGTTGGCCTGGCATATGCTGTCCACTAATTATAGTGGGCACCTTGCACCAGTCCAAATCGACTCTTATGGTAGGTAGGTTAAAGACAACCTTATTGAAAGCTATCCTAGTGGTAGCTATGGAGAGCAGCCTTCAGGCTAAGTCTTGAAGGAATGTAAAGCAGCTTGTTTTACCAGTCTATAATCTCTTGAGTGACCAAATGAAAGAGCACCACACCAGGTATATATTCAAAATATATGTATTTATTACTAAACACACCCCTCTAGTCTCTTTATGAGGCTAGAGTTCGAAGTACATAGGTTATAAGATCTTAAATCACAGTAATAGCACAAATACACGTTTGGGCCCTAGGGGCGTACCAAACCATATACCAATAAAGTGGTATGCGAACCACGACTGAACTAGACACTAGGCCTAGAGCCTCTAGAAGTGCTTGGACCACAAGGAACCACCCAAGGTAGTGACACAGGGGACCCACGGGAGACGCGTGCAGTGTAAATACACAACCGCGATACGCCGTTAACTTCTATGGAGAAAGTCGGGATCGGGAAAATAGAGGAAAGGGACACTTTAAAGAGGACTAGGACAAAACCCTTTGAGATCTAGGACTTTGAAGAGTCTCTACCCACGGGAGCACCGGAGTACTCGTGTTACCTCACCCAGGGAAGCCGGGTGCATAGGTGCCTTTCGGGGTCGGGTTTCGTCGTCGGTTCTTATGGCGATCTGCTGCAAAGTGCTGCTGGCGACCAGGAGAAAAGTGTCCGGGTGGATCCAAGAGTGGATCGGAGTTCTGAAGAACCTGAAAGCAGAGGGGACAGAGTCTGGGTCACTAGCCAGTGACCAGGGAGGTGATGGACGGATGCCCACCGATGTCGAGTGCTTCAGGTGCGTTGACGGTCGTCTCGTTTCTGCAGCCACGAGGTCCAGGAGGCGTTGTCGGCGACCAGGAGCAGGATTCGGGCTGGTACACGATGTCTGTCGAGTGCTGCGGTGTCGGCGACCAGATTGGACCCAACAAGCCTTGGCAACGGCAAGTCTCGATGTAGCTGAAGATCGTCGATGGTGCAGACCAGCAAGGTCTGGGGAACTCACCCAGCAAGGGTAAGTGAGGGCAGGCCTGGAGCAACCAGACTGCCAAGTAAAGAAAAGATTGGCCTTCGGTAAGGGCTACTAGCCAACGGGCTAGCGACCGCGAAGGAGCCTCGTGACGCCGCACGTGGAGCTGGCTTACAGGACACTCGTGGAGTGGGGGCCAGTGATCTTCGGTGCAGGTGGTGCTGGAGGCTAGGGCTACTCGGAGCCCAAAGCACGACTTCTTGGGAGACCCAGAAGATGGTGCACTTGCAAGTGTGCTCGGTGTCCAGGGGTCACGGTCTCACGTTACCCACGATAGCCACGGGCCTCAGCTTTGCTGGGGACTCAGGGTAGCCTCGGGGAAGTCTGAGAATCCACCTCTGGTGATGCGATGACTTCGGCGTCCGACGGGAGCTTCAGTGATGCGAACCGGACAGATGCTTCTTTGGTGCCTGCCAAGCAGGGGAGTCACTCCTTGACCCCAAGGGAGATTCTTCAGTCCTCTAATCGTGAGTAGAGCGTCGAAGGTCCAGGATTCTGTTTCAGAGTTTCGTCCAGGTATAATCTAATCTTGCTGTGGCAAGGGTTCCCCATTTTAACTAGTAAAACAGGGAGGGACTAACTCTATGACCCCACCTATGGGAGGGTCAAGGGAGGGGTGGCTACACCCACTTCCCTTTGTCCAGTTTCGTGCCAGAGCAGGGGCAGGTAGCCCCTGAGCTGGTTTGAACTGGCATATGCACAGAGGAGCCTTTTGCTCCCCCAGTGCAGGACTTCAAAGCACTCTAAGAGTGCACCCACCCAGCCCCAATACACATTATCCTGTCTGGGGAGGTGGTCACACCTCCCTGCAACAGGAAACCTATTGTCCAGGCCTCCCCTGCCGGAGTTTCGTCCAGCAGCAGGAGGCCAGACTTGTGTCTGTGGCAGCAGCATCCATTTTGTGATGCCAGGGCTTCAGAAAGAAGTTACCGGGTAAGCCAGAGTTAACATGTCTTTCCCTCTAGAAGGGTGGAATGCTACCCCCGCCGCCAGGATTGGCGGGGGGTAGTATTCCAAGATGTTTGACACCAAACACGACATGTTTAGGTGCAGCCATTCCAAAGTTAGCATTTTACCGCGAGGATATAATGCGCTTAAGAGTATATGGTCAGGCTGCACTACAAACAGCATCAGAGATGGTCTCCGAACGCTGCAGAGGGGCCCTGCTCATGCAGGGGCACCCTCTCACATAGGAACCATGCACTCTGCCTTTAGGATTGATAAGGCCTGCCTTAGGAGTGACTTATAGGTTTCTAGGTGTGTATGTATTTCGTGATATAGGTAACCTATATCACAGTAAGGGGTGCATGCACCACCTTACCCAGGCTGCAGTAGCAGACCTGTGGTGTCAGTTTGGATGGCCTTCCAGGGGTGGCATAATACATGCTGCAGCCCCTGGCAGGCCTCTGAGGTACCTATGCCCTTGGTACATAGTATACCATATACTAGGGACTTATAAGGGCACTCCAGATCCCAATCAGAGATGTGCCTAAGGCACATGGAATCCATTTTACAGAGAAAGCAGATAGACTGGGGCCCTGAATAGCAGGATCCCAGTCCAACTAAGTCATAAACCAGCAAAACACCATAAAAAAAGTGGGGGCAACCATATAGTCAGATTCCACCTTCCTACATAACCCCCCCAAACGAAAGGAGATAAGGCTAACCTTGGCCAGTTGAGCCTATATTGACTAAGTGGCCATATAAGGAAGCACCTGCACTAGCATGGTTGCTCCCTATGTTATGGTCCACTAAGCAATCCCTCACCCTAAGGGTATGAGAGGGTCTCCACCATGGGGAATCACTACCTCTGGTGTGCTTAGGTAAAGTACAAGGCTGGTGAGGTGTCTGAGTAGGGAAGTGAGGCCCTAGGAATGTTGGCCTCAGTTTCCTCAGATCACTGGTCACCATGTATGCCTGTCTTTCCGTGACTGAGTTGCACTTTGCTCTAAGGGTCAACCTTTGGCTGCCTACAGCTGGGGGTTGGGTCCCTTTGGATGGAACACTGGAGGGACATGGCAGGTTTGGAACCTTCTGGTCCCAGGTTTGCCCTTGCCTACCAGAGTCCTTCTGGGGGAGGTCCCTACATAAAGGTATGGGGGATCCCTCAGTGTGTAGAGGAATTTTCACCTGGCTAGGGCTACTAGACTGGCTGCCCCTAATCTGCTGATGGGGGCTTCCTCTGGACAGGGGGCCCGGGGGGTCCACTGACCTCCCTGACCTCTGCAGCCCTGGGCTGACTGAGGCAGGGTAGAGAGGGGCAGGTTACCTGCTCCAGACTGGGTACCACCGTGGAAGGGTCCTCTGCCATCAGGGGTGTGGCCAGGCCAGGCCTGACTACCTCTGTGGCAGTTCCTTCACTAGGGGTAGGGTCAGTTCCCTGAGGAGGCTGACCCTTACCTACTGTCTGGGGGGAAGAAGACTTTTCTTCAACCCTTTTGCTCTCTTTTGGGGGAGAGTGGGCCATTCTTTCAGGCTCCATCTCTCCAAAGTCTTGGGCTGGGGCTGTGGCCATCACAGCCCCACTAACCTTTGCAGGGACGCCCAACATCCTAAGATGGGTTTGGTGTTCAACTTCAGCCCAGGCTGAAATTTCCAAATCATTGCCCATCAGGCAATCTACAGGTAGGGTTGGGGACACTGCCACTCTTTTTGGGCCTGTGACCCCCTCCCAGCTGAGATTGACTATGGCCATGGGGTGATCTGTTCTGACACCATCAATGTTGGTCACCTGGTATTTAAACTCAGGTAAAAGCTGGTGAGGGGGGACTAGTTTCCCTGCCACCATGGTGACACTAGCCCCTGTGTCCCTAAATGCCACAGCTTTCTGACCATTAATCATTGGCTCCAGTCTGTACCTGCCCAATGCTATGGGACCCATGGTAAAGGTGGCAAATCCTATACCACCATCAGAGTCAGAGGAGTCTGTTGAGGGGTCCCTGTCTAAACTAGGGCCCACCTCTGTTCCTCTTGCAAAAGCACCCAACTTTTTGGGTGCACTACTCCCAACTGGAGGATTACTACTGGTAGTACCAGGAGGGGTGGTAGTAGTTGTGGGAGGAACATTTTCTTTATTGCCAATCCTGGGGCAACTGGGATCAGTTTTCCAGTGCCCAGGCTTTTTACAGACATGGCAATATGGTTTCTTTTCAGGAGAGGAAGGAGTTTGGGACCCACCCCCAGAAGAGGAATTTTGGGGCCCTGTAGGGGACTTATCCTTAGATTTATCCCCACCTTTCTCTTGGGACTTAGTAGAATCTTTCTTCTGGTCACCACCCTGATTTCTAGTTTTTACTCTGGTTCTGACCCATTTGTCTGCCTTCTTTCCCAATTCTTGGGGAGAGGTCAGATCAGAGTCCACCAGATACTGGTGCAAAAGCTGGTTTTGACAATTATTAAGGATCTGCTCCCTCATAATCAAATTGTACAATCCTAAAAAGTCATGCACTTTGTTGCCATGTATCCAACCTTCCAGAGCCTTTGTAGCACAATCTACAAAATCAACCCAGTCTTGAGTCTGAGCTTTTTGGGTGTCTCTGAACTTCAACCTATACTGTTCAGTGGTTAGGCCAAACCCATCTATCAGAGCACTCTTCAAGACTGTGTAATTGTCAGCATCCTCTTCTCTTACAGTGAGGAGCTTGTCTCTACCTTTGTCTGCAAAGGAGAGCCACAAGATTGCTGCCCACTGCCTCTGGGGGACCTTCTGAACTTTACAGGCCCTCTCCAGTGCAGTTATCCATTTGTGGATGTCATCCCCACTCTGGTAGGGAGGGACAATCTTGTTTAGGTTTCTATGGTCATAAGACCTGTCCCTATCTCTAGGGATATTGTTGCCACCATGGGACTCTAGTCCCAACTTTCTTCTCTCTCTAAGGAGATCTAGGGATTCTCTATCTAAAGCCAATTGCTTCTTCCTGATCTCTAGTTGAGTTTCCTCATACTGGACCAGTCTCTTTCTTCTCTCATGAGAGGATTCCCTCCTGTGAGAAGAAACAGAGCTCCCTATTGAGGTGCCAGAGTGGTTAGACTCCTGAGAAGGAGACCTAGACTTTCTGAGCACACTCATAATCCTTCCTGGGGGGACAAAGGTGTGGTTCTCTAGATCCTCATCTTCATCTTCCCCAGAAGGGATTGGGTTCTCCAGGTCAGGGTCATTGTCACCCTCCTGGTCAGTTTCAGAGGGGGGCTGGGGGTAGTGGTACCCCTGGCCCCTTCCTCATCTGCTGGCCCACCCTCTGCTCCTACCCCTTCAGTCTCTGAAGACTTACTAAGATCATAAGCCACCAACAACTCCTGGAGGTGTTGGGTGGTGGGACTTTGGCCTGTCCTTAATTTCCTCACGTTACACAAAGCTCTCAGTTCCAAGAATGGGAGTGTGTCATACTTGGAGGGGGAAGCTCAATGGCTTCCTGCAGGGCATCTCTAGATCCTGCTTTTAAAGACATTACTAGTGTGGTGTGGTGTATGCACTACCTACTCTAGTGTGGCCTACTAAACTCTCTTGAGTTGTAGAAAGGGTTGTGCTATCCCTTAACACACAACTCTAAGTTCAGTAGAACTTACTGATATTCTAAGCTTAAATTATATGTACCTTAGGTACCTTTAGTGGTTTTCAGTTGATCAATTCAATTGAGATTATCTGGTAAAACAATAGCAAGCTGGAATCCCACACGCTGCACACCAATGTGAGAAGTTGGCCTGGCATATGCTGTCCACTAATTATAGTGGGCACCTTGCACCAGTCCAAATCGACTCTTATGGTAGGTAGGTTAAAGACAACCTTATTGAAAGCTATCCTAGTGGTAGCTGTGGAGAGCAGCCTTCAGGCTAAGTCTTGAAGGAATGTAAAGCAGCTTGTTTTACCAGTCTATAATCTCTTGAGTGACCAAATGAAAGAGCACCACACCAGGTATATATTCAAAATATATGTATTTATTACTAAACACACCCCTCTAGTCTCTTTATGAGGCTAGAGTTCGAAGTACATAGGTTATAAGATCTTAAATCACAGTAATAGCACAAATACACGTTTGGGCCCTAGGGGCGTACCAAACCATATACCAATAAAGTGGTATGCGAACCACGACTGAACTAGACACTAGGCCTAGAGCCTCTAGAAGTGCTTGGACCACAAGGAACCACCCAAGGTAGTGACACAGGGGACCCACGGGAGACGCGTGCAGTGTAAATACACAACCGCGATACGCCGTTAACTTCTATGGAGAAAGTCGGGATCGGGAAAATAGAGGAAAGGGACACTTTAAAGAGGACTAGGACAAAACCCTTTGAGATCTAGGACTTTGAAGAGTCTCTACCCACGGGAGCACCGGAGTACTCGTGTTACCTCACCCAGGGAAGCCGGGTGCATAGGTGCCTTTCGGGGTCGGGTTTCGTCGTCGGTTCTTATGGCGATCTGCTGCAAAGTGCTGCTGGCGACCAGGAGAAAAGTGTCCGGGTGGATCCAAGAGTGGATCGGAGTTCTGAAGAACCTGAAAGCAGAGGGGACAGAGTCTGGGTCACTAGCCAGTGACCAGGGAGGCGATGGACGGATGCCCACCGATGTCGAGTGCTTCAGGTGCGTTGACGGTCGTCTCGTTTCTGCAGCCACGAGGTCCAGGAGGCGTTGTCGGCGACCAGGAGCAGGATTCGGGCTGGTACACGATGTCTGTCGAGTGCTGCGGTGTCGGCGACCAGATTGGACCCAACAAGCCTTGGCAACGGCAAGTCTCGATGTAGCTGAAGATCGTCGATGGTGCAGACCAGCAAGGTCTGGGGAACTCACCCAGCAAGGGTAAGTGAGGGCAGGCCTGGAGCAACCAGACTGCCAAGTAAAGAAAAGATTGGCCTTCGGTAAGGGCTACTAGCCAACGGGCTAGCGACCGCGAAGGAGCCTCGTGACGCCGCACGTGGAGCTGGCTTACAGGACACTCGTGGAGTGGGGGCCAGTGATCTTCGGTGCAGGTGGTGCTGGAGGCTAGGGCTACTCGGAGCCCAAAGCACGACTTCTTGGGAGACCCAGAAGATGGTGCACTTGCAAGTGTGCTCGGTGTCCAGGGGTCACGGTCTCACGTTACCCACGATAGCCACGGGCCTCAGCTTTGCTGGGGACTCAGGGTAGCCTCGGGGAAGTCTGAGAATCCACCTCTGGTGATGCGATGACTTCGGCGTCCGACGGGAGCTTCAGTGATGCGAACCGGACAGATGCTTCTTTGGTGCCTGCCAAGCAGGGGAGTCACTCCTTGACCCCAAGGGAGATTCTTCAGTCCTCTAATCGTGAGTAGAGCGTCGAAGGTCCAGGATTCTGTTTCAGAGTTTCGTCCAGGTATAATCTAATCTTGCTGTGGCAAGGGTTCCCCATTTTAACTAGTAAAACAGGGAGGGACTAACTCTATGACCCCACCTATGGGAGGGTCAAGGGAGGGGGTGGCTACACCCACTTCCCTTTGTCCAGTTTCGTGCCAGAGCAGGGGCAGGTAGCCCCTGAGCTGGTTTGAACTGGCATATGCACAGAGGAGCCTTTTGCTCCCCCAGTGCAGGACTTCAAAGCACTCTAAGAGTGCACCCACCCAGCCCCAATACACATTATCCTGTCTGGGGAGGTGGTCACACCTCCCTGCAACAGGAAACCTATTGTCCAGGCCTCCCCTGCCGGAGTTTCGTCCAGCAGCAGGAGGCCAGACTTGTGTCTGTGGCAGCAGCATCCATTTTGTGATGCCAGGGCTTCAGAAAGAAGTTACCGGGTAAGCCAGAGTTAACATGTCTTTCCCTCTAGAAGGGTGGAATGCTACCCCCGCCGCCAGGATTGGCGGGGGGTAGTATTCCAAGATGTTTGACACCAAACACGACATGTTTAGGTGCAGCCATTCCAAAGTTAGCATTTTACCGCGAGGATATAATGCGCTTAAGAGTATATGGTCAGGCTGCACTACAAACAGCATCAGAGATGGTCTCCGAACGCTGCAGAGGGGCCCTGCTCATGCAGGGGCACCCTCTCACATAGGAACCATGCACTCTGCCTTTAGGATTGATAAGGCCTGCCTTAGGAGTGACTTATAGGTTTCTAGGTGTGTATGTATTTCGTGATATAGGTAACCTATATCACAGTAAGGGGTGCATGCACCACCTTACCCAGGCTGCAGTAGCAGACCTGTGGTGTCAGTTTGGATGGCCTTCCAGGGGTGGCATAATACATGCTGCAGCCCCTGGCAGGCCTCTGAGGTACCTATGCCCTTGGTACATAGTATACCATATACTAGGGACTTATAAGGGCACTCCAGATCCCAATCAGAGATGTGCCTAAGGCACATGGAATCCATTTTACAGAGAAAGCAGATAGACTGGGGCCCTGAATAGCAGGATCCCAGTCCAACTAAGTCATAAACCAGCAAAACACCATAAAAAAAGTGGGGGCAACCATATAGTCAGATTCCACCTTCCTACATAACCCCCCCCAAACGAAAGGAGATAAGGCTAACCTTGGCCAGTTGAGCCTATATTGACTAAGTGGCCATATAAGGAAGCACCTGCACTAGCATGGTTGCTCCCTATGTTATGGTCCACTAAGCAATCCCTCACCCTAAGGGTATGAGAGGGTCTCCACCATGGGGAATCACTACCTCTGGTGTGCTTAGGTAAAGTACAAGGCTGGTGAGGTGTCTGAGTAGGGAAGTGAGGCCCTAGGAATGTTGGCCTCAGTTTCCTCAGATCACTGGTCACCATGTATGCCTGTCTTTCCATGACTGAGTTGCACTTTGCTCTAAGGGTCAACCTTTGGCTGCCTACAGCTGGGGGTTGGGTCCCTTTGGATGGAACACTGGAGGGACATGGCAGGTTTGGAACCTTCTGGTCCCAGGTTTGCCCTTGCCTACCAGAGTCCTTCTGGGGGAGGTCCCTACATAAAGGTATGGGGGATCCCTCAGTGTGTAGAGGAATTTTCACCTGGCTAGGGCTACTAGACTGGCTGCCCCTAATCTGCTGATGGGGGCTTCCTCTGGACAGGGGGCCCGGGGGGTCCACTGACCTCCCTGACCTCTGCAGCCCTGGGCTGACTGAGGCAGGGTAGAGAGGGGCAGGTTACCTGCTCCAGACTGGGTACCACCGTGGAAGGGTCCTCTGCCATCAGGGGTGTGGCCAGGCCAGGCCTGACTACCTCTGTGGCAGTTCCTTCACTAGGGGTAGGGTCAGTTCCCTGAGGAGGCTGACCCTTACCTACTGTCTGGGGGGAAGAAGACTTTTCTTCAACCCTTTTGCTCTCTTTTGGGGGAGAGTGGGCCATTCTTTCAGGCTCCATCTCTCCAAAGTCTTGGGCTGGGGCTGTGGCCATCACAGCCCCACTAACCTTTGCAGGGACGCCCAACATCCTAAGATGGGTTTGGTGTTCAACTTCAGCCCAGGCTGAAATTTCCAAATCATTGCCCATCAGGCAATCTACAGGTAGGGTTGGGGACACTGCCACTCTTTTTGGGCCTGTGACCCCCTCCCAGCTGAGATTGACTATGGCCATGGGGTGATCTGTTCTGACACCATCAATGTTGGTCACCTGGTATTTAAACTCAGGTAAAAGCTGGTGAGGGGGGACTAGTTTCCCTGCCACCATGGTGACACTAGCCCCTGTGTCCCTAAATGCCACAGCTTTCTGACCATTAATCATTGGCTCCAGTCTGTACCTGCCCAATGCTATGGGACCCATGGTAAAGGTGGCAAATCCTATACCACCATCAGAGTCAGAGGAGTCTGTTGAGGGGTCCCTGTCTAAACTAGGGCCCACCTCTGTTCCTCTTGCAAAAGCACCCAACTTTTTGGGTGCACTACTCCCAACTGGAGGATTACTACTGGTAGTACCAGGAGGGGTGGTAGTAGTTGTGGGAGGAACATTTTCTTTATTGCCAATCCTGGGGCAACTGGGATCAGTTTTCCAGTGCCCAGGCTTTTTACAGACATGGCAATATGGTTTCTTTTCAGGAGAGGAAGGAGTTTGGGACCCACCCCCAGAAGAGGAATTTTGGGGCCCTGTAGGGGACTTATCCTTAGATTTATCCCCACCTTTCTCTTGGGACTTAGTAGAATCTTTCTTCTGGTCACCACCCTGATTTCTAGTTTTTACTCTGGTTCTGACCCATTTGTCTGCCTTCTTTCCCAATTCTTGGGGAGAGGTCAGATCAGAGTCCACCAGATACTGGTGCAAAAGCTGGTTTTGACAATTATTAAGGATCTGCTCCCTCATAATCAAATTGTACAATCCTAAAAAGTCATGCACTTTGTTGCCATGTATCCAACCTTCCAGAGCCTTTGTAGCACAATCTACAAAATCAACCCAGTCTTGAGTCTGAGCTTTTTGGGTGTCTCTGAACTTCAACCTATACTGTTCAGTGGTTAGGCCAAACCCATCTATCAGAGCACTCTTCAAGACTGTGTAATTGTCAGCATCCTCTTCTCTTACAGTGAGGAGCTTGTCTCTACCTTTGTCTGCAAAGGAGAGCCACAAGATTGCTGCCCACTGCCTCTGGGGGACCTTCTGAACTTTACAGGCCCTCTCCAGTGCAGTTATCCATTTGTGGATGTCATCCCCACTCTGGTAGGGAGGGACAATCTTGTTTAGGTTTCTATGGTCATAAGACCTGTCCCTATCTCTAGGGATATTGCTGCCACCATGGGACTCTAGTCCCAACTTTCTTCTCTCTCTAAGGAGATCTAGGGATTCTCTATCTAAAGCCAATTGCTTCTTCCTGATCTCTAGTTGAGTTTCCTCATACTGGACCAGTCTCTTTCTTCTCTCATGAGAGGATTCCCTCCTGTGAGAAGAAACAGAGCTCCCTATTGAGGTGCCAGAGTGGTTAGACTCCTGAGAAGGAGACCTAGACTTTCTGAGCACACTCATAATCCTTCCTGGGGGGACAAAGGTGTGGTTCTCTAGATCCTCATCTTCATCTTCCCCAGAAGGGATTGGGTTCTCCAGGTCAGGGTCATTGTCACCCTCCTGGTCAGTTTCAGAGGGGGGCTGGGGGTAGTGGTACCCCTGGCCCCTTCCTCATCTGCTGGCCCACCCTCTGCTCCTACCCCTTCAGTCTCTGAAGACTTACTAAGATCATAAGCCACCAACAACTCCTGGAGGTGTTGGGTGGTGGGACTTTGGCCTGTCCTTAATTTCCTCACGTTACACAAAGCTCTCAGTTCCAAGAATGGGAGTGTGTCATACTTGGAGGGGGAAGCTCAATGGCTTCCTGCAGGGCATCTCTAGATCCTGCTTTTAAAGACATTACTAGTGTGGTGTGGTGTATGCACTACCTACTCTAGTGTGGCCTACTAAACTCTCTTGAGTTGTAGAAAGGGTTGTGCTATCCCTTAACACACAACTCTAAGTTCAGTAGAACTTACTGATATTCTAAGCTTAAATTATATGTACCTTAGGTACCTTTAGTGGTTTTCAGTTGATCAATTCAATTGAGATTATCTGGTAAAACAATAGCAAGCTGGAATCCCACACGCTGCACACCAATGTGAGAAGTTGGCCTGGCATATGCTGTCCACTAATTATAGTGGGCACCTTGCACCAGTCCAAATCGACTCTTATGGTAGGTAGGTTAAAGACAACCTTATTGAAAGCTATCCTAGTGGTAGCTGTGGAGAGCAGCCTTCAGGCTAAGTCTTGAAGGAATGTAAAGCAGCTTGTTTTACCAGTCTATAATCTCTTGAGTGACCAAATGAAAGAGCACCACACCAGGTATATATTCAAAATATATGTATTTATTACTAAACACACCCCTCTAGTCTCTTTATGAGGCTAGAGTTCGAAGTACATAGGTTATAAGATCTTAAATCACAGTAATAGCACAAATACACGTTTGGGCCCTAGGGGCGTACCAAACCATATACCAATAAAGTGGTATGCGAACCACGACTGAACTAGACACTAGGCCTAGAGCCTCTAGAAGTGCTTGGACCACAAGGAACCACCCAAGGTAGTGACACAGGGGACCCACGGGAGACGCGTGCAGTGTAAATACACAACCGCGATACGCCGTTAACTTCTATGGAGAAAGTCGGGATCGGGAAAATAGAGGAAAGGGACACTTTAAAGAGGACTAGGACAAAACCCTTTGAGATCTAGGACTTTGAAGAGTCTCTACCCACGGGAGCACCGGAGTACTCGTGTTACCTCACCCAGGGAAGCCGGGTGCATAGGTGCCTTTCGGGGTCGGGTTTCGTCGTCGGTTCTTATGGCGATCTGCTGCAAAGTGCTGCTGGCGACCAGGAGAAAAGTGTCCGGGTGGATCCAAGAGTGGATCGGAGTTCTGAAGAACCTGAAAGCAGAGGGGACAGAGTCTGGGTCACTAGCCAGTGACCAGGGAGGTGATGGACGGATGCCCACCGATGTCGAGTGCTTCAGGTGCGTTGACGGTCGTCTCGTTTCTGCAGCCACGAGGTCCAGGAGGCGTTGTCGGCGACCAGGAGCAGGATTCGGGCTGGTACACGATGTCTGTCGAGTGCTGCGGTGTCGGCGACCAGATTGGACCCAACAAGCCTTGGCAACGGCAAGTCTCGATGTAGCTGAAGATCGTCGATGGTGCAGACCAGCAAGGTCTGGGGAACTCACCCAGCAAGGGTAAGTGAGGGCAGGCCTGGAGCAACCAGACTGCCAAGTAAAGAAAAGATTGGCCTTCGGTAAGGGCTACTAGCCAACGGGCTAGCGACCGCGAAGGAGCCTCGTGACGCCGCACGTGGAGCTGGCTTACAGGACACTCGTGGAGTGGGGGCCAGTGATCTTCGGTGCAGGTGGTGCTGGAGGCTAGGGCTACTCGGAGCCCAAAGCACGACTTCTTGGGAGACCCAGAAGATGGTGCACTTGCAAGTGTGCTCGGTGTCCAGGGGTCACGGTCTCACGTTACCCACGATAGCCACGGGCCTCAGCTTTGCTGGGGACTCAGGGTAGCCTCGGGGAAGTCTGAGAATCCACCTCTGGTGATGCGATGACTTCGGCGTCCGACGGGAGCTTCAGTGATGCGAACCGGACAGATGCTTCTTTGGTGCCTGCCAAGCAGGGGAGTCACTCCTTGACCCCAAGGGAGATTCTTCAGTCCTCTAATCGTGAGTAGAGCGTCGAAGGTCCAGGATTCTGTTTCAGAGTTTCGTCCAGGTATAATCTAATCTTGCTGTGGCAAGGGTTCCCCATTTTAACTAGTAAAACAGGGAGGGACTAACTCTATGACCCCACCTATGGGAGGGTCAAGGGAGGGGTGGCTACACCCACTTCCCTTTGTCCAGTTTCGTGCCAGAGCAGGGGCAGGTAGCCCCTGAGCTGGTTTGAACTGGCATATGCACAGAGGAGCCTTTTGCTCCCCCAGTGCAGGACTTCAAAGCACTCTAAGAGTGCACCCACCCAGCCCCAATACACATTATCCTGTCTGGGGAGGTGGTCACACCTCCCTGCAACAGGAAACCTATTGTCCAGGCCTCCCCTGCCGGAGTTTCGTCCAGCAGCAGGAGGCCAGACTTGTGTCTGTGGCAGCAGCATCCATTTTGTGATGCCAGGGCTTCAGAAAGAAGTTACCGGGTAAGCCAGAGTTAACATGTCTTTCCCTCTAGAAGGGTGGAATGCTACCCCCGCCGCCAGGATTGGCGGGGGGTAGTATTCCAAGATGTTTGACACCAAACACGACATGTTTAGGTGCAGCCATTCCAAAGTTAGCATTTTACCGCGAGGATATAATGCGCTTAAGAGTATATGGTCAGGCTGCACTACAAACAGCATCAGAGATGGTCTCCGAACGCTGCAGAGGGGCCCTGCTCATGCAGGGGCACCCTCTCACATAGGAACCATGCACTCTGCCTTTAGGATTGATAAGGCCTGCCTTAGGAGTGACTTATAGGTTTCTAGGTGTGTATGTATTTCGTGATATAGGTAACCTATATCACAGTAAGGGGTGCATGCACCACCTTACCCAGGCTGCAGTAGCAGACCTGTGGTGTCAGTTTGGATGGCCTTCCAGGGGTGGCATAATACATGCTGCAGCCCCTGGCAGGCCTCTGAGGTACCTATGCCCTTGGTACATAGTATACCATATACTAGGGACTTATAAGGGCACTCCAGATCCCAATCAGAGATGTGCCTAAGGCACATGGAATCCATTTTACAGAGAAAGCAGATAGACTGGGGCCCTGAATAGCAGGATCCCAGTCCAACTAAGTCATAAACCAGCAAAACACCATAAAAAAAGTGGGGGCAACCATATAGTCAGATTCCACCTTCCTACAGCCATCTGCACTTATTCTGTTACAAATTAAGCACTGCACCAGAACCAAGTTTAAGCAAAACCAAGCCACACACGATGAGTCACTGAGAAGTGTAAAACAACAGTGTATAATAGTGTACAGAAATATATATTTTGATTCTTAATATATCCCGCCACACCTTAATCCCACTGTTACCTGAGTCCATTGGGATCGAGTTGGAGACTTAGCTAGAGCAGGGCACAAGTCCTAAAAAAAGAAGTGGGGGGACGCTGACGTCACAACAGAAAGTGACGTCACGAAAGGTGGCTTGCACCATCAGACTCATTGCCTCCCCTCGCTCACCCCTTAGATGCGATTGCATCAGAGAAGCCAGCGCGTGAGCAGCGTTCTGAATGAGCTCCGATCTCGCCCCAGAGAGGCCAAAGAGTGAATGTGTGGCTCCATTTGCTCCAGTTATCGAGCTCCCGGTAAAATAAGTGGGGGGACGCCGTCCACCCGCGTGGTACCCCGACTCGAGCCCTGAGATAGAGAGATAGCTCCATTGGTTAATGTGTGCGCTGCATGGGTCTGTTTGTGGGAGCTCCTGTAAGGACGGAGGTGTGGGTGGCGGGAGTGAATTTTGGAGAGTGGCTGTGGGCTATTAGTAGTGATTGTCCGCGAGTTGGAGTGCAGGTATGAAGCGAGAGGGTGTGGATGAATGGGGAGCAGCTCTGAGGAGCCCCCACCCACCGTGCCCGAGGGATTGAGACCCATAGAATAGTTTACCATCTGGTGCTACACAGTCTTTGCCTTAAAGTAGGTGTGTGTTAGTGGTAGTGTGCGTACTGTGTGTTGGGTTCAGGTTAATGGTGGTGCTGGGGAGCTGGTAAAGGGTAGATTATGGCTACAGGTGAGTGGTGGTTTGGAGTGAGAAAGTATGGATTACCTAGTGAGTAATGTTGGTGGTGTAGAATGGTTGAGGTACAAACACTTCACTATGAAGCGGAACAAACTAAGATCACACAATGAGTCCCACAGAGCCCCTAGGGTGGAGCACGCAGGGCTGGTTAGAATCTCTGAGCACCTGCAGCGTTCAGTTGTTATGGAAATATCATGCAAATCTCTCCTGCACGCACATCAGTCGCCCTTTGTTTACCTGCTGTAACTGAGCTCTCACGCCCCACGCCTCAAGCGAGGTTCCTTCCAGTTGTAAACACATGCCTCTCTTTAGAAAGTACTGCACGAGATGTTGGGGGATTTGTGGGAATTCATGTTCCCTCATGAAGGGAGATGTAATATAGTCGTAAACTGCCTTCTTTGGAACCTGGATTATAATCTTGGCTCTGGCACTTGGTAGACCATCGTGTGATTCTCAGCACATCTCTTAACCTCTCTATGTCATCTGTAAATGTGTATAAAATGGTAGGCAACTGTAAATTTGCGAAGTGTAGTAACTATTGTGTACCTGAAAGGTATATGGTGTAAATCTCCGGTTGAAGTACCTGGTCTTGTTTAGTCTTCTAGCACCGCATAAATATTTAGCGCTCCAGTTGCTTCTTAGGTAGGTTTTATGCAGTATAAATATCTATATAAGTGTGCCACTTTGTAGGAAACGTCACAGTGAAACACAAACACAGAACCATCACATCCTGTTTATGAGCTGTCCCTGATTTTTGATGTGGATAATTGGGAGGGGGGATGGGGGGGGGGCGGTGGGGGTTCTGTGCTACCGCTCAGCCCCCTCCTAGCCAGACAGAAACGTACAAGTTGGGGCTGATTTAGAGTTTTGCAGACACGTTACTCCGCCACAAAGATGGCGAATAGCCCGCCTGTGTTATAACAACTGCCATAGGATATAATGCACTTGTAATAGGGTGAATGGGATATCCGTTACGGAGTAATCCGTCCAGAAAGCTGGAGATTAGGCCCTTTGTTTCCCAGTTGTTTACACTGCGTGTATATTTCTAAGGTGGGGAATACCTGGGTGTACTTGTGACTGTCCTGTTCTAGTTTGCCCTATAGGTGGCGCTTTTACATCAATCCTGGTCAGGGGATAACTATCTCTTTCTGAGGTGTTTTGGTTTGAAACAAAGGAACAGCCTGAAATACGTCTTTCCGTGAAGCTCCTATTACACTGGGTGTGTTTCAGAAGTATGAAGATTAGAAGGTGGACAACGTGTTTCGTGTCTCTTTGAAAAAATACCAGAGGAAGGCAATTCTTCACTCACACAGTGCACCCATGCTGCGCCTCTCCCGACTTCAATAGAACCGCTACTTGTACCTTGGTAATCAGCAAGGCACAAGTCGTAAAAAAACTAGTGGGGGGGCTAACGAAGTTAGGCAGTGTGCAAGTGGCATTGTGGCGCGTGACATCACAGCACGTGACATCACAGCATGTGACATCGCACGTGGCATCACAACCCATGACCTCACAGGAATAGACATCACAAGAAGTGACATCAGATCTTAAGAACTCACACATATTTTTAACAGGTCTGTCATGAGTACATTAGAACATCACAATATGTAACAAATGAGATTTTGCATCAAGGTTGTGCCAAAAAAGTGTCGCAACCCCGATGCCAAAACTGTGCCTCAACTTATACATTTAATTTTTTAACTCAGCCAGGAAGAAACTGGCAACAAGGAGCAATGTAGAAGTACATCTGTTCTGCTTAATTAGTTTCAAAGTCTGCATTTTTAAATATCTTATGGTGTGAAGGCACCTGCTGCAGAGATCTTTGTTTGCCCAGTAAATTTCAGGGATTAATAATGGTAAGATAGCTCTGGAGGTTAATGTATTTGCTAGAGAGATCTGTGTTTTGTCCAGTCCCAGTTTTGAATCAACGTAGCATAGAGAGTTAATATGTCTCCTGCAAAGCACATCATGTAACATGCAGATGACAGATTTTTATTAAGTGGGCTACTGCTTTAAACACAGAGATCCTTTTGTTACTTGCAGTTCATAATTTGTAATCCTTTTAATATAGCACAGTGAGCTCATCCTGCACCTTGTAAACCTCATGGTCTTATGTAACACATCTTGTACATTGATTTACACACTTTGATGTGAAGCGCTCAGACACCCTGCATTGGGATAAGTAGTGCTATGAAAGAAATAAAACAAAATATTGATATTTAAATTGTTATTTGTGTAAATACTGGGGCCGACCACCACATCTGACATTCTGATAAATCCTGCATCTCGCTTATACAGATGGACTGAACAAAGTAAAAACCAAACCTCTCTTAAGTACTTGTGAAGTAAAATCAAGCTGTGAGCCTTTGTTTCCCTCTGCATTGCCTTTTCATCTAGGTGTGAAAAGCAGCGAGTCTTCTAAGACCCTCAATGCTGCCCGGTGCAGGGTTCCACCTCTAATTCACTTTGGGTTCGCTATCAAAATAATGAGGCAGGCGCTGGAAACTGGAAGACAAGAAGAAGGTTTATTTCTCATGAGGAGATCGCGTCAACTGAGACACCGGGATGTCTCAGTGAGGTGTTCTGCTGGCAATGCTTTTGGCTCTTCCTTTTATACAGGTTTTACACAATGTATTTGTTTCATTTATCATGGTTACAAGCTTGGAGTCTCCGGCCCGGGCAGGTTGTCACACAAGCCCGACATTGTTTCATCAACATGGTTACACAAGCCCAACATTAACTCTCCTCCCGCCCGGGTCAAAAATAGACAATTTAATTGCAGCTGGACCTTGCTTCAGGGTCTAAAAACGAGTGAGACCGGCCAGATCTAAGAGTCCGTTCTGTTGATAAAAACAGGTCCCATTGTTGCCTAAAACAATTCTTGCTGTGTGCAGTGCAATAAACCATGTTTGCAAGAGTCTGTTTGGGGTTTGTAACCTGTCTGTGCAGGGATGAGAGGAAAGAGGAGTTTGAGGCAACAGGTGATGTTGATGTTTGTCGTGGAGATAGTTTATAGCCCCCAGCACACATATCAGGTTTGGTCAGAGAGTCAGAAGGCTGAGAGGACAGGGTGAAATGAAGGTGACCAACAGAGTACAAAATGGCTGTGGTCAATCAGAATGACTGTAGTTTATGTGCACGTAGGAACTTTCATCAGACAAGATGGCGCAGAATGTTCATGATTGTTGTTTTGTTCTTAACAGTTGCCCCTTTGAACATAACTAGCCAGCTTGTCAGTCTATTTCGATCTCCATAATGTCCTGTATCTCTTGATCATACATTACTCTCATTTTTGTTAGCTGAGTGTCCATAGTCTTAGGGTGCAAGGTAGTTATGCAAAGATAACACAAAGGTGGTATACAGTGTATACCCAAACAACAACCACATATTGTCAATACTGGGACCAAGAGAATCATTGATATTTTCCAACCCCACTCCTTCAAGATGCCCCAAAGCCAACTTCCAATTGGCCAAGTCTCTGATCCTTGATGAATTTCTGGAGATAGTCTATGGAGATGTTCGATTGCTTCATAGACAGAAGGTGAATTATCAGGCTGCGTCGAGGAACTGTGATGAGGCAGAGTCTGTTTGATCAATGTCTTTAGAACGCTTTTCTTGATGATGCTCTGCAGGGGCTGTGTAGGTTGGTGGTAGAACAAAGGCGATGTAGCACGTGCCCCCTAGTTTCCTGGGAGCCAGGTGTAGGCTTTGGTTCCACAAACAAAGTACATATTGGGTGATGCAACAAGCGCTGGGGGTTGGCAGTGTTCAAAGTCCTTACAATGTTACAAGTGCTGTGACCCACATTCTTAGTCCCACGGCCTTCAATGCATACAAGGCCTGAGACGTTCACCACAGATAGGGCCACAGTCAGTGTTGCAGCAGTTCTTTTCTTCAGGTAGGAAAATGTGGCTCTGACAGGATTATTGAACACTTGTATTTCCACTCGTTCTTTGGAGGGGACATTCATTGGGAATGTCGTATTGGAGGTGTGAGGGCAAAAGGGAGCTGCTGTTCTTCCTGTTTGGTTTAGCCAGGACTCGTTGTAGAACTGAGCGATTGTCCCATCGGAAGTGGCATTGTCTTTGTAACTTTCTTGTGGGAGCATCATCCAGGCAAGGCAAGATCCATGAACAGAAAAGGGTGGAGGGATGAAAGGGATGGAATGTTCAGTGGCATGTGGTAGCAGCCCACAGACCCAACAGTTAGTGGCATTGGTGGCAAGATTGTGCTGGTGCAGCATCTGTACGAAAGAATTATTCCAGAATTCTTTGCGTCGTTCTCGGAGATGTGGCGGTAGTGATACCAGGTAGTGTTCTTTCTTTGTGATTGGTTGCATGGTTGGTGACAATGTTCTGTATGCAGGTGCATTCTTTTCAATGATCCAGAGTGTGACCATTAGCAGGAGGCAGGTGAGAAATGCAGCTACAAGTGCAATTGTCTTTGTACTGTGCAGTTCAAAAGTCTTGGTGTCTTTGCGGTGGCTTTGCAGGTGTTCCG
Organism: Calotriton arnoldi; assembly: GCA_963921515.1. NCBI lineage: Eukaryota > Metazoa > Chordata > Amphibia > Caudata > Salamandridae > Calotriton > Calotriton arnoldi. The sequence continues at coordinate 1,030,501 of CAWUFW010000441.1, forward strand.
TCTCTTCCATCATCTTCGAGGAGCTCACCAACTGTTAGGACCACAGACTTTTGTCTGGTGTTTTTCCTGGTAGCGTTGTTTGGCTGTGCTACCGATCTGAGACTCTGACTTAGTTAGTGGCCTGGTTGTTGGAGCTCCCCTTTTCGTCGATCTTAGGTTGTACCCTTCCTTGGATGGCACCGTGGGGTCGGGAAATTCAGACAGTTGGAGGGTGTCTTCTTGTGGGTAGCAACTCAGAGCTGGTCGGTCTCTCGCGAGTACTTCTCTTGCACCTCCACCCCTTCACAGGTTGCCAGGGTTGGAGGGACTCGCTTGCAATGGAGCGTGCAGTCAGTTTCATTTTATTTCCACTCGGAGGGCAGTTCGGGTGGTGCTCAGGACTTGCCAGGGGCCCGTCCACCTAGGCTCCAGATTCTTCGTTCTTATCAAACATGGTCGCCTGGCTTTATTTCATGTCCCGGGCCCCTGGATACGTCAGGCAAGGCTTGCTGCACCTGTTGGTGGATAATTGTTAGCTCGTTTGTCAAATTATGCAAGTAATCTGCGTAGTTCTGTCTCCTGCCGTTGCTCGGGCAGTAACGTCTGCTAGTGCATTTCCCTGTCCAATGAGATCAGTCACTTTCCTATGTGCTTGGCATTTTATCACTGCTAACTTCTTGGGGAGGAGGACTGCTTGCGTCCAAGGCGGAGACTAAATCTCCATGCAGGATGGGTGTACCGTGTGAAGTCAGGAACCCTCTTTCTTTCCATAAGATTCCAAAATGGTGAACCACCCTGAAGGCATATTGGCTGTCGGTGTATATGTTAACTGTCGTGTCAGTCGCTAAGATCGGTCGGGACAAAGGGTTGGTGGAGGGCGTACCGTCAAATCCTATTGAGGTCACATGTGAGCCTGACAAGGGTGCCCTTGAAATCAGTCGTTTGGATAGTGCACTACGTGTTGCTCCCGTGTCTACCAGAAATGGCGACTTTGTGCCCAGGACCTCAGCGGTAACATAAGGGCCTTGCTGATCAACATAGAGCTCGACTGGATCCCTCCCTTGCCCCTGGCTGTCCTATGCAAAGTCGTACGTATTGTCATAATCTGTCTGTTGGTACTGATTCTGTTTGGGATGGTCAAATGTGTTCACTCTTCCTGGCCTTTCCTTGCTTGCTTCACTCGTGTACCCTCTCCCACGTCCTCTTCCTCTCTGTCCACTTGCTATTTCCCTCGCCCTCTGCCCCTACCAGCTCCTAACAAAGCCGGGCATTGGGTTTTCCAGTGTCCATATTCTTTGCAAAATGCACATTGATCCTGTCCTAGGTCTTGGCGTCCTACATATGATGTCGATGAATTGTTACTAGGTGGCTGTACTCTAGGGGTATTCTGCTGGTATCCTCCCCTATATTGCTCCCTTCCTGTATTCGCCCCCTGGAGTTGTGCTACCATTACCCTTTCCTTCAAGTCCTTCTTTTTCCTTTCTGTAGCCCTGTCATTTTCGTTTTTCTGATGCTCATAGTACTGGGCCATTTGGAGAATGGCCGCCGGTTTAGATGCTGCCCAACTACTTTCGCTGGCTTGTAATTTCTGGGATACATCTGGCAGTAGTCCTTTGACATAGTTCTGCACAAATAAGTGGTGTCCGGTTGCGGTGGACATGTCTTGTCCACTGTAATCGGAGAACACTGTTTCAAATCTGGAGAAATACTCTGAGACATCCTCTTGTGGTTTCTGGCGGCACGCGGTTACTATGGACCAGTCTATCTTTTCTCTGGGATCAGCGTTTTCACTTTCTGCACTATTTTGTCAGGGAGGTCCAATATTGCTTTAACCGGTTTTTGACCAGGGTTCCGCTGTTTATCTAGTGTGTTAAGTTGTTCCCAGGTATGACCAAGCAGTTCGGTATGGTCTATTTTCCTAATCTGTTTCCACACATCTGCTGGCAAACATAACCCGAAGAACAAGTCTATGTCGGCAAGTGTCATTATTGTTGATCCCAGAGCGGCACCTAGCTCGGTGTAAAAGGCGGTGGGGTTCTTTCGTAAATCCGGTAGAGATTTACGGAACGTCAAAATGTCCTGTCTGTCCCATGGTTGATACACCCAATTGTAGACCACCCTTCCTCTAGCGTCTTGATGGTTTATATCGTCATTAGTCCCTTGTCCTCTAGGAGGTACCCAGTAAGGGGCAGCTTCTTTTATTGGCATCATGCTATCTGTTTTTTCCACTGGGGGTCCTGCTACCTTAGTTGTCCTGTCCCTATCTATCTGTCCTTGTTCTATGATGTGACGCAATACTTCTAGTGTGGATGAAAATAGTTCTGCAACATCGTTGTCGTCTTCATCTCCGGTGTCTACCTTCCTATAGAGAGCCACTAGCCGCTCGGGCCCTACATCTTGGTACTTCTCTTCATATGCAGTAAGAGTGTGGTAACAGAGACGTACAATAAAGTATCGTTTGCGGTTTTCAACATAGGAGTCGCATATGTCAGTTACGTATTCTTCTGTTTCTTTCCTATCTATGAGGGTTTTAACTATTTTATCAATGCCTGCTCGCTCATTTTTACTTAATCGCGGGACCCTGGGTGCTCCTTTTTCTTTTGATCCTACCTCTACTACTGTATCCTTTGATGAGGTATTTGGTGTGGGTGACTCGGTGGGAGCAGAGGCGGTGGAGACTGAGGCGATCGTGCCATCTCCAGCTATACTTTGGTGGTCCTGTCGTTGTACTACGGGATGAGTAGGGACGTAAGGGGGTGGCATGTATATGATTGGGGGACCTAACAATAAATCATCATCTACCCTTTGTTTTGCTGGTAACTTGTGGTAAAGAGTCGAGGGCGTTCTAACAGGGCATTGACCTGATATTTTTGATTCCTGTTCCTTTTTATCGATTTCCTTTTCTTTTAGTTTTTCTTCTAATCTTTTACAGGCTTGGTAAGCTGATTTTCGCGTTTCTTTATCTTGTCTAGCTTCGTCCCTTTTCTTTCTTTGAGCTGCCTCTTTTCGCCATAAGCCAAAACTGTCAAACATGGCTGGTCTAGTTTTCTTTTTGTGGAGAGCTAATTCTAACATTTCTATTTTAGCGGGATGGAAAGATCCCGTCAGTGGCCACTGATTTACCCGGTCCTTCCTAGTGTATTTATGCCATAGTTTGCTATAAGCTACGCTGGCTAATCCATACTTTACGTACATGTCCTTGTTAGGGTGCCTTCCGGCGGTGTCGGCTGACTGACCTCTAACAAACGGTCTGGTCCAAAACAATTACAATCAAACAATCTAGAGAAAACAGGCATGACGTATTTATCGGTTAAAATGAATATCTCAATCAATCAATTTAGACAAAAAGTCTGCACTACCTGTCCTTCGCTGTCTGCAAAGAGAGAATATTTCTATTCTACGTTGTTTGCAAGCAGGGAATGTCTCAAATAACTCGATATCAAAAAAGGAATACTAGTATTTCAATCAAACTATTCAATCAATCAATCAATCAATTTAAGTCGTTTTTTCACGACCTTACCCGGACCGTATGGACAGTTCTTAGTCTTCCCCTTCCAGCGCCTGGTTGTCCTCTCACTCCAACAATCAATGCGGCGTTCCTCTAAGGTCCCAGTCAGGACCGCAGGTCACTCGAGAGAGGTCCGTTCGGAACAGGTGAAGTTCAGTCGATCGGCAGCCAGACAAGGGTCTTCTCAGGCAGGTATACCCCAATCGTTTAGTTGTTCACTCCGTCGTTAGGACCTCTCTACCGGACCCGTGCGTCGCTGATGGGCCCCACGTTGGGCGCCAATTTGTGAAAAGCAGCGAGTCTTCTAAGACCCTCAATGCTGCCCGGTGCAGGGTTCCACCTCTAATTCACTTTGGGTTCGCTATCAAAATAATGAGGCAAGGCGCTGGAAACTGGAAGACAAGAAGAAGGTTTATTTCTCATGAGGAGATCGCGTCAACTGAGACACCGGGATGTCTCAGTGAGGTGTTCTGCTGGCAATGCTTTTGGCTCTTCCTTTTATACAGGTTTTACACAATGTATTTGTTTCATTTATCATGGTTACAAGCTTGGAGTCTCCGGCCCGGGCAGGTTGTCACACAAGCCCGACATTGTTTCATCAACATGGTTACACAAGCCCAACATTAACTCTCCTCCCGCCCGGGTCAAAAACAGACAATTTAATTGCAGCTGGACCTTGCTTCAGGGTCTAAAAACGAGTGAGACCGGCCAGATCTAAGAGTCCGTTCTGTTGATAAAAACAGGTCCCATTGTTGGCTAAAACAAGTCTTGCTGTGTGCAGTGCAATAAACCATGTTTGCAAGAGTCTGTTTGGGGTTTGTAACCTGTCTGTGCAGGGATGAGAGGAAAGACGAGTTTGAGGCAGCAGGTGATGTTGATGTTTGTCGTGGAGATAGTTTATAGCCCCCAGCACACATATCAGGTTTGGTCAGAGAGTCAGAAGGTGTGATGCTCCAGGTAACTCCCAACCAGGATACTCTTACAAAAGAAGGCATGAAAGCCCCTTAAATTCGGCCTTTATTTTGGGTCCAGCTGGAATTTAAAATAACAAAGCCCCTTCCACCTGCAGGTTGTTGCTTGGAATGAAAGCAGACAACAAGCAGGCCTGCTGAACGTGTCCCAGCGTCTGAAAATCACATCGGGAGGAGTTCAGCATATTTCAGTGGGTCCTAACTTCTTGGCAGGGAGGACGGCGTCCACCCTTTGAAACAAGCATTGGAAATGCAATAGGTCTCGCATTTTTTTAAGTTAGAGCTATTGGCATTGTAAATGGCAATGTCTGTTACCTACTAAGGGAGGATGGAGGGAGCAGTTGGTGTCGGAGTGCCAAAATGCTCTGTTGGAGAGTGACTGGCCAAAAGTAAACCAAACAAGCAGCGACTTTTAAAATTATGTGTTTAGCCAGAACTTTTGGCTATGTTGTAGAGCATTGTGGCTGCTGTGCATTATGTTGAAAAGTTAAAATAACAAGTGTTAAGCATTCTTGTTACCTTTATATAAACGAAGACGACATTATATACAACTGAAAAACCTGATTAAAAAAAGATTTTAACATAAAAAATGTCTTCTAGTTTTTTTGTACTTGCACTGCTGGCAACTTCTTCCTGCCTGTTCTCATGCTTGTTTGTTATAATTTTTTTTGTTATGGGGGAGCGGGACATAAATAACGGGGGAGTGGAGGTAGGAAAACAGTAATTTAATTAGAACACGAGCAGCGACGGACACTAGGGGAGAATCAACAGATGCCAGATTCCAAGGCCAGATTGACGTGATGCTTAGGTGGTGCACTGATGCAAAATGGTGGTGGTGAATAATGTTTGGTGCTCAGGTGGTGACACTATATGGTGTGCATTGGAGGTACGTTGTGGATTGTGGAGTTGAAATATGTTGTTTGGTGTATAATTATGCGGTGTGTATTGGAAATGTGTGGAGTTGAATTGTGTGGCCTGGAACTGTGTGTTGAGTGAAATCATGCTTAGTGAAATTGTGTCATGGTGTGGAGTGCATTTATGTTGATTGGTGGTATGTGGTATAGAGTGCATTTATGTATCGTGTATTTATGTTGCATTGAGTACAGTGCAATTATGTGGCGTGTAATTATGTGGCACTGAGTGGTATTATGTGGAGTGTATTTATGTTGCATTGAGTAGAGAGTAATTATGTGACGTGTAATTATGTGGCACTTAGTGGTATTATTTGGAGTGTATGTTACATTGAGTGCAGTGTAATTATGTAGCATATAATTATGTGGCACTGAGTGGTATTTGGAGTGTATGTTGCATTGAGTGCAGTGTAATTATGTAGCATATAATTATGTGGCACTGAGTGGTATTGTGTGGAGTGTATGTTGCATTTAGTAGAGTGTAATTATGTGGCGTGTAATTATGTGGCGCTGAGTGGTATTATTTGGAGTGTATGTTGCATTGAGTTGAGTGTAATTATGTGGCGTGAAACTATGTCTCACTGAGTGGTATTTTGTGGAGTGTATTTATGTTGCATTGAGTAGAGTGTAATTATGTGGCGTCTAATTATGTGCCACAGTGGTATTATGTGGAGTGTATTTATGTTGCATTGAATAGAGTGTAATTATGTGACGTGTAATTATGTGGCACTTAGTGGTATTATTTGGAGTGTATGTTACATTGAGTGCAGTGTAATTATGTAGCATATAATTGTGTGGCACTGAGTGGTATTTGGAGTGTATGTTGCATTGAGTGCAGTGTAATTATGTAGCATATAATTATGTGGCACTGAGTGGTATTGTGTGGAGTGTATGTTGCATTTAGTAGAGTGTAATTATGTGGCGTGTAATTATGTGGCGCTGAGTGGTATTATTTGGAGTGTATGTTGCATTGAGCGCAGTGTAATTATGTAGCATATAATTATGTGGCACTGAGTGGTATTGTGTGGAGTGTATGTTGTATTCAGTAGAGTGTAATTATGTGGCGTGTAATTATGTGGCACTGAGTGGTATTATTTGGAGTGTATGTTGCATTAAGTGCAGTGTAATTATGTAGCATATAATTATGTGGCACTGTCTGGTATTATGTGGAGTGTATTTATGTTGCATTGAGTAGAGTGTAAATATGTGGCATGTAATTATGTGGCACTGAGTGGTATTATATGGAGTGTATTTATGTTGCATTGAGTAGAGTGTTATTATGTGGCGTGTAATTATGTGGCACTGAGTGGTAATATGTGGAGTGTATATATACGTTGCATTGAGTAGACTGTAATTATGTGGCGTGTAATTATGTGTAACAAAGATATTGGACACATTGTCAGAGGAGAAGCCATGAATAGCAGTAATCTGGATCAACTAGAGTGTGTTCAAAATATATTTAGGCTTACAAGATCTAATGAATTGCCTTAATCAAAACAGGAGACTATTACAGTCTGCACCACCATCCTCAGATGTTCTTAAGGAAAAGGAAGAGTATCTTTGTCAAAGATTTAAATTATATATGGGATAAAGTACTCCCTGCTGTACATTATAAGGATATTGCAAGTCACAGAGGACTTCCATGACCATATAGAGAATTGAGGCAAAAGGCTGAGTTCCTCTATATGGTTATGGAACTCTGAGATGACTTGCAAGATCCTTACCATCTATGGCAGTGAGTACTTTATTCCTTATAATGCATGGTCACCTCATTCGCTTTCCCACAAAACATTTAAATCCTTGGGGGCAGATTTACAAGAACTGGCGCATCTCTGCAGATTAGCAGAGATGCGCCAGTTAATTTGCGACACATAAAATAACCCTTGTGCCACCATGGATGCGTCGCATTTACAATGCGGCGCACCGTGGCACAAGGATAGACAGATGCATGACGCATCTTTTGGCGTAAGGGCAGTGCATTGCTGGAGTCGTGTCGCAAGCACGACGCAACTCCAGCAAGAGTCAGGAATGCCTATTCTTATCAGGCTGCGTCACTCCTTACGCCTGCTTCAAGCAGGCGCAAGGTTTTGACGCAGTGGCGTCGTAAAAGTGACTCAGTGAAATCTTGTAGATTTCACTGGGTCACTTTACGAGGCTTTCTTGCGTCAGAACGCCCACCCTGCATACATTATACCTGACGCAGGTATAATGTAGCGCAGGGCTTTACAACGTGACGCATCTCCCTAGATGCGTCACGCTGTAAATATGTCGGAACGTTGCGCATTGTTTACGACACCGCTGCGTCTCAGAAGTGACGCAACGGCGGCATAAAGTTGTCGCAAGGGGCTTGTAAATCTGCCCCTTGGTGTGTAACTCTTTCATATGAAAGTGAGAGCATGTTTTCAAACATGAAGAATAAAAACAGACTCTTTAGTGCAAAATGAAACGCATACAAAAAGCTGTTCATTATTTGTTGCAAAAAGGTATTAGAATCTGTTAAATACAAGTTAGTTCTTTTTTTTTTTTAAAACACAGTAGCTCGGAATGTGTAGAAACATGCAGAAAGAGTCTAACTTTTCCATAATTACCTAACGAGTGTAGAAAATAAACATGTTGCCATAATGATCTCCTTTCTGCTTGCCACTGTAATGTAGAAAAACAGAGCAGAAGAAAGAAAAGCAATGTTTTGTTCCTTAAACATCTGTTTCAATTATGCTTTGGGTGCTGACCTGCCTTTCGTCTCAGTTGCTGCCTCTGGCAGGAGGCATTGTGACATTAGAACTCAACTGTAATAAGTTATTGCAGTTGAGTTCTGACGTCATTTCATTATGATAGGTGACTGGGTGAATCACAAGTCGCCTATTATAAATTAGAGACAGGTTTTTATACAGAAATTGCAGAATCCCATGTATTTTAAGAAGTACATAGACAAATCATGGAAAGCATAGAGAGGTTACTGCCCAGAAGAACCCTGAGATTTATCACTTCAACCCAGTGTAATCTCAAGGATTTTTGGGGCCCCTGCAAGGCATATTTTGGGGGTTCCTTTTCCAAACAACGTTGAATTTCATTATCCATTGACTGATCATTCTAGCCTGCAAGATACATAGCAATATTGAATTAAACCCAAGTATCAGAAATGGGTTACAGAAAAACAGAGGAAAACGTCTAGATTGAGAAATAAAGTTGATACAGAGACAAAAATCACTTTCTCCCGTGGCTACTTGGAAGATTGGGGCCCTCTGCAATTGTCCACTTTGCCCATGCCTTAAAACATCTGTGCCTCAACCACTGGAGATGGTGCATTGCCCCAAGCTGAAGGCCACCATTCCTCAGTCCAGGTATTAAGAGGTCCGTGTGCCAGTGAAAGTACACCGCCTGGCACAGTACACTGGAACGCTATTTCGTGGCAGTAATAAACCACGAATTGTTTGCTGTTCCCTCGGAGTTTCATTTAAGGGTAAACGGCTTTTATTTTTTACAAATTGCAGTTTTATATAGCGCAAACTCGCCTCGAAGTATCAGGGCGCTTTACATGAGCACCAGTTGCATTACAGACGGACACATTAATTTTAGGCACGGGGAGATTAAGTGATTTGCCCAGAATCACGAGACGTTTGAGCCTCCCGTCAGACTCGAACGTGGGGCCTTAGCTTTAAAGTCGCCGCTTTAGCCACCACAACCAGACAGGAGGCAGACCAAGGTACGGGAGTTCCCCTTGGGGTGTTACTTGTTACTTGCTTGCCACATGGCGAGCCCGGTCCTGACGTGCCCTGAAATCGACCCTCGTCAATGCGCGTGCTCACGCCGGCACTCCTTGGTGGGACGTGTTGCCCTGTTATCTCCCTGGCCAGGCCTACCTGTCTTTGTTGATCCTGCCAGGTCGGTGCATCTGTAGGGGCCATATTTGTTCACCGTAGTTTCCAGTACCCCCTTCATGCAGTCGGAAGACCGGTCGTCTCCCACAAGCACACGGTTCCGAACTGGGTAAGACGAGTGACAGTTATTTTTTTATTTAATTGTTTTATTATATATGAAGGCTCGGGGCACATAGTTACATGGGTGCAGTTATGACTGTGGCGAGGCAGTTCTGGGGATGACCGAACCCCTTTTGAGCGGGTCCTCGGTTACAAATGAGAACTACATGCACTTATGGTACCGTGGCATCTTCAAACTCACTCTGTACACGTATACCGCTGTGCCGTAAAACTATTTAAGCAGGCCTTTTGTATTTTTGGTGAGAGGATAAAAGGTGTGTCGGGCTGCATTCTGCAAATCTCGTAAAGCTGCGTCATTAAGGTCCATCAGAGAGTCTGGGGGTGGAGGCGGTTTGGTTCTAGAGGAAGTTGAAAGATTTCCTCAAAGGGGGACTACGGCTGGGGCAACAGTTTCATAAATTTGTCAGAGAATAACACTCAGTGACTGTTTTATGGTTAAAAATGGCGGCCGCGCGGTAAAAAGAAATAAACAGTGGTGCGCGCGCACCACAGAGGAGCGGGGGGAGGGAGCACGCAGCGAGGCGAACGCGCGCTGCTGCGCGTGCTGGCCACCGACGGGAATGGGAGGAGCAAAGGCGGGACATGCGCCCGCCTTTGCCCAATCGCGTACCGTTTTTACAAAAAAAACACGCTACAGCCAATGTGGGCTTCGAGACCAAAACCACACGCACGAGCGTGTGGGTAGCTTTCTGAAGCCCTTTCTAGAGGTCTCGCGCTGCGCGAGCAGTGCTGCGCACTGCAACGCTAGGCGCGAGACCTAAAAAAGTGTGTAGACCCCGTCTACCCGCATGAACCTTCGACTTCTTCCCTGGTAATCAGAATATTAAAGGTCTTTACTCTTAACATCAAGCTAGACCGATTGGCTTTGTCAGCGCATCTTCTGCTGCTGTTTGTTTCCTTTGCGGGTGGCGCGGTGTGCCCCGCAACCTGCGCCTGCCACGACGGTGGAAAGATCTGGATCTTTGTCACGGACCGCGTGGATAACTTTCCATTTACAGGCAGCACGTGGGCGCCAGGTAGCTACGGGCTTCAGTTGTGATGCACGATAGCATTCCATATGTTTGTATTTGATGGGTGTAACCCAAGAGCTGCGCGTGACTCTCTGTGTCAATTACCTCACGCTGCATTGCAGAATTGTGCTGCATCATACAGAAAGCGAGGGGCATTAAAACAAAGTGTAATGACATTGAGCACAGGGCCGGACTGGGAACACAAACCAGCCCTGGCTATTTAGTAGGACCGGCCTGGAGGGGGGGGGTGCTAGTGAGAAAAGTACTGCTGCTGCATTTGTTACAGGGAGCCGATATTGCAGCAGTGCTGCAAAGCTGCCCCCCAGTAATAAACATGGGCACTGCTGCTGCTTTTGTTACAGGGAGCCGATATTGCAGCAGTGCTGCAAAACCAGCCCCCAGGGGAAAAAAAACAGCCCTCACCACTCAAAAACCACCCCCCACCCTTCGAGCCCACCGGGAAAACACCCAGTGCCTGCTACGGCAAGTACGGCCCCGATTGAGAAGACTGCCCCTTCCGATTTGAGCTGTCGATCAGAGATTGGGAGGCATTTCTCTTCGTTTAAACAATGTAAAATTCACCGGAAGAAGTTTCCATGTTCTTGTAGGTTTCTTTGGAAGTGGTTAGCAGGTCAGTTCTCCATTTCTCTCAGGCTTTAAAAGATCAAGGAAGAAGCACTGGCTGTCTGCTCGGCTCAACCTCCTGTGATTCTGGCCAAATCACTTAGGGCCATATGTAGGTAGCTAAATACCGGTCGGTAACGGTCGAAATTCGGTAAATCTCCTGTTACCGACCGGTATTTAGGCAATTGAGATGTAGGAGGCCGGATTTAAGGAATCGGTAATTTCCCGATTCGTTATTTTAAGGAATCGGTAAATTACCGATTCGTTATTTTAAGGAATCGGTAAATTACTGATTCCTTAAATCCTATGTAGGGAGCACTCAAGTGAGTGCATTTTTGGTTTAAGGATTCGTTATTTACCACCAACTACAGGTTGGTGGTAAATACTAAATACCTTTTAAAAAGCAATTTTGTGCTTTTTTAAAAGTGCCATGTGGCAGACATGCACGATTCAAGGGTGCAACAGGGTGTCAATTTGACACCCTGCCACCCTTGAATATGCTCCCCCTATTACCGATTTGGTGTTTACCGAATCGGTAATAGTGAATGGCTTCCCATTCATTCCTATGGGCCTCCAGGCCCATAGGAATGAATGGGAAGGTATTCCTTATTACTGATTCGGTAAATACCGAATCGGTAATACCGAATATTACCGAATCGGTTAAATTTACCGAATGTTTACCTACATACTATTTACCGATTCTTAAATACCGAATCGGTAAAATTCGGTATTTAGGAATCGGTAAATAAAAATTACCTACATATGGCCCCTAGTTTCCTTCGTGCCTAAAAATACAAAAAGTGAATCTGACCTTTTGCGATGTAATCTGGTGCTCATGTAAAGTGCTATATAAAAATTACAAAAAACAAGGCTTTTGGTCGTTTAGCATTAGTAAAGTGTGGCATCTTTTCTGTGAGAATGGGCACTACTAGTTGTGCCAAGACACTGATGCTAAAGCTTTAATCACTAGTTTGTGTGTGGCGGATGGGTGGTTGTGGGAAACTGGACAAAATTGTAGCCTTGGTCACAACACAAGGGAAAATGGAGTAATGTAAAAACAGTTGAGCTCAGTGGTTTTACAGTAGGCCATTGGAGCTGTAGATTTGCCTTATTTTAGTCTTGCTTACCAGACAGCACAAGCTGCCGGGGTGTGAAAGACCTATTGTGAACTTACAGTGGGCCTGCAGCATGTCCATTGCTTACCACTGGTCTCATTTGCTTCGTTTTTATTGGTTGGCATGAGTTTCTCTTCTTGTGTCCCACCCCTGAGTAATAGCCGCTTTACCATCCGTTTGCTTGGTTAACCTTTATCCTTTTAGTGCTCACTTTTAGGGAACTCTTTTTTTTTTTTTTAAACTCCATGAGAGTGCATATGTCTTCCAGCTCTCTCCCTCGCGTGCTTTTACCCCACCACATCCCTTCCTTCCGCACTCTGTTCCCTCCCTCATGTGCTTCCCGCCGCCCTGGTTCCATGTTGATTTTTTTTTTATTGAAAGCGGGGTTGTGGTGGCTGGTCCCATAGCTAAGAATCACTTGGCTGTGCCCAAAAGTAATTGGACCATCAATGAGCTGTGGCACAGCTGCGAAAGCGCTGACTCCGGAGCGCGGGACTCACGGTCCGATCCCTGGCACCGGCAGCAGCTCAGCACCATGTGACTCTGGGCAATAGCTGACTTAATCTCCCTGACGGCCCCCGGCCTTGAAATCTCAAGGGGTGATTTGTTCACACTTTACAAATATGAATTATTATTATTATTATCAACAGGAAGAGCTCAATCAGAACCCACAGCGGGGGTGGTGAGTGATGAGAAACCGCTCACTGTGCCTGATCGCCGTGAGGTTGGACATGGCGCTACATATGAATGAGTAGACCGGCTACGATGGTGTGTACGTTCCTAACATGACCCCAGCATACAGTATTTTTATGATGGGGTGGGACGGGACGGGAAGGAAGTGAAGAAATCATGTTATGTTAAAATTTCTTATAAAGCGCACATACACCGATTGGTTTCTTGGTGCTGACCTAGGATATTGCTGAAGCCCCATGTATTTGGTTATCTGCAGAATCTAGATATAAGCTTGGGTGAATAGCCAAGTCTTAAGAAGCCTTCTGAGTCTAGAAAATTCAGTGCAGGTTCTGATGTCCATGGGAAGAGTGTTCCAGAAGCTGGGTGCCAGTACTGCAAACCTACAACCACCTATTCGTTTCCGTTTATAGGAAGGAATGGTTAGGAGGTTCTTGTGGGCGGAGCGCAAGCTCCGGGAAGGTATATATTTTTGAACAAGTCTAGATATGAATTTTGGGCTAGCACCATGCAGGGCCTTGAAAACAAGGCAACCAACTTTAAATGCACATCTTTGTGGGATAGAAAGCCAGTGTAACTTTCTCATAGTAGGGGAGACATGTTCCCATCTGGGTTGCTGATATATAATATGCAGCTACCATCACTGCCTTCAGACGGAAGTGGCAGTCTGGAAGCTGAAGTCAGTAACAGACACTGCGCAGAAGCAGACTCCCAGAGAAACAGCGTGCACACGTGCCACCACCATAGGCTACTGAACCCATCGGCATGGCGTGAGCTCGTGCACACAGCACTTGCACAAGTCTGTGTATGGGCCAGTGGTTAATTTGTAAAGAGCAAAATAAGTGCCCCGGCTCTCGTTAGGAGGCACCTTGCACCAGCCCGTTTCTCCTGTAAGCGCTGCATAAAACAGAACCAACTACTAACCTTGAAAGTGGGGAGAGGATGTGGCGTAATGGCCAGGGCTGCCGACTTTGGAGCTGGGGAACCGGGTTCGAGTCTCGGCGTCGGCTCAACATCTTGTGATTCTGTACAAATCACTTAATCTCCTCGCACCTACCAAAAAATGAATGTGTCCTTAACCGGTGCTCCTGAAAAGCACCGGTGTTAATTATTAAGTGCCGGTGCTGAGCCCTGGAAACCACCGGCTCAAATTAAACACTGGTATGGGCCACAGAGCACTTGTGCAACACAAGGTTGTGCTGGTGCTTGTGCACTTGACAGAATGACAGGCATGGTCACATGCAGCACTCACAAAGAACTACACAGAGGGCCACCCTGTGCCCCTACCACCACCACAGAATCTTGTGAGCACCACCAGCACTACAGCTCGCACAGGAGCAGGGCACATGCATTCCTCTCTCATAGAAGACACACTGTCAGCTTCTCAATAATGCTGGCTTCTCAGCGCCTGGAAACTGCTGGTATCAGTGCGCTTTATGAGCCCTGTCATCCTCATTATCATCATCTCACAGGGGACGTGCTGTCTCATGTCGTGTACTCCCAAATGTGGGAAATTGTGTTTTGTTTTTTTGCAGATACTGCTTATTGATAGATAAAATCAAAGTACCGATAAAAAGTGGTTTATATACCTTTCTTAATTAAAGTAAGACACAGCAACAAAGTTGAGCGATGTTGGAAAACAGTAACACCCTAAACTTCGCAAAACACAGAATTTCTCATACTTGGCCACGTTTTGGAACGTTGCAACCCCCTGGGCGTCACCACGTCCAGTTTTAGTTGCCCTCTGTGGGGGCTGGGGTGGCTGTGGCTTGCAGCCTTCACAAAAAACAGACATTCAGTAACTAGTTCCAAATTAAAATTCAGACAGCACTTCTCACTTTGGTCAGTAGAAATCCCACCCAGACGAGGATGTGAGAGTCTTTAAGCCCTGACAGCTGCTGTCTGAACACCATCCACCCACCCACCCCTTGAAGAGGGGCGACCTGAAAGTTGAAACCCAGTGGAATTAGCAACGAGTAACCCTAAGAAAGAGTAAACAGAGACGGTAGCCTGCTGGGGTCTCCTGTAGATCGAGTCAGCATTACAGAGTTGGGTTTATTGCGTCACCAAGTGCATTCTCTGTCCAGCATCTTTGTTCGCTGTTTTGTTAGATTTGCTGTACAAACCTGCACCCTAAGAAGGTAGGCGCACCGGTGTTGTATTGTGAAAATAGATTGTTGGACCAGTGAGGTGCACAAGTGCTCACGGTGTGCTCCTCCTACACATCAGCATGTTGTGCTCTGTCCCCAGGTGTGGTAGTAGCCACTGTCACACCCCAGATCAGTAAATACAAAAACACATACAGTTGTGACAACCCTTATGACTAAGGTGCCCTTTTATCAGTTTGTTTTTCTTGTGGCTGCAGCAGAGGCTAAAGTTTGTTCTAACTTCGAGGCAAACTGCATTACTATCTGGGTAGATTGGTTATTCGTGGTAATGTTTGCACAAAGCGTAACTACCCCTAAAAATAACAATGCTTGGTACTGTGGCCTCTCTGCTCACTGGTTCCTTATATGTCAAACACAACAAAGTGGGCCAAACTGAAATATAGCAAACCCGGATTTCTTTTAAACTTAAAAACTAAACAGTATTTTAGTCGTACTGCACATGTATTTGTTTATCATATATTTAGGTGTTTTGTAGCGTGGACAGACATAGGAGGAAGCATAAACAGGCAGGGCAGGCTGGTAGAGATGAAGGTAGATAGATGGACTCAGAGATAAACAACTATAAATACATAAAATGAAGAGATAGACATAGACAATTATTAATGCAGACAAAGGTTGACATCTGTGTCATGGCTGTGAGGTTAATCTGTCCGTACCCGGCTTGTCCAAAAGGCCTCAGAACAATTTACACAGATTGTTAGATTATTGTTTTCCTCGCAGATCTAGTAGATAACTTTTATTGTCCCGTCTCTGTCTTTTTCTCCCTCAGGGTCCGTCACAAAAACTGATTTGTCTTTGATCGTCTCTTGATAAATAAATACTGATTTTCGATTTTTCTTGTTTGATTGAGACTTGTTTTATTATGACAAAGCAATGAACCACTTATAAGTCCTAACATTTTTTGTCTATTTTATCTTGCACATTTTACATTTAAATGGATACAAAATAGTTTAACTTTACTGCAGATGAAAACATTACTGCATAAGAAGCAAAGCTCATTTAACTGTCGGTATGAGGCAAATAGTGTGAAATTCGAATTTTGAACATTATTTTAGTTTGCCATTTCTACAAATTGGATCAAGCGTCCAACTTGGCTAGTACAGCACTAGCAAGACTAGACTATGGCTAAGATTGAAGTTAAGGCCAGGTCAATATTGTAAACAAGTATCGGCAAAGCCAATGGGTTTCACCGATGACAGGGAAGCGTAAAAGTATTGGCTTCACTTAAGTTATTTTTTGTTTTTGCCGCTGTTAATGGGCAAGCTGTTGTGTAATATCGCCAGACTGTATTTGTTCTCCTGGGAAGGTACACGTTATTTCCATTAGTACCCATCCCGCAACAACTATTTGTTATTTTTAACCAAAGTTTTATCAGTTGGTATGTTTGCTTTATTCTTTAATTTTTAAATCCCAGGCTAAGAGCAGGAATAATGAACAGTTCTTGTGGGAAATGCTTACAGCTTGAGGTGTCAGGCTAACAGTGTGAAGCCAAGGCTCCGCTGTACATTAACAAATGTGACGACATTCATTTTAAGAAACAGGAAAATAGCAGGTGTAGCACTGAACTTTTAATCCTGTAAGGGATTTGTTGATAACAGATACAGCGCAACCCCAGATCCTGCAACAGAAGGGTTTTCTATCCCTCTGGGCACTGTTCTTTCAAACGATGCTTCTTTTTCAGAGAGGAAGTGATACTTGATTCCATTGCGCCTCCTAGGGGTGTAATACCGTAGATGTCACCTTACACCCACACTACGTGCTCCTGCTTGTATCACCTGGAGCCATCTGCAGTTTCTGGTTGACTTTTTAATGACAGGCTGTGATTTGGCAACACACGTGATGTACATGTTAGGTCAGCGCTTCTAAAAATGGCGGCTGCGAATGTCTGTGCGAAGCGCTCACCAGCGAGCCATACGTTCTCAGCAATGGTTCATGACGTTACATGCACATTACAAGAGATACAAAGTCCCTTTTACTGCCTCCTCACAGAAAAATCTTGCATTTGCAATTTGGAATTCAACTCATATTTGGGAGTCCCAAAATGTGACTTTCCACTTGAGTGGATTTCTCACATTAAATGTTGCACACATTTTGGAAACTGGACTTTGCTCAGTCCTTCATAGGTTCACCCCTGTGCTAGCCTGTAGCTGACCCTATCAATGACACGACCTGATGCTTGTATCCTCTCTGGAGAGCGTCCTTCTGTCCCTCTGCAAGAACATGCCTACATCACCTGTGTATGCACAGCACAATGTCAATGTACTTATGGATCTATATATTTATCACTTTCTTCTAATTTAGCATTTCCAATGCACTACCCTATTTCTCAGCCTATACTTCCCTCAATATATCTTCTAGCCCAACTTTTTGACTCATCTCAAACTTCTTTCTACTACTTTTTCCAATTCACTACCCTATCTCACCCTATACATCTATCATTATATCCTCTACACCCACTCTCTCATTTATCGCAAACGCCATACCACTACTATGTTCCCCAAAATAACCCTTTCTTGACTCTCTCCTACTCTACCCCTCCTTGTATCTTCTGACACCTCCTTTACTGTACCAATGCCCAAGACAAACCTTTCTAAACTCTTCCCTCTGACTCTTCCCCTCCAAAAACCCTTTTTACTCATCAAAAAGCCTCCTCCTACTGCTATGACCTACAAAAAGAAATCCTTCACTCTTCTATCCCACAACTATCCTTTTCGATCAAAATACCAGACTAGCATGTTCACTTCACTAATTCCATATTCCACTATACTAATTCACCACTAATCCTTTATGGGTTCCAGAGTAGTGTGCTACTCGCCAACAAAGCGCTTCAACACCCACCAGGGGTAACAGGCGCTATATGAATGCAAACCTTTCTTTCCCTTCTATCCCTCCACTATCCTTCTCACTCCAAATAACTGACTAATATCCACCACTCAAATTACTTTCATATTTCACCATACTAATTCACCACTAATCCTTTATGGGTTTCCGGAGTAGCGTGCTACTCGCCCAAAAAAAAAAAAAAGCAATTCAACACCCCATCAGGGGTTAGAAGCGCTATATATATGCAAACCTTTTTCCCTCTTCTATCCCTCCGCTATCCTTCTGAATCCAAATAACTGACTAACATATCCACCACTTAAAATTTACTTGCATGTTTCACTATACTAATTCAACACTAATCCTCTATGGGTCCCGGAGTAGCGTGCTACTCGCCGAAAAAGCGCTTTGACGCCTCGTCAGGGGTAGTAAGCGCTATACAAATGCAATTACAATACAATACAATACAATATACCCAATGTAAGCATTGAAATACCTACTTTTATCCTATAGGACGTTATAGACTCATACTTTGAGTTCTATTTCTGTTATATTGTTTTAAATACAAATGTGTTAATGGCTAACCTCCCATTGGTTGAATATGTGCAGTGTATATTCTTATACTTAAAATACTCCTGTACATATACCTATTTTACAAGGGATCTCATCCTTTCCAATAAAGCTCTTTGATACCCTATGGGACAGAATCTGTGCTAAACAAACGATACAATTCATAAATGTGCGCAGAATCTGTTGCCGTGTGTAGTCGTTGGCCTACGAAGGCTGAGATGTAAGTGAACACCTACAAACTTTCGAATCCATGAATTTTCAAAGACTTCTGGCAGGCGTATTCCACATAAGGCCGTAGATTTACTCCAGCCAAGGGCAGATGTCCAGAGTGGAAGTGTGGAAATAAGACCTGCAAAATTGTTGGTGTGTAGGAAAAGAGTTTCTCCATTGGGACGAAGATGTTCGACATGGAGCAACAAAACAAAAAATGTTTTTTACTGCGCTTAGGAAGTGCATTGACATATGCACAAATACACACTTTCCACGTTTGTGTGTGAAAACACTTTTACATGGGAATAATTTGTAATTTACAAAGATATCCAGATACCACGGGAATCTGTGACAGTTGCACCTTCCCAAGAGTACTCCTAAAATCCTCTGTGATTTAAAAGAAAATTCAGCTTTACTCCACAGGTAAGCAAAAGCCTGCTGGAGTAAATTTCAAGTTTATTTTTTGCACTGACCCTTTTCTGTCCATCAGCTTCTTCACGAACCTGCCATCTTTCCAAAGAGAATTAAGAAGTACACGATCGTATTCCTGTGAAAATTTCGCTTCTCTTCCACAAAATTGCAAGGATCATTCACAGGTCACTGTGCAGACAGACGTGTGAACTCCATGTGCCCCCTCCTACCTTTGAAAGGACTTAAGTTTGCCGGCTGGTAATTTGACAGCTATTATTATCATGAAATTAAAGTAAATTGGGATGTGTGTTTAGTCCATGTCACAGCTCGTCTGATGCTGCGGGTTGAAGCTCGGGAACAAAACCCCGACTGTGCTGTCCGCAGACACGACCGTGACCTGCGGCACATCATGGCAGGTGAAATGAACCGGGGGGGGGGGGGGGTGGGGGCTTCACTGGGAACAAAGGCCTCTTGGTACCCACAAGGCAGACATTAGCATGGCGGCAGGAATGCCAACCTGCTGGGTCTGCGTGACATGATCGACTTGGCAAACCACCAACCCCTTATCGTTTGCCCTAATCTCAGAGTTTTGTGGTTTATTGAAGGATTGTTTTTTTTTTAGGTCTGGCCTAGAGCCAGCTTTAGCTACTGAGCCAGCCTCATGTTTCCCAAAACAAATCATAATAAAAATATATACATATATATGTAATTAAGGAACTTGCCGATAGCCCGCATCACCCACTAGTCTGTCAAATTGTCTTTCACATTTTGCTCACACCCACTACAGTGTGCAGCATGTGGCAGTGATCAGTCCGCTACAGCCATTGGTTCTCTTGAAGGCTCTTTTTCTCTTTCACTAGGTGCACAGACGCACACAAAGTAGTTCCTTCGGTGCCAGAGACTACTAACACAATGTGTGTTTTTTGAGAACAAAAAAAGTGCGTGTGTATGGGGGGGGAGGCGTAGGGTCCAGCACGTCCCTGGACAATGACATTTTACAATAACATGGCAAAACAAGCATTGACAAAGCCAAACAGCTGGCTGCCAACGCCAGACCGATTGACTTTGCCAATGCTTGTTCTTTTTGCATTATTTATTTGAGGCTCAATGGTTTGATATTCTACAGGTTCGCTAGATCGAATCCCATGCATAAAACCCATATGATCACATTTATCATACTTGAAATATAGTTTATAATTGTCAGTGGATTCACACCCTACTCTCGATTCGAAATCTTTACGTTTTTATTCATCAAACAATCTGTTGAACCAGAACTTTCTGTTTTTAACATTTTTACTTTTCAACTGACAAACGAACAGCATAACGTAGGGTATAGGCGCAGGGCAGAGCCGATGAAATATGCATAACGAAATAATTTTAAGTGACACAATATAGGGCCCTCGTTCCATGGACGCTCAGTTTACACAGAGAACAACATCATTTGCTCCTCACTGGCCCGCAGTGACGTAGATGGTTCCATCGACTCATGTAGGCCCTCTACCAGTTTATCGTCGCGTGAGCAGCACTTTGCTAGATTTTTTCAGCAACCAGTCACTCCTGAACGTCTGTACATTTTCCTGTCAGTGGTCTAGAAGCTACATTTTTTAATTTGGCTTGACGAGACTTGGGTTCTAATGCCATCTTCTGAGTTCACCACGTTGTGTGATCCTGGGCACATTACTTCATCTCCATATGTGTCAAAAACTGGGAGCACTTAAAAGAGGCAAAAAATATGCCTGAAGTGGTTTTCAAAGAGGCAGTGGCGGCTCCTCCGCTAAGGCGGAGCAGCGTAACCGCACTGCTTCAGCTGCAAGCTGAATACAAAAAAAAAAATGATAATAGCGTTCGTTATTATCATTTTGTTTTTTGTATTCAGCTTGCAGCTGAAGCCAGGCAGGCGGGGCTGGGCTCCCCGCGTCACAGGGGGAGGAGTGGTGGCAGCACTTAAAGTACGCATGATGGTTTGGCCGGCCATCTGGGGCCGGCCAAAGCGTCATGCGCGCTCTGCATGTTCTCCAGGCCGGCTGTATTACAGCCTGGGTGTTGAACATGCACAGCCTGCCAGCCCCTGTCTGAGCGCCGAACCACTGCGCTTAGACCAATCACAATGCTGCTAAGGCAGCTTTGTGACTGGTCAGGGGATTCTGGGAGGCTGTGTGCTTCCTGTCGAAAGGGAGAAACAGGTAAGTGCAATTTTTTAAATTATTCCCCCCCCTCCCTCGTCGTCGACCCGCTCCCCCCGCCGCCCCTCCTGGTCCCACCACCCCTGGTCGGTAGCAGCCGCTACTGCAAAGAGGTACACACACAACTAGGCCACACTTTATGACAGGGCGTGCCAAGGTCTGGGGGCTCTTCCTGTGCAGCGGTGGGACTGTGACTAGTTCAACTGACAGCGTTTGCAAAATATCTTTTTAAAGCACCAAGCAAGTGATGCCTACTGTCACGTCTAGACCTCCATGCGTTGCATCTCGGCAAATGGGTGCATCATATCTCGCCGAACCTTTATGTGTGAAGAAAGCCTCCCTCGAGTGCTTGGGAACAATAAATGGTGCTACCACTTTTTTTCCATAATCATTCCACATGTCGGTCAGGGAGCATCATTCTAGAACTATAAATAAACAAAGAGGTGATGCTAGGCAGAATCCTGGATTACAGAGGCGTTTCACAGCAATGATGCATTACTAGACGTGCACAAATGATTGTGCATCAGATCACGCCTGCCAACGTCTAAAAAATCACTGTGTGCGAGGAGTGGGCGGGGCGTAGTGTCTGAGGCACTTCTATCCGCACCCAACTTCTCACCAAAAAAGCTTCTAAGGCTGCCACCGATGTGTTGCTGGGTTTTCACACCTCATAATGGGCATCGGCTGTGCACAAGGGCTCAGGAACTAGGGGTGCTGGAGATGCTGTGGCACCCCCACATAACACAACATTAAAGTAGAGATGGCGAAAGAGGAGTAAAAGGCCCTTGAAAATGTGTTTCTTTCACAAGCATTAGCAGTGAATCTACAAACTGCCAAACATTAGTCAACTTCTACTGACAAACTGCTGCTATTTTAACTCAGAGATTTATATATTTTTCCTGTCTGTATTTTTCAATTTGAATTTGGTAACACTCTAATTTCTTAATGTCATATTTGGTACGCTCCCTCTTTAAGTAACGGGGTTTTCAAACGTCCTTTCGTGACATGACATTAGGGCGAGCACCCCCACTCAAAAAGTTGTTCCAGTACCTCTGGCTGTGCGGGACCTCAAAACACGAGCTGGAAATCCACTCTGTGGAGGGGTCACCAGCTCTCCTTTAGTTGTACCATGTGGAAATCCACTCTGTGGAGGGGTCACCAGCTCTCCTTTAGTTGTACCATGTGGAAATCCACTCTGTGGAGGGGTCACCAGCTCTCCTTTAGTTGTACCATGTGGAAATCCACTCTGTGGAGGGGTTACTAGCTCTCCTTTGGTTGTACCATGTGGAAATCCACTCTGTGGAGGGGTCACCAGCTCTCCTTTAGTTGTACCATGTGGAAATCCACTCAGTGGAGGGGTCACCAGCTCTCCTTTAGTTGTACCATGTGGAAATCCACTCTGTGGAGGGGTCACCAGCTCTCCTTAGTTGTACCAAGTGGAAATCCACTCTGTGGAGGGGTTACCAGCTCTCCTTTAGTTGTACCATGTGGAAATCCACTCTGTGGAGGGGTCACCAGCTCTCCTTTAGTTGTACCATGCGGAAATCCACTCTGTGGAGGGGTCACCAGCTCTCCTTTAGTTGTACCATGCGGAAATCCACTCTGTGGAGGGGTCACCAGCTCTCCTTTAGTTGTACCATGTGGAAATCCACTCTGTGGAGGGGTTACTAGCTCTCCTTTAGTTGTACCATGTGGAAATCCACTCAGTGGAGGGGTCACCAGCTCTCTTTTAGTTGTACCATGCGGAAATCCACTCTGTGGAGGGGGTCACTAGCTCTCTTTTAGTTGTACCATGCGGAAATCCACTCTGTGGAGGGGGTCACTAGTTCTCCTTTAGTTGTACCATGTGGAAATCCACTCTGTGGAGGGGTCACCAGCTCTCCTTTAGTTGTACCATGTGGAAATCCACTCTGTGGAGGGGTCACCAGCTCTCCTTTAGTTGTACCATGTGGAAATCCACTCTGTGGAGGGGTCACCAGCTCTCCTTTAGTTGTACCATGTGGAAATCCACTCTGTGGAGGGGTCACCAGCTCTCCTTTAGTTGTACCATGTGGAAATCCACTCAGTGGAGGGGTCACCAGCTCTCCTTTAGTTGTACCATGTGGAAATCCACTCTGTGGAGGGGTCACCAGCTCTCCTTTAGTTGTACCATGTGGAAATCCACTCTGTGGAGGGGTTACTAGCTCTCCTTTAGTTGTACCATGTGGAAATCCACTCTGTGGAGGGGTCACCAGCTCTCTTTTAGTTGTACCATGCGGAAATCCACTCTGTGGAGGGGTCACTAGTTCTCCTTTAGTTGTACCATGTGGAAATCCACTCTGTGGAGGGGTCACCAGCTCTCCTTTAGTTGTACCATGTGGAAATCCACTCTGTGGAGGGGTCACCAGCTCTCCTTTAGTTGTACCATGTGGAAATCCACTCTGTGGAGGGGTTACTAGCTCTCCTTTAGTTGTACCATGTGGAAATCCACTCTGTGGAGGGGTCACCAGCTCTCTTTTAGTTGTACCATGTGGAAATCCACTCAGTGGAGGGGTCACCAGCTCTCCTTTAGTTGTACCATGTGGAAATCCACTCTGTGGAGGGGTCACCAGCTCTCCTTTAGTTGTACCATGTGGAAATCCACTCTGTGGAGGGGTCACCAGCTCTCCTTAGTTGTACCATGTGGAAATCCACTCTGTGGAGGGGTCACCAGCTCTCCTTAGTTGTACCATGTGGAAATCCACTCTGTGGAGGGGTCACCAGCTCTCCTTTAGTTGTACCATGTGGAAACCCACTCTGTGGAGGGGTCACCAGCTCTCCTTAGTTGTACCATGTGGAAATCCACTCAGTGGAGGGGTCACCAGCTCTCCTTAGTTGTACCATGTGGAAATCCACTCAGTGGAGGGGTCACCAGCTCTCCTTAGTTGTACCATGTGGAAATCCACTCTGTGGAGGGGTCACCAGCTCTCCTTTAGTTGTACCATGTGGAAATCCACTCTGTGGAGGGGTCACCAGCTCTCCTTAGTTGTACCATGTGGAAATCCACTCTGTGGAGGGGTCACCAGCTCTCCTTTAGTTGTACCATGTGGAAATCCACTCTGTGGAGGGGTCACCAGCTCTCCTTAGTTGTACCATGTGGAAATCCACTCTATGGAGGGGTTGCAATCTCACATTTAATTCCACTGTTAAGAAATTAATTTTGTGGAGGGGTTTCCAGCTCACTGTGTGGAAATCCACTCTGTAAAAGGGTTTCCAGTTCACCCTTTGTTCCAGTGAGTGGAAATCCTCTGTCCAACGGTGTTTCCATCTCACCTTTTATTCCACTGTGAGGATCCACTCTGCAGAGCGGTTTCCACCTGACCTGTTGTTCAGCCATGAGGAAATCTACTCTGCGAAAGGGTTTCCAGTTCACCTTTTGTTCCATGATGTGGCCATCCACTCTGCGGCGAATGTTTCCAGCTCACCTTTTGTTCCACCAAGAGGAAATCCCCCTCTGTGAAGGGTTTCCAGATCACTTTTTTATTCCACCGTGAGGAAATCCCCTCTGTGAAGGTGTTATCACCTCACCTTTTGTTCCACCATGAGAAAATCCACTCTGCAAAGGGGTTTCCAGCTCACCTTTTTTCCATCATAGGGAAATCCACTCTGTGGCGGAGTTTCCAGCTCACCTTTTGTTTCACTGTGTGAGATTGGTTCTTTACCGGTAGCCCTTGTGAAGGGAGTCAATATCCTGTGTCTCACCGTGGCACCCTGTGAGTTGGCATATCTGAGCAGATGCACAGCTAGTAGGCAGGCAGCAGATCAGATGAGTCCAGGGAGGGGACTCTGGCTGCAGGCCGGGCTCCTGGAAGCATCTGAATGAGCGCTGCTGTTGGCACCAGTGTGCTCCTCTGCACACCCCCCTTGAACTGGCGCGGATCCACCTCCCAACTGTATCTGGAACCCGTACAACCTGGCAGAAGAGGCGAGGAGAGCTGAGCTCGCACGGCGGGATTGGAGCACCGCCTGTCGCAGTGCACTGTCCAAGCTTCATACTTTTGGGATAATCCTGAAATCCTGTGGCGAAGCGGCCGCAGCCGGGAAATACCAGCAGCTGCTTGGTGTAAAATGGATTCCTCGCTTGCGCCCGTGATTACTTCCGGAAGAGCTTGGCGTAATGTCTGGTGGGAGCAGCAACCCTCTAAAGTCAGGCAACTGCGCCAAGGCTCGGCTTCATTTGTTATATTATTGTTTATTATAAAGAGGGACATTGTTATGCTGACATTGTAACTCTTTTTCTCCACTTCAATCAACACTTAACAACTTTAGCACCGTAAATACAGCCTGCTTTGAGCATAAACCTCCGAAAACAGCATGGCCAAAATTGTGTTTTTTGGGGGGGTTAGAGGGGAGGGCAGGAAATCTTTCATCAGCCACCAGAGTTTACCAGCAGCAGCACCAGGCAGATGTGACGTAAAATGCCATGATGAATGACCTGCTAGTTTGACCCTTCAAAAGAGCAAATGACAAAATTTAGTTTGAAGGTCACGGGAGGTCGGGGCATGTGAGCACGAGATTCTGCAGAAGATGAGGTCCTTTGTCAGACACCAAGAAAATAGTGTTTGTAAATTGTTGGACAGTGAATGCTCAACATGTAAGTGCGACATTATGATTCAAACCGCCTTCCTAACAAAAGGGGTTTTACTCCTCCGAGCACTCAAACACTCAATCAAAAAACAGTTAATGTTCCTTATGTGTGCATGTATGTATGTGGTATTTCTATAGTGTGAACCTAGCCAAATGGCAGAGATGTACAGGGTCAAAGACAAGCTTAAAGAGAACGAGAGATAGGAGCGGTAGCTGCTTTGTAGACTGCAAATGCAGTGTGTGGTAGGCTTCTTTAAAAGATGCGTCTTCAACTCTTTCCCCCCCAAAAATTTTTAGATTGTTTTTATTGACATTTTTTTAAACAAATGTCACAAGGCTGAGTGCGCTACAAATGTCACATAGTCACAATGTCCCCGTGTGTCGCAGTTGCCCAACAGTTGTTTATCCTGCAACATAGAACATCTTCATCAAACTATTTCCTAAACTGAAGAAGGGTTTGGCCAGTCCTGAGGGATCTGGGGATGTGGTTTCAGATCTTTGGTGCATTGATGAATAAGCCGGCCTAATCCTTTGTAGTTTTTTGCACTTTTTGGCCTGCAGTCTGATGGTGTCCTGGTTGCAAGAGTGCCAAAAACCACCAGAGATGGGGAGCTCGTCTGGTGGTGGTGCTGGTTGTGATGACTTTGTAAATGATGCATCCGGTTGTGAAGATGGTTCAGGCTGGCAAAGAGAGCCAATGGATGAGGATTGTGGTGATGTAATCATATTTCTTGAGGACCAGGATGGGACATGCTACGGCGTGTAAGTGGCGCCTAAGTGTAGAATCTGGGAGGCCGTGGAGCAGGGTGTTACCACCAGCCAGATGTGACAGGACAAGGGCTTGAACAGAAGTTGTGGAAGACAGTTTCATTTTCTTTAGAGGAGAGAGCTGGTATCAGGTGTCTTTGTATTTTTGCCATTGTGTTCCTTGAGGGCGAGGCTGGTGTCCCAGTGACTTGGCATTCAGTAAAAGTAGAGGTTTAAATCTGTCAAGGTTCATGTCAATGAGCCTGGTTTGTATTGTTTCTTGTTTGTTGTTGTTGGCAAATAACAAGAATTCTGTCTTGGTTGGATTGAGCTTCAGGTAGTTGCTGGACCTCCAGGACTGGATGATGTGCAGACAGTGTTTGAGGCTTTGGATGTCCGAAGCTGAGGACTCTTTCAAGGAGAGTTGTGTACAATCAGCGTAGTGGTGAACCTTGATGTCATCATCTGTGATTAGAGCACCAGGGGGCTCCTTGTAGAGATGGAAGATGACAGGAGACAGTATGGAGCCCTGGGGACTCCGCAGGTGATAGGAAGGTTTTGGGACATGGATTTGCCCATGTGAACTAACCGGTGTCTATTGGAAACGTAGGAGGAGAACCAGTGAAGGACATTGCTGGTGAATACCCATTGAGACTCCAGGGTACGTATGAGGGTGGGACGGTCGATTTAGAACAGAGGTAAATTTACTCTGAAGGTGCATCACATTTGGAGCTGAAAGCAAAAACTAGCAGTAAGAAAATGACAAAAACACAAAAAAGGAAAATATTCCTGGTAAGGCACAACTGGACCTTGGTTAAAAAGGATAAACGACAAGTGGGGTACATGTCGAAAGACTTTTGTTTAGAATTGCAGATACACGGGTCCCTCACGGGTGAGTAGCGCGCTTTATAAACCCCTGATTGATTGATTGATTGATTGATACATCATTGAATGCATTGGGTGGGTGGTGAACTCCCTGACTGTTATTGCATTTAATTTGATGTTAACTTCACTCTTTGCTGAAGGTTTTTAGGTTTCTGAGGTACCTTCAGCCTCTCGATAGAACCTGAACGTGCTTGCACTCATTTTACACAAGTGGAACTTGTATAAATTGCTGTTAACGCTTTACAGCGCTGCTCTTGCTTGTTGTGCAGACCTCTGTTTTGCAATTCTGTGTTCCTTCGATGTCTCAGAAACATTCTTCTTTGTGTATCGACCTATAAATATTTGAAGCCACTGCCGATGTGTGTCCTATTGTAATATTTTAGCTAGTTTTCCTGTGTGTCTGTGCTGCTTTTCTACACAGTTCACTTATTTTAGAAATATGTATTGAGGTGCACTACACGTTAAAACGAATCCACGTTTTTTAAGTTCAATTCCTGCTTGCACAGAACATCCCAGACGCTCACATTAGTTGTCTGAGAATATGTTGTCTCAGTTAGAGTGATTTTAAATGATGGAAGTACGATTTAAGTTTCTTGTTTAAGAACAATAATACTTGAGTTCTAATCCTGGCTTCCCTATCCAGTGTGATCCTGGGCATATCAGTGTATGTCACTGTGCATTGGTTCCTTAGCCTGCCAAAGTTGTAAGCGCTTAGAATCAGGCTGATTTCAGTATGAAGAGCTTCATGTAAAAACATGTCCTGTCCCGGTAGTTGTTGTGTTTGTGGGTGCACAGATACAGCCTAACTCCAGTATAAATTGTGTACCATTTGAAAAGCATGGCCTGCCCCGGAAGCAGTTGTTGTACCTGTAAGTGATTGGAAACAGGCTGACCCAAGCATGGAGACCTCTCTAAAGCATGCCCTGCTCTGAAAGCAGTTGTTGTGTTTATAAGTGCTCAGAACCAAGTATGAAGATTTTCAATAAGAAAGGCTGCCCTGCCCCGGAAGCAGTTGTTGTGCCAGTGAGTGAGCTTACTTACTGTAAGCCCTTCTTCTTATAAACGTTAGTATATTTCAGATGCTGTCCTGTGATGGTCGAGAAAGGATCCAACCTCAGCTCTGTTTGAAGCCCGCCCTCCTCTCCTTACACGTGTTCCCTCCTCTCCTTACACGTGTTCCCTCCTCTCCTTACACGTGTTCCCTCCTCTCCTTACACGTGTTCTCTCCTCTCCTTACACGTGTTCCCTCCTCTCCTTACACGTGTTCCCTCCTCTCCTTAAACGTGTTCCCTCCTCTCCTTACACGTGTTCTCTCCTCTCCTTACACGTGTTCCCTCCTCTCCTTACACGTGTTCCCTCCTCTCCTTACACGTGTTCTCTCCTCTCCTTACACGTGTTCTCTCCTCTCCTTACACGTGTTCTCTCCTCTCCTTACACGTGTTCTCTCCTCTCCTTACACGTGTTCCCTCCTCTCCTTACACGTGTTCCCTCCTCTCCTTACACGTGTTCTCTCCTCTCCTTACACGTGTTCTCTCCTCTCCTTACACGTGTTCTCTCCTCTCCTTACACGTGTTCCCTCCTCTCCTTACACGTGTTCCCTCCTCTCCTTACACGTGTTCTCTCCTCTCCTTACACGTGTTCTCTCCTCTCCTTACACGTGTCCCCTCCTCTCCTTACACGTGTTCCCTCCTCTCCTTACACGTGTTCCCTCCTCTCCTTACACGTGTTCCCTCCTCTCCTTACACGTGTTCTCTCCTCTCCTTACACGTGTTCCCTCCTCTCCTTACACGTGTTCCCTCCTCTCCTTACACGTGTTCTCTCCTCTCCTTACACGTGTTCTCTCCTCTCCTTACAAGTGTTCTCTCCTCTCCTTACACGTGTTCCCTCCTCTCCTTACACGTGTTCTCTCCTCTCCTTACACGTGTTCTCTCCTCTCCTTACACGTGTTCCCTCCTCTCCTTACACGTGTTCCCTCCTCTCCTTACACGTGTTCTCTCCTCTCCTTACACGTGTTCTCTCCTCTCCTTACACGTGTTCCCTCCTCTCCTTACACGTGTTCCCTCCTCTCCTTACACGTGTTCCCTCCTCTCCTTACACGTGTTCCCTCCTCTCCTTACACGTGTTCCTCCTCTCCTTACACGTGTTCCCTCCTCTCCTTACACGTGTTCCCTCCTCTCCTTACACGTGTTCCCTCCTCTCCTTACACGTGTTCCCTCCTCTCCTTACACGTGTTCTCTCCTCTCCTTACACGTGTTCCCTCCTCTCCTTACACGTGTTCTCTTCTCTCCTTACACGTGTTCCCTCCTCTCCTTACACGTGTTCCCTCCTCTCCTTACACGTGTTCCCTCCTCTCCTTACACGTGTTCTCTCCTCTCCTTACACGTGTTCCCTCCTCTCCTTACACGTGTTCCCTCCTCTCCTTACACGTGTTCCCTCCTCTCCTTACACGTGTTTTCTCCTCTCCTTACACGTGTTCTCTCCCTCTCCTTACACGTGTTCTCTCCTCTCCTTACACGTGTTCCCTCCTCTCCTTACACGTGTTCCCTCCTCTCCTTACACGTGTTCTCTCCTCTCCTTACACGTGTTCTCTCCTCTCCTTACACGTGTTCCCTCCTCTCCTTACACGTGTTCCCTCCTCTCCTTACACGTGTTCTCTCCTCTTCCACGGTTATTACAGTCATTCCCATAAAAGGCGCAGAAAAGAAGCCTGATGCATGGTATTTATTTTAATTTTAAAACAAGTATGTCGTACCACAAAAAGTTTATGAGCTTTCTTTGAAAATAAAAGAAGAGTTGTCTTTAAAAAAAGTTTTACATTTGTACTCAAGAATTTAGAAAGAATGATCACAGTTTAGCAACCCTGCAGCCAGATGTTAAGAGCGAGTTACTGGGAGAGCAGAGACTTGTGACGCTCCTCGTGCCTGATGCTAACATTGTCCAGATGACACCGAAAGGAGGGTGGAAGTGACCCTCAGCCGGACATTCCAACCAGCATCATACCCTCCTTTTTAGTTAAAAAAAAAAAGAGAGAGAGAAATGGACGTTGGTTCTACGGTTCTTCAACTCGGTCTTTTAATAATCCTGTTTCTAAGCACTTGCACCTTTGTCAGATGAACAGCAAAGGCACGTGGAGGTGGAGTGTCTGTCCAGGTCTCACAGTCTTAAATTGTATACTGGGGTTAGTCTGTTTCTAGGCACTCACAGCATTGGCAGATAAAAATCTACGGTACTGGGCGATCTGCCGAAGGTCAGACAGTGTGGTCAGGTAGGTGTGCTGGGATTGAACCTCAGGCGCACTGTTTCCTACTTCAGCAGTTTATAAACTGGACCTCAGTTTTCTTTTGCCGTCTGACTTTTGATTTCCAATCTCTGTGCTTGCTTGTGAAAACCATGAGAGGTTAGACGCAAGAAACTCACAACCCAGCCGTTGTGCCGTCCTTTGTAGTTTGTGGTGTCCCAGTCCAAGAACAAGGGGCAGCAGAGCTCTCTTTGGATGGCCTGAGCCAGGGAGTTGTGTCTCTTAACTATAAAGTACTGAAGGAGGGGGCACTTTTCTATTGTTGGGGCACCAGAGGGTCTTGGCCAACCCATGTGCACAGAATCATTTGTTTCTTGACATTGTGTCTTCCTCGCACACAAATAAAAGCCTCCATTCATTTCCTGGCTGCAGCTGTGTGGTTGATGGGCCACATCTGACCTATCCTATGCGACAGCTAGTGAAACCTCACTGCCCCAGCTGCGCTCTCGTTCGAGCAACCGGAACTTTTGCAAGGTCCCCCCATTCCAAAAATCCTTTCAGGGCAGTCGCACGTTTTCTTATCTGGACCCCAAGCTCAGGAACACGCTGCCCGACCCTCTGAGAAGCTGTCAATCCCTGATCGCCGTCCGCAAACTTTTAAAAACATGCCTCTTCTAATTCTTGCCTTTTTCTGGCAAGTCACCTACCTCATGCGTCTAGCGCTGGAAAACCCTGTCGGGAAGTTATGTGCGCTACAAAACCATATTATAATAATAATAGGAATAATCCTGGACCACACTCTTATCCTCTGAGAACAGGTGTGTTCAGTTTAATAAAGCTTCAATTCTTCAAAGCCCCAGCGGCCTTCTCTGTTTACAGACAGGAGGTGGAGGCACTGAGGTCATTTTCAAGCTGTTGGTTTTAGGAAGAACTCTTACACATTGAAGTGTTTTCGGATAGAACAGGAGAAGCGAGAATTGAAACGAGGATGCCTCAAAACCTGGGAAAGTCTTGAAGAATATGTGAGGTTCATAGTGTGCTCTATATTGGCCACCAAAGGCATCCCTGGGCCCCAACATATCTTGGAAGCCTTGTTCATCAAGGTGCAGCCGTGTCTCCCAGTGCCTCCAGTGTAAGGGTGCAAGCTGCATCGATTTTAGGGGGGCAGCGAACTCCAGAGAACATATTTCCTAGGTCCGGAAAGCACCCAGCTAAGGAAATAGACAAATGCCCAGCATCACACAGTGCGTGAGTGGTGGGCAACTAAGATTGAGTGCAAGGCTTCGTGTTCCGATGCTGAACCAAGAAGTAAGACGGCATTGCCACCGGTCGCTCACCAGTGCTCCAGGCTCTGTTAATAACTTTGTATATCGGATCCAGGGTTCGTTGATGAACAGCTCAGTAACCCCGCCAGCGCCTTGGTGGCCATTATGGTAGAATCAGCAAGCGGGCCCTGGTCTCTGGATATGCGGCTCTCCATTCCTCTTTATCGAAATCTGCTTTTCTGTCCTTATTAAATTCAACCGCTCACCCACCCCCCTCTTAAATTCAACCGCTCACTTTTAGAAAAATAAATTAAAATTCCAGTTTTATGCACACTGTGCTGATGGGGCCAGAATGTAATTAAACTACGCAGCCTGTGTATTCAAGGCCCCAGGGTGTCGAAGCCTTGAACTACGGACCTTTCTGGGTAGTTTCCTCCCTACGCCTACCCCTTCCACGGGCACCTGCTGCGGTTTCATCCCGTTCTCAGCATCATGAGCCTTCGAGGGGGCTGGACGTGGGAGCCGGGTCTGGACCTGCCCTGATGAAGGCTCACTGTAAGCCGCACTGTGGGACTAGGCAGGAGGAAGACGTTTCAACAGCCCTCTCTAAAAGAGGGGGTATAAAAAGGATCTTAAGAGGCCGCGTAATGTACTTTCAGCGGACACTTAGAACTTAAATATATGGCAGTGCACTCCTTTCTGTTTAAAAAATCTACATCTTGCAGCATAGGAGCTTTGGAGCAGGATTCGAGTATTCTTTTACAAATGGACGATAACATGACAGTGTGGGAGGAGGGTGTGGATTTCAAAAGAAACAACGATCATTCTTGCAGTAAATGAACCAAAAGTAGAATCAAATGTATTTAAATGAAAACATAGCCTTCAGTTACCATCAGCACCTTTCCCAACCTTGTGATCCTCTGCGTCTTTTCTGCATTGACCCTGAACATCTTGGGAGTCTTGCGAGTCCACGTTTAACTTATTTAACAGGATTCAATTGTGATCCTAGGTGGATGTACGGGAACAATTAGCCAAACAGATCTGCTCAAATAGGATGTCCCAGGAGTATAGTGCAGATCAGCTCAGACATGACATGGGGATCTGATGAGAGGTATCTGGTAGATGTCCTTATATGTCACATGTAAATCGCTTACACATGTCTCATGGGAATCTGCTGAGATGTGTCTTGGAGATCTGTCCATGTAACTTAGAGAGAGACATATGTGCTTATACCTCTGTTGGAATTCTGCTCAGTTGGGTTCAGACAAGACAAAGATATCTGCTTTGATGTATCAGAGAGTTGCAAAAATACAGTGTGGGGTTCTGCTAAAATGTGTCTAGGAGATATAATCAGACATGTCTTCGAGATCTGCTAAGATGTGTCTCTTAGATCTGCTCAGATGTGTCTCAGACATTTCTCCGTGGTCTGCTTAGACGTGTCTCTGAGATTGGCTCAGAGGTGTCTCAGACATGTTTTTGAGATCTACTCAGACGTGTCTCTGAGATTGGCTCAGATGTGTCTCAGACATGTCTCAGACATGTTTTTGAGATCTGCTCAGATGTGTCTCTGAGATTGGCTCAGATGTGTCTCAGACATGTTTTTGAGATCTGCTCAGATGTGTCTCTGAGATCTGCTCAGGCATGTCTCTGAGAGTGGCTCAGATGTGTCCCAAAACACACAAGATGATGGACGGAATGTTGCACAATGGCAAACATTCACCCCCAGTCACAGATCTGGGTTTAATCCATCGTTATTTTGCTTCACCACGCCACCCCAGTTCAGACATGGCCATATGCAAATCAGTCTTGACCCTGTGCCTCATGGGAACAGTCCAGACCGAACTGCCAAGCCATGTCTTCCCTGGACCGGAATCAAGCATCCTAGGACCGGTTTCGGGCATTCAGCCCTCATCAGCCAGGATAGCCTGACTCCAGTGGCGCAGTGAGCACGGGACCCACGTCTGGGCATACCCTTCCCACTTGGGGCGAATTGCAAAACACACAAGATGATGGACGGAATGTTGCACAATGGCAAACATTCACCCCCAGTCACAGATCTGGGTTTAATCCATCGTTATTTTGCTTCACCACGCCACCCCAGTTCAGACATGGCCATATGCAAATCAGTCTTGACCCTGTGCCTCATGGGAACAGTCCAGACCGAACTGCCAAGCCATGTGTCTCTTAGATCTGCTCAGATGTGTCTCAGACATTTCTCCGTGATCTGCTTAGACGTGTCTCTGAGATTGGCTCAGAGGTGTCTCAGACATGTTTTTGAGATCTACTCAGACGTGTCTCTGAGATTGGCTCAGATGTGTCTCAGACATGTTTTTGAGATCTGCTCAGATGTGTCTCTGAGATTGGCTCAGATGTGTCTCAGACATGTTTTTGAGATCTGCTCAGACGTGTCTCTGAGATCTGCTCAGGCATGTCTCTGAGAGTGGCTCAGATGTGTCCCAGACATGCTTTGAGATCTGCTCAGACGTGTCTCTGAGATTGGCTCAGATGTGTCTCTGACATGTCTCAGACATGTTTTTGAGATCTGCTCAGACGTGTCCCTGAGATCTGCTCAGACGTGTCCCTGAGATCTGCTCAGACGTGTCTCTGAGATCTGCTCAGACGTGTCTCTGAGATCTGCTCAGACGTGTCTCTGAGATCTGCTCAGACGTGTCTCTGAGATCTGCTCAGACGTGTCTCTGAGATTTGCTCAGACGTGTCTCTGAGATTGGCTCAGATGTATCTCAGACATGTTTTTGAGATCTGCTCAGACGTGTCTCTGAGATTGGCTCAGATGTGTCTCAGAAATGTTTTTGAGATCTGGTCAGACGTGTCTCTGAGATTGGCTCAGATGTGTCTCAGACATGTCTATGAGATCTACTAAGGCATGTCTCTGAGATTGGCTCAGATGTGTAGCAGAGATTGGCTTAGGCATGTCTCAGACATCTCGCTTAGATGGCAGCAGGAGATGGGTCAGATGTGTCTCAGAGATGTCTGTTTTTGGAGATCTTTTGAGGCATATCATGGAGACCAGCTCAAACCTATACAGAGATGTCTAAGATGTAGTCAGATGTGTCCCAAATGTTTTATGAAGATCTGTTTAGACATAGACTAGTGATGTCATACCTTGGGAACTGCTCAGACATTTCCAAATGTGCTGTGGAGTTCTTGTCAGATATGTCTTGAGGATCTGCTCAGATGTGCCTTGGTGATGTGTCTCTGAGATGTGCTTGGAAGTTTTGTGTGTTTGTCATCACATGTTTCTTGAACTTCATTTAAGGTATGTGCTCAGAGGTGTCTTTCAGCCCTCATCAGGCATGTTGTGCAGACCCACTTGGAGGTATCTTGCCGACCCACTCAGAGATGTCAGTGCAGTGCTGAGTGTAGACCCACTCAGACATGTCAGTGCAGTGCTGAGTGTAGACCCACTCAGACATGTCAGTGCAGTGCTGAGTGCAGACCCACTCAGAGGTGACGGTGTGCATCTACTCAGACGTGTTAGTGCGGACCAACTCAGACATGTCAGTGCGGACCCACTCAGACATGCCAGTGCGGACCCACTCAGACATGTCAGTGTGCACCCACTCAGACATGTCAGTGCGGACCCACTGAAATATATGTGTGCAGATCCACCTAGACGTGTTTGCTGACTCAGACATGTCAGTGGGGATACACTCAGACATCTCAGTGTGGTTCCACTCAGACATGTCAGTGCCGACCGACACAGACTTGTTGGTGCGGACCCACTCAGACATGTCAGTGCAGTGCTGAGTGCAGACCCACTCAGACATGTCAGTGCAGTGCTGAGTGCAGACCCACTCAGAGATGACGGTGTGGATCTAGTCAGACGTGTCAGTGCGGACCCACTCAGACATGTCAGTGCGGACCCATTCAGACATGTCAATGCGGACCCACTGAAATATATCTGTGCAGATCCACCTAGACGTGTATGCTGACTTAGACATGTCAGTGGGGATACACTCAGACATCTCAGTGTGGTTCCACTCGGACATGTTAGTGCGGACCCACTCAGACATGTTAGTGCGGACCCACTCAGACATGTCGGTGCAGACCCTCAGACGTGTTGCAGCAGACTGGCTCAAACGTGTCTGTGCAGATTGACTCAGATATATAAGTGCAGACCTACTCAAATGTATCAGTGAAGGCCTACTCACATGTGTTGGTGCAGACTGGCTTTGATATGTTGTGTGGACCATCTTAGATGTGCCAGACCGGCTCAGACATGTCTTGATAACCTGCCCAAATGTAACTCGAAAAGATGTATGAAAGTTAGAGTATACAGGGTTGTAATAAACATTTAAGAAGCTAGGGAATATTTTAGGGATGATATGCATAAGTAATTAAAGAAAATGTACTGGAGTAAGCAAAATAAACAATGTACGAGTACCACAACTAAAGTGTGGAGTACACTAGTCACATTTCCCTAAACCTTTGTGGCTCTGCCCCTTGAGCTAAATCCGGGTGCTCTCCTTCCGAATACATAAAAAACATTAATCGTCATATTTCTTCATTGTCATTACTCAGAGTAGAAGAAATGGACCCGCAGCAACCGATGGGGGATCAGTCGGCGCATCTTACATCAGTTATTTTTGTTGTTGTGAGAAAGGGAGCAGCAGGTGATGGGTACATCTCTCCCCGCATCCTTGTCTTGTGCGGCTCTCGTGGTCCTCTCCTCTGCTCTGTGTGGGGCAGATGGAGGCTGCCTCTGGGGGTTTGACCCCAGCACTCTAACTGCACTAGCTGCAGTCATGGCTCTGCTGCTGGGTGCATGAAAGTCTGGGTGTGTGGATCCATCTGGCTCCGTCTCTGACCTGCCAACCCGCGTCCACAAGATGGCAGCCGCAGAGATGAGGAGCAGGAAGCTGCATCTGAACCTTGACCAGACAGATGGCCTGGGCGGGAGCAAGTGGGATTGAAGTCAGGAGTCACTGCACCTAGTCGCTTTCTTCGCTGCCAGTATGTGTGATCTTCAGCAAAACGCCTCCCCCCTTTCGTTGCATTGAATTGGCCTTTTAATGGATTTGCTAATAAACAAGGTAAGCAGGGAATCCGCATCCTATTATTGGACAAATTTCAGTTAAATCTCTTCAGATTCTCTTTTCAGTCTTTTCATTCTATAGATATTATAACAGTAAGACAAACGTCACCATTTCGGGTTGGCTAAACCTGTCTTTCAGATACAAGTACATACTCAGAGTGCAGAAATCTTACACCTTGGTTTTGATCTCTAGATCTTTCTTTTCCACGAGCCAGTGCTCGCACTAATGACAGACACAGCAGACAGGCCGAAGCAGATTCTTTGTTGGCATCCCAGATGACTGCACACCAGAGGACCATGCTTGCTGATCATTCCATCCTTTAAGTGTGCATGATTCGGGATGTTTGGCTCTCAGGTTACTTGAGAGACTTAGGATTCTATTTACTTCATCCTCTGAACATTTGTGTAAACAAGCCAGGGTGACTAACTACTGTGAACTTGGGGTACTTTAAAAACCATACCACTCATCTGTGTTACAGTTGTCCTGAAGAAGTTCTGCTTATGTAGGACCGAAACGCCTTGGCGGTTGTGTCTACATTGTTAAAAGACATATGTTTGAAAAATAAAGGATTTTTACTATAGAATCAACCAATCGACTTCTTTCACCTTTGTGATACAGACATTATATGTACTTAATCTGTTGTGTCCTACTAACTAGGAACAAGCACAAACACGACGTATTATTATTTATATTGCCTCTGCGTCATTGAATTAATTCTGGCCGATTTGTGCTGTGGTTGCTAGTTCTTGGAGGTGGGCAACTATATGTTGTGACATAACCGAGAGAACTTTGAGAAATGTGGCTTACCACTTCAGCTGCCATCCCTTAAGAAGACTCTCTGTTGGTTTCCCAGATGACTAACAGTCGGCCTCATTTTGATTATGGTATTTGCGGGACATCTGTCAGATAAAAGCAGAGATGCCTCGACCGCCGCCATCATGGTTCCACTGCCCCATTTACAGGTGGGGGGACCGCATGGTTTCTGCCAGTGGAGCCTTCACTGGCTGTGTCAATAGAAACCCTTAACCTGTCGGCCTCCCTCCAATAGGCCATCAGGTGAGAGCGGTGACTGCCTTGCCCTGTTTAGGGCAGGTGACTGGCAATAGAGTTTGGGATTGCAGGCGGACATGGCTCGGTGGACCCAGGCAGTGAAAACAAACAATGGCCCCGATCTGCAGTGAGAAACCTTTCTGCGTGCCACAGCAGATGGATTTTGGTTTAGTGACACTTTGGGTGTTTGTTTTATTAAGACAAAATAGAATGCTCAGTGGGGAAAAATAGCATCTGGTTGGCATTCTGTTGTGCTTTCAGTGCATCTGTCACACTGGCTGGGAATGTGCTGCAGGGATAGCAGTGCTTAATTTGAGCCGGTGGTTTCCGATGCTGAGCACCGGCACTTAATTGTCAACACGGGTGCTTATGACAGTCTGCCACATGGTGGTCGCTGTTTCTCTTATTAATTCAGATTACATTAGAAATGGCTAATACCTGCCTCCCAAGCCATTTTTAGGTCTCGCGCCTGCGTTGCAGTGCGCAGCACTGCTCGCGCAGCGCGAGACCTCTAGAAAGGGCTTCTGAAAGCGACCCACACGCACGTGCGTGTGGTTTTGTTTTCAGAAGCCCTCATTAGCTGTAGCGTGCGTTTTTAGAAAAAGCGGCACGCGATTGAGCAAAGGCGGGCGCATGTCCCGCCTTCGCTCCTCCCATTCCCGACGGCCAGAACGCGCAGCAGCGCGCGTTCGCCTCGCTGCCGCGCTCCCTGGCCCCCGCTCCTCTGTGGTGCGCGCGCACCACTGTTTACTACAAAAACAAGCATTTTTTTAATGATTTTGGTGTGAATGAAAAGCGATCTGATGATGGCTCTTGTAATGGAACCGATCAGCAAGTGGGCGCCCAAGCAAGTGGTGGACTGGATGAAAGTTAAGCAGATTCCGCTGTGATTCGACTGCCCTGCCTGCGCCCGCATGCTGTTGCCGATTACTGTACAATATATCGTCATGCTGCCCTGCGCCCGACTTCTCGATTGTAGCTATGTCCCGGTGAATTGGGAAGGGACCCCTGTGTCTGAAGAAACTGGGTTCTGTTGCAGCTGTGGTTGGGAGCGTGCTTCGGGGCAGATGTGAGCATGCCGTCTTTGCTTCCTCATATGAGACCCCATTGGCTTCGAGGGTCCAGCGAGCAGCGTGTGCACCGCATGTGATGCCAGTGGTGGCTCACACCCTGATCAGGTGTCTGACACGCGAGAATCGGGGAGTTGGTGGCAGGCTGAGGTGCAAGGCGCTTCCTAGCACGAGCTTGTCAGCGCCGCGGGCTCTCTGGGCTGTGGTTCCACGCGCGTCGCCGGCGTGCACAGGCTCGGGGGCAGGGCAGTCTTCTGTGTGTTTGGGATGTGCTGCAGGAAGTACGGACTGTCTGCCGGCAGCAGAAGCACGGACTATTTCTCTAGTTTAAATGGCGTGAGATGAATTTTTCTGTGGAGGAATACCCGGTTTTCCCTGCACGTGAACTGAGGAGCGAATTTGATCTCGCTGTCCGGTTGACTTTGGGTGTAAAAATGAGGCTGACATTTTGGAATTGCCCATGCACGGCATTTTCCGTTTAACCTGCAAAAATGTGTGTTTTGTAATCAATAGTATATAGTGACCGTCTTCGAGCTCTCCCGACAATGCTCTGTCTTCTTTCTTCTGTACACCTCTCTCTCTCTCTCTCTCTCTCACACACACACTGTGACACACATATGTATATATATATACACACAGACACACATACTGAACACACTCGTGCACATAAAATCCCATAAACACACAAGCTGATGTGTGTTTAGCTGCACCGAAGATGAGTCCTCAATGACAGCCTCGTACAAAATACATTTAAAAAGTGCATAAAAGGTATGGTAGCTGTGATTCTGAGTGCACTGGGGGCAGGGGCAGGTGGTCTGGCGACGAGGTCAGAGACGTGGCTAAAAGAACAAAATATACTGCAGCTTTTTTGTTGGCCATTCACCTTTTGGTACATGGTACAAATGGAAAATATATTCCGAGCAACCCTTAGTCCGCCCTACTTTGTTTAACTCGTGCAAAAAGCAAACATATTGAATATCGTATAAAACAGCCTCGTACACAAAGGAGGAACAGCATATGAAACCGACGTGTAAGTGCTTTGATTTCCTCTCTCGAAGGTGTTATTTTCTTTTTGATACACGTGAAAGGTGTCATATTACCAATTCAGATGTGTGCGGTTTGTTCCCTTGCTGGAATAATGCATTTTGAAATAATTGTCTTTAGAAAATGTAGCAGGTATTCTAATAACAAGCATTTGCAATGCAATAGGTCTCGCATTATTAAAGTTTGAGCTATTGGTGTTGCATTATTTAGCAATGCCAATAGCTCAAACTTTAATAATGCGAGACCTATTGCATTGCAAATGCTTGTTATAGTTTTGGGGCCTGGAATAGGCTGCATTGTCACACTTGTAGGAGTGTGATGCTTTGTACTTGTGTTGGTACTGTCTTTGGGAGATGGCAGGGGCAATGGGTAGTGCAAGTCGCAGAGGGCTCCTGACGAGGGTCCTGGCACTTATTTATAAAATAAAAATCACAAATTAAGCACTGGGACAGAGATCCCTCTCTGGCAGGCATGGATCTCTGAATCTGCCAGGAGTGTAGAGGCTGAAGCTTCCGGTGACCCGGCCCTCTAATCTTAGAGTAACTAAGGGACAACAGCCACGTGTCCGCCTCTTGTATCTCACTCTGAACTCAGTTCCCTCAGCCCCCTGAGAGTGAACGGCTCCACGGCTCCAGTTGGGAAGGGCACATAGCTCGCAGGAGCTTAAATGTGGCCTCACTTGTTTCTTAACACAGTTTAAAACATGATAAAATACTTCCTGCCGTTTATTTGTCTTCGGGCTACACATCAGAGGCCACAAAAGATGAAATGAGTGAAAAAGTAAATACAGAGACAATAGTACCTGCGGATGCAGGCGGCGCAAGTTCACATTTACGAGCGTTTGGCGTTAATAATTGACATACACACACATAGAACAGGGCGGGGAGGGGGGACTTTGAGGCGCGGCTCAGGTGTCATATTGGAACGAGGACTGTGGTGGGGAAGAGTTGTGTCCTGTCACACCTGGTGCGTAATTGAGGGTCTCCGTCACCAAGGCACCCCAGCGTGAGGAGGACGGGTCTGTGCCTAGAAGTGAGTTATCCGGCGGAGAGGAGGCCTGTTTCCAGCCTTCCTGGAGAAATCTAGCAAACTGGCTCATTTTCACCGTCTCCCTTCCTTCTAAAATGTTCCCCGCTCATTACAGGCGAAGTGAAGAGAGAGTGACTTTTTCACGGTTCATCTAGATAAAAAAAATTGTAAATCGTGTCGTATTTTCATATAAAAAATCACTTGGTGAAAAACGTCAATTATATTTAAAAGTATTACCACTGATTTCACCAATGTCTTTTGTCTTTATTGTTTTTGCTTAGATTTTCATCGTAGTTACAGAAGTGTTCTGTACATTCGAAAGATAAAATGCTGCGGACATAGTTTTAGAGTCATAGAAAAGTCGTGAATGGTAAAATCTGTGTGAAATATTAGTCGTGTGTATCTTGTTTCAAAATGGCTGCCACCCTAGCAGAGCCTGAAAAGACCTTTGGCCTTAAAAGGATTAGGAACCGTAATGGAGGCATGTTTTAGACAGAAGCCCTTTTAACTCGATATGGACTCAGAGGATTTAGTTAGAAACACGGTGTTTAAGATCTCACACACATGAAGTGCTATCACGTTTCGCTGCACAGCCTGCGGT
Source organism: Calotriton arnoldi (assembly GCA_963921515.1). Taxonomy (NCBI): domain Eukaryota; kingdom Metazoa; phylum Chordata; class Amphibia; order Caudata; family Salamandridae; genus Calotriton; species Calotriton arnoldi. The sequence continues at coordinate 1,072,260 of CAWUFW010000441.1, forward strand.
TTGCTGGTTGTGTGAGGATCGTGTCGTGGGAGATATTCCGCTGGGCCTTCAACGCCAAGGATCATGCTCCGGACCACATTAACTGCACTGGGTCTCATTCGTAAGAAAGGCCTTGGAGGGGTCCTCCTGTCTGGTGGTTCGGTCTTAATGATGAGGTTGAAAAGAAAGATGGCCACACTCGCTGGGTAGTCGCTCTCCGCACCAAAAGCCCTCCGCGCGGTCTTGGCTGAAACGGCCTCTCTATAGAGCGAGCCTTTGTTATGGTAATGCACAGTATGGCCAGAGGTATGTTTTGTCTACGCATCTATGAACGGAGATGTTTTCATTGCAACGTGCACAGCAGATCAATTGCCTTGCTCAAGTCATTACTGAAAAGATGGATTTATTAAAAAATTCCACAAAGGTTCCAATAACTGCTTGAAGTGGCAGGAAAGCAGACCTTGGATGAAGAATTTGTTTCCATCCTAGAAAGCTGCCCGGCCGATCTAATAAACAAGGAATGTGCATAGCTTACCCCTTTCTAGTAGAGATGCCATGATGGACAGATTCGGGTCACTCACGAGATGCTCGTTTTTATACAGAACATTGCATTTTAGGAACATTGTTAAGACTTTGATAAACCACTGGTCCTGGCATCCTCTATTCTCATCAATTGATCAATTCATCCTAGTGGAATTGGAAGTGTTTCGGATTTCTCCTCAGGAATTTAGTTCCCCATGTATGTTTGTGGATGGTTTTGCATTGAACTGTTCACCAAATTTGTGTCACTTGTAGCTCTAAAAAAGCACACACTTCCATACATTTCTGTTTATTTGTTATTTTTTTATATGAATTGTCTCTATTATTAAAGGTGTTATTCAAAGACCTTATTAGTGAGCGGCAGTGGAACCATTTGGGTAAAAGAGTGGGTTACGGGTGGAATAACCTTGGAAACAGAGTTGAAATCAAAGAACATTTTTAGTGCAAACAGTAACCGCGCGTGGTAATCACACTATCCCGTCAGTTAATCTTAGTGCATTTCCGTGAAGACCATTTCAATGGAAACATTTAACTGAAAAGCCGCTACATTGAAAAAACAAAAATAGAGAAATATAAATCTGAGAAATACATTTCTTTGAAATTAGGCCAATAAGTTGATGGATACAGATAAGGTCGAAATTAAATCTAAGGGCATGGTTATTCTAGGTTTAAAATGTAGGTAAAAGTTAGGGGTAGCCTAGGGTTAGCATAGCAAGGGCTAACATTTTGGTTATGGAAGGGTACAGGTTTGACGTTGGGCCAGGATGTAACAATCAGGATTAATGTTTAAGTTGGGATCAGTTTAGTGTTATGAGACACACTATCCCCAGGAGAGCCTAGGGGAGGGAACTAGAGGCATAGGGCACTAGGAGCAGGCAGCCTCCAATATCAAATGTTTACCACATACGAGCCGCTCCCAGTTTAGTGACCAAGGTTTATTTACAGTGCTTTTTTAAAAAAGTGGAGACATCTCACTAAAAGTTACGGACTGGTCTCACACACCACCTGGTGTCATGCTTCATCATTGGCCAGTCCTCGCCCTCCAAAAACTTGGTTTGATGGAGGGCGGGCATACCTGACGACAGGGATGCACTTCTAAACTAAGTGGAGGCCCGTGAAGAAAATAAGTGAGTGATTTTTTAAAAAACCATTATGGTTGCCTAATAAATTTTAATGTGAATGGCGGCCATATGGTATTAAAAACAAGTGGACGGTGTTTTTAGGAAGAAATGTCCTTACACCGCTATATAAGTGATGGTCAACATGTTGCTGCCTTGTGGCCCGATTGGGTCCATGGCATTCATCAGGACCTAATATAAAAAGGGCTCCGTTCTTACCCTACTGCAAAGAGTAAGTACCACTCCGTGGCGTGATAATTATCACTGTCCACAAACTATGTTAGTCTTATGGCTCCTTTACGCCACGGGGAAGAAAATTCTAAGCCCCATAGGAGTGAGTGAGGGGAAGACCCCTGTTCCTAAAGGTCTCAGGGTGCGTCTCCCTTGATAGCACCTAGATGTTGCCTCGACTGACGAGGAGGAGGAGAGGGTCTTCCCCTCACTCACTCCTATGGGGCTTAGAATTTTCTTCCCCGTGGCGTAAAGGAGCCATAAGACTAACATAGTTTGTGGACAGTGATAATTATCACGCCACGGAGTGGTACTTACTCTTGCAGTAGGGTAGAACGGAGCCCTTTTATATTAGGTCCTGATGAATGCCATGGACCCAATCGAGCCACAAGGCAGAAACATGTTGACCATCACTTATATAGCGGTGTAAGGACATTTCTTCCTAAAAACACCGTCCACTTGTTTTAATACCATATGGCCGCCATTCACATTAAAATTTATTAGGCAACCATAATGGTTTTTTAAAAATCACTCACTTATTGTCTTCACGGGCCTCACTTAGTTTAGAAGTGCATCCCTGTCGTCAGGTATGCCCGCCTCCATCAAACCAAGTTTTGGAGGGCGAGGACTGGCCAATGATGAAGCATGACACCAGGTGGTGTGTAGACCAGTCCGTAACTTTAGTGAGATGTCTCCACTTTTTAAAAAAAGCACTGTAAATAAACCTTGGTCACTAAACTGGGAGCGGCTCGTATGTGGTAAACATCAGTTTAGTGTTACCTTCAAGCCAGCGTTGGGGCGGAGGTTTGCTTTTGGGGTAGGTTAATGTCATGGTTGTTTATATGCAACAGTCAGGAGAAGGTTAGGCCAAGATTAGATTTTGGGTGAGTGGTACAAAGAAGGTTTGGCTAAGATTAGTGTTAGCTTGAGACTAGCATAAACAGTTTGGATGGGGTCAATGTCTGGTTAGGTTTATGATTTGGTATGTGCACAGAAGTTAACGAAAGTGTTGGTGGTCATGGGATCTTTTCAGATTTTCTAATCCATATGCAGCTTAGTCTGGGGTGCTGTTCAATTTTGGCGTTAAGGATTCCGATTCAGGTCCAGTAAGAATTCAGAGACTTTCTCAGTTTACTGGAAATGTCTAGTTATATCATGCGACGCTCAACATCCTGTGATTCTGGGCAAATCACTTAATCTCCCCGTGCCTAACAAAAAAAATGAATGTGTCCATCTGTAACGAAACTGGTGCTCATGTAAAGCGCTCTGATACCCGATGTCTCGGGTCTAGTTCGCTCTATATAAAACTCTAAAAAAAAAAAAAAGAGAGAGAAGTGATCTAAATTTGCAGCAGAAGAGAAACAATGATTCCTTCCGAACTGATTGATAAAAAATATTTCTTATTTGAATCCAATGCGGTCTAAGTATTTAGTCTATGGTTGGAATTAATCAGACAGTTTGTATCTGAAACATTCATTTTTTCCTCCGTGATCTATTTTGGCAGATTGTGAAAAGATCTGGAAGAATCAGTCCAAATTGAGTACATTCAACAAACTCTACCCCGAAACCCACCACTTATTTACAAAGAAGTTCTCTACTGTAACCTTCTGCAGCCGCCAAACATTTGCTTTCTGTTTATTTCATCTATAATCGCGTGAATTTTTTGTGTGAATTGACAATGAGTCCTGAGGACTGCAATCCCTGCAGTCTTGCTTTAAATCCTTATACTGTGAAATAAACAATACACTTCAGATCAGGGGTTCTCTTGTCCTTTTAAATATTCAAAGCAGCCAATGTGGTAAGTACCTTTTGATGTTGTATGGGGTAGTGGGACCTGGAAGGGTTGAGGTAATCAGGGCTAGAGTTCTTTTTGTTGTTGGGGGGCCTCTCTGGGGGGTAGAATTTACTCTAGGAACTATCCTGTCACTACCGAGGTGCTCCCTGGGGAAACCACCACTGCCCCGCCCCAGCAGCCCATTTCTAGACACAGTAATAATAGCTTGGGAACTCCTGGCCCATTTACTCTGTCCATTCAGTCGTCCCATCTACACCAGTTCCACAGGCAAGATATGTTCCACTGGAGTTTTGTTATTTCAGTAATATTAACATTGCATGTGCCCATTGGACTGATTAGCCCACTAGCACCAGTATATGTAAAGGAAGAAAAATAACAGCCTGTAATTTAATTTTTGGACCTCGCTCAGTAAACCTTATTTTGGGAACCTTTGCTGTACCACCTATGTTGTATTAAAAAATGCTGAAGCCCCTTGAATTTTTAATATATGTTTCTCAAACGACTCCCATTTGGGAGTGAAAATTATCTCAAATGGTCAGTTGGACCGACCTGTGCATGCTTTGCTCGCCAATGAGAGGGGATGGTGGATTGACAAGCAATATAAAATCGTTGTTTTACTAATAGGAAAAACAATGTTGGTCGGTCAAATACTTGATCATCTGTTGTACGTTGACCTCAACTCTGATAGACGATTGAGAAAGAAGATTGTCTCAATGCCAAAAAGATCCACTTTATGCAAATACTAGACGGATGGTTATTTTTTAGTGCATTGCCATCCTCGGGGTTATCTGTGGTTTAAAGTACTGTCTTTTGGCCTTTTTCTGAAGGTACCTGGAAAGGATCTAAGAACTAGACACTTGTTTTGCCACGCGGATTAGCTTTCCTTAGACTAAATATTTAACGGAGCCCCTAAGTGTGCCAAATGGAAATATTTACTTCATACAGCCCAGGCCAAGCCTAAGCTACGAGTCCTGATGGTGCGGTCTCAGTTCACTCGTGAAGGAGTGATTGGCTTAGCTCCACTTGGGCAAAACTATTTTAGAACACTGGTGATATGGTCCCGACTAGCAGGATGAGTCGAGAAGGGTGGTCGCGCCGATGTAGGGCAGCTTTACCTCGTCTCTGTGCTGTACATGGTATTTGTTATGGGAGGCACGTCTTGAAATTGATGTAATATCAACGCTTTTATCATGCGGTACCTTTTCTTTGTCTGCCTTTTTTTCGTGTAATAACGTTACAATAAGCTATTTTGGTTAACCACAGTGGTGTTTAAAACACAGATCTTTTGTGTTGCAAGCATTGCCTGTGGCTCTTATATTGAACTTAACGCGATGTGGAAAACTCTTGGATTTAATAAAACCGTGTTATCCCGCCAACATTGCCATGCGGTGCCCTGGACCCCTTCCCTCAACCAACACAGGTTATGTTTAATGTCCACATCACAAAGGGCGCCTACATTATTTATCTAAAAGGCGATCGTCAGCCAAAGGGGTTTTGGCCAACATATTGAAGATATTTTCTTAAACCCTTTGAAATTGAGTTTTTGCTTTGTAGTTTATAATTTGTAAGAAGTTTAGGACTTCTGCCCCTCCCCCACCCGTCTGTGCACAGGGGAAACAAGAGGACAAAGTTGCCCTTTGGCTTGTTGGCTTTGAAATCTGAAATGGCTGTATTGAAATGCGATAGGAGGCGAGATTATTGATTTTTAACCCTCCTGGGCTCATGGCTTGTGTTTTTTAGAACAGGTGGCTGCCTTCCCCTTCGCACACTCGCACAGCAGACACAAAAACCTAGTTGAAAGTTATTTTATGTTAATGAAATAAGCAATATTTACATTTTTTTATTGGTCGACAGCTGTCTCTTAAAAACAGGCATTTATTTTAGTTCATAATGCTCTTTGGGCTCTGTTTTAATGTGAAAAATTCCTCTTTTCTTCACTATGTCAAGTATATTTGTTGATTACCGACAAAACTCCACAAATGCAGTTCAGATGTGGCTGTGAATTGTGGGCTACAAGTAGCACTATTGACAGCACAGTTAGCTCCTGAAGTTATCAGGAGATAGAGTGATATTCGGGCCGGACTAGGCCTTTTATTCCACCGGGCTTTTCCCGCGTGGCTGGAGCACTGAGAGACCCTGGTTTATAGGATGCCTCTGTCACTTTCCCCAGCTCCCGAGGTTAATTTCAGTAGACACAGGAGGCTTCAAGAGAGAGAGAGAAAGAGAAGGAGGAAGGTAGAGATAAAGTGATACAAGAGAGAGGAAAGCGGGACGAGAAGAAGAGAGAGAATGGATCGAAAGAGAGAGATTGCTCGAGGAGATGAAGGAAGTGAGGCCGGTTTGACAATTTTTGCCAGGGCTGCTTTGGTTCCCCAGTCTGGCCCTGGTGGTGTGGATACTGGGACCAGGTAAAGGAAGTGACAGTGGGGTGAGGCAAGTGTGAGTACGAGAGGGGAGGTAGGGAGGTTTGAGTGGTAGAAAGAGAGCAAACTCAGAGGATAAAAAGATGCGTGATAGTGGAGAGGTGTGGTGCAGCGGCCAGGGCAGCTGACTTCGGATCACAGGGTTCACGGTTCGATCCCCGGCGGCAGCTCAGCTCAGCACCATGTGACTCTGAGCAATAGTTCACTTAATTTCCACTCTGGCCCCCAGCGCCTTGAGACCCGTAAGGGTGAGTAGCTGCGCTATATAAAAACGGACTTACATTTTTTTTTTTTTACATGCGTGTAAAGAGTGTATCCAAGAGAGAGAGTGTGAGGATGAGGGAGGGATCTTTAGGGAAAGCTAGTCATTGGTGCAGAGATGTGGATGAGAAGAGAGACCAGGAGAGGGTGGGGGTTAGAGAAAGCATGGCAATAACAGCGCCCGGGTAGAAAGAACGAGGCCGCACCACAGAGCAGAGTGGGCAGCTGGATGTGAGCCATGGAAGACTGATGAATTCACTTGTCAATAGGCTTGTTATCCTCCTGGAGTGAAGTTTATCTTGGACTAATTGAGCAATATCTTCATTATGCAACTTCGATTGTGGCTTGGGTTCATATTTCAACTCTGGGGCAGTCCAATAGCACATAAGTGAGCTAGAGCAGTTATTTAGTATGGCGGCCATTTTGTGAGTTGACGCAAGAAGTTTGTGCTTGAAATCTGCATATGTAAACCTGGTTGCAATCCATTTAGATGTATGAAAAAGTGTCCTCGGTCTGCAGCACCTGCTTTTGGAAAATGTTTTGATTAACTCTGCCGTCGGTGAATGAGCAGAAACAAAGTCATTCACGCTTTCACACTTCTCCAAGTTAGAACGGAGGCTGGTACGATAGATTTGGTCTCACTTTGAACCCAGGTGACTGAACTTTGGGTGCTTGGTGGATCAAGCGTGGTAACTCTTTCTCCGCATCTGACTGCATATCCCACCGACATAGAATGCAGTGACCGGAAAGTCCTGGAATTAACTTCATTGACCACCGGATCTCTTGGAAGCCTAGAGTCTTATAAAGAGGGTTCTGCCTGCAATAAAGATACAGCTCAGCATGTGCTGTGTGGGTGTGGAAGAGGGAAACTTTGGTAAGCGATACCCAGGGGTGCATATGTCTGACCACAGATTGGTTTCTAGTCGTTTGAAAAATGATGTCATTTACTCACGGCCCTTCTTGTGTTTCATGATGTGAGCCACAGTGTCTGCAGAATTTTTTGGTGCTATTAAACTGCAACTGAGTTTTTAATCCCAACATTAAAAGTGTGACATTTTATACATCTTGTTGAAGTTATGGCTGATATAGTCGTAGAAAAATTTAGCAAAAATACATTTGTCTGGAGGTTATAAAAGATTTGTAAGGTATGCTGTCATACGAATGTGACATATTTGTGTTGGAGAGACACGAAGTAGATTAGCATCCAAGATGGATAAAACTTATTCAGGGTATGTATTGTGTCCAAAATATGCTTAATAGACGTTTTCTCATGGCTTGACATAGAGAGTAGGTGTGGTTAAAGACCCATGCCTCGTCTGCATCTTAACTGATACATGAACGCCCTGATGGTAAGCCACTTCGCTCGTCGGCATGTCATTCCTAAAAACAGTGGTTCTCAGGTGCCTACACACATTATCCTACGCTCCTTAACAGGGGCCCAGTTAACAATGTTCTGGCTTTGGAAGTAAGAAATGTACTCCTGAAATTTAGATATATATATATATATATTTTTTTTACATGAAAATCACAAATGGTCCTAGAGCAGTGCTTTCCAAACTTTTTTAGAGGAACGACCCACTTTTTAGTACGGCAATCTTTCGCGACCTGCCTAGCTTTAATGGACATGAGGAGGGCGATTTGTAATGTAATAAAGCATTGTGTGGTAGCGCATTGCTATTTGCAGTCAGCAATATATATATATATATATATACACATACACTCCCCCCTTACAATTTGAACTAACCCTTGATACGGATCAATTAAAAGGGAGCCTAGCGATCTTGTATTCCAACGTTACTAATTACGCAGACTATATATACACGGAATGTGTGGTGATGTCCAGGCTGAAAGGCAGGGCAGCGGTCGTGGTCTGATGATTTTTATTTATCTGCTGACCCTATACATAGTATATTCCCCAACCTTCTGCTGTGTTATGCACGGGCTCAAAGGCGGGACATCGCTCAAGGTCTTATGACTTTTACTTATCTGCTGACTCTCTGCATATGTATATTCCCTCACTCTACTCCAGTCCACTTGTCATCCCCAGCTTTGCTGCTGTGTTCAGTGGAGGTATACCTGCTTCACTGCTCACACTCCTAATGTTACCCTATCGTGTATATGGTTGTAAAGTGCCTGGTCTGGTACACACTATATGGGTCGTTAGATCAATGACTCTTGACTTCTGTTGTGTTTTGTTCTTGTGAGCAGCAGTGTAGAGAGTCACCTTGACAACATCAGGTGTCCTTCTTCCTGTTGTTTGTCACCAACCCTTGCCCCGCCCTTTGTTTGATTGACACATGCTATGATTTCCCGGATTCTCTTTCACTAATTCTTTCAAACCCTCTAGGAACAAGGCTAACCCTTAATTGTTCTTACACCTGCACAGCTACCAAAATGAACACATTGCTAGGAGGGGCCATGCTTGAGTCACCTGCGGCCAAAATCCAACTCTCCACTGAAATGCTTTTGCTCAAATGTTTTTAAAGAAAAGGGAAATAACTGAGAAACAGCATAGGCTCCTTGACAGAAAGCATGATTCTTCCTACTGAAGGCAGGAGGAATGCTTCTGTTTTTTATGTGCCTCTTCCATTTTTAAAGCTTAACACCGTAGTTCTGATGTGTCGGTTAAAATGTACTTCCTAGATTGTACTCCATATGCACTGAAAGGCAGTCGCGGCCGGCATTAATCGCGGGTGAGGGGGTAGGGGTGGGTCCCGCGAGGGGGTTGTTAATACATTTTAAAAACGTACCTGTCTGCGGGTCCCGCGTGTTCCTGCTCTCCTGCCGGAACAGGAAGCAACCTCCCTCCCCTCCCCTAAGCCAATCACAACGCTGCAATGGCAACGTTGTGATTGGTCGGGACGCCGACCAGCCAGGCATCCCGACCAATCATTTTATGTTTCTGCTTCTTGCACTGCGAGAAAGCAGTGGGGCGACGCTCCTCCGCCCTAATGGAGGAGCCGCCCTTGCCGAAAGGCCTCCACTCGAAGGGCAGAAAGTATAAACTAGCTGGCTCTGTATGTTTTTTTGTGTTGAACAAGAATGTTTAATAATTTACTTTGTTTATTGTATTTTTTCTTCTTGTATAGTGCTAACGTATCCAAACAGTTGATGCAAAATGCTTTTGGAGTAAAAAGGGGAAAGTAAATGAGCAATAGGGAAGAAAAGAGTTATACTGAGACATTTCCATTTGGTTGGCAGAAGTGAATGTTCAAGGCCTTCATTTAGACATTGGCAAAGGTTCTACATCTGCCCAGGTCTAAACCGTGCCACCACGCTGTTGTTCCCTCCACCACGCTGTCGTTCCTTCCACCACACTGTTGTTCCCTCCACCGCAACTGTCCTTGACAATTGCCCTCCATTACTGGTGTAGCTGACCACGGCGGGGAGGCGGCAAACATCCCCGTCCCACGTGGTGGCCCTGTTGGGATGCCCAGCGGACACAGCACATGCCCGCTTGTACTGAACATGCCTATGATATTGGCAAAGGAACCCCATTGGTTTCCCCTTTTACAGGGAGGTAGGAGTAGGAACGCGTGCACACCCCTGGCAAGGCAAACCATGGGGTTATCATGGTGCAAGTGACAGGAGCCTTCTCCACCATCCCGGGGATTCCCTGAAACTTGGTGAAGTGAAGACGGATGGACTATCTTCAGGTCTGAACTGGTGGACGCCATTTCACCCATTGCAAACCTTCCTCCATGCCAAGTGGCTGAAAATCGGGTAGCGGATACCGGCACCAGATTCCTACATGGCAGGGGTTGGCCGGCTTCTGGCTGGACGGTGATATCAGCATCGGATGGCACTAACCATGACCCTGGTTGAGTAGCCTTTGTAGTGGTACCTATTGTCTCCTTCTGCCAGGGTCTAAACCGAGGCCTTATTGTTCAAGTTGCAAGGATTTCTTTCCCTTTGCACCAGGCTCTCAGACAAGACTTGTTTGGCGCGATAAAGCTGATGAAATAAAAGGCCTGTGTTATGCTTTGTTCTCAGAGTTTACCTCCTGAGGGGAGGGACAACCTAGAAAAGAAAGTGCCAATAATAACACATAGTTAAAATTCCGTGTCCCTCCCAAGCACTTTACGTAAACATGAGAGTGTTGTCGGAATCTACACTTCAGGTATACTGTAAGTAACCAAGGAGTCGCTATCGAGATGAGGTGTACCCCACAAGATATGGGGCTCCCACCAGGGAGACCACCTGAGCCTTCTCCAACAGCACAATATACTCTTCAGTCATTACTGCCAGAAGGCGACTGTTTCGCATCCAGACACCGAAATAAAGTAATTATTAGAGAAACAAAGGGACGTAAATGCTATTCTAGCTGTATTCTGAACGTGGCCCAATTATTGGAGGAACTGTTGAAAATCGCCTTCTGTTCGGGAAGCAGACGCACGCACAATACCCAGTGTGTCTTTTCAAAATCTCTGTGACTTGTGTCAGAGGAAACACGGAAACTGGGTTAATCTGTAGCCACCCAGCTCCAGCCCACCAGAAGCGGGGACTCAAGGCGCTTTGCTTCCTTCCTCTCCTTCACTCTTTTCTCGAGCCCAACTTCATGGAGCTGCGAGCCCCTTGCGGCAAACCAGATTCCCGCTCTGAGCCCAACAGAGGTCCTGATGCTGCTGCTTCTGTTTTAAAGACTCTCCTCAATGGATCACTTGGGGAATCGAAATGGGGTGGCACTTCTTTCAATCTTGGACTTCTGTTCTGGTTTTGAAACAGTACATCAGAACACTCGTGTTAGCAGATTACAATTAATAAGTATGCAGAAAACAACTTAGGGCCTTATTACGAGTACAGCGGTCCTCAGAATCGCCTTTTTTGTGGTGGCGGTCCAACCACTGCCACACTGCGGGTCTGTCTGCAGTATTCTGAGTGTGACGATCGGACTGCCACGAGACCGCTGGCTCCGCTGGGATCAAGGATCCCGCTGGGCTGGCAGTCCAAAACCGGCCTGAATATGCTGGCGGTGCCGCTGCCGTCACAGCCGAGCACATTACGAGTTGCCTTTTCACCGCGTTTTTCATGGCGAGCCCATCATGAAAAGGGTGGCGGAATGGCAACTGAGGGGGTCTTAACAGAGCCCCCTGCTGGATCTGGGCCTAGGGTGCATGGGGGGGCACATGTTGTGGCCCCCTGTAATAGTCCCCACCTCCCCCATTCCTGCACGGTGTGGCATGCATGCCACACTGTGCAGGGACGTGCTGCAGGCGCTGTCACTGTGGCATCTGCAGTTAAGGCTCACCGATGAGCCTTATACAGCTGCCGGCGTGAGACCGCTGCAGCACCGCCTGCCTGCCATAGATTACAGTTATAATCTGACGGGAGGGCGCTCACCGGGTTTAGTGTTGCTCCTGTCGGCGCAGGCCGACAGGAGGACTGGCAAACTCGTAATAAGGCCCTTAGTATGAATCACCTCCTTTGTCTCAAGGAGGACAAAACCAGTCTCTCCAGTATATGTCCATCCAGGAGCAGAGGTCGGCGCTGCTCGTTGACGCCTGTGCTGCCTTTTGGCTCGGTTTGCATGACCCAATTCCACGCGCCTGCAATGCCCATCTCAGCCATTACTTGTCCTGATCATCTCCTACAACCTGACATCCGACTGTGGATGACCTCCAACCCATTCCAAAACTGAACACATGGACACAGACCAGTACCAACCCCCTAGGACTCTGCCTCCAAGGAATTAAGAATTGGAGAGTTGAAACCAGCTTAGACCTAACTCCTTGAAAACACGATCTGGATCTGCTGGACTAGGACCACTCTAGCAGGCTCCTTTCAAGGGTCCTAGGAACTGGTTGTCTCGCATACACCAATGGGTAGTGTCAGACATTTAGGCGCTGTACTGACCTCTACCTTATCCATGGCACGCAGGTCAAGCAGTAGCTCCCCTCTGTTCTCCACATGCAGAGACCTTTAAGAAAGAGTGTTCAGTGTCTTGGACTCGCGCACCACCTTCCGTCAGCCGTCACTGTCCTGCTCTCCAAGCTGGACGATTCCCACAGACTTAACCTCGGTCCTTCTACATATCTCCTGCATGGGCAACAAAGGATGCAAAACTCACCTGCAAAATGTCACCTCCGTTGCCCTCTTCGTGATGAGCTCTTGCAAGCTGTACACTGGCTCCAGTCACCAGAGAGATGTCCTTTAAAGCGCTTTGCAGCTCTCCAAGGGCAGGAAACGGCCTAGACCCACACCTTCTGTGAAACAAGTCTACAGGAAACCCCTTGGTTGTCCCACCCTCTGATGAAATTAACACTTGTTTCCCTGGGTGCTATCTTGTAAGGTTTCGGTACACCGTGTTTCACCTTCATACCGAAGAAAGACATTTAATGTTCTAAACCACTGTGAAAATGAAATATCTTAAGATAGGATGCTGGTCTCTCGTCCTCCATTTCCTCCCACTCATTCTGTTTGTACTAATTGAAAAATGTAAGTGTTATGGGAAAGTAAAGAATGTGAGGTGTAAACATCCACTGTGATGTTTTTATTAAATTAAAAAAAATTACTATTACATTAACCTCACACAGTGCATTCACTTAAAAAAAGATTGTGTTTGACGCAGCAAAAATATGTTCATAAAAAACGTGTTTAGTATGCAGAGTTTGCTGTCAGGGTTATGAGAATAACAAAAATGTCTGCACAGCTCTACGGTCCTCAGTTTACTGATGCATATTGGGTGAAAGGATGAGGGAGCCCTGTGGGTTTCAACCCTGTAGGATGAACATTGCACGGACCCAAAGCTCTTTCTAGTCGGATGAGTGAGCGTGTCCTCCATTTTTATGAATGGTTGAATGAATGTTGGTTGTAGTTTTGCTTATGCGAGACATGCATTGGTGCCATGCGTGAGGACCTGAGGCGGGTCCAGTTGTGTCTCAGCGGGTGTGTCCCAGCACAATAACGCATGAGCTATGACGCAAACAGGAGTGAGAGGGAGGGGCACCATTTGCATGTACAGCGCTTAGGCTCTTGGAACTTGAGCCCAATTAAAATACTTTTTATGGAAACAGACAAGTCTTTACTGCCCTCAAATTCCTAACTGATTGCTGATGGTCCATACTTACTCATGGGGGCATCACAGAGCTTGGATGTCTGTAGTTGTTGTTGTTATTATATTTTTATTTGGCATATATAGCCATAAAAAGAAAGTACCACAATACATACAATTAAAATAAGAATTATACAGACACTGTGACTATAAAACGCAATAAAATCCAGGTAAAATTAAAAAACAATGGGAACTCTACCAGGCCATAAGGAGTACCTAATTAATCATCACGCGGGGAAGTGATCACTTATACATTGGGTACACATTTGTACATCCGCCTTGATTATCAAGAGCCGGGGGTATTCCCAATCATGGGTAAGATCATGTTTCTACCCCGCCCGTTTTAAATTATATAACCAGTTCCTTCAACGACTCCTGTATTGCAATTAAGAATCTTCCCATTGCACGTCACATTTAAAAATCTCATATTTATCAATAAACTGAGCTTGATCCCTACTAATAGTTTCATAGGCAATAAAAGGGGTTTTACATTTTTTTCCCGTTCTTCTAAGAACCACAAACAATCCATCAGAATATGTGGGCCGTTAGATTTTGCTTGTAGTCCACATGTGCACAGACCCTGTTCATTCATCATTGCGGATTTTATCTTCCAGTCAGTGTTGCATGGGTTCAAACCAACTCTAAATTTCAGGATTATATTTCTAAGCATTGGGTTAGGCATGGCCTCTATATAGGGGAATGTTTGATCATTGGTCCACCCATTTATCAAAAACCTGGAGGACGATTTACTCCTCAAATAACCCAAATCTTCTTCTCGGGCCTTCGTATTAATAATAGCACGCAGCACCGACTTGGGAATCTGCTGCCCCAACCTCCATTGATCTGGTTCTAGGGAAAGTTTAACACATAACTTATCTAGCTTATTTCTAGCCTGGGACGCCCAATTTAATTTGCTATCCTCTATTTCTTTTTTACAGAGGTTTGCTATTTTGGGGGACCTCTCTCCATTCATTCTCTGCCAGAAGTTCAATGACGCTTGCATACCCCGAAAATTCCAGGCTGTAAGATGACATTCCACTCGTACAGCCTGTATCATAGTTGACGAGGGGAGTGCAAGGAGCTGTTTAACGCATTTGCCCTCCTCTAAGTTCCTATCCGATTTACCTCCCATGAATAAAACCTCTACGCCATATTGGAACTGTGGGCGGACCAATGCATTAAAGGCCGATAGAATTGGCCGCAGAGAGGGGCCTCCATACTTTTGCTTAAATTGTTTAAGGCCCCATACTGAAGAGAGAGCCATTGATTTAAGTGACTGTATGTGATCCCTCCAGCTTAGCTTACTGTCGAACCACATACCCAAATATTTGTATCTATCCACTTCTTCGACTCTAACCTCTCCCAATTTCCAGTGCAAGGAGCTCTTCTTTTTACCCAGTACCCTTATTTTGGTCTTTTCTAGGTTGACAGTGAGGCATTTTTTTAGGCAATATTCATAAAAGGCATCCAGTTTTTTTTGCAAACCCAACTCTGTCATATCCGTTATCACTAAATCATCTGCATATAGCAGATAAGATATATGGGTCCTCCCCATCTTGGGGCTTACACCACCTGCCCTGCTCAATATATTAGGCAAATCGGATAAAAACAGGGAGAATAACAATGGGGCAAGAACACAGCCCTGCCGCAAACCATTCATTATCTAAATTTTATTAGATAGGGTTCCATGGGTATCCAAGATAACCCTGGCCCAATTCCTTGAGTGCATTTCCTGGATTAAAGCAAGTACTGCCTTGTTGATGCAGAGCTCTGCCAACATACTCCACAGTAGACTATGATCTACTGAATCGAAGGCAGCTCGGAAGTCCACAAAGCAGCAGAACAGGTTACCTCGCACTTCCATTGCCTTTTTTGCCATTGCCCATAGGCTAAGGCAATGGTCGATGGTTGAGTGGCCCTCCTTGAACCCACCTTGCTCTATTGGCATCAAGTTATGCTGCTCTGCCCAGGTCTTCACTACGCCTAGTAATATCTTAGAAAAAACTTTCTCCCCCACATCCAACAAACTTATAAGGCGATAATTCTGAGGTAATGTAGCATCCTCTTTTTTATAAATTGGCCTAACAATAGCCCCCTTCCAACTTTCTGGGAAAACCCCAGAAGTTAAAATATTTTGGAAGGTCGCATTTAAGAAGCTTGCCCACCAATCTATACTATTTTTTAATATGATTGCGGGTAGATTATCTGGCCCTGCCGCTTTAGTTAGCTTTAGGGATTGAATAGTTTCTTTTATGTTTTGGAAGGAGAAGTGCGGCCTTAATAATTCTGTCTCCTCATACCTTAATTCCAGGATCTTTTCCCTATTTATACCATTATACAGATTACTCAAATGGTTAACCCAATCGTCTTCACCCACTAAACACCGCATTTCCTCTTGTACGTTTCCCTCTTTTACCAGACGCCAGAATAATCTTATATTGTTTGTGTTTATCACTTCTAACATTGTATCCCAATTTTTGGACATATATTCTAATTTCCTGTCTCTCAACTTATTTTTATATTCCAATTTTGCCACACGAAGGCTCTCCATAGTTCCCTTATCCGGTCTTTTCCTTAATTGTCTTTCCCATTTTCGTACCCTCAATTTTAAATTCCTGCACTCATTATTGAACCAACCATTTGTTCTCCCTTTTTTCTTAAAGGCGGGCCCTGCTTTTGCTTGTATCCTTAGACAGTTTACGACCTGCTCAATTGTATGCTCGTACCGGGTTAAAATTGTATCTCCTTGCGCCAATTCATCCACGGCCCTATAATCAATTATTAGATTATTAACCAATTTCAGGCTGTCCTCGGTTATGCGCGTAGTTATACGTCTAGGATGTTCAATCTGTAAGGGGACCACTTTTTCTCTTTCCGACTCTTGTTCCCTCTTTATTAGTAATTGTAAGGGCCAGTGGTCACTACCTTCACACTGCAGTATTTTAAATCGTTCTACTTCCTTAAAATACCATGCATTTATAAAAGCATAATCAATTGGGCAATTCTGATTCCCTATGCGGAAGGTCTTCCTTGCAGGGCAGCCGGTATTCGACCGTCCATTGGCACAAAATAATCCTATGGATCCAAGGAATTTTACTAAGTGTTTATCTCGTGCGGAACTACCAGCATCAGCAAAATTTGCTGCCGGTACTTGTGCAGTGGTTAAAAGGTCTTTAAACAGTTTATCGCTATGGGAAGGATCTAGTTTATGGTTAAAATCTCCTAAGATCATTATCAGATATGGTGCTTTTATTATACTAATAGCCTCTAGATCCTTCTCTAGCAGGTCCAGTTGCTTTTCATAATCTATTATTGCACCTGGCTGAATATATACGTTGATCACTACTATTAGTTCCCTTGCCCGCATACCACTGTACAATTCTACCTGACAGGCTAATAGCCACCTACATTTCACTTTTAAATTAGTTATTTTATTGGCTCTTTTTGATGATACCAACGTGATCAACCCCCCTGAGGGACGCCCTAAATTCATTCGTACTGCCTCTTTAGTAAGCATGAGAAAGCCATCTATAGGTTCGGGTATCTCACACAGCCAGGACTTTTGAAGACACAAGATATCATAGCTACCCAGCATTTCTCTAAAAGTGTCTTGGGATAGCTGTCTTCTGTATCCCCCTATATTCCATGAAAGTGTCCGTAGGCTGTGTGAAGACCCTAATTCCTAATCCAGCTCGCTCAACCCTTCGTCCATACTGTTCCCCCAACTTATTGAGGATTCAGACAGTAGATCAAAACGATTGCTCAGAGCTGGCCCCTTTGCGGTATTTGTTATTGTTACTTTTAACCCTCCTTGATTTTTATCAGTGCGTATTCTTCTGTATTGGGCACCTAGTATATCATACTGTATTTGCTCCGGGCGTAAACCTGCGTGATAGGTGAGGGTCCCTGAATCCCCGGGATTACCCTCTTCTATTCCAAGTTGGTAATCATACACAAGACTTATTCCCTCCTTTTCCAGGTCTCCCTCTGCCCTTATCACCATCTGCTTTACAAATCAAATTCATAATAAAAAATCTCCTTGTAGTGTCTGTAGTGAGAAGGGCCTTCCCCAAGACGGCTTCTTCTAAAAGAGTGGAGCCTTTCTTAAATGTGAGCTTGAGTTCTGATTGTTAAAAAAACAAAAGATCATGTTCCGTGGATCGACGGTGGGTGATGCAGAGAGCTTTGAATGAGATTTACTGACAGTTTTCGGCTTAACTTTCAAGAGTGTGTTAAGCCAGAGAAGACAGTCTTAAAACTGCCTTGAGTCAGAACAAGCCTTGTTTGTCAGTACCATCTTCTGTTGCTTAAGGCTGCCTTAAGTCAGAACAAGCCCTGTTTGTCAGTACTATCGTCTGTGTCTTAAGGCTGCCTTGAGTCAGAGTAAGCCTTGTTTGTCAGTACCATTTTCTGTTGCTTAAGGCTGCCTTGAGTCAGAGCAAGCCTTGTTTGTCAGTACCATCTTCTGTTGCTTAAGGCTGCCTTGAGTCTGAACAAGCCTTGTTTGTCAGTACCATCTTCCCTTCAGTCGGAGCAAGCCTTGGCTGTCAGTACCATCTTCCCTCGCTTACTGCTGCTTTGCGTCGGAACAAGCCTTGTTTGTCAGTACCATCTTCTGTTGCTTAAGGCTGCCTTGAGTCAGAGCAAGCCTTGTTTGTCAGTACCATCTTCTGTTGCTTAAGGCTGCCTTAAGTCAGAACAAGCCCTGTTTGTCAGTACTATCGTCTGTGTCTTAAGGCTGCCTTGAGTCAGAGCAAGCCTTGTTTGTCAGTACCATCTTCCCTCGCTTATGGCTGCTTTGAGTCGGAACAAGCCCTGTTTATCAGTACCATCTTCTGTTGCTTAAGGCTGCCTTGAGTCAGAGCAAGCCTTGTTTGTCAGTACCATCTTCTGTTGCTTAAGGCTGCCTTGAGTCAGAGCAAGCCTTGTTTGTCAGTACCATCTTCCCTCGCTAATGGCTGCTTTGAGTCGGAACAAGCCCTGTTTATCAGTACCATCTTCCCTCGCTTAAGACTGCCTTGATTCAGAACAAGTCCTGTTTGTCAGTACTATCGTCTGTTGCTTAACGCTGCCTTGAGTCAGAACAAGCCTTGTTTGTCAGTACCATCTTCTCTTGCTTAAGGCTGCCTTGAGTCAGAGCAAGCCTTGGCTGTCAGTACCATCTTCCCTCGCTTACGGCTGCTTTGAGCCGGAACAAGCCCTGTTTATCAGTACCATCTTCCCTCGCTAATGGCTGCCTTGATTCAGAACAAGCCTTGGTTGTCAGTACCATCTTCTCTTGCATAAGGCTGCCTCAACATGGTTTGTCGGTACCATCTTCCCTCGCTAAAGGCTGCCTTGAGTCAGAACAAGCCTTGTTTGTCAGTACTATCTTCCCTTGAGTCAGAACATGCCCTGTTTGTCAGTCCCATCTTCCCCTGCTAAAGGCTGCCTTGACTCGAAGCAAACCTTGTTTGTCAGTCCCATCTCCCCTTTCCTAAGACTGCCTTGAAGGCTGTCTTAGGCGAGGGAGCGCTCCAGTATATCAGATGTCCTGGCCTTTCACCTGCTAGGGTTTTACAGAAGGAAAGAGGCCGCTTCGCTCATTCAGGGGACAGAGATGGGTGGTTGACGGTTTTCCCCAAGAGAGACAATAATATTTGGATTTTCTGCCACTCACTAGACACATGACCCCACGGCGCTCGCCTGCATAAGTAATAACAGTGTGTAATTTACGCGCTGCCCTTATCTAAACAAGAGCTCAGCTGGCTTTACGACTGCACAATCAGACCCATATTTCCATCAGTCGGACCCCTGTAGGGTCGAGGCAGAGAATGGGAGGGTCCGCGGACTTCTTTGTGTGAAATGATAAAAAGCTGAACAAATAGGTTTCTTCAAGGAGCCGCGCATGTTTAAGAAAATCTGGTTCTGCTAGCAGGGGATTGCTAGAGCTCCGTTCACAGGCACCAGCGCGGGCCCACTGGAGAGCTCAGTTCACAGGCACCAGCGCGGGCCCACTGGAGAGCTCAGTTCACAGGCACCAGCGCGGGCCCACTGGAGAGCTCAGTTCACAGGCACCATCGCGGGCCCACTGGAGAGCTCAGTTTACAGGCACCAGCTCGGGCCCTCTGGAGAGCTCAGTTCACAGGCACCATTGCGGGCCCACTGGAGAGCTCAGTTCACAGGCACCATCGCGGGCCCACTGGAGAGCTCAGTTCACAGGCACCAGCGCGGGCCCTCTGGAGAGCTCAGTTCACAGGCACCAGCGCGGGCCCTCTGGAGAGCTCAGTTCACAGGCACCAGCGCGGGCCCTCTGGAGAGCTCAGTTCACAGGCACCAGCGTGGGCCCACTGGAGAGCTCAGTTCACAGGCACCAGCGTGGGCCCTCTGGAGAGCTCAGTTCACAGGCACCAGCGTGGGCCCACAAGAGAGCTCAGTTCACAGGCACCAGCGTGGGCCCTCTGGAGAGCTCAGTTCACAAGCACCAGCGTGGGCCCACTGGGGAGCTCAGTTCACAGGCACCAGCATGGGCACTCTGGAAAGCTCAGTTCACAGGCACCAGCTTGGGCCCACTGGAGAGCTCAGTGCACAGGCACCAGCGCAGGCCCTCTGGAGAGGTCAGTTCACAGGCACCAGTGCAGGCCCACTGCAGGCTCATTTCACAGGCACCAGCGTGGGCCTACTGGAGAGCTCAGTGCACAGGCACCAGTGCAGGCCCACTGCAGGCTCATTTCACAGGCACCAGCGTGGGCCTACTGGAGAGCTCAGTGCACAGGCACCAGTGCAGGCCCTCTGGAGAGGTCAGTTCACACGCACCAGTGCAGGCCCAATGCAGGCTCATTTCACAGGCACCAGCGTGGGCCCTGTGGAGAGCACAGTTCACAGGCTCCAGTGTGGGCACTCTGGAAAGCTCAGATCACAGGCACCAGCGTGGGCCCTCGGGAGAGCTCAGTTCATAGGCACTGGCGCGGGCCCACTGGAGAGCTCAGTTCACAGGCACCAGCGTGGGCCCTCTGGAGAGCTCAGTGCACTGGAACCAGCGCAGGCCCTCTGAAGAGGTCAGTTCACAGGCACCAGTGCAGGCCCACTGCAGAGCTCATTTCACAGGCACCAGCGTGGGCCCTGTGGAGAGCACAGTTCACAGGCACCAGCGTGGGCCCTCTGGATAGGTCAGTTCACAGGCACCGGCGATGGCCCTCGGGAGAGCTCAGTTCACAGGCACTGGCGTGGGCCCACTGGAGAGCGCATTTCACAGGCACGGTCGTGGGCCCTGTGGAGAGCACAAATCACAGGCACCTGCGTGGGCCCTCTGGAGAGGTCAGTTCTCAGGCACCGGCGCGGGCCCTTGGGAGAGCTCAGTTCACAGGCACCAGAGGGGGCCCTCTGGAGAGCTCAGGTCACCAGTCGCGGCCGGCAATAATTGCAGGTGAGGAGGTGGTGGGGGTGTTAATAATTTTTTTTAACGTACCTATCAGCGGGTCCCGCGTTTTCCTGCTCTCCTGCAGGAACAGGAAGCAGGCAGCCTCCCTCCCCTCCCCTAAGCCAATCACAATGCTGCAATGGCAGCGTTTTGATTAGTCGGGACGCCGACCAGCCAGGCGCCTATGGTGAGGCCCTTTTCTCCATGTAGGCTGCATGCAGCCTGCATGGAGAAATGGCAGAGTGTGCATGACTGGTTTGGTCGGCCCCAGAGGGCCGACCAAACAGTCAGCGCCCTCAGAAGTGGGCAAGCCACTCCTCCCCTGCCCTAGAGCAGACCCGCCCACCTTCCTGCCCCAACCAAACACTTCTGCTTTCTCGCAGTGCGAGAAGCAGAAACATAAAATGGTCGTTTTACCATTTTATGTTTCTGCTTCTCGCACTGCGAGAAAGCAGTGAGGCAATGCTCCCCGCCCTAATGGAGGAGCCGCCCCTGCAGTTCACAGGCACCAGCGTGGGCCCTCTGGAGAGCTCGGTTCACAGGCACCAGCGCGGGCCCACTGGAGAGCTCTGTGGGTCATATAAGCGGTACAAAGATTAGATGTCTTTACAAAAGTTATGTTATGTATATTTTTATGGTGCACTAATCACCTGTGAGGGTATCCAAGCGCTTGAGCAGGGGTGGAGGTGTGTCCCCTCAGAGTACTTTGAAGGGCCAGGTCTTCAGCTTCTTGTGAATCTCAAGAAAGGTAGAGGCTCTGATGTGTTGTGGGCTAATCCGTTCTTGGAGGCCAAGGGGCCCCTTACCAGCAACCCGAGGGAGCTACTGGCATGACATGTCCCCTAGATGGGAAACAACCTTTACAACGCAGTCATTACCACGCAGTACCTTTACCACACATATGCCTATACCAGGCATGCCTTTACCACACATGTTTTCACCATGCATATGCCTTTACCACGCATACCTTTACAACGAAAATGTAATTATATCACAGGTAAGTGAAACCAATATAAATATATATATATCATCCAAATTTCACTTTCACACATATTGCTCTAAAAATTAGTATACATTAGAGGCTTGGTAGTAAGTACAAAATAGCTCAGGGGAAATTCACCCATTACTACTGCTAGTACACAAACAACTCACTTAGATGTTGAAAACAAGCATTATACACAACATTGAGCCTATTGCATACACTTTACTGATAGATCAAATTATCAATCAACCACAGATATATGAGAAACTCTCATTGATTGCAGTGTTCAATATCTATACAATTGTTGACAGAAAGCCAAAATAGTGAATTCCGTTTGAAAAACAAATGCCCTACTATGGACAGCTTTTATCTGTGTAAACCGTTGACACTCACCGAACCTACGTTGAGAAATGTAGTTGATATGAGCCGAAAAACAGGTACTGTAAGCACTTTTTTCTCTATGGAGAGAGTTTACACTTTTTTGCAGACAGTGAAACTCGCATGAGAAATGCACCACAGAATATTAAAAAGAATCTACTAAGAACAGTGTACACTCTATGCAACAGTGGTCAAAAAAACACTATTTGCTCAAAATAACCACAATCTGTAGGTGCTAAAGAACATCTGAAAAAATCAATGGGAGTGCACCCACACCATTCTCAAGGAATTAGTCTCTTCTCAAAATAGTAGTGAGACCCTCAGTGCTAAAGAACATACTCGCTGCACCCTTCACACTGTGGTGAAAACTTTACAGATAGCTCATCTATTCTAGCAAAACTAGCACATGTACATATCTTAGTTCCTGGTACACACAGTCTTCTATGTGATGTATAAATTACCATGCTGACAAGATTCTCTCTAATAACTCAAGGCAGTTCACACAATTTAGTATCTACTACGTAGAAGCTTTCTCCTGTAGGAAACTTTATCTATAGAACCAAAAATATTGTCTGAAGCACAATGAACACAACTCAGCTGTCACCTGCACACAGAATTACTCTTGAATAAAAAAAAATAATGTGTTCAACACCTCTACACAACCATGGTGCAGTAGGGGCACATGCATTTTGTAAACACTTACACGCATTAGCTGAATCCATGCTGTACAAAGTTAGGTAGAAAAGTAATGTAACGTCTACCCTCCACTACGTAAACTATAAAGCAAACTAGCACACTCCAGAACTTCTTTATTTCGCAATGTTTCCAAAGCATATAAAGTACACAGAATAAAACAATAACTATAGTTTTAAAAAATCTAGTACATGAATAAAATCAGACAAAAAGCAATAAGATACAAATCAAACCATCAACACAATCAAAGAACATTATAAAGTGCCTGATACCATCCACATTTAGAATAGGTCATATTTCATCAGACCAGTAGACTCCCAATGTGGACTTCCAGGTAAATGTAAACTTTATAAAGTGCTGTCGGATAATAATAAAATCAATTTCATCAGCCCTCAAGACTCCCAGTCAGTACGAGCTCTCTTACATTTCCAAGAAGACCATAGAAAGGAAGCTATTGAGAAACATACTAGCGGGTCATTACGTTTTTTGATAAAATAAAGTTTAAAATTATATTTTCTTAAAAGAGGTAGAATGTACCTTGTCCTTGGTATATTTTAAAAATCTACAAAAAAACTGTATGTGGAGATCAGACTGCTCAGACTTTCCAATACATGGACAGGCTGGTAAATCATCTAACAAATATCTTTTACATGTATATATAAGGGAATTAAATTCAATCGGAACATCACCCAAAAAAAAATCGATGCCGGAGGTTCGTCACAAACTTTAACTAAGAGCGTTTACCCCGTAAAATAGGGGGTGGGGTATTGAAGTATAGCCTTACAGAGAATTTTGATGTATTTTCCTCTCCTCTCTCATTTGCAGCTTGAATCAAAAAGATTTCCTCGATTCTCTTTCTATAGATGGCCGCGCAACGAATAGGGTTTACCTATAATTCGTCCAGCCCCAGTGATCTTAGTGTACATTTCACATACTGCAACCAAACAACCCTATGCAAATTATCCAGAGACAAACAGTCCCTGATAAGGCTCTGAGTTAAATTGACTGTGTCCGTCCTCCAAATCGAATGTCATAATAAAATAGGGGCAAGCCTAATAACATCAGAGAGGTATGGGGAACCTAGCTCAGAATGACAATTAGAGTTGGAACAACTATGAGGAAGGGCCAATAACCTTTTAATAAATCCGCCCTCCAAACGTTGAAGAGAGTCTATTGCCACCACTCCCCAAACCCCTGCCCCATACGTTACAGAGGTGATGGTCTTTGCAGTGTATTCCTTTTTTATGGGCTCAATTGGCAGAGACCCTAGCTTCTTCATAAAATTAAAAATAGCCGTCACACTTCTTTCCATTACAAGAGCTCTTTAGCCACCATCGTTAGCCAAGAATGCTTATTGTCAAAAACAACCCCCAGATAGGAAAATGTGCCCACTACCTCCAACTTACGTGACTCTATGTGGAATACTGGGAGTTTCTTGGAACAAGCCCCTGTCACCAAAACAAAAGATTTCGCTTCATTAACACATAGTTCCAAACTTTTCATAAACTCCGAGTAGGCCTCTATCAACCTCTGTTAGGCCAAACCCGTTCTTGCTCTTGACACAGCATAATCTGCACATACTAATATTGGAAGCGGGGCTTCAATAAATGAGGGGACGTCTGTAATGGACCCTGTCACTGCGGCCTCCACCCCATTTGTGTAGATCGAAAATAAAAAAGGGGCGAGGACCCAGCCTTGTCTGACACCCCTCTTAATTTGGAAAAACCTCGTACTCTCCCCATCTCTACCATAGCGCATGCATGCAGTTACTTGGGAGTCCATCTGGCAATTAGAATTAATTATAGCAACATCTATGCCCATGTCCTCCATAATCGACCATAGCGTAGAGTGGGACACACAATCAAAAGCGGCTGTCAGGTCCATAAAAGCCATACAGATCTGCCCGCTTTTAGCCCGCTTATATTTTGCAATAGTCAGGCTCCTTGCCCCTTTGAAAACCATATTGCGCTTGTATCAGGATATTCCTTACTTGTGCCCAGTCCTATCGCCTATTCAACAATAAACACCCCATCCATTTTGCAGTGCTATCAAGTAGGGAAATGTGTCTGTAATTTTGAGGTAATGATTTATCCCCTTTTTTTAAAATGGGGATTATTATGGTACTTTTCCAAGAGGCAGGAGGACCCACTGTTCATATTGCGTTGAAGATGTTTGTCAGCTGTAGTGCCCATAGTTCTTGATCTAAGAAAAAATACATGTGAGCCCCATCAGGACCTGGGACCTTGGCACTAGCACACTCATTGGATGATGTATTCAGGGATGTCATCAATGATGTCATTTGAAATGTCAAAAATGATGTCATAGAACATGTCATGAGTGACGTCATGTGAGGTCATAAGCAGTGCATGGCTGAGGCGCAATTATAGTTAGCGCTGCTAACTATAAGTGGTGAATTTCTGTGTTTTAGTTCAAAACGTTAGTTCACACTGACAAATTCACCTAACTATAACGTTACTTTAGCCTTTGGTTTTTTCAGTGAATTTCCAAGTTTTTTCCAATGAAAACAGATATTTTTATTGCACCTAACTATAACGTTACTGTAACCTTTGTTTTTTTCTGTGAATATATATATATATATATATAGATACACACATATACATATACATATACATATATATATATATATGTGTGTGTGTACGTGGATATATATATATATATATATATATATATATAATTAAAGGGTTTTCACTTACCTACGATATTCTTGCATTTTAGTTGTTAAGGTATGTGTGTTAAGAGACATGGGGGTAATGACTTGCGTTGTAAAGGCATGTGTAGTTCTGTCATACATGGGGGGTCATACATGGGGGTAATGGAAGCGTGCTAAAGGCATGCGTGGTAAAGACAGGTGTGGTTCTGTCATACAACCCCCCTAGGTAGATTGATACACTCACATGTCACATTGTCTTTCTCAGGCATCCTTTCAGTGACCTCACTCCCTTCCTGAGGGAGGCGACTCAGTAGTGTTGCTGCCCTGAACTGATCGTTTAGGCATTGAGCCTTACAAGCGAGATCAAAAATACAGATCCAGCTATGAATATCCGCGCCTGGCACATAAATATGTATAAATTCCTTTCAAGAATTGGTGCAAGTCAGTCAAACACGAGTACCTAACTTGTGTGTTCATCCTACAGACATTTAAAAATTCTCAAAAGTTTCATTTTTATTTGCGGGGTCCTCAGCTGTGTGTCGGAGGACTGTTCAGGTGACACCCACTCCGGTATATCTTTACGAGGATTTGTGAACATGTCCAAGTGCATTTCTCACACTTATCTATTCACTTAATTTAGGCTGGAAGATCAGGGTGTAGCTGCTGCAGAAAGTGTGAAGTGCACCAATTACCACAATTTCCACAGAGAGAGGGACGAGGAAGAAAACACGTTATACTAGACATATTATATATTGCTTCTTTTGCCATTAGTAAGGCCTGGTCCAGTCCGGTCCAATAGCTTCTCATCAGGATTTTGAGAACTCTGACTAGACTGGAGTTTGGTTTACGACCTACAACATCAGTAGTGAATTTGTGGTCTGTTGATGTTTACATTTGGACATGTTTGGCAAAATACGTTTTCCCATTCAATGTTCAGGGCTAAAGTATCAGACACAAACCATTCTGGACAGGATGAGCAGCTCACACCTGGAATCTGGAAACTTGAGAGGTCCTTGCATAAAATATTCAAAATAGGTAAGATTTTGGGTGAGGGGGATAAACCCAAGTGTTTTTCATCCACCACAGGGAGCTCCACTGGCTCACGATACACAAACACACTCATTTCAAACTCCTCATACACACTTTCTAAGGGCTACACAACTTAAGCCCCACCTACCTGAACAGTCGCATCTTCTTCCACCACCCACCCAGACACCTCCACTCCGCAGGACTCCTACTCGCAACCATCCCACGCATACACAGAACTGGATCAGGAGGACGGGTGTTCTCTTGCATCGCTCCTAAAGCGTGAAACGCTCTTCCACTCCACACCAGAGCCTCCTCTCTTGAATTCCGCTAGAGGCTGAAAAACTTGAGTTTTCAGTTAACCAACCTACCCTATCAGCAGTAGCCACACACATCTGCTCAGCGCCAGGATACCCTCGTGGGTGGGAGTGCACTTTATAAATACACTCAACATAACATCCAAATTTGTAAAATCATATTTCATTTACATTCTACCTGCTTCAATGGTACATTCTGGGACCATTTTAGCCATCAGCACTTTCCATGCTGTGACTCAGAAACTCAGTTATATCAAATACAAAACTACAAGTCCCAGAATGCAAACTGCTTTAGCAGGAAATGGGAGGCCTAGTGAAGATATTGTACGTGTTGGTCTCGCATGCTGCAAATCATAGTTTCCACTGATGCCAGGGCCCTCGTCCAACCACTAACACCTCATCCTCCCCCACCCCACAAAGATTGTTTTTTTTCCATTGTTTATGAAACCTCGTGCTGCTCTGCCTTATTCGTATGAAGTACTCCCAGTGCTGCTGTTGTTTTCTGGCCTTTTGGTACAAATAGCTATATTTTCTTTCGTAAATTCAGGATGAAATGTTTAATGTCTCAGTATTTGAGCTCCCTTTTGCATCTAACATATGGCCATCTGAAAAAACAAATAGATGTAACGTTTGAAGAGAAGGGGTGGTGGTGGTGACTGCTCCAGGGACCGCGCTCTCGGGTTTCCCCATTCCATGCGTGAGTATCTCATCCAGTCCAGGTTTTCACTTAGGGTTTTGGCGCTTGCAGGGCTTCGTTTGCTGTGGGATGAAGAGGGCTGCAAGTACCACAAACCTGGAGCGGGTGAAATACTCGGGTAGGATGGTGGGGAACTCCAACTCTGCAGTAACTGCTGAACCCGTTGGGCTGCATAAGGGCACATGAAGGCACAATGAACGAAGACTAGAAATATGGCTGCACCTCATGTTTGATCTCTTCGACCATTCCAGGCATTTTTTTTTTTTAAATCCAACAGCACTTGTATTTTGGGACATGTAGATTTAATGTTCCTATTATGCCAATGGGCTTAAAATTCTCACTGTTCTAAGTGTTGGAGGCAAAGAGACTGGAATGAGTGAAAATGTATTCCTGTATCACCCTCGCCATGTGGTAACTTCAGCCATTTGTCATTTTTACCAACAGCCTTGCATGCTGGAACTTGTGAAGCTCTGCTTTCAATGCTCAAGGGAAACTACATGGCCCAGAATGCACTTGTGTGTTGGATAAAAGGCAGGACTTAGCTGTGCCTGTCGCAGTAAATCTTCTAGTGAGTGAGTGTGAGTACAAAAGAGTTGCCGTTGCGCCTTCTGACATTATGAGGGGCCTTTGGCACCCTGACAGTCTTTTGAAGCCCCTCCAAGTGATCCCTGGAGCAGGCTGGGGTCTGACCTAGGCCCAGGGGCATTAATGGTGCAGGAGAGATCGGGGAGGAATAGCTGGCCTCTCCGGAGTTTCTTTGCGTGACTTTAATGTTTGCATATTCGGCCGGTGTAAAATTCCTCCCAGGACACGTGTGATCACAGAGACCTCTTTGTGGTGTGATCGGCTGGTCGGTGCGTGGCCGGTGTCTTCGATCCGTAGTGGAGTTACGGGGTCCCTTAACCTACCCACGTCGGTCTCGCCGGTGCAGGGCTCACCCGGCTGGCAACAGAGGCAGCGCTCTCACCCCTCCAGCTCTTCAGGGGTTAACCCTGCCTGGGAGGGGGAGGGGTGTGCTCGGCACTGCCCCCTTCTCTTCTCCCAGTGCACAGTGTGGCACAGCGCGCTCGGGGCTGCTGAGTGAGAGGTCCCAGCAGTGCCCGGCGAGCAGCCCAAGACTTCAGCAGCCCCACACGGGCATGGCAGAGGAGAGATGAAGGTGTCCGCGTGCAACGTGACCCTCTGCCCCCTCCCCAAGACCCCCCCTGGTGCTCCCGACCTAGGAAGCCGCTGGCCCGGAGACGGCGCAAGGTAGGCATCAGCCGCTTACAAACCGACGTGTTTGACTTTTTGTGTGGATAGCGCTCCGTGTGGGGGAAAATGCTTCAAGGCGCTTATATGTGTAAATAGCCAACAGGTTTGTGTCACTTTTAGCAGCATTAATTTGTGAAGCGAGAGAACTGGCGATAGATAGCTGCTCCACACTGTTTCAGATGCCCATGAGGTGGGCGTTGCGTTTCAGAGCTTTCGAGCCACCCCGTGCCAAGTGTGTATAGCGCTGCGCATTGGTTCCCATGTGTACTTTTTGCATTCTGCTTCCTGTGGTTTTACATGCACTATTATAAAAGCGGGACTACAAGTACCAGAATGCAAGTTTAAACTCCAGGACAGCAAGTACCAAAATCCTGACGACTTATCTTCTCTTCTAGATATCAGATAACTTATTTTTTGTGTGTCTCTGCTTTTGTTCCTTCCACATACGTCAGTGGCATGCTGTAGGCAAACTACCCAGCGTGTTCTCCCATTCCCGGCGCTATTTTGTGCTAACGAGAACAGCATGGCCGGTGTGTTTGTTTTGATGACAAAAGGCACATTTTAACGTCCTTCTGTCTTAGTTTGCAGCAGCCCCTTGCTTTCTTCGGCTTTCCTGCGCGGTGGAGTTTTTAGCCCCGTGCGCTCCTTTTAATGCGCGTGGTTTATTTACCATATAAAGCCATGCGCACTGGTAACAGGGGAGCAGAGCGCCCGGCACTCTAGCTGGGTGCACACGGGCTGTACACACCCACCTCCGCCCCTCCCCCGGCCTGCCTGGGACCGGTGACCTTCAGAGGGCAGTTGACGTGGATTAGGGGATTTGGCCGATAAGACATTTACTTGGCTTGTGTTCTTTAGGAAACCTGCATTCCGCCTTTTCCCCTTGGCTTGCGGTTTTTTGTGTCCATTTGAGCCTCCTTGGAAGCCATGAGACAAAACAAACACCCCTAGCTCTCAGCACTGCCAGTCTGATCTGCCCCCGTGGGCATAAACCGGTTTAGATGTGACCTGGTTCACCCAGGCACTTGACTTATGGCGGAAACTTTACTTTGTTATTAAGAAATTCCAAGTGTGTAAAATAGGACAAAATAGTTATTTAGACCAGAAAAATAGCAAGGCAGTGAAGGAACCGGTAGGGAAATGCGCTTCTTCACTGGTTCCTAACGTTGTCTATAATGCGCTTTAACATGTCAACTTTTTATATGCAGTTATTTTAACCCAAGTAAACTTTGTACTCATTTTAACAACGTTTAACAGATGAAAGGTCGACAGACTTTGTAGAGATTAGAATCTGTAACCTGCGGTTCTCGTCGGCCAGTGCTTAGCTCGCTGAGCTACCTAATTCATCCGCTACGGCAGTCCAGGCTGTTTCCTTTAGAGAAGCCCCTGTGGGTGCCCAGGTGTAGGAGCCACTTAAATACGTTCAGGGGGTTCTTCTTCTCGCTGCCTGTTTCCAGTTACAGCCTGCAGATCTTATCTGTGATTTTTGTTTAAAGTGTGTGCTCTCGCGACAAAGTTGTAAACCTGATTGATTTGTTTTCGCTGGCTGAAGTTTTTTACACGTCATTGTTTGTCTTTGATGCGATTTGCGGCCTTTGAGACACGCCCGTGCCCCCAGCCCTGTATCTCCTGGCCCCGGGCCTCTGCAGACAGTTCACAGGGGCGCCTTTGTCTCCTAACAATAGCCCCAGAAGGAGCCCCTGTGGGGGGCAAACAACCCGAAATGTAATATAGTTGTCTGGCGGCGGGACTTGGCGGCCGCGCTTCCGACCACAGGATGGAAATGTGAGCAGGTACCGGGTGATGTCACTTGCTTTTTGAGGTGCCGCCCCCTCCCTGGGTCTTGACTTCTTGAGTGGTGCAGACGTGTGAGGCGTGGGGTGTCTGGACCTGTGGGCTACTGTGGGGACAGTGTGCACTGCTGTGCAGGGTTCAGCTAACAGCTGCTAATCCCAGATGCTGAGCCAACGTAGATCCTATCTGATCCTGGCTGCTGCCGACGCTTAGTGTCTCGCCTTTGTTCTTATGCACCTCTTTGACTGAACACTCCAGCCCTGTGGGTGTAAGGTACTCCAATGAATGCTTCAGTTTTTATAACGAAGTCCGACGTGTTTTATTCCCCTGCTAAAGTGATGCAAGGAGACGGCACACGGGCCGTGTTTCCTGTGTCATCTGTGACACCTGCAACCTCACGGTGTGGCCCTAGTGCGCACGGAGTGCTGCCAGGTGCATGGATGTCTGAGCGCGCCCTGCGTAAGAACTGTTTTTGTATAGTGCCTCACTTCTTCTGTTTCTAAGCAGTGTAAGCAATGGCTGTTGTCATTACACAGTTTAATATTGCTCAATTGGGTCTTGGACAACATTAAATGCTAGTTAAATTGGCAGGGGTTCAAAGTTCAAACTCCTGTCCCGGGCAAGTTAATAGCTGTGACGTAATCGGATCTCTGTGGCCAGCAGCACAGAATTCTGGGATTTAGAGTTTCGCGTTTACCTGGGTACTTACGGGCCTAGGAGCCCTAGAGGGCGGGCTGTGGTGGGTGAATGAGTGCCCCCCCTGGCACAGGGCCGCTTGGCAGCTCCGAGACCGCCTGTCTGTCTAACACTTGTGAACGAGGAGCCCCGTGGTGCGAATCACTGGTTCTCCATTGAAATCAAACGCTGTGTTTTAGTTTCCGTCTCCATCTATAGCGTGCGCTGTAATGCTGATGCGCCCTATAGGCAGTTTCTGTACATGTGTAACTGCACGCTGGCACCATGTAGTGTGTAACGCAGCCATCAGTAGTCTGCCGTGTCCCGGTTTCACCATCACCCAGTGTCCAGAGCTGCCAGCAAATACGCTGACGTGAAACAGGTGTACGAAAGTGCAAACCCCTTTCTTCTCCCATAAAGCACAAAGTGAAAAGAGCACGCACTGGCAAGTGCCAACATTTCATCTACACCACAGGCGCTGTGAAGCCACTAGTGATGTGTTGTACAGTAGCAGTTTGTAATCGGGTGCAGGTACTTTCACTTTTCCAATTTTGAGTTTACTTCTCCAGGCAGGTCGTGCAAAGAACAGATGTTTAAAGCCTGGGTGGGATGAAGGCCCCTGACCTCGCATGGGGGGCCCCTGACCTCGCATGGGGGGGCCCTGACCTCGCATGGGGGCCCTGACCTCGCATGGGGCCCCTGGGTGTCTCTGTGCATCCCCATGTTAATAAACAACCCTGCCTTTGGTCTGGGTCCCTTTGGGCGATAATGGGCTTCAGTATATTGATTATTGGAGCCATTATTGGACTATGTTGTGTGATGTGATTGCTTTAGAGTGGGCTGCGGGAGTTTGGGGTTGTTACTGGACCTACTGGAGTGATGGATACATAGGACACCTTTGCTGGCATTGAAACTGGATGGGACTCATTTTGAAAGTTCGTGGTTTTTCGCAGACATTGGCATGAAGCCAGCCCTCCTGGGCCCACTATGGACACTCTTTGTTAGAGAGCGCTCAAGTATTGATGCTCAGATAAACCAGAAGTGTCCAGGGCTTCAGATCATCTTCTTTTTGGGTATGTTGTGACTACATTTTGTATTGTATTAATATAGGCTGTTACTTTCTCTTGTTATTTTTAGAAATTGAAAATGAGTGAGTAATAAGAAAAAGAAAACCATATATTTTCCCTGATTGTAAAATTGCTAATCCGTTTGTATTTATTGGTGCAAGCGAGCCAAGTCCGGGCGGAAGGGCCCTAATAACGTGTAAATAAAAGGGAACAACACTTTGTCTAAGCCTTGTGCTTGTTTTAAACTTCGTCTTGGAACCATTAAAGGCAGATTTGAGGGACGTCGCAGCTCATGGGACTGCTAATAATAATCGAATAAATATATAAGAAGAGACCGGCTTTAATAAGACCAGTGAGAAATAATTTGAGAAATCAGTGGCTGTCATTGATGTGTGTAGTGTAGGGATCAAAGTTTAATTTCTCAGTGCACTCTTTCCTCTGTATACACGAATCTTCAACATTCGTTGTGTGCTGCTCCATCCGATGCACTGTGTCTGGCAGTGCCCTGAACAATATGAAACTTAATGGGTCAGGCGGACCAGTCCCTAGGATGTGTGCAACTTAATGAGACAATGTGTCTCTCATCTCAATTCAACTTTATCAAAACGAAAATATGATACTTGAAATTTCTTGATTACTTCATCATTTATTCATTCATCTGAAATATCACCAAAAGTTTTATTCCGTGATTCCATCACTCAATGGTAACGCAATATAATAATTAACCCAATGCATTTCTGGTCTATCGTGGACCCTTCTTCAGGGGTCTAAAGAAAAAATACAACAAGATCGGAATTATTCTATGCACAATTAGTTGAAAAGGGTTCATGCGAAGACAGGCAGCGTGTAGATATGAACTTGCTAGTGTTCACACACAAAAACATCACCTTAAATGTTTTGGATCTATGTTCTTATATTGGTTCTAATAATATCGGATATCATTCATATTATGATGTAGATTATGAATTTGAACGGAGATGTGTTAATTATGTGATTATGTTGGCCATTGACAAAACAGAGACTGATCTGGTGTTCTTGTATTTTTTCTTTAGACCCCTGAAGAAGGGTCCACGATAGACCCGAAATGCATTGGGTTAATTATTATATTGCGTTACCATTGAGTGATGGAATCACGGAATAAAACTTTTGGTGATATTTCAGATGAATGAATAAATGATGAAGTAATCAAGAAATTTCAAGTTGTAGTGTAGGGATGTCACAACCAAAGTATCCTCTGTTACTGTAGCCTGTCATACTTCCCGGGCACTAGAGCGTACCCCATAGTGCTAAAAAACATACATCACCACTCAACCCAAAGTCCGAGCAGTACCTAAAAAAACTTCTCCATAGAACAACTCGGCTCCAATCTATGAGAAAACACCACAGAGAGCTGCCATCTTGGTGACGGGTAGCTTGGCCTGAAGAAAGCATATACAGGCAGATTTTAGTGACCTCGGTCACTTCTGGTGGTAGTTACAGAATTGTGTGTGCCAAGCCAGTTGGCATGAATTCATGGGATACTCACAGCTTGGGGCTGGCGCAGCTGCACCTATCAGGCGATCACCTACACCTACCAACTCAAAGTATCAAAGGGATCCCACACAATCCCAGAAGATGCCTGGGAGCATCAGCGTGGTCTCCTGCCCTGACGTTTGACCATGAGGAGGTCTGGTGTCACTTAGGCCTTTTCACAACGTGATCCACTCCAGACTCTGGCGCGTCTGATTTGTCCTGATGGTGCTCAGTGGCACTACCAGAAGGTGGGGAAATGCCTTTGTGGTGGACTGGATTTAACTGGGTGCTGTTGGAGGAGTGGGGAGGCCTGGGGGCCAGAGAGAGCTTTGCCTCACTTACTAGAAGTACAATCATGTTAGATTTGTGCTGCCAACAAATTACAAGTTACTCTTCATCAACAGGAAACACATCTTACTGTAGTGTGGGAACTAATTAGGGTTTTACTGTGGGCCCCCAGCTTTGTCAATCTAGATATCCCTTTTAAAAGCCCTGGTATGGCCTACTTGAGTTAAGAACCTGCCTGGAGAAGAAGAATGAAAAGTTGCTTCCTGTCTGTGCAAAGATAACCCTCAATGTCTATTAGAGGGGCTCTGTAAAAGCTGCCCCCGCTCTCCCCCCCCCATCTGACTTGAATCTCTATCCCACAGGATCTGCTTCTAAGTACACCCAAAGCAAGGTTTTCTGACTTGAGCCATAAGCATTTGAATCTACACCTGCTGTGGGCAGCGCCTGCTGGCTGGGATGCTTGCCTCTGAGGAAACTAAGTGGTAGGTGTTTAAGAAGGTTCATAACCAAAGGAGGCTGCTGGCCAGATCCAGAATCCCAGTTAACTCTCGCACTGCTGCGGAGGCTGGACAGCCAGGCCCAGTTGTGAAGGTCAGCTGACAGCTAGAGTATTGAGGATCTGGCCTAAAAACCAGTTAAAAAATAAAAAATAACTACTTAGAATAAAACATTTTGCCTTAGTTATTTTGTGTGTGGGGGGGTATTCTGCCTCTTGCAGGGCAATTGCTCACACTTGTTGTTTCGAGAAGGCAGGTACAA
The DNA here is from genome assembly GCA_963921515.1 of Calotriton arnoldi. NCBI lineage: Eukaryota > Metazoa > Chordata > Amphibia > Caudata > Salamandridae > Calotriton > Calotriton arnoldi. The sequence continues at coordinate 1,107,170 of CAWUFW010000441.1, forward strand.
AGTCGAGTCGCCTATCCTTTCAAGATATGAACATGTGGTGTATCCGAATGGACCCACTTTGAGCTCTTTCATTCTCCCAGGTGTCATGGACCCTCTGGATTCAACATTCTACTGATGAACTCTTGGACCTCTAGAAGTGATTTACGTCCCCATCCAGTTATCCTTGAGTACCAGCATTCACAGGGGGCCCCCCTCATTGCGTATCCACCTCAACTAGGGATGAGCTCGAACACTGGCTCCAGGTTGATCCCGCCTTACATTTTCTAGCTCTGAAAATGGTAATTCCAACCTAGAGTGGACCTTTACATTCTTGATTTAGCGGAATCATTGTTTGGTCCGTTCATAACCTCTCGTGTTTTTTTTTTTTTTAAAGTATTGCATTGCTGCTCAGGCGTAGCTGGCAAAGGTGAGACAAGATTACCTCCATTCAGGCTTGGATGCCTCTGTCGATTAGTCTTTTTGAGTGTATGGGAGCTCAGTCACAGCTCACTTCAAGACTGTGATCTCACTCCCATAATGCAGTTCACTAAAAAGGTTTAAGAACTGTTAAATACCTTCAGTAAAGTGACTTCTACTTGTAGCACGCCAGCATTGGCCCATGTCGCAAGACATGTCTCACCTTCACGTTGTAGCTGCTTTCCTATACATGTCCGTATTATCACGTGCCCATTGGAGGACAACTCCTCTTCTTAACAATAAAGTGATTTTCTCTACTTGTTATTGTGAGTAAAAATGAAATGAGAAAATATCAAAACATTGGAGTGTTCGATACAAAAGAAACATTCTGCGCTGGTCATTTATTCAAAACACATTGCTTCCCACACCCAACTTGTCTTTAACAAAGGTTTTTGGTTGAGTAACTGTGATTGTCCGTAGCCTCACTGAGGTATACACCCTCTTCAGGTGTGACGAGTATGGCTCTTGCGCCGTTCATGGTGAACATATTGTATTCTTTACATTCTTTAAGGGGCTTTGGGTCCGGTTGCTTCAGCCATTGGCTCCTTTTGCTCCTGAAACATCACCCATAGGTTTGAGACGGTGTCACTCACATCTTGGATCAGCTCACAGGAGTATTTCATTCTTGCCGTTTTTCTATTGGTTGGTCCTGTCCTTCCGCCTCCATTGAAATGCATGGGGGGGGTTAGCTTACATCTGAAATCTGTTGGTAAGTGGCGCCGTAGGACTAGGAGTCGAGCAAACGCATCTAAAAAATGGTTGTATTATTTTCTGTTGCATCCATTTTTCAAATGTTTTTGTCGTTTGCTCATGATGCAGTAGACAAACAAGCATTGACAAAACTATGCCTTAGTTACATGAAAATCTAATGGCTTTGCCAGTGCTTTTTTGCTTTCCAGGAGCTAAACCACCCCTGAGCCACGGTGGAACGCAGTATCTTGCAAAACCCTGCAGGGAAAACATGCAGATGACGGTTTGCACTCGCCAGTTGCCATAAGTGTCTTGAGAGCACACACGCTCGGGTTTGGTAGAGGTTGGATGGCCACGCTGCTCTCTCCGCCCCAAGGTAACTTCTTGTGTTGGGCACCCCACAGAGATTGTTGGTGCTCAGTCTCCCAGCAGCACCAAGGAGCCCATGACTCGGCAGTCGCTGAGGAGAACACAAGTGATAGATGAAATGTTGGCATTAGTCTCGGGCACTGGGAATTACTCTGGGATGCTGTCTCGTCCATTGTGTTTTCGCCACTATAGACACTGACCAGCCATATGCAGATCAATATTGGGCTGTCCCAAAAACCTCATCACTCAGTCTGGAGCTTCATAAATCTGTGCATAATGGGATGAGTTGGTATTGCAGGGATGAGGGGAGCTGGGATGGTAGGGGATGAGATAAATTAGGATAGTAAAGAATGAGGGGAGTTGAGATGGCAGGGATGAGATGAGCTGGGATGGTGGGGGACGGGATGAGTTGTGATGGTCAGGGACATGGAGAGTTGGGATGGCGGGGGATGGGATGAGTTGTGATGGTCAGGGGCATGGAGAGTTGGGATGGCGGGGGCGAGATGAGTTGGGATGGCGGGGGACAGGATGAGTTGGGATGGTGTGGGATGAGATTAGTTTGGATGGCACGCGACGAGCAGATTTGGGATCGCGGGGGACGAGATGAGTTGGGATCGCGGGGGACGAGATGAGTTGGGATCGCGGGGGACGAGATGAGTTGGGATCGCGGGGGACGAGATGAGTTGGGATCGCGGGGGACGAGATGAGTTGGGATCGCGGGGGACGAGATGAGTTGGGATCGCGGGGGACGAGATGAGTTGGGATCATGGATGACAAGATGAGTTGGGATGGCGGGGGACAAGATGAGTTGGGATGGTGGGAAACTGGGAGAGTTGGGATGGTGGGAAACGGGGAGAGTTGGGATGGCGGGAGACTGGGAGAGTTGGGATGGCGGGGGACGGAATGGATTGGGATGGTGTGGGACGGGATGAGTTTGGATGGCGGGGGACGAGGAGAGTTTTGATCTCGGGGACGGGATGAGTTGGGATGGCACAGGATGAGGAGAGTTGGGATGGTGGGGGACGGAATGGATTGGGATGGTGTGGGACGGGATGAGTTTGGATGGCGGGGGACGAGGAGAGTTTTGATCTCGGGGACGGGATGAGTTGGGATGGCGGGGGACGAGATGAGTTGGGATGGCGGGGGACAGGATGAGTTGGAATGGCATAGGACGAGGAGAGTTGGGATGGTGGGGGACGGGATGAGTTTGGATGACAGGGGACAAGGTGAGGTGAAGTGGCAGGGGACGCCATGAGGTAGGATGGCAGTGGTCAGGGTGAGGAGGGATGGCAGGGGTCAGGGCGAGATGGGAGGGGCTACAATGAGTTGGGATGGTGGGGACTGTGATGAGTTGGGGTGGTAGATGACTAAATGAGGTGGAATGGCAGAGGCTATGATGAGTTGGGATCGCAGGGGCTGAGATGAGGTGGGATCGCAGGGGTCGCCGTGTGCTAGGATGGCAGGGGTTGAGATGAGGTGAGTTGGGGTGGCAAGGGACGCAGTGAGTTAGGATGGAAGAGTATGCAGCGAGTTGGGATGGCAGGGTACAAGATGAGTTGGGATGTCATGGGACCCGGTGAGTTGGGATGTCATGGGACCCATTGAGTTGGGATGTCATGGGACCCGGTGAGTTGGCATGTCGGGGGAAGGGGTCGGTTCAGATGTCGAGGGACGGGATGGGTTGGGTTGGGTTGGGATGGTGGGGGACGCAGTGAGTTGGGATGGAAGAGTATGCAGCGAGTTGGGATGGCAGGGTACAAGATGAGTTGGGATGTCATGGGACCCATTGAGTTGGGATGTCATGGGACCCGGTGAGTTGGCATGTCGGGGGAAGGGGTCGGTTCAGATGTCGAGGGACGGGATGGGTTGGGTTGGGTTGGGTTGGGATGGTGAGGGACGCGGTGAGTTGGGATAGCAGGGGACGCGTTGAGTTGGGATGGCAGGGGACGCGTTGAGTTGGGATGGCAGGGGACGCGTTGAGTTGGGATGGCAGGGGACGCGTTGAGTTGGGATGGCAGGGGACGCGTTGAGTTGGGATGGCAGGGGACGCGTTGAGTTGGGATGGCAGGGGACGCATTGAGTTGGGATGGCAGGGGACGCCTTGAGTTGGGATGGCAGGGGACGCCTTGAGTTGGGATGGCAGGGGACGCCTTGAGTTGGGATGGCAGGGGACGCGTTGAGTTGGGATGGCAGGGGACGCGTTGAGTTGGGATGGCAGGGGACGCGTTGAGTTGGGATGGCAGGGGACGCATTGAGTTGGGATGGCAGGGGACGCATTGAGTTGGGATGGCAGGAGACGAGATGAGCCGCAATAGTGAGGAATGAATTGGGAGGGCAGGTGACATGGCGAGGTCAGCGCATTGGGCAGCAATAGTATTTGGGATGGCAGTCAAAGAGGGGGGTTGGGACGCCAGGCACCAATGAAAGTGGATGTTCAATTGTCATGAGTTTGGAGAGAAGCTTTCAGAAATCTAAAACAAATAATGAGAGATGAAAGCGTTATAGGTTGAGTCGGAAGAATCTTATAGGGTCAGCTTAAAAAATACAGGATTGTGGCGCCACAACAGCGTGAAGAAAGGTCCTGCAGGCTCTGTGTGCAGCAGCGTACAGGAAGTCGGGTTTGAGGGTGGTACTTAGAGGTTAGCATTTCATCAGAGACTACTGCTCATCTGGAGTCTGTGTTGGGGGAGCTGGGAAGTGTTGTACAGTAGGCCAGGTGAACCTCCCTTCTCATTGATATATGCTGCTTCAAGGCTCACGATGGAGGTTTTAAGATCTGTTCTTTTTTTCCTCAGTTGGGATGACAGCAGTTCTGTTAGCAGTGGCATCAGCGACACCATAGACAACCTCAGCACCGATGACATCAACACCAGTTCTTCCATCAGCTCCTACGCCAACACGCCCGCCTCGTCTCGGAAGAACCTCGATGTGCAGGTGAGGCATTGTTCCCTGCGTACATATACACAATTTTATTTGTGCACTATGGGCTATTAGTACTGTTATTATCTGTAGTGAGCGGGTAGGGTAATTAAGTGAAATGACATACCGCAGGAAGTAGGTATGTAACCAGAATTTGAACATGGGCAATTCAATCCAGTCGTTTTTCAGAGGTTGCTAGGCCTTTCATTAGGCACCAAGGGACAATGCATTTTTAAGTGCATATTTTTATATAAATATTAATTGCAATTTTATGGTCTGGCTAAACAGAATATCATGTTCCAAGACCTGTTACCAATTCTGTAAAATTTGCATGAAGTGGGCCTTGGCTCCACCTAAAGGAGTGTTTCTGTCTCTTCTCATGTTATTGGCTTTTTGGTTCATCGTTGTGCCACCTATGAGGTGCTTGCATTGCAATGCATGAGGGACTGTTTGACATAACATAATACTCTGAATAATCAAACATTAAATTATTGTCTAGAGAAAGCAATCACATTTTTTATTGATTTACTCAGGACTCCAAACACAAGCCAGACTTATTGGCTTTGCCACTGCTTGTTCATATTGAAGTTAGTAGAGTTGAACATTGGTAAATAGACTGGCAAATAGGAATTTGTTTTCCAAGAGTCCAAAATATTAAATAATTGGTTTTCACTGCAGCGCATTGTGATAACTAAAAAAAATAAATCTACTCTGACATTGAACAAGAGGTATGTTTAATTATTTATAGTGTTGATAGGATACTAAAAATCTACTCCACAGATACTCAAAGGCTTTTACACTTGTTGTTCCTTTAGTGTTTGTATTTCCTAAGAAGCGCACTGGGGCTCGCCACAGCATTGGATTCCTACGAATCTGAAATTGTAGCTCTTTGGAATAAGAGACTTTGCTCGAGGCTCGCTCCGCCCTTCCCTCAATGGTAATTATGCCTAGGGCAGCCATCAGATGGAGCCTGGGGCTGGCACTTGGCAGCACAGTAGCTGCACTTTGAAGATCATTGCAAAAGATCAGAGTAATACCAACACTCTGCGCTGTCCGTGCCCGTTGGTTGCTCGCCACAGAGTGCAGACTTCTAGTTTCTTTAGCATCTTAACTGTTGCTTTTGGCATCGAGCATCCATCGGTCTCAGCGACTGGTAATCCCCCACCCTGCATCCCTGTGCATCCTTCTTTAGCTCGTCTGTGCCATTACAGAAGGGACCAACCATATGCAGATATCTTGGTCTCATCCCAAAAGGGGTGGTGTTGGCCAACCCCCTGTGCCTTGCCCCCTCTGAAGAGGACAAAAGACACTCTAGACTAGTTTTGGCCCTGCTGGGCCCCACCAGTGACGTCACATGGCAAAACGATCTCGGTGCCCAAGGCGGCCCATAATATGGATAAGCAAGTGCAACAAATATATTATGTACATTCGATACAACTGTCCTGCCGTTCTCTCCCGCCCGCATCCCTTGGTAAAATGAGAGGAAAAAAAAAACATCTCAACTGCATAACCTATGACGTTCGGCATTTCAGTTCGATACGGTTTCTTTTTGCCTGTAGAATGTCTTAATTTCTTCATCCAGGAGTTGGTGAATCTGATGGACTGGCGCTAACTTGATTCCTCTGTATTCCGTCCACCGCTTCCATATTTTCGGGTGTTTTTGGGGGGAGCCCCAAGCTTTATACATCGCAGTAGCCATTCCCTTTTTCCACACCGATAATGATAGGTGGGCTATGTGGGATCTGCCAAGACAGGACCCCTCCCAAACATGTGACCACCCCCTGACACAACCTTTCTATCTCAGGACATCTCCACACTGTGTGGATGAAGGCGCTTTCCTCTTCACCACAGTGAAGACACGCAGGGTAGGCAGTCGCCCCCATACGCCAGAGCCGGAGACGCATGAGGTACACCCAGTGGATGTACTTAAATTGAATCAGCCAGAGCCTTGCCGCTATGGCCACTCCTCTGGGAGATCCCAGAATCTTCGTCCAGCCTTCATTCTCTAATTCACCCACATCGGCCTCTCAAGCAGCGCATAAGGCTACAAATATGAGGTTGGTTAGAAATTGGGGCCTGGTAAACTTGGCAATTTAAGGTCGCCCAAGTTTCCCATGAGAAGTTTACCTTCTAAAGGATTCAATTCTGGAAGGTCTGGTAGTGCCCTTAGGTGTGGAGTCAGTGCATGGCGGAGCTGGGGGGAACTTGTGGAACTGGCTGCGATGGTGTCCCGGTGGCTCTTCAGGCCCATAGTGTCAAGAGTGTGACGGATTCTTGCTTGTGTGTCGCAGGATCATGAAGGGTGGTGGGTGGCTGTGCGGAGCAGAGTTAAGTTGCAGCCTCCATGTTTGGCGTACAGGCCACGCCCCGCGTGATGCTTCTTCTCACATATAGTGCCTTGCGCCTTTCACTCCATTGCAGCAGGTTTATTTCTGATGACTTGATGGGACTCAAACAAGGGGCCTGTTGCCTACAGTTCAGTCACATGTGGAAGGAGTTCTGGATGGAGGGGGTGACATTATCTCCTTTCTGATGGTACCATGGTTTACACGAGGAGCCCTGCCATGGTACCCCGCTGAGGTGTCCTACCTCTCTACACCCTGACAAACGACTTCCTTGGTTCCGTGGGGTGAGCCCCCTTAATTCCTGAATCCAGGGTGGCTAGGAATGCCTTTCCTGTCTAGCGGCCTTGGCACCCTAGCCAAGTGCTAGAACCAGTGGCGGCTGGAAAGTGTGCCGATTTAGAGAGGCGGAAAAAAATGTAATACATTTTTTTAAAAAGCACATGAATACAATTACATACACAAAAGAAACAAAAAGGTACGTACCACGTTTTTCGGAGACACGTCCTCCTCGCTCCGTCGTCCTCACATCACGTTACGTCCAGCTGGGCTTAACCAGTCTTGGCGCTGAATGTGAGCAGTGCCCTGATTGTTGCGAGCAGCCTCTCTTGCCAGGACACTGGAGGCTCGTGTAGGCTCTCAACCGAGCTGTCTTAGACAGCCGGGTCGTGAGGTTTATGATGCGCATGTCAGGCTGGCCGCTGCAAGACAACCAGCCAACGGGGCATGCGCAGTATAAACTAGTGCCCTGGCAGCCCACCACTGCTGCCACTCAGCAGGCCCCGCCCCATCCTGACACTCGGTTCAGGACAGGTTGACGGAAAATAAAATGGTAATGAATTAACTTAATTCCCATTTTAATTTTCGTTCTGTGGGGCAATAAGTGGGGCGACGCTCTTCTGCTCAAACAGAGGAGCCGCCCCTTAAATAACCCCAGTTCATTGGGCCGTACATAAATGAAAATGTGTGACACGGCTGCACTTGTGATCTTTCGCTATAATGTGCCTGCCATGAACTCTCACGTAGGTGAGTTTTTCACCGTAGGAGCGTTCGAAATTCGAGGTTGCTGTGAGCAGTGAATTTGTGTTTCCATCTGTAACTGAGAGAACAGCACGTTTCTAGACAGTGCGGCCCTACAACTAAAGCATTATCGGTGAAAACCAGTGGTTTTAAACCACTATCACTGCACGTGATGCCTGGATCCCTACGGTCTGGTCCTTGTTGAAATGTGTGTCGTCGCGCGGATTTTCTCCGTGCAGAACTCGCGCTCGTGGGAAACGGCCTCTTTTCTTAATGTGCTTAGGAGATGTTGGGTCGGTTTAACGATAGGGCATTCCCTTTTAGTTTCTGATTCTGTCGGATTATTTAGATGGGCATATTAATTTTTATCTGGTTCCTCTCTGTAAACTGCAACGTGACTCCTGGCTTGCTTTTAGACTCTAACACTCTCGGGCAAACAGTGAAAGCGGGTGCCATTTTTTCAGTCCCCGAGAAGTGTACATTTCAGAAGGGGCTGCTATGTAATCAGCAATACTGGAATTATGCGGCAAGGGAGGACCAAATTATGCAGCAGGCTTTACTAAGTCATGCGGCAAGAAAGTGCAAAGAATGCATCGTAATGTGGTAGGTACAGTTGGGGATCGTATCAGTTCACTATTTTTCCATTTATATGCATGCTGACACTGTCTGGACAAAGGTTTCACCTTCTTAGTACTAGTTTAACACCCAAACACCGCACTATGTAGCTGAAAGGTGAACAGTCCACCTTTGCGTAGTGCCTTCCGCTGCACAGAAGCAAGCGTTGCTGCATTTTTAGAAACTTTTGATCCCTTTCAGCTAGACATTTTTTGTTAAAATCAGCAAGTTACGCAGCAGATGATTATGTAGCAAATGCTGCAAATCCTTAACTATGCAAAAAACGCCACAGCTGCAGAATCGCATAATTCCAAAAGCCCTGCATATAATAGCCGTCATATGGCCTCAAAGCTGTCACTTGGGCAATGTCAAGTGAGAGTTCCCTCATTTGCATGGGACGTGGCCATATTCAATGGAGGATATGTCCCTATTACAGAAGCAAGCACATGTTCTAGGAAGGCGTGTGCTGTCTGTTGCCCAGGAGGTGCTGCAGTTAGCACACGCCACAGACCCTTTGGGAAGTTCGCCGAAGGTCCATTTGGATGCCCCCTCCATGTGGGGGGGGGTTTCCCTCAAAACCTCACCATAGGCAGACTGAGGATGCCCACTGAAAAACTCTGACTGAGGTAAGGCCAGTTTCACTGGAATTATGTGGCAGAAGAAGGTCAAATTATGCAGCAGGGGTGTGTAAATTATGTGACCAAGGCAAATTATGTGGCACAATGCAGAACATTTGGTAATAGTATTACTTCATTATTTTGTCATTTTTTTTTGTGTTTAAGAATTTTATTGAGTTTTAAGGATAACAAAAACAAGAAAAAGAAAAGGTAACATTATCGGAGCTATAAACATATTACAAAGAAAGAAAAATAAGAATTTTATATATATATATATATATATATATGCATTTAATTCATAAATGTAAAATGAGAAAGCGCTTAACAGAAAAAGAGAGAAAAAGTAAAAGAAATGGAGAATAAGTAAACAGAAAGAAAAGTAAAAGGAATATATGAATACATAGTGAACTATAAAAACAAGAAGAGGAAGTATGTTAAGATACAGGTGCATGTGAGGCAAGATGAGATGTAAAAGGTAACCAGAGAAGATCTGATTTAATTTTCTGAGATAAAATAGAAGAGGAGACAGTAGCAATTCTATGTTCATCACATATGAAATTCCACCAGATCAATGAGGACAACTTGGAATTATCCTTCCAACATGACAAAATAACTTTAAAAGCTAATGCAATAAATAGGTCGAACAATAAAGATATAGGAGTACAATCATCTAAGTCAGGTGAAGATGAACCTAGAAAAACATTTTGCAATGATAACGTAATATCACATTTAAAGATTTTCATGCATGTAGACCAAATAGAACGCCAAAAGGTCAAAACATTAGCACATTCATAAATTTGATGTGTTAAAGTACCGGTAAATTCAGAACAAGACCAGCACAAAGGAGATGAGGAAGGGGAAAACTTGGATATACAAACAGGAGTAATAACTGCTCTATTGTAAATAAAATAGAGAGATTGAGTTATACGAGCAGCAGCAGAAATTTTGAATAACTTAGACCATAATTTATCCCAAACAGAGACAGATAATAAAAGGGATAATTCAGTTTCCCAGGCTAATTCCGTAAGGGATTTAGGTCTTTCAGTAACATGTATTAACAATAACTTATAAATATGAGCGGCTTTAGGTTTATGTTCTTGAGAAATATTATAAAGCGGTGTAGGAGGGACAAGTGAGGTGGATACATTAGAGAGGTCAAAAGTAGATAAATAGGACTGCAAAGCTGTTGAAATTAAAATGTATTCATGAAGGAATGTGTCGGGTAAAAGATATCGCAATTGTAATTCGGGGAAGGGAATAATAGAATTTTGGTGAAAAAATTGATGGACAAACCTAATCCCCTTCTCCTTCCAATGTTTGTAGTAGAACGATTTACTTTTGTATTTGATGTATTTATTATACCAGATAGTAGAGGATAAAAAACATTGAAATGGGTCTAGACCGTCAACAAATATGTTATATATTAGGTTTTGGGAGTATTTTAAAATAGGATTATTGGATATAAAAGTACAATTAGACATGTAAATTACATTATGAAAGGAAAAATCTTTCAATAGGGAGCGTTCAAACATAATCCATCTGGGTATAGGGATATCAGCAAATTCATAGGATAGGGAAAAAATTGTCTAATCAAAAATGCCGAATGATAGGCTTTAAAATCAGGAAAACGTACACCTCCTTCAGATTTGGGGCGTTTAAGTCTTGTAAGTGAAATGCGTGGTTGTTTTTTGTTCCATAAAAACTTTGTACAAATAGAATGAATTTGTGAAAAATATGAGACAGGGATTCGAAAAGGCAGCATAGATAATGTATAGAGTATATGGGGAACAATCATCATTTTGATGGTGTCTAACCTACCCCACCAGGACAAATGGAGAGGAGACCACGAAAGTAGGAGAGATTGAATTTTGGCAAATAAAGCATTAAACGTGTGTCTGATTGTGATAGGTAGAGTGGCAGAAAACCAGATACCAAGGTATCTGATTTTCGTAGGGCACCAAGTAAAATTAGTATCATTAAACATATATTGATAACACAGGGAATTCAGCGGCAGCACCTCTGTTTTTGAGAAGTTCAACTTATATCCAGAAATACTGGAATATAATTGTACCTCATCCAAAAAGGGAGGAAGGGAAGTGTGGGGGTTAGACATATATATCAATATATCATCAGCATATGCCGACATTTTGGTTTCTAGAGAGTTATATGTGAAGCCAGAAATATGTGTGTTAACACGGATACGTTCAAGGAAGGGTTCAAGGCATAAAACAAATAAAGGGAGAGAGAGGACAACCCTGGCGTGTACCTCTAGATAAAGAAAAAAATTGGAAAAACGGTTATTTACAAAGATACTGGCGCGGGGTAAGAGTATAACAATTTAATATAGGAAATAAAAGTTGGACCGAATCCAAACCATTGAAGTGTTTTGAACATGAATTGCCAATTAATTCGATCAAAAGCCTTTTCAGCATCTAAGGACAACGCTGCAAGTGGGGATTTGAATTTTTTACCAAAGGAAATAACATTGGCGACCATGCGAGCATTGTCCGCAGCCAATCTGCCCTTAACAAAACCAGCTTGATCAGTTTTAACCAATAATGGGATAATAGTTTCAAGACGAGTTGCAAGAATTTTAGCGAATATCTTACAATCGTAATTAATGAATGATATGGGACGATAATTTTTACAAAGGGAATGATCCTTGTCGGGCTTAGGGATAAGAACAATCAATGCTTCCATAAAGGAACCAGAGGCTTTGGATTCAGCAATGAAGGAGTTAAAGAGAGCCAAGAGTTTGGGAGTGAAAATAGAGGAAAAAGCGGAATAAAATTCAACAGAAAGGCCATCCGGCCCTGGTGCCTTTGATTTTTTAAAGATTTAATAGCATCAGTTATCTCTTGAGAGTGACATCCCTCTCCAATAAATCAAATTCATCAGGTAAGGAAGGAGGAGTGGGGAGGCCAGAAAAGAAGGTATTTAAATTTTGAGTAGAAGGATTCGTATCATCGGAATAAAGTGATTGGTAATATTCATGAAAGACATTAGCAATATCCTCGTCCGATGATGCAAGGCTATTATTAGATTCATTTAAAATGGGTCCAATATTTTTGCGCTCAGATTTAATTTTTAAGTAATTGGCCAGCATTTTACCAGCTTTATTTTGTCCCCCATGATATTTAGATTTAATTTTAAGAAGGACATTACAAGCCTCAATTGTAGCCAATTTATTAAGTTCAGATTTGGCCTTAATCAATTCATGAAGAGCAGAAGGAGATTTAGAAGTAAAATAAGTATGTTCCAATAATTTGAGTTGTTGGAGTAACACTGTATATTTATTTCGAGTAAGTTTCTTTTTCTTCGCAACGTATGAAATGGTGAAGGCTCGAAAAGAAGGCTTAAAGGCATCCCAATTATTAGAAGTAGAGGTATCAGAGGGGTTATTAAGTGTAAAAAATTCATTAATAAAAGCAGTGGCTTCAGTGATGAAGGAGGTATCTGATAATAGAAAATTATTTAACTTCCAGCGGCTAAATTTTGGGGAGCTTAAAGAGAAATCCAGAACAGAAAGGACAGGTGCATGATCAGAAATAAAAATAGATCCAATCTCCGAGGACTGAATAGATGGGAGAAGGGATTTACCAACTAAAATATAATCAATTCTAGAACGAGTTTGATGAACATTTGAGAAAAAGGTAAATTCAAGGGAGTCAGGGTTACAAGTCTTCCAAACATCATATAGTGAAGAGAGGCAATGGCAGATTAAAAGGCTTTATGGGATTTATCAGGATTAAATTTACACTTAGATTGTCTGTCAGAAAAAGGGTCTATCCATTGATTAAAATCACCAGCAACTACAATGTTCGGAGAATCAATGGAAGAAAGTAAAATCTTAATAGAATTCCAAAATTCTGGATCAGGTCTAACTGGGCCATAAATGTTCAAAAGAACTAGCTCTTTATTTTGTATGACAACCTTGGCCATTACCCATCGTCCACCATCATCATTTTGTGTAGATAAAATTTGTACATGTAATGACTTATGAAACAATATCGCAACACCCCATTTATTACTAGCTGAAGGAGAAAACACAACTTGACCCACCCATTGCCGCTTTAATTTAAGCGATTCTGTTTCATTACAATGCGTTTCTTGAATAAAGGAGACCTGAGCATTTAATTTTGATAAGTGAGAGTACCTTTTGTCTTTTGACGAGGTGTCCAAGACCACGAACATTCCACGAGAGAAAATTACACATAATGGAGGGGTGGAAGGGTAGTACATGAAAGGAGATGATACACTTCGGGGAAACATCTGGAAGGAGAGAGACACCATATATGAGATGAAAATAAAAAATGTGTTATATAGCAATAAACAGCACTAATGTACACATGCAACAAATGGAACAATGTCAAACAAGAAAAGCAAACAAAAAGAGAACGATAAAGAAAAATAAAAGGAAAAAAAGAATAGAAAAAAAGAAGATAGATCAAGGAAAAGGATCCAGATCTAAGAGAAAACAGCAAAGACTGAGGCATGAGGCGCGACAGCACCGACGAAAGATGAAACGACAGTGAAGGAGATAAAAAGAATAGAGTTCTGAACAGCCATAGTAGAAAAAGAAGCGAACAGATACAAGAAGCTTAGAGATGGTGAGAAGAGCCAGTAGCAGATTGCGGAGACAGATTATGTAGAAAAGACCTCAATTTAATGGGATCATCAAAGGAATGCGTGGAGCCCTCATGAGTAATTTTACAAAGGCAAGGATGAAGAATACCATAACGAATGTTTAACTGTCTCATCTGTGGACGAAGAGCCAAAAACTCCTTTCTCCTTGCATTAGTAGCGTTAGACAGATCCTGTGACAGATAGATGGTATGACCAGACCATATGAGACGGCGTTTTGCTTTAGCTACTGAGAGGACATGCATGAGATCCGTAAATTCCAAAACTAACATAATGATTCCTCTAGGTCTGGAAGCATTAGGTTGAAGACGTCCAAGCCGGTGAGCTGGTTGAATATTTAATGAAGGTTCTGAAGGAAGCTCTAAAAGTTCTGACAGGAACTTCTTTAGGAAAAGAAGCATATCCGGTCCTTCAAGATTTTCTGGTAAGCCATAAAGACGTAGATTATTGCATCTATTGCGGTTTTCAAGGTCCTCAGTATGGAGTTTGAGACGATGGATTTCCTGTTCCAAGACTGGAATCTTAGTAGATACATCATGTAAGTCACTAATGCGTTGCTCCATATCAAGAACCTTAGCCTCCATATTAATCCATCTATCCTCTATTTGCTGAAGTTTCTCATTTGTCGTGGACATAAAGGATTTTAACCCCCTCACCTCATCCAAAATGATATCAAGATCAGGGTTTTGAGATGATAAGATGGGAGAAGGAGGGTCATTCTTAGCTCTCTTGGGCTTAGTACCAGAAGACGAGGCTCTAACCGAAAGCGGAGATTCATTAGCCATCTTGGAATGTCGTGAAGAGTGAGACTGAATTTTAGTGAAGGTTTCAGTCTGCCCATAAGCTCAACAAAAACACAGCTCAAGCAGTGAAGGTCATTTGTGCGAAGAAGAGGTCAACAAGTCAAACGAGGTTGGTAGCAACATCATGAAAGAGCTCCATTCAAGTAATGCAGAAACTGGTACTTTTGCTCAGAAAATACAGTAAAACGCAGTAAATGGAGCGTCTGCATATGGGATGCAATATGTTGAGGAGAGCCTACATATTGATAGTTGAAAGATGATTATATTCTTGTAGTGAGAGTCATATTGCATAAGAGCAAGCAGCAAGAATTGATGTGAAAAAAATAAATAAAATAACGTTGCCGCGCGTTTAAATATCCCAAAAAAACGCCGGTTTACCTGAAAAGATTTGAGCGAGCGACGGCCGATATAAAATGGCGGCCGCTCGCGTTAGAACTGAGGAGAAATTGCCTCTACCGCCGCTGGCCCGTTCAAAGTTCAAAATGCGGTCAAAACGGCTCCATATGCCGCTCCGACCCTTCACGCAACAGGTTCCTGCATCCGTCTGCAGCAAGGACCTGAAATACGGCTGAAATCTGTTTAAGAGCTCCGCGTCCGAGCGGAGCTCAAGTCGGAGCCGCCATCTTGTCGCGGCGCGAGACCACGCCCCCCTATTTTGTCATTTTTAAACATGGTAATACTGTCTGGGCGTTGGCTGCACCTCGTTAGTACCAGTTTAACACCCAAATATATCAATAAGCTACAGAAATGTTACCATTCCAGCTTTGCAAATGGCCTTTCAATGCATGGCATCACGTGTTGCTGCATTTTTTTTTTTTTAACATTCTTTTTATTCAAGATTTTGTGAATGCGATTACAGTGGATCTCATGTTCAGGCATACATGTATTACGATTTAACAGTTACAGTTCACTGTGCAATGTCCATTCTTCTGGCTTATCGTGATTGGCAAAATCCACTTGTGACATATCACATTTAGGATTTTCATTAGGTGCACAGTGCAGCTTGAAGGACCCAACATGACCCTGTTGACTTCTTGTGAGTCGCAATTCTGCTGTTCCGAATAGCATAAAATTAACCATACCACAAGGAAGGGAGAACCGAGGGGAAGGTGCGGGAAAGGGAGGGTCCTAGGACGCGCAGTCAGGTCTCACGGTCTTGTAAAGGGTCTCATTGTCCCTACGTGGCTAGGAAGGCAGAGGGCAAAGCGACACATCCGTCATCATTGGGGCACGGAGGGGGCAGCCGTGCCAGTCCAATATGCACTTATGTACTGTTGTAAGGGGCCCCAGAAGTCCCTAGGTCTGAATTGAGTGGGCATCAAGTCTCAGAATGCCGCAAGCTGTTCCTGGCAGAATGCTGCATCTCTCAGCCACATCGCTTTTTGGGGGGCCTGTTTCCTGCCCCATGTCATGGCGATGCGTCTTTTGACGAGGAGCAGGAGCATCGCGCGGAGCCGTCTGTCCCCTGTTGGGATGTCCTTCATGTACCCCCAACAGCGCCGTCATGGGAGATCTGTCTATTGGTGTATCCGTCATCTCGTCTATAGCGTCAAACACTGTCCCCCCAATATGTGTGGATCTGGGGGCAATCCCATGCTAAGTGCAGAAAAGTTGCATCGGGGGCCCTACATCTCAGACAGCGCGCCTCTGATGCCAATCCCAGTCTCATGAGCCATGCGGGGGTTCTATATTTGCAGTGCAGGAAATTGAAATGTATAACGCGCAGCCGATGGTTAGGGGAGAGGGCGCGTGCTTGTGCACAGCAGTATGTCCATTGTTCCTGTGTGATAGGTGTGCCCAGCGCGGTGTCCCATTCCTGGCGGGCTCGGGTCTTGCATACCGGGGCAGTGTTTTGCATATCTGTGTAGAGCTTATGTGGGGATGTTTTTTTTTTTTTTTTTTAAACGCTCCAGAGTCTGGAATGTGTCCAGCGCCTCAGGAAAGATTGGGTGGTAGGCGCGCAGCGCTGCTCGTAGCTGAAATTGTCATTTGCTCTAGTACTGTAAGCTCCTGCCCCTCCCGAAGCTGATGCGTAGCTATGAAAGTGCTGCCCGGGTACACGTCTCCCATTTTTGTAAGTTTCATCATTCTGAGTCGGGCACAGGGGCCGGCCTCCGCTAGAAAGGGCAGGCTTGGCTGTTTTATCAGGGGGACTAAAGGGGCGTGCATGATGTCGATTTGGGCCCTCCTTTTCAGGTTCTGCAAGGCCCTGACCGTACATCCCACAGTATCTATCTCTTTCCTGGGTCTAGGTCGTGGTTGGTATAGGGTCATCGGGAGGGGGACCGGGTCCACCTGATCGTGTTCCGGTGCTGTATAAGCCATGAACTGTGTTGGGTAGATCCAGTAGTATGCAAATTGCGCCTGGGCGTACCAATAGTACAACTCAAGTCCTCCCTGCTCAAATGGGAGAGTGAGCACTTCCCAAGAGACTCGGGATTGCCTGCCCGCCCATGCCAATGTAACCATGTTGGAGCGCAGCCGCCGTCTGAAGCAAGATGTGAGGGGAAGCGGAATGTTAGTAAAAAGATACAGGAGTTTGGGTAACACCACCATCTTGACGATGGCCACTCTACCATCCAGGGAGAGGGGGGCGTGACCCACCTCTTTATGTGCTGTTCCAGTCAGTCTATAAACCGCCCATAATTGGAACGCCAGAGTTCGTCCGGATCTCGGCTGAGCCATATTCCCAGATATTTCACCGGGTCTCGCGTCCACTGTAGAGGATACTCCGTCTGTGTCTGCGTTGTGACCTCCGTGAGCGGGAACGTGTTGCTGCATTTTTAGTAACTTTTTAACCGTTTGAGCTAGAAACATTTTTTTTCTTAAAATCTGCAGATTATGCAGCAGATGATGGATTTTGAGGCAAATGCGGCAAATGTTTAATTATGCGAAAATCTCTACAGCCGCACAATCGCATAAATCAAGTAGCCCTGGGTATAGCTCATCCTCAGCCATCCCAGTGAAGGTCTTCTGGCCTCCCATCAGGAGTCGCTAGTGAGCCACTGCAGCGTGCTTACCTTCGAAGCACTATCAACAGAGCATGCATCATGTTTTTGGAATGAGGTACCCATGATGCCCAGTGGAGCCTTGCACCGTGTGTCACAATCGAGAGTTGAATTTTAATAAAATGAAGTAATAGGTGAAAAAGTTTTGAAATATCTTTTTTAACAGTAGACTTTTATGTCGGTTGATATTGGTGCTGTATGTAAAGAAACAGACAAGTGACCCCCTCAGAATCGTATCTAGTCTTCAGAACTCTGCATCTTCCTAGATTCACCTGCTGGCACTGCCAGGTTACTGCCCGATGCTGCCACTGAACAGGTCCATAAACATGAGATGTCACCCCTCCTATATACGCGCAAATGACCGGATATTTGCTCGTTGTTTGAATTCAGCCATTTTGAAGCGCAGAAACTACCCCAATTGCAAAAAATAAATATATATATATATATATATATATATATATATATATATATATATATCCAGTCCAATCCCACTTCCGAAAAAATGGGTCCGACACATGCTCAGTGGCAAAAAAGGGGTTTATTGCAAAGGGTTCCCAGTAAAAAGTCCTGTTGTTATATATAACGATTCTTTTGGTGCAATATTCGGGTATATACCCTTTCATTGCCGTTGTTTAATTTGGACACATTTTGGCAAGATGCCAGTTTTGTGACCTCTGGAGTCCAAAGGATTTATGGTTCTCGCTTCACGTAAAAGAACATCTAACTCGTGAAACGGAATATCAGTTGCTTTTAAGACTGACCCTTGCTGCATGTTTTCTGTGATGTTATGGGCACAGTTTTATTGTACTCGGGTTGAACATCCCTCTGTGTGCATCTGGATTCCTCACACGTGTCCGCCCTCTAACCCTAGAACTAAAACATTCCGAGCTGGAATGTGGATTTAGCAACCAAAACCCACAGAATGTCTGTTTCCTCCTGAAATATCTTGGGCTAAAATTGACTGGTTGATCGAGGGGAGTCTGCGGAGCCTCGCCACTAATTGTGCAGCAGGTGCAGTGGCAGCGGGGCCTAGGCGAGAGAAGGGTCTACTGAACAACAGTGACAGTGTCCTGTCTTTTACTGCCCTAGCAGGACAGGTTGGACCATTTAACCAGCTTGCACTGGGGCCTACAGTTCCCTTGGTACCCTGCTTCGAGTGTGAGTTTAAATTAGGTTTTGCTCTGTGCAATAAATTGCATCTCTTTTCTGGGCATCATTGGTGTAATGTTTGTCCTTGGGTATCAGGTGCGCTTAAGCTACATTATTATTTTTGAATTTTGGTCAATGTAGGTACACTACAGGTTAGTGACAATACCAAATATTGGCTTGTTCCTATATAGCCCGTAACTGATACCCATTTTAGTGGTACGCTGTTTATCGAACTCTGGAGGATGAGAGGCTTTGTTGCCTCTGCTCGGATTCCAAGTCATGAGCTCTATCAGATGTCAGCAGTGAGTGAGTGCACTAGTGACTCCCACGGAGCTGCTCAGTGGAATAACTAATAGCACCTGGCGCACAAGGGGACATATTGGCTGATTTCTGGAGCAGAAGGGGACGTGTTGGCTCATTTTTGGAGCACAAGGGGACATATTGGCTGATTTCTGGCGCACAAGGGGACAAATTGGCTGATTTCTGGAGCACAAGGGGACGTGTTGGCTGATTTTTGGAGCACTAGGGGACATATTGGCTGATTTTTGGAGCACTAGGGGACATATTGGCTGATTTCTGGGGCACAAGGTGGCATATTGGCTAATTTCTGGGGCACAAGGGGACATATTGGCTGATTTCTGCAGCACAAGGGGGCATATTGGCTGATTTCTGCAGCACAAGGAGACATATTGCTTGATTTCCAGAGCTCGCAGGGACATATTGGCTGAAGGATGATTTCTGGAACACAAGGAGACATATTGGATGATTTCTGGAGCATG
The DNA here is from genome assembly GCA_963921515.1 of Calotriton arnoldi. Lineage (NCBI taxonomy): Eukaryota > Metazoa > Chordata > Amphibia > Caudata > Salamandridae > Calotriton > Calotriton arnoldi. Next base: position 1,126,581 of record CAWUFW010000441.1, read on the forward strand.
CTTAAGACTTTGAGGGATTTCTCAAGTACCATTATCTGTGCTCTTTTGCGCACTCAGGAGTTTTGGTACTGGCAATCATGGTATCATGAAAAGTAGGGCAATTTAATATTCTAGTAATTTACATACTGCAGCATTTTTGTATTCCTCTTAGGGTGTCCATAAACGGGCTTTCCAGTATCAATTCCTTATATAGGCACAATTCGCCCTGCCCTTATATAGGCATAAAATCCCAGCCCTTATTTAGGCATTAAACCATGCACTCCATAAACAGGCATGGTCTCCGACATCCGTCCACCCTAACGTCACAACGAGTACATGAAGAACAGACCCTTAGGCTGCGGGAGTTTCCCTAGTCCAGGACTATTGATTTCTTCAAGGTCTCATATATTATGTATGAACCGTTATTCCTTAGGGGTTCATTCATGACGTCTTTCGCTGTCCGACTCACGTCAATACTAAACATTCCTAGGTACTCTCAGGTATAAATATACCTTCCCTAGCCCTTGTAAACTAGAGGAGACCTCGACTTCAGAGGAGCCCGTATCCCGGCCTGACGCACTGAGAAGACGCTGTCATCCCTGCACGCAGAGAGTCCAGCTTCCAGTGATCTGACTTCCCTTGCGGGGTGTTGGAGTTCGGGTCTGGCAAAGAGATTCCAACCTCTCTCATTCTTCAGGTATGGAGCTGATTAGAACCTAGAGGGACTCTTGGCATACTAGGCTTAACATACTCTTAGTATACCATAGTAAGGAATACTTCACCTACTTCATACCTCTCCCTACACCTAAGTTAGGTTAGGCACATTGGGGTAGAACTAGCTTAGCAACGCATCGTATGAGTACTCGCATTTTTAGTCTGTTATTTATGTAACAGCATATGTACTAAAAGATAATGCTATCGCAGTAATATTTATTTCTACTGCTCACACTGTACATTATTTATCTCGCATACTGTCTTGTGATCGTAACAGCACATTTTACTTACACCAGAAACAAGACTGTTCAATAAATCTTTTATTGAAAACGCCCGTCTATTCCTTTCTGTGTAACTTGGAGAAAACTAAGCGTGCACGACTGAGCTGAGTGAAATAGTTATCTATTGTTTCCACGACTCTGGGACACGTTCTGATTCTAAAGGGAAACACAGTGGTCATGTTTTGCGGCTGCCAGAAACTACTCCCTTCTTGTTGTCAAGGAGTTTCTAGTGGCCTCTGAGCTAGCTGGCACAAGCAATTAAGTTTAATATACTCAATGGGGACATACTGACCGTAGTCCTATGTCAAACCTATAGGATATATTATTCCAATGCGCAGAGCCTATTAGGGAAATAGGAGCTACACTACAGCATCATTTTGTCAAAGTTTAGTATGGCTTTTCTCCGGGATTGATGAACTTGAATACCACCAAAATGTTCCTCTGTGCTTTTTTGTAATACTGTGATACTGAGAATGTTTTCGTTGGGTGACTGTAGATGTCTTGTTAGGCTGTAACACTTTGCTCCCTTCCCTCTTTATGTTGCTTAACAATTTTACACAAATGGCCCCAGGGGCTGTTAGAAGATTTATCGGTAATGAGGGGTAATGGAAAAAGATGCGTTAATATATTGTAAGAAGCACTTGACTCAGGCTTCAATATAAATATTATAGAATGCAAAATTATCTGTCAGTTCAGATGTATTGGGAATAAATTAGTCTTTAGTTGTGGTCTTAGCTCCAGTATTAAGCACAGTTGAGAAGGATTGCAGTCTGTGCTTGAGACTTTAAATCGTGGTCTTTCCATCAAGAGGGACTACTTGGTGTTCAGGGCATTTGTGCCTCCTGAAACGATAAGCAGTGAGAGTGTGTTTGTTGGATGTCTGCAGAAGTCTTGCTGGGCCAGACTTATTACGATGAATATATTTACTTGACAAACTACAGTACCTTTGTTTGCTTCCTGCTTGAAATCCTTTGAGAGTCTTTTGGCATGAAAGCGGCGTGGACAGTTTGTCTTGTGAAGGAATTGAGTCTTGCTGCAGAGTGTGAGAGGTCTTCAAGAGGGGGAGAGCAAGGCATTGATAAAATCCAACCAAGCAACCCCTAGCCCTTTGATCGCAGTTCATAGAGGGTATTTGTAGAATGGAGGATTCAGCTATTTGAGAGAGGGGTGGAAATATTTGCTGATTTGGCTGCAACATTTATATGGTGACTGAACTTAGAATCCTGGGTAACGCGCAAAGACTTAGCTTGTGGGGGAAACCATCCGCACCAACTTCATTAATCAGGCACAGGTCTAGTCTGGTTTTGCGTTTAGAGAACAGAAGGAATTCTGTCTTTTGTGTTTTGAGTCTCATGAAATTCACTGGCATCCACGACTGTGGTGTAGAGCGGGATATGTAGAGAGTGAGGATATCTTGGAGTGATGAGGGTTTTGGGTGGAGTTGGATAGAGTGATTGGACATTGAGGAAGTGTTCATTGTCAAGTCATTGAGTGGGATGAAGTGGTTGGGGGTTGGTCGGGGGGTATTTCTTGTCAATACAGTCATTGAGTTCGATGAAGTGGTTGGGGGTTGGTCAGGGGGTATTTCTTGTCAATAGTCATTGAGTAGGATGAAGCAATTGGGGGGTTGGTCAGTAAGTGGTTCTTGTCAATACAGTCATTGAGTTGGATGAAGCGATTGGGGGGTTGGTCAGTAAGTGGTTCTTATCAATACAGTCATTGAGTAGGATGAAGCGACTGGGGGGTTGGTCAGTAAGGGGTTCTTGTCAATACAGTCATTGAGTAGAGTGAAGCTGCTGGGAGTTGGTCAGCAGGTATTCTTTGTAAATACAGTCATTGAGGTGGCTGCAGTGATTGAGAGTTGGCCAGCAAGTGTTTGTCAATGCAGTCATTGAGTTGGATGGGGTGATTGCTTGTTGGTGAGCAAGTGTTCCTTATGAATACATTCCCTCAGGTTGTTGGAGATCTGTGCTCCGTCGCTGCCCCTAGTAATGCAGAGTTGCGTTCTGAACTTCTTTGTGTACCTGAGGACGCATTTTCAGTTTAGTTCTGTTCCTCATTGAAATTATACGCACACATGACAGCTGAGTACGCAGAGGACCCAGTCAAATTCCTCTGCTTGTGCTTTATTTTGAGACTTCTCCCAGACTGCTTTTTAATGAATGTTTTCATTTTCAAACTGCGGTTTCATTGATGTGTTTCCCTGCTTTGGAATCGGGGCGCAGAGAGTGTGGCTTCTTTGTTCTCATGCCATGAAGTGCTCACTTGAAGCTACTTTGCCCAGACTCCCTGTTAGCGGCAGTTTGGGTGTCTCCGAGGTGTTTGCTTACGTTTCCAGGGTTCACCGTAAGTGCTCCACTAAACTTAGTACAATGGCACCATATTAAGGCGCTGCCGGTCTCGTTTCGTACACAGCGGACCTACATTCATCGCTGAAGGCGGCTTATTATCAATGGCGCTGGAGGCTGAAAGTTGGCCCTTTGCTGCTGCACAAGATGGCGGTTTGTTTCCAGACTTCAGATTAACATTCACTGGTCCCACCTGATAAGACAATGGCCAAGGCTTTCCGATTGGCTTCCATCCAGAGACTGCAAAGACCAATGTCATTCTTCGTTTTATCAGGTGGGGATTAGGATGACTTGAGGTGATGGTGTGTGCAACCTAGTGGCTTGCAACATTCTATTTTGTGTATCCAAGCAGAAATGGAAGATTAACTTTACATAAAAGGAGGTGGCACACTTTATCGCAACCTTTTATTTATTCTTTGTAGAGCTTTAATATTGCGCACCCTGGTCCTTATGGGCAGCATGGTATGATCCAAATTAAGAGCATACATAAACAAGCATTTGCAATGCAATAGGTCTCGCAATTACGAGATTTTGAGCTATTGGCATTGTAAATAACAATGCCTTTATTTATGTGTTTAAAAACCTGCAATAATAAAAGGCATTGTCATTTGCAATAGGTCAAAGTTTCTAAAATGCGAGACCTATTGCATTGCAAATGCTTGTTTTGTATTACAGTGAGACGTAAGTATTGTAATACGGTTCCTTTCTGTTTGTTTCCCATATTGGTTCTTTCGCTGTAAGATCGCAGTTTTAGCTAGGATAGCACCCGCTGGCATGCACTGTACTACTTTAATATTAACTACTATTACAGTCGTTGTAAACTCTGATCTGCACTTCAAGACCTCCTCCGTGCTTTCGGTGACTCCTTTACAACGTCGCTCTAGTCTTTCTTCGGTTTTACTTGAATGTACACACAGGTCTATAATGTTCTCGGCTTAAGATTCAGGTTTATGGTCAAAATGATTGGGATTTTTGCTTCCTTTTTGTCTTTTTTTTGTTTTAAGGCATCGGTCTAATTATTTTGTGTCGGTTTTTTTTCTTATTGATGTTTATATGCTCGATGGATACAAACTGGGCTTTTACACTGAAATGCGTATTTTCTCAGCTTGCACGCAGTTTTATTTTGTTTTATTTGTTTTCCACTTACAATAGCTTTGCCTCTCGGCGGTTTTGAAAGTACGTTATTAATAGAATTACTTGTGCACCATCTGGAACAGTCTTCAGCTTATTTCTTACTTTTAATATAGGCAGCGCCTCTCCGAAAACGGTGTTGCTTGTACCCGCTAGCTGACAGCGTTTGGGCGGCCTTTCATGCGCGTGAGCTGTAGACCTACGGTCTCTAGCCGCTGGTTGTGACTGTTGGAACAGTGTTAAATGCAGGGGCCTTGATTCTTCACTGGAATTAAGTGCTTCGGTTGCGTTTGTGACCGCATAGTGGGGGCGATTTTAGGCGCTGTACTCCCTGATCGTCTTTGCTGGATATAGCACCGCGGTTGGGTGTGTGAGGCGCTAGTTCGGTGCTCGGCTGGTAGGAGCGGCCCTGGCTGGACGCCCAGCCCGCCTCCCTTGCTCTGCTCCCTGGGAAGGAATCCATCATCCACCCCCTGGATTACGTTTCAGGCCCCGCAGCCCATACAAAGGTGGAAAAAGCCGAAGGAGGAAAAAAACCACCTGGGCCCATCCATCATTCGCTCTCTGTGCTGATGTATTTATTAAGCTGACCAGACAAAGCAGGGCAACAATTAACATTCAACTGTGGATCCCGATGACCAATCGCCGGTGTTTACATTGATAATTAATAACCAACAACCTTTAACCTGCAGTGAAAGAAGCTGAGATGGGGGCTGGTGCGTAAAAACCCCTTTTCTGCGGGATTTGTGCGTTTCATTGTCAATAAACTGCCTCTCGGCGAGTCTCTTTCACGATAACAAATCCTTCTCTTTAATATCTGCAACTTTGTTCTGGTGTTATAAACCGTAGGGTGCACTTCTCGTAACTGCCTCTCGGCGAGTCTCTTTCACGATAACAAATCCTTCTCTTTAATATCTGCAACTTTGTTCTGGTGTTATAAACCGTCGGGTGCACTTCTCGTGTGTTTAAATAACAAGCTGTCGCCATTGCGCAAAGGCAGCCGCTTGTTTAGCCGAATGAAAAAATATAGTGCCTACCGACTAATGAAGGAGACAGTGTCCCGCCGCAAGTAAATGATCCAGTCCGGTTGGGCGGTCCCAAAAGGAGACAGGGCGGTAACAAAGAAGCCTCATTTTCAATCGGAAGCCAGCGTTTACCATAAACGATGACGCCAGCCAATAAAAAAGATGGGCGGGGATTCAACTTCACTTCTAAAACCTACCCTACTACAATATGCCTCGCAGAGCGAGCAGCGCATGCGTGCTGCAACGCTAGGTCTGCGAGACCTAAAAACTTATGGGTAGTACAGGACAGAAAAGGGGTTCAATCAATCAATGGCTTTTAAAGCGCGACTACTTACCCGTAAGGGTCTCAAGGCATTGGGGGGTGGGGCTGCTGATCCGTCGAAGGCGCTGTGGTTCAGTCGAAGAGCTAGGTCTTGAGGTCTTTATTGAATTGTGACGGTGATTGCCTGAGGTGGAGAGGCAGTATATGTATGTATGTATATGTATGTATTTAATAAAGAGCTCTGGTAAAAACTCAGCTTTCAAACATTTACAAACATTTTAACAAAACGTCACTGTTTGAAATCTTACATTGTTTTAACCTGGGGTTGTCGGTCTCTTAGCTGCAGGCTACGATGAGCCATTGATGACTAAGACATCAGCTTTTTTGCCGAGGGCACCAGCTGCCCAGGGACAGGTGCACACATACAAATATTCAAAAATATTTGTATGTGTGCTCTGTTAAGAATCACTGGTCATTATCCCACATGCTCGTATCCACCCAATTGCAGTGAAGTGCAGTGCATCTTTAGTTTTAACTAATGTTTTCTTTAAATGGAAGAACCAATATGGCGCATACGAGGTTGAGAAAGGCAGCTTGACTGCCGAAACGCGTTCCTGTTTTGTCCATGGGTTTATTGAAGCCTGCACAATAAACGAGAGAACCCCCACGATAGCGAGTGCTGGCTCTTCAATCGGATAAGGTTGGGGATTATTTTTGTACATAATGAGCGCTAGCGGTAGCGCCACCTTCCAAGCACCACCAGCGATTTGGCAGCACACCAGTTTTACCGCAATTTGGATTTGGAAATATATATATCTATATCTATATCTATATCTATATCTATCCATATCCGAAAGGGGAGAAGTTTTGAAATGTATATAATATATATTCTTTTAATTTTGTATTCCACTCTTGCATCCCAGAGGTTGTATCTAAGTGCTTTCCAAGTTAAAGTAAATTTTCTGGGAGAGGTGTGGTGATACAGAAGTTGAGATTATCAGCTAAAAGTGCGCTAACAGAAGTATGGCCATTTCTGGACACCAACCCTGCTAGTGTGATCTTTTATGGGCACACATAATGGGGCCAGGGCTCCTCTAAGGATGTCATAAGTCACCTAAAGGATTATCAATAGATTAGCTTCAAATTGAATGCATCGTTTATAGACATTCTGAGGTGTGTTTACAGGTAGTCCATTGAGGAAGGGGCTCATTAACCAGACTCTGAAAACAGATTTTCGCTCACGGAAATGTTTAGATTCGGTCAACTTTACTGTACTTTGTTGTGGGCACTTACTGAGTAGTCATTGACTTGCCGGTGATCACCTCCATGCGTAGAACATATTGGGAGCACTCTAGGCGTACACTGCTTACTGACACCAGCCAGTGACTTCTCCTTGGAAGTCTGTGAACTATGCTGGGTGGTGCTGACCCGGGTCCCGGTGGATGTACAAGGACTTGACTCTTGATATGTGACCGGATCTAGACACCACCCACGGATTTGGCAATCTAGAAAACGAAGAGACTCCTGTCTTAATGTGGAGGCCGAGCAGTATTGAACGTGGGAGAGTAGTGAGCCCTCTTTTCTCTCAATTTTAAACAATTTCTTCTCTTGCTTTGTCTTTGAAGTGAAAAATATGTGCCAACACTTTGGACAACTTGTACTTGGACCAGATTATTTAAAACCTCAGTGCATAGGGCCGTTCTGGGAGTTTTCGTACTTCCTGGTACTTTAAGTCAGACTCCTCGCCCATAAAAGCTCATCTTGTATTTTTTAATTGGGTCTGTTTTAGAGAGCAGGATAAGGTGTTAACACCAGTTTCCCTAAGTGACACATTTGCTTCTAGGACCAGAAAGCTGGTGTGTGTGCTGTGATCGAAGTTGACAAGTGTGAACATGCTTGTGCATCAAGGATGGTGCGAGTGGAATAAAAGAGCATCACTTCAGCTGAACACGTGATAATTAGGTTTTTCCCCAAGATCTGACCATGATGCGCTAATGACAGAGTGAGCCGCAGAATTTCACAAGTAGGATTTATAACCTTGTGCAGGACATGCAAACTTAGTATAATGGAGCTGCTTTCACAGAAACCTCTAACCTTGCATGACCTTTTAAGTCTGATCTTTACTCTTAATCAATGTTTCTTTTCCATTGATGAGCCCCTTCGGAAGATGCTAACCTCCCAAGCCTAGATGCAAGACGTTTGATGGCACACTTCGAAGCCAAAGCCACACTCCAACATAAAATTCATGAAACGAAGTGCTTCAGCGGTGCCTGTTGGCTGATGCGCTTGCCATGCTAACAGATCAAATGCCCCAAGCGGATAAAAATCGCGCCTTATAATCCGAAGCGTGGTCTGTTGCACACAGGTCCTCACAGCTTGAAGACTGACTTTTGCTCGGCTTTGCTCGAGCTCCTCTGGCTGACAAGGAGTCCATCCTTTACTTCGCCTGCGGCAAGGGATCGTATTCCAAAAATAGATTCCAAATTACAGAGATTAGAAAACCTTTTTTGCTTCGGCGGAGGCTTTGGTTCTTATGTGGTTTGAGACGCTTTCAGGATTTTAAATTGAAAACAAGCCCTTCTGTAATCATCCATTATGGGGGTGTGCTAGTCTTCAGAAGTGAAATTCGAATCCATGATGGTCCAAGTTACCGCTACCTCTTGCATCACATCACAGTGACCTGCAATAGTTCATCTTGCTGACAGTTCTCAATTACTTGTATGACATCTCATTTCCCTTCTTCATAGATCTCCTCCTCCTGCTTCTTTCAAAGTCAGTCAAAAAACTTTATTTCGGCTGTACAGCCATAAAAGCACAGTTGATTAAAACATTCATAATATACAAGAAGTTATGGTAGAAAGGAATTTATACAATCAGGAAAAAGTGCAGAGTGTCCTTGAAACCCGTATGTGGCAATGTACTACAAGTTTGTACAATGTATTCTGACCCCTACGGCCACTCATCGCTCGATGTTTAACAACCTACAGTATTACTCCAGTCCAGGGAACTATCATCACAATTTTAAAAACAATAAAAAGCGTTTAAAAACGTTACAATAAATAAGTTTTGTATTTAAAAGGTGTGGAGTAAAACTGTTAAAATAGCTGACAAGTTTTCAAATAGAGAGATGTACAGTTTTAAGTTAGCAGCATAGTCCATGGATAAGCACACTTAGATACTTCCTGAGCTCTTTTTTTAATAATACCTCTACGTATACACCACATCGCAAACACAAATTTAGAAGTGGCAAAAACAAATAATGGGTGCGTCTCGTATTTTAGTAGCCTTCTTTCAAAGGCAAAAAGTGCATAGGTAATTAGCACACCATATGTAATGTTTCACTTCTTATTGATGCCTCATATTTTACCCCGAGAGAGTGGTCAAAGGATACTTTGCAGCCTATATAGCGTCAGAGCAAACGGAAGAATCGGGAAATTGAAGGAAGTAGGTCTTGCACCAATGCTAAGAGATCATTGGTCCACTCGTAGCAAGAGCAGAACTTGAATTCAACACCCAGTGGAATACTTAGCAAGGGTGTGTCTGGGCATATAGGCCCCGCTCGGCATCCAGAGCCGCATGGTTTCCATAAAGTGCTCCCCATGCACTCCACCTCCTGAATAGTGACCAACCACAGGCCAGAATCCTTAGGGGGCATTGTGCAGGGAGTGGTTGCAAACATAGCCTCAGTGTATGCCCAGCTGCATCATGGGAACTTGGGAGTAACCCAACTGTCTCTTCCTTTCTGATGGAAAAGAAGGATCATGTGACTATTGTGCTACTTGATTGGTTATGTATTAAGTTCTGACCGTTGTGATAGCTAGCACAGGCTTCGTCTAGGTTCACTATCACGCTTGCAGTACTGCCGGCATTTGGGGAGAGGAAGTTGATTGTATGATGATGGCTGTAGTGAGGGTGATCTGAAGGAAGGGCTAATGACCGGTCATCTGGTGGGTGGGAAGCCAACTCCGGACTCTCCAGATAGGGCTGCAACCTGCCCTTACATGACTTCTAGGAAACCAGCTCACAAAGGCCAGTGAAATGTATTTGTTTGACTTTCTAGGAAACCGGGATGGAAGGCTCAGAAGAACCAACACATCTCCTTGTTTGACTTTCTAGGAGAGCAGCATAGAAGGGCAACAAACGCGACAGTCCTCAAAGTAGTGTACAAGTACTGGCTTTGCTGTGAACCTTCATGTCGCACCATTCAAAATATGGCTGTTCAGTCTGAAGATTATCAGAAGTCAGTCTCTGCATCCAGACAGGCTAGTGTGAAAGGATGCTGTATTGGCAGCAATGCCCAACTGGCAAGATTGGTCATGTTATAATTTAGGGCACCTAAAAGCAGGCCCATCTCTTTGGCTCCAGATAAATCCAGGCCAGGAGGAATCCTGCTCGACTTTCAAGGCAGGAGTTTGAGCTCACTCACTTTGCTCCCTCTTAAGAAACACCCCCTACACATTAGTAAGGGAATGTAGAGTTGAAATGTTCCCAAGGTTATTAATGTGATCAAATAATAAAATTACTTAACGCTACAATTTGTATATTCTTGGTTTATAGGACTGATGACGTATGCTATTTAATTATTACCCATGTTAAAGGTACTCATTTTATCCATCCTAGAAGGGTGAAAGGCTGAGAGCAGGTGTATATGCTCCGTTTTGTTCACCACCTGATTTGACTGTATGTTGGTGTCAGTCAGTATCTCACTCTGTCCAAGTTGTCATCATAGCTCATTGGATTCGTGAAGCCTCACTCACTCTGATGACGTGGCACTACAGCACTTCAATTTTCAGGCGGGGGCTTACCTTCCTAGGAACTAGGATTAATCTGGGCCTCAACGTTCACAGCGGTGCTGGTAGAGAGCTTGGGATGCGCATGCGCTGCTGGGGTTAGTCTGTGCCTCCACGTTCACAGTGGTGAAGGTGCTGGTAGAGAGCTCGGGATGCGCATGCACTGCTGGGGTTAGTCTGTTCCTCAACAATCACAGCGGTGTAGGTGCTGGTAGAGAGTTTAGGAGGCGCATGCACTGCTGGGGTTAGTCTGTGCCTCAACGTTCACAGCGGTGCTGGTAGAGAGCTTGGGATGCGCATGCGCTGCTGGGGTTAGTCTGTTCCTCAACAGTCGCAGTGGTGAAGGTGCTGGTAGAGAGCTTGGGATGCGCATGCACTGCTCGGGTCAGTCTGTGCCTCCACGTTCACAGCGGTGCTGGTAGAGAGCTTGAGATGCGCATGCACTGCTGGGGTTAGTCTGTGCCTCAACGTTCACAGCGGTGCTGGTAGAGAGCTTGGGCGGTGCATGTGCTGCTGGGGTTAGTCTGTTCAACAGTCACAGCGGTGTAGGTGCTGGTAGAGAGCTTGGAATGTACATGCGCTGCTGGGGTTAGTCTGTGCCTCAACGTTCACAGTGGTGAAGGTGCTGGTAGAGCGCTTGGGATGCGTATGCACTGCTGGGGTCAGTCTGTGCCTCCACGTTCACAGCGGTGCTGGTAGAGAGCTTGGGATGCGCATGCACTGCTGGGGTTAGTCTGTGCCTCAACGTTCACAGCGGTGCTGGTAGAGAGCTTGGGATGCGCATGCACTGCTGGGGTTAGTCTGTGCCTCCATGTTCACAGTGGTGTAGGTGCTGGTAGAGAGCTTGGGATGCGCATGCGCTGCTGGGGTTAGTCTGTTCCTCAGCAGTGACAGCGGTGCTGGTAGAGAGCTTGGGAGGCGCATGCGCTGCTGGGGTTAGTCTGTTCCTCAACAGTCACAGCGGTGTAGGTGCTGGTAGAGAGCTTGGAATGTACATGCGCTGCTGGGGTTAGTCTGTGCCTCAACGTTCACAGTGGTGAAGGTGCTGGTAGAGCGCTTGGGATGCGTATGCACTGCTGGGGTCAGTCTGTGCCTCCACGTTCACAGCGGTGCTGGTAGAGAGCTTGGGATGCGCATGCACTGCTGGGGTTAGTCTGTGCCTCAACGTTCACAGCGGTGCTGGTAGAGAGCTTGGGATGCGCATGCACTGCTGGGGTTAGTCTGTGCCTCCATGTTCACAGTGGTGTAGGTGCTGGTAGAGAGCTTAGGATGCGCATGCACTGCTGGGGTCAGTCTGTGCCTCCACGTTCACAGTAGTGAAGGTGCTGGTAGAGAGCTTGGGATGCGCATGTGCTGCTGGGGTTAGTCTGCATCAACGTTCACAACGGTGCTGGTAGAGAGCTTGGGAGGCACATGCGCTGCTGGGGTCAGTCTGTGCCTCCACGTTCACAGTGGTGAAGGTGCTGGTAGAGGGCTTGGGAGGCGCATGCACTGCTGGGGTCAGTCTGTGCCTCCACGTTCACAGTGGTGAAGGTGCTGGTAGAGAGCTTGGGATGCACATGCGCTGCTGGGGTTAGTCTGTGCCTCCACGTTCACAGCAGTGTAGGTGCTGGTAGAGAGCTTGGGAGGCGCATGCGCTGCTGGGGTTAGTCTCCTCTTCTTCAACAGTCACAGCGGTGTAGGTGCTGGTAGAGAGCTTGGAATGCACATGCGCTGCTGGGGTTAGTCTGTTCCTCAACAGTCACAGCGGTGCTGGTAGAGAGCTTGGGAGGCGCATGCGCTGCTGGGGTTAGTCTATGCCTCCACGTTCACAGTGGTGAAGGTGCTGTTAGAGAGCTTGGGAGGCGCATGCACTGCTGGGGTTAGTCTCCTCTTCTTCAACAGTCACAGCGGTGTAGGTGCTGGTAGAGAGCTTGGGAGGCGCATGCGCTGCTGGGGTTAGTCTCCTCTTCTTCAACAGTCACAGCGGTGTAGGTGCTGGTAGAGAGCTTGGAATGCACATGCGCTGCTGGGGTTAGTCTGTTCCTCAACAGTCACAGCGGTGCTGGTAGAGAGCTTGGGATGCGCATGCACTGCTGGGGTTAGTCTGTGCCTCAACGTGCTGAACGGCCTCCTGTGACGTGTTTTGATCATATAGTTATAAATTATATTTAGTCTCGAAGGACGAATTTCACAAGTGCGGAATATCCACCAGCTTCTCACAATAAGTAGGTGTGATCTATTATCATTCATATTTCACAACCCAAACCCTTAGCGTCTTTTTTATGATTCGAGTGGGTTTTTTTCCCGGGTATGTTCACTTATTGTATTTATCTTGCTTTTGAATGTGAATCTCTTACCAGTAACGTACTATTACCATCAGGATATTGTGAAAGCAGGAACCCACCAGCCTTTGAAACAATCAATTACTGGGGACATTCTTTTAAATTATTTGTATGTGTGTTTGTAACCGTAATACTCCATTCATATTACAGCATTGCAAAAAGTTACTCTGTTTAATCCAATGGCAGTCAATGCAAAGAACTGAGCAAAAATCTTTGAATATCAGAGTTTGTGACCCGGTCTATTAGCAGAAAGATGTGAATATAAATTCAGGAAATTAGCTGGAACCAGTGCGGTGTGCTCCCTGCCACAAGCAACAGCAGGGACATAATTATATACCAGGTGGGTGCAGTTGAAGAGCGGGGGCATGTCTGGAATGCTGTCGTTTTACGCTCACCTGTAATTTCGCCCATGAGTTAAGACATTCCACTGTGACTGTTTTATGGTAGCATGCTGCTTCTAGAGATGTATTTCCATTCTCTCATTCTTCCAAGTAGGTCCTCCCATAAAAGTGGAATGATTTCTTAAACTACATAAAAAGATCGACCTGCGGCTATGAATCTTTAATTGGATCAGTTGAGATTCACTTTTTCGCCCTGTATTGGTTTTATTCTCCAAATGCACTGCTAATTCAGCTAGGGTCACGAGCAGACGAGTAACAAGCGCAGAGACATAATTACGCTTCAGAACACACAGATGGGAAGGTGGATACTGGACTGGGCCAAACTTCTACGAACTTGCATTCAGTGTTGTTTTTCAAGAGTAGAATAGACATTGGAATCTCTATCCCCTATACGCACAGAATCAGCAACTCTATTTATTTACTGGCTCGGATGCAGAAATTGGTTTCCACATAGGACTTATTCAGATGTTTTTATTTGTAATTTGACCAGCAGTATGAGTAAAATGTGACCGGCTGACGCTAAGGCAAAGTTAGTACAATATAGAAAACATTTTGTGTATTATAGCAAAACTCTGCTTTTAAAGATTATTTTGAGAATTGGCAGTCATTGGTAGTGGCGCGTGGTTCCTTCTTGTAGTTTTCCATCACACCAGCTTTTCCACGTGAGATGATTGCTCAGCACATGGTCAGATCAGCTCCTTGACATGCTGTAATAAAACCATTATGCGTGAATTTAAGAATTATCTCTGTGTAATACTTTGTTACCGATTTCAATATGATTTGTCTTGTTTCCTAGACTGATGCGGAGAAGCACTTGCAGGTGGATCGCAACTCCATCTGGTCTGGTGATGAAGTGAAGAAATCTGACGGTGGGTCCGACAGCGGCGTAAAGATGGAGTCTGGATCCAAGTGGAGGAGGAATCCTTCGGACATGTCAGATGAATCTGACAAAAGCGTCTCCGGCAGAAAAAACACTGTCATTGCACAGACCGGTTCATGGAGGCGTGGGATGACGGCTCAGGTTGGAATTACATCACCGAGGACAAAGTCCGCTTCAGCAACCTCTAGCGCAGTGAAGTCAGCTGGAACAGGTGAGAAACCTGCACATAACCGTGACACGGAGAATAGAGGTAGTAGGTGTTGATGTCAAGTGTAAGACCACGTGAGTGAATGGAAAAGCATCATTCAGGTCGTATCCTTTAGGGCTGCTATGATTGACCACTGTGTCCTCTATGCACAGGATCTGTGAACAGGAGTCTCCTTTTTACATGTCATGGGTAATACGTGATGTGTAATTGACATAGTATGAGGAGCAAGTGACTTGTGACGGGGGCCTTGTGTGTGGGCCAGAATCGAGCAATTCAGCTGAGCCCAAGGGAGGAATTTGTCCAGACTGGAGGGGAAAAAACTGTGCAACATATAGGGCTTTGCATAGGACCAGGTCGTGCAGGATTGAGATCAGGTTGGCCATGGATGGTAAATCACTGTGAGAGCAATCGCTAAGAGGCACTTCCAGAATTGAAGAGAAGGTGGCACAAAGGTATGAAGAGTTTGGTTGTGTGAAGTTGCAAAGTTGATAACTGGGAACTTTCTATAATTCTTTTTAAACTTAGCAAAGTGCGAAGCTAGTGAAGATTGTTTCATGGCTTTACCTTGGACACCTTCATGAATGGAACAAGGGCTTTTCGGGCTGATTCAGGCATTCCTAAGGTGCCAAAAGAGGTTCTCAGAGTGGCTTTTTCTTCCAAACTGCATTAGATGTGCCATTTTAGAAGAGGTGAAGGGAGTGTACGTTTTGCGTTGGGTTTCCCCACGTAGGTCTGTCTCTGAGGGAAGGGGTGAGACGAGGGGCGGAGCGGAACAAATGCTCATTTACATGGAGGCTTGTTGTGATGCTGACCACTGATTGGATTTGTAAATTGATTGTTCAGGCTAGGTCGAGAAGAATGGCAATACCTGTGGCGTTGCTTCTCGGTATGATGACTTGTTCTAAAATTACATGTTTGGTTGAGAATGGTAAATGGACTGGCGTTTCATGCACTGATGATAGGGTTACTAGCGTTACACTGAATGCAGTAATGGTGATCAGAGCATCAGGGGGACGGGATCCTCCCATGTGCTGAAGTGTGCCTTCAAAACTGTGCTCTACCTCAAAGCTTCTCTTACATAAGCTTTATAGCAGGAGTTTTCAAATCTATCTACTGTAAACTGTGCATTCTATTATCCACAATGTTTCACTCGCCCTCTTCTTCCTCCTCCAACCATCACCATTCCACCCGCTTTCAGAATTTGTATAAGGGCCACCATCGGCTTCTGATGGCAATAGTCTAATGAACAACAGCCATTGCCCGTTTCTTGGTTTCATCGTCATAAAGTGGGCGGTACCTCGTCGCTGTGCCTCTTTGAATGAGATTGAGGCTTGAGTCAAGGTGGGATGTGTCTGCAGTACCTATGAGTGGCACTGCCGACACGAGTGTGGATCCAGAATGAGTATTTGATTCCAAAACTGCTGTTTGTTCTCGTGCAGTGCAAGGAGAGAGGCTGGCCATTGACCGCTCTGACGGCCTGTGGCATCGCTGCAGAAACACCATGATGCAAACCCTCATTTGGATTATAGGTTTAGTTCAATCTCAAAGACTTTATTCGATCTTTTAAAACAGATCATAAAAGCACAAATTCATCCAAAATATTAAAAACAACTTATATAGCCATGTATAGGTTTAGTTAAATAGTGTGGTATAGAAACCCACCAAGGCAAAGCAAAATGTTTCCTGTCCAACAACTTGAACTCCCTGTGAATCTGTGCGTTGTAAAAAATGTGTGGTACTGCTTTGGAAAGATTTAAGTTCAATTTTAATAAAGTTAATCCACCAACCGACTGACCACCTTGAATTTTTTCTATAATAGGAAGTGCTGTCAGTGTGGTACCACACTCACCACTGTATATATAAATCCTTTTTCCTGAATCTGTCTTGTTCTTTGTGCCTTCATCCTGGTTAAATTTTCATTTTCCATCTATTATAGGAAAAACTGACGATGCCAAGGTGTCTGAGAAGGGAAGGCTATCCCCAAAGGCTGTGCACGTGAAACGGTCTCCTTCAGACGCAGGGCGCAGCAGTGGTGATGAAACCAAAAAGACTCCATCGAGAACCATCCCCACCAATACCAACACGTTCGGGTTCAAGAAGCAGGGCTGTTCTACGGGGGGGCTCAGCATAGTTACGGCCAGTGGGGCCATTATCACCAGTGGATCGGCCACCTTGGGCAAAATGCCCAAGTCGGCAGGATTGATCGGGAGATCCACCAATCGGAAAGCTAGTGTCGATGGGTCGCAGAACCAGGATGATGGCTACATGCCACTCAGTGCCAGGACTAACCTCCAGTACCGTAGTTTGCCCAGGCCTAGTAAATCAAGAAGCGGGGCTGGCAACCGGTCCAGCACCAGTAGCATAGACTCGAACATAAGCAGCAAGTCAGCCGGGCTTCCTGTCCCCAAACTCCGAGACCTTCCCAAAGCTGCCCTTAGCAGTCCTCTTCCCGCGTTCATGAACCAGACCGATAGGGAGAAAGGCATCTCGTCCGACAACGAAAGTGTGGCTTCGTGTAATTCCGTTAAAGTAAATCCCGCCGCTCAGGCTGCCTCCAACAGCACTCAGTGCCCTCGCCAACAAGGGAACAAATACCCTGATGTGTCGTCTCCTACTCTGCGAAGGTAAGCCTAATTTTGTTCACTTTTTGAGTGTTTGGCTTATTGTCCTGAATGCATTGCCTTCCTCGTAATTCATTTCTTCGTCTCTTGTATGGTCGTTAGGCTAGGACACCAATGCGTCACTGCACAGAAGGCCCACACAAGGAACTAAAAACTGGGTGTAGATGGTATACATTTATCCCAATGAAGTAATATATCATGATCTCTCTGAATATAGGCACTTCTCAACTGTAGCAAAGATTGATCCAAATGTTGTTGTCTTTTGGGACTTACACTGCGCACAATCGGCTGGTTATACCATTTCACCTTTAATCAACCGGTATTTGCATGTCGGTACTTAAATGCGCCTGTTGCCTCTGGAACGGTGTACAGAATGTGCAGTAGATTGATTTTTGCAAATGTGAAGATATGGAAAGAACCCGGAGAGAGGGGTTGCACCTTCTGTCTGGCCAGCCATGATGTCCAGCTAAGAGTCCCATCCCATGATTGGTCTGCCTTCTGCCGTGATGTTAAATGAATGCATCACACCAATCTGTGAGTGTGCCAGTACTCTGTATCTTGGCATCAAAATCAGTGGAACTGCTGTTTTACAGGTTATTTGGGAGTGCGGGGGGGGGGGGGGATGCTCTTGAATTATCAAGCGGGTAAGAGATGGGGACCTGGATTTTTTGGAGCCAACATGTTGGCTCTAAAATGAGCATTTCAACATTCTGTCTGTTTCGTAAAGGAAGCATTATAACAACCCACCCGTATAAAAGATACTCTTTACCAAGCAGACGGGAATTCCTCTGTGGCCACCCATTCTGCATCTTAGCAGTTAAAGTACATTTATGCCCCATGCCGACTTATCACATACTTCTGCTTCGAACTAAAATACCAGTTTCCAGAGTCTGGCCTGGTTTACAAATATCCTAATCTTGCCATTGGCTAGGTTAGAATTGGAAATATATGGGATAAAGTACTCTCTGCCGTACAGTGTATGGATATTGCAAGTCACGAAGAAGTTCCTTGACCATATAGTTCCTTTACAAGGTCAGATAACAAAGTGACTTACAATATCCTTATAACATATAGCAGGGGGTACTTTATTCCGTATTATACATGGTCACACCTTCCCTCTTCTCACAAATCGGCTAAATCTCTGGTGGCTCATTCATATGACCGAGATAGGATGTTTGCAAACCAGAATAAAAGAATCTGTAGTGCAAAATTAAGCATACCAAAAAGCAGTAAGATAGTTTTTGCAAAAAGATATAATCAGTTTAATACAGTCATTTAAAATCTGCCTAATCCAAGTCATTTAAAAAATAGCAAAAAAAAACAACGCGGTAGCTCATAACGTGTAGAAACATGCAGAGAAATTCTGTCTTCCCTATAATTGCCTCAAGGGTGCAAAAATAAACATCTCATTTCTGCTGATCACTGTTCATCTAGCAAAACAGGTCAGAAGAAGGAAAACAGCAGCTGTATTTATGCTCGGTGTCCTGACTTTCAGCAGAACTGAACTGTAATAACTTATCACCATTGAACTGCGTTGTCATTGCTTTACTACAGGCGACTAGAGATGTCACAAGTCACCTGTAACGAGGAAACTGTAGACTGGCTTTGCTACAGGGATCGCAGGCTCCCATATATTATTTTTGTCTTATGGCAATGTGATCTTATAATGAAGGCCCTTGCTTTAGACAATGCCATTTGGTAGCAGTGAATGTTCTTTGCATCTTAGCTGTGAAACTAAGAAAGCAGACTTCAGACATGGCAGCTCTTCCAAGTTTGGGCCCATTTTACAGGGATCGCTCCTGTTTACCTAAATTATTGGTTTTAAAAACACAATTTTGTTTGCCAGAAGACATTTGTAACAGTACTCATTTTTTAAATTTGTTTTCTTTTTAGTAACCTGTGTAAATATAACCTCCCAAAATACTGCCTAGAAGCTGTGGAATCCATTAAAAAATTGCTGGTTCAAGTCAAACCCACTGTGGCAGTGACTTCATTCCCACTGAAAATATTTTCTGGGCGCCAAAACCGAGGGCTGACCTAAAATTGACCATTTTCTTTGTTTTCTTGGCTGAGGTGTAACGCTGCTTTCAAATTGGCGTCGACCTAGCAACAGCATTTGCAAAGTAAATAATTATGCAATAGTAATTTTCAATGTGAGGAACGTTTACGTTATTTTACATTAATGGGAAAAACAGTGTGTTCTCCCGACCTCTTTTTTTTTTTTTTTTTTTTTTTTTAATGAAAGTGCTGAGAAAAATTGATGGCTGTGGTATGGTACACCCAAAACAGTCGGTCAGTATCTTTATTTTGGCCTAAAAGGCTATAAAAGAGCAAAGTAAATACATAAATATAAAATATATAAAAGCAAATAAAAATACAGAACATATAAAAGAGAGAAAAAAGATCCGACTAAATACCCCAAAACAGGCAGTAGTATAAATGGCGACGTGGACATCTTGAAGCAGTCCTTAAAGCATTGGTGTGTCTTCAAAGCCTCTTCAGGGAGGGTTAGGGACCCTCTTCTTATGGCTCCATGCCATCGACTTACGCGGCGGTGCAACGAGTGACCTGGTCATGTGATGTACTATTCTCTTTGTCTAGAAACACTGTTTGATGGGAGACACCCATTCCTAAACCACTTGTGAATTATTTTTATTTCTATTTACCTCGCAGTCCATGTCCATATTGGCCCCCTAAATCACCTGTTAGAGGGTAAGCGCCTGAAAACCCCCACGGGTGATTCGCAGCGCTCTACAAATTCACATAACCCAACAAGCTACCACTGAGAGTTTAGATTTTTTAAAATCTGTTCAAACATAGGTTAGAGGATGATTGGGCACTGCAGGCACGCTATAGCCAGAGCCACTAAAATTATGCACCAATGGAGGACAGAATTACGAGGGAGGGTTGATTAAATTAAGCCGCACACAAAGGCAAATTAAGCAGCGTATTCTGTGCCTGTATAATTTGACTATTTTGTCATTTTAACACAATAACTCTGTGTGGATTAAAGTTACACCTTATTAGAACCAGTTTAACACCTGAAAACACAAGTTAGTAAATGAAAGGTGACCTAATACACTTTCCAGAGGGTCTGCTTCTATGCAGCACCGCACATATGTTGCGATTTTAGTCACTTTTAATCCGTTGGAGTTCGACACAAAGTTTTTTGTGGTAAAATCTGCAAATTATGCCACAAATGGCGTATTATGTGAAAGTGCATCAAATTCAGAATTATGTGGAAAACTCCTCTGCTGCCAAATAACGTCATTTTTACAGGCTAGAGTAAAGCCTGCGGTTTATTAAAAGAACATGAGTGATTGATTAAAAAAAATTCATCTCAATGACCATACCATTTTTTCACTTTTTTCAAATGTCATCACGTACTGCGCATGATTGCGGGTAGTTTGTTTCACGAACAGAAGGAGGAATGAAAGCGAAGTAACAGCAAAAGTATACAAAAAAAAATGTAGATTTCCTTTTAGTCATGGCATTATATGGACTGATACTGCGTTGAGACCATGTTGGAGTTGAGCGTATGTGTATTAATCAGTGTGTTGAACAGACACACTTGCTGTAGGCGAGACCAATGCTTTCCTGTGGGAACACTCATTTCCTGCTTGAGACTTTCTCATGTCATTAGCTCTGTGACATTGGTAGTTAGTGTTCTTATAATGATTACAACCCACCAAAAAAATGTTGAGTGAACCAGGAGCTGAAACTTCCAACTTGGCACGAGTTCATTGTACTTCATCAGACCAAGTACAGTGACATGTCCGACAATGCCTTCAATTTAACTCTAATATCTTTGGGAAGATAAATCCCTGCTGAGGATTCTTGTGGTGCAGTGATCTTCCAAGCAGCCGGAGTCCTTTTTGGTGCGTTCAGTATCTTTCATAGTGTACCTAACTTCTAGCATAACAATGTTTATTTATGAGTCTGGGCAATCCTGCTATGGTAAATTCAGATAAGCTACTATTCTTGCTATCTTACAGTACTAAACCTCTACTTAATTGAATTTCTTTTTATTTTTTATTTTACTTGTATCTGAATTTTCATTTCATATATTGTCGTCTTTTACGTGTTTCTAATTTTTAGCTTTGCAACACCGTAAGATGTTGGTAATAAGCAAAATCGCTTAGTTGGCCGGTTCTTAAACCGATCTATGGACAACCTGTTGGTTCCATGTTTAAATCATGGAATGCTGGGACTTCAATTCCTCCGCTTTCAATGGAATGGGTACTGTTGAGTTGGATCCTAATGACACCTGTTAATTATTCACACAATTACGAGTTTGCTGTGTGTACTCCACAAACTTTGGTAATATTAGCTTCACGTTGTGAAGTAGGCATTCCGTTGTCAACTGGGCTGATGGATCAGTGGACAGAAGTTGAGTGATGTACTTTTTCCAGTTAAAAACTGTTATTTGATTTTAGATGCAAAATCAAGAAACGCATCTCAAAGTTTGGGATGCCCATTTTAACAAACACGTTTATGTGTTTTATTCACCTATCATTACAAGTAGAATATTTACTTCCTTTTTTTAAATTTCAAAAAGTGTACAAAATTGGTGGTAGAAATACTCCCTTCTACAGCGCAGCAGTAAGCACCTGCTGGTGGGCTATCTCTCGATGATCGGTGAAGGGATGTTGGACTGGAGTACCAGCAGCCACTGATGATCAGTATTGCTGCAGCAAAGAAGTGAAGACAGTTATGGGCAGTGAAAAGGGTGATGAGTGATGGTGGTGGACCCAGGCACCTTCAGGATTATGGAAACTGTGGGGCAGAGGCTGGAACTAGGCACTGGGCAGGTTTCAGTGGCAGGCTGGGGGCATGTTTTTTTTTATTTTTTCAAAATTTCTTTATTCACATTTTGCAAATATTACGGCACATATAAATGTAGAAAATAAAACCATCAGGGTAGTGACCTAACACCGAACAAAGAATAAACAAAAAAGCTGCTGTGTAGGGCTGATGGCATGATTAGAGCAGGTTCATGTTGGAGAAACTAAAATAAATGGATGATTGGGAACCGATATTAAGATTTGGGTTGTAATGACTACATCATTGGTGTGCTGACCCACAATATTGGTTGTGCTGGTGGGCGGCAGAGGGCATTTGTCAGTTTCAAAAGAACTGATATTGGTGTGGATAACTGAACACCTCTGAGGAACAACTGTACTTGTCATTGCTCTCTGGAAGTAATTAATTACCCTGGTACTTATCCTGCTTCAAATGTGATCACTTGTTCAAAACCGTGCTTGATAGATGGAGCTCCGAATAAAAGGACTCAAACTTGACACCCAGGTCTGGGTCAAGATTAAGGTTTCCAAGATGAAAATTCCTTTTCTTTGAAGCTCTTTTGCGGTAAAGTGCAACTCTATTTAAAAGCAGTTCATTGTTTGGGGAATTTCTTTTCCAAACAATCTAGAGTTTGTATTGGCCTTGTTTTAAATGAAAAACGCACACACATTCCAAGACTGATATAAAACATTTCAACCGTTCTGCACTGACCAACATTTCTGCTTTAACCAGTTACCTCCCCTGTACTGAACACTTTAAAAACTCATTCCAATTTTATTGTGGACTACCAGATGCAAATTATCCAAATTAGTATGCTAATGGCTTACTTTCCTCGGTGGATCAGCTGGCGGCCACGCCTGTAGCAGAAATTATGAAACAAAATAGCGAAAATGTCAGTATTGGTTTGTAATAGAATCTATATGGGTCAAGTTCATGAAATATAGATGCATAGGTTTTCTCTGCCTTGGCTCCAGCACTTTTCCCTACATCTGCACCTGTAGTCTTTTAGAACCTTCCCATTCAGCACAAAGCTGGTTCCTCCGTCACACACACTCTACCTCATACAGTTCATCATATGGTTCTGATGAGCTTTTCGCTACTTGGATTTCCTCTTCATTTGTTTCTTTACATTTCCCATACTGTGAATCTTAGCCTTAAAACCCTTTGAATATTTCATTTCTACAATTTTTACTACATTGAAAAAGAATTTCTAAAACATACATGCGGTTGTCATGCACAACAAACCCATGTTAAAAGACACCAAAGTTACAGTTGCCCAATATTGATCTTTCTTAACCCCAACAGACTTCTTTTATTTTTTAATAGTATGAACACCCTACTGAAATTAACCTGGGCCATGCTTTTTACTAAGTGTGCAGTTAAATGGTTAAAAAAGGAATGCCATTTACCATTGGTCCATGACTTACTGGAATAACGTATTGTCTGAATAGAATAATCCACTCTGCAAGGCAGATATCTGGAGTCGGGCGCCTTTTTATCACTGTACAGACCCTAATTGTCATGAGGTTGTTCTTACGGAAATAATAGTATAAATTTGCCCAAAAGGGGTTATTTATGAAAATTAATATCCCAAATGCAACTATCTGCCTGAAAGTGTAACATAGTGAGGGGAAAAACTAAACACTTTGCAAGTTGTGATGTGAGAAGGCTGAGGTGGGTTGCCCTGTTAACACCCCCCTGTGTCACAATGTCTAAGAGCCATGAAGTCACAAAATGCCTGTGGGACATTAGACAGTCAATCGCGAGGTCTCTGCTCAATCTAAATTCCTTTAATCAAAGTCTTGTTGACATATTCTTTTGACAGGAACATCTTAACAAAGATAATTGGACGAAGCTGAAAGTTTAAACTGCTTAGATGCTTCGGTTTGTCTAGCAAGCTTTCTGTATTGTGATCACTGGGATTTTAGCTTATGATCAGAATATTTGTCAGGACAATGTGTCCGATGTGTCAGTGTAGTCTTTAGTTTTCTATCGTACTATCAATCCTTGGCAATCTATTCAGTAATGTTTATTTCCGCTTTCACTCTTGGGACGAAAAGTCTGTTTCACGTGGTTGGGTTTTTTGTCTTATTTGAAAGAATTTGTCACAAACTAGTTTACTCTTGACACCTTTTTCCCAAAGGTCTATCTACTACATGAATTTTCTTTGCTTCTTTTATCTCAAATAAAGTTCAAAATTAGGTGGGTTAGATACAAATTATTCTATATGGTTAGTCATACTCTAAATTTAATTTAACACCTAGCTATTCCTTTTGGTTCTACCCATTAATTTATTTTCTCAAATCTGTTATTTAATGTGCTATTTCGTTCTCAAACTACTCTCTGCGAGTTCAAGATTTCTAATTGATATTATTTCAAACTGGTAGTTTGTTTTGTATATGGAAAATAGAAAAACAAAGATTTATATTTAGGAGCAGATAGAATTGATTATAAAGCAAGAAAACCAGTTCAGGCAGCCATGAATCCGTATTATGGCTTACCACCTGGCTGAGAGGTATTGAATGCCCAGGAGAAGCCATTGCGGGCGTAATTCCTGTTATCCAAATGTAACAGAACTAAACTCTCAGCCTCGATAATGGTAAGAAATATATTTTTTAAGCAGGATTTCATGACCTTGTTGTTCTTAAAGGCAACTGGGATAATTATTTACAGAAAAGCAGCAAATAGTTTAGACATTACAAAGTCAGAATGGACTGAAATCTTGTGATGGCATTAAGCCATAAGCTCCCATGGCTTCAATCCTCGTGTTGCTCGGTGTCAATTGTATCAATCATTCTTGTATTTTCCAAGTTACTTTCAACTAAGGGACTGATTACGAGGTCGTTTGGAAACTCTTCTGACTGAATCGGTTTCGGAATCGTTTCTGACCAACCGATTACGATGCTCCCGAACATCGCTCGGTCGGGCTCGCATTGGCTTCAATGGGAGACTGTGTTCTAAACGAGAACACAGGCTCCCATTGAAAAAAGGGGTGGTTGGGCAAAACCTTGCACCCTGTGACGAGCACACCATGGTGCCTGCCACACTGTGTATGGTTGTAAAGAGGGGTCCCACGGGTTCCCCCCACGGGCCCCAACCGGAGGCCTGCGGGTGAAGGGGGGCCTGCTACATGCCTCCAAAGTCAGATTCCATCAGCCGTTTCGTGCCGGACAAACTGATTCGGAACGGCTGTCAGAATCGGACATCGTAATCGCTTGGTCGGAAACATTGTCCATAGAGCTGTACGATTCGTCTCTGGACGACTCTGCCTGTCCGAAAGCCGATCGGAACTGATTCGGACAGCCTGAACAGTTTCCTTGCATCGTAATCAGTCAGTCGGAAATGTATCCGATTCGGTCTGAAACATAGGTTCTGAATCGGATTCTCCGAATCCCGTTCTGAGCCTTTCCGAACGCCATCGTAATCGGCCCCTAAGTGAAGTCATTCATCATCAAATCATTGTAAAGCATCAAGACCATTGCAAGACTAAATTCAAAGAGATCTGCTCTGTGCTTTTCCCTATAGAAAATAAAATTCCGCCTTCAATATTATTTGCCATCCCATATTTCTACCACCAAACCTATTGTGTCTACAACTATTTTCTCCATTATATATTATCAGTGCATATATTTATTGCTTCTCTCTGTAGTTTTCATTTGATGATGTGTGAATTTCAATTTTTGTGATGTTTATCCGTCCTTAATCTGTTGAAATGGAGCAGCTTTTCCATCTTTGATTGGCAGCACATAGGTCTGTAGGATAGTCCAATTTTTCCAAAATGGTGGTTCTAAAATCTGCTACTTATGAAAATAATTAGTCTTTTTTGGAATAGGCGTCGCTTCAAGCAACTGACCCCTTTGATAAATCAGATAGTGGTGCACATGTTGGTAGTGTCCAGTAAACGTTTTCTAGTTTAATGGGACTCATAACTGATTTGTTTACAAGATGTCTCATCCCATCAAAACTGTGGAAATGAGGATAACTTTTTAGATGTAGTTTAGAAAATTGTTTTGTAATCCTGACACTCTTATCTGTTTCCTGAATTATGTTCTGTTTCTATGCAGACTTTTTGGTGGAAAGCCAAGTAAACAAGTCCCCATCACTACAAATGAAAATATGAAAAATGCCACAGTCATCTCGAACCCTCACGCCACCATGAACCAGCAGAGTAACCTCGATTCTCCTTCTGGCAGTGGGGGCAGCAGCCCCCTGTACAGTAAAAATCCCGACATGAACCAGTCTCCACTAGCCAGCAGCCCCAGCTCCGCCCATTCCGCCCCTTCCAATAGCCTCACCTGGGGGACAAGCCCAAGCAGCTCCTCTGCTGTAAGCAAAGATGGCCACGGGTACCAGTCCGTCAGTAGTCTTCACACCAGCTGCGAGTCCATCGACATCTCTCTCGGCAGTGGAGGGGGAATGAGCCATAACTCGCCCAGTGCTATGGTTACTGCGTCGAAAGACGATTCCTTGGCAAACTTTATCAGAACCAACAGTGTTAAGACTGCTATGTCAGAGAGGTTAGTAGGTTCTTCTTTCTTAACTAGATTGGCATGCAGTAGATTCATTTGTTATTCAAATTAATGATGTCACAGTCCTTTTTTTTTTTATCCAAGTAGTGAACTATTGTAAAACAGTATTGTCTCTTCAGATTGTAACACATGCAAATACAGTTTGTTGAGAAACCGCGGAGTTATGTCGCATCGAATGACCGACTGATCAGCTTAATCATTGTCTCCTCGCCTCTAAAAAGCTATGGTGGGATTTATGTAAAAATAATTTCAGATCCTGTTTTCGTTATCGGGTTATCTTCTCTTTTCTGAAAAGTTCACTAGGTCTTGAAAATAGGAACGGCTTTTAGTTTTGTGTTTTTGACGTAAGTGTTGCTAATCTTAGCCTCCTTTCGCCTGACGGTCTCTTTGATGAATTGAAAAGGACTTATTTTGATTATTTTGCTCCATCAGATGCCTCAGAGCTGTTCAGACAGCAATCAGCAGCACATGTCTTTCCCCTACCTGTGTAGACTAGTGGTAAATTACTGAACATCTGCAGACACAACCGCAAACTTCAGCTTACTTGAGTCATTGAGATGTTTTTAGCTTCACCTCTCGTTTGGCGGAGTATTAAGAAGGTGGGTGAGAGGTGTTGAGGGATTTGCACACGTACATAAAACAGGTTAGATGGGTGTACATAGATAATTGGCATTAAAATTGGTTTAGTAGAGTACGACAACAAGCTGAAATTTATTTTGAGTACACAATCTGGGATCAATGGAAACCTTGATATGGACTTTTTTGGTGAGTCAGATACAATCATTGCTGATACTTACTCTAAATTCCTTCTTTTCAGTTTCTCTTAATGTTATGATGTTGTAAATATCTAGCAAATGCCTCTGGTTTTACTAGTTTCTGGCCAAACTATTACTTGTGCTCCAGGCCTAGATGTCTTGAAGAATCAATATTCGGTGATCAACTCAAGGGACTGGGAGGGAGTGTGCTGAAATACCAGTGAGAAAAGTAGTAGTCTGGATTTAATTCCAGAACAATGTACGTGCATCTTTGTGACACGGTATAAGTTTCAACATAATTGGCTTAAAGTCACCAATTTGGCAGATACATTGTCCTCCACCCATCCAGCGACCCTTGTCATTAGCAGTTAAGCTTTAAGTGGAGGTTGTTTATGTGTTGGTAGGTGATCTCCAGTGACTTGGCTTTGAAGCATTTAGTTGTTCCATCTTAACTTAGAGTAGTGCTTTCTTTTTTCCAAGTAACAAACATATTTTTTTGCAATTTGTGAAATGTCCTCTTTCAGCTACCCTGTACAGTAGCTTTAAAAACTTGGTCATCTTTTGCCATATTGGTGGATACAAATACTTAATTTGCCCATCCCTCACATGCACCTCAATGTGAGGAGGAAAGGGCTTATTCGGACCTTTTCAACATCCGACCCCAAAGTACATGGTGATGTCCAAGGGTGGTCTAAGACGCAACTTCCACACCATTGTCCTATCAAAGGGAAAGACTCTGTCAGAGGGCGGAGCTTCAGATGAAATACACCACACTTCCAGTCTCAATTTAAACTTTTCTGTGGATGAGAGTATACATCTATGAGGGGTGGAGGTAATCTATAGTTACTGCAAATATATTGTAATGGATTCTTGCTAAGCAGTTCACGGTCTCTTAAGAATGTTTGTAAAGCACCATCTCTCCTGCAGTAATTTCAGCAATATTAAAATGACATATAATCATTGGCGTTTTGATATTTCCACCACTAAATTGCTGCCCTGCTGATTACACTGCCCCACCAGGCTGTAACCCCCAGCGAGATGATCAATTTTAAAGCTGATAGAAATATCTAAATTGTAGTAGCAGCTGCCTTAAGAACCTTGCACAGCAAACGATTCCTCTACCATTACTTGAATATTTAGTGACCTAAACTATGCATTTGTTAGCGAAAGTGATTGGTGGCATTAAGAATTGCATCTGTATTGCGTTCATAATTTGGATGCAAGTGATTATGTAATTAGCACGGGAGGAAATGCAGTTCTTTTTTGTATTAATTTGAACTGGGTTTCTGTAAATTTAATATCGGGCAGTATTTCGTCCTCTCTATAAGTGGTGTTGGGTACCTCTACTGGTGGAAATGTTAAATTTTGCCAGAAATATTCAGGCCCTCTCTTTACTATGTGAGGGGCAAACAAGTGATTGAAGGCTCCCTTGCCAACCTTAGCCCATACTTGTCTTATAATTCGTAAGATTTGTTATTTGTTCTAAAGCCGATCACGCAGTGGTGAATGGTCAATGTTCCCAGATGCCAAACCCCCTGAAATCTCATGGGACCTTCTGTTGGTAGAACAACTGCCCAAATTTGATAGGATCCAGACGTGGAGCCTGAGAAATCCACTACACACATGAACACCTTCTGGCCCCACCCACCCTTTTTATTGAAAATGGTCTTTTGGCACCAGTGGTTTAATCCAATGTAAGGAAGTTTACACTTGGATTGAAATAAAGTATTAAATGGCCTTTTAAGGAGCTCTTCAGCAACATAAACATTTATGATGTGTGACTTACACGAGTGGCACCTGCTAACCTGTGAACTTAAATATTTGGAAACTTTGGCAAATAAACCAACCTTAATATAATTTTTATGATCTTTGACAACTCCTTGTGCTTTTTTCTTTTTTCTCTTGTGTGTTAATGCTGCTTCTCTTCTCTCTGCCTTACTTAACCTGTTTCCATAGCCCTCTCTCCTCCCCCGGCGCTAGTCCAAAATTCAGCAGAAATACATTGCCCAGGAAGCAGGACAGGTAATTCTGTCTGTCATGGCGGGTGCACAAAACGTTTTAATGTTCACTTCTGCTCACACCAAATGTTTTGTGCAGAAAGAGTTTGCTGGGCACCTGTGTTGTGTTTGTCGTTAAAGTGTGCGCCTTCTCGCCAGGACTTGCCAGTGAGAGTCCATGTTCAAGCCCTCAATCTAACTGGCTTCGTGAAACCTTTCCTGCTAAAAGAAGCGAACAATCTACCAAAGGCAGTTTTTAAATTCCTTAAATTCTAAGCAAAAAATGTGAACTCTCACTTGCACTTTCAGATTCCCTGAGGCATGCTGCTTTTCAGAGTTTCCTAGCTCTTCGCATTATCTGGGTGTTTCTGTTGGATATATTTTGTTTCGTCATTATTATATCAGTAACTTGGTCTTTGTTATTATTTTGGATGTTCTCTGTACTTGTCCGTTATTTTTTTAATCTGTATGTTGTAAGATGGTTTGAATTACTTGTCAATTTATTTGGACCTTTTTGTAAAAATGTGAGGAAAGTGCTTTTGTTCGTATTTGTTGGATTTCGTTCTTGTCAGTTTATATATTTGTGTAAAAAAAAAAAGTTTTTAGATATTTTCTAAAATGTCAAGTTAGATATCTGGGTAACTTTAAATTGTCTTGGATGGCGTTTTGTGATGGGATTAAGGCAAAATGAAATATTTTACTGTAGACAGAACTGAACAATTTTCACCCGTTAGGACGTAAAATAATGATTGCACCACTTCATGGGACATTACATCAGAGGCATTACGTTGAGGTGACCACTATAATATTACACATATATATGTATGTTTTAGTTAAATAAAATACCTATAACCCCACGTAAGTGGGTTAGGTAATTTAAATTAGTCCATGATTTAGCGTTTACTAAATGTGTATGTGTGTGTGTATATGTATGTGTGTATATATATAAATATATATAGAGATACAATACAACATTTCTTGTAAAAGTACAGTTATAGAGTAAACAAAAGAAAAGTAAGAAAAAGTTATTTTATCTATATACAAAATTATTTTTATTTTGGCGTGTTCACTCTCCCAAAAAATATATAATATACTGATTTAAAGACCGGGGGAGTTAGATAAATAAATGATAAAACAATAGCAGCATTCTTACACAATACAGGTAATGCCAGGATGTACAATTAAATGAAAACTAAAATACAATAAATAAAAAAGAATCTAAAAAGTGGATGTAAGTAAGAATAGTGTCGATGTATTGGTTGATGATGTAGTGCCTCCAATGTAGTGACCCATGATGCACCATTGTAGAAATAGTCCCATACATCAGTTGCTTATGTTGTAGTCTATGGGAAAAGACAGCCGGCTTCATTGTAAAAATATTGTTTGCAGTAAATCTGCATATGCGGCTCATTGCATGACCATCTTATTGTTTGGAATGAGCCAAAATGGCAAATTGAAGGGGGTGGTCAGTCCGGGAAAAGTCTTTTAATCTTGTTATTAGCGTAAAGGTCTTTAGTAAAATACAATGGGTCCTTGTTCACTAATGTCCTGACTGGAAAGTTTGAAATCTACACTTGTAGGTCTATACCCTAGATTTGCATACATTTCCAACTTTCCTGCAATTGACTAAGGATTCCAGGAATAATTTGTGGAATCTGCTATGATCGCTCTTTACCAGTAGTGCTCTCATGACCAGTTCAGTGTACGGCTGTGGAAATACTCAGAATCTACTCCTTTGAGCATATTTCCCGACTTAGAAGAACATGGCACACGTTTGATTAACAAGTGCGTAGTCCTGTTTTTTGCGAATCGCTTATGTAAATTTGCACTCTTAAATCTTGGCATTCGTGTATTTTAGTGTTATATGTGAGTGTAAATGCTTTGTGAATCCAGCCCATTTGCATTGAACGGTAAATTTAAGACAAGATTGTTTTTCTTCTTTTGATTTAGGCAAAATCTATAATGATTGGATTAAGAATCCCTGATGCCCTCCCTCAATGTGTATTTCTATTATTTATACGAGAGTGTATGGCTAGTTCTAGTCAAGGCAATAGTTGTAAGTGCATCTGCAGCATTCGGAGCGCCAGAATCTCTTAAGAAGCAGTAATTATTTTGTCTGTGGAGAGCTATGCCAAAATGGCATTTTGCCTAGGGTGGCAAAAGTGCTTGCAGCAGCCCTGGTGCACGATGGTTGGTCAGAAAAACATGCTACATGCCCTTTGACCATGCTTTTCCAGCAATAGTATGTTAAATGAGAAATGTGTGAGACAAGGATTCTGGTTTGTAGCTTTTGGGATAATGGAGACGCCAACAAACACATTCTCCTACCTAATTATTAAAGTAGGAACAGTTTCTTAAAATATTGCTGCTGGTTGTCGGCAGTTCAAACACTAGACTTTTCTCTGCCATGGGCATGCGTGGTGAACATGTTTTTGGGGTGCTCTCTGCATGTTAACGAATCTGGGAACAATGTCTGTTGTTCAATGAACCACTTGTCTTTCTTTTACATTTTTCTTCTGAAGTTTTTTTTCTTTTAACTTTCCTGCAGTGACCCACATCTTGATAGAAACACTTTGCCTAAGAAGGGACTCAGGTATTGCTGTCTCCTCCTGGTGTAACAGCTTTGCTGTGGTTTGGGAGCTTTGCAGTTTGTGTCTTGTCATGGTATTCGCTTTGTGTAGGGCACGGCTGCTGTGGTCTTCATCTTGTATTCACACCATTTGCTAGCACCTATCATTTCTGCACTGGGTGGCTTTCTGCGTCTTGCTTTTGCTGGCTGAATTGCTGACACGCCCCTCATGAAAGATCACGGGTCCAAAACTTCATTGTCAGTTTTGACTTCTCATGCCTTGAACCATTGAGACGCATCCATAGTACAGCACTTTGGCGAGTACCCCACTAAAGGCTACATTTTGGGGCAGAGAACTACGTTCTGGCAAATCATCTCCAAATAGGTTTCCTTTTGTGGGTCGCGATGGACTATTCAGAAAATCTCAGTTATCAAACATGAAGATAATCGAAAAAATGTTAAGGAAGAGACAGTGCTGCTAATGACTGAAGCAAAACCACTGCCATGTTGCATTGTCCATAATGTGACCCCATGCTGAATTTATAGTTTTAGATAAAGCAAAACTCTTCACAGTGAAAGATGAGCAAGAGATATCCATGAAACCTTGAAATCATGTCATCAGTTTTGTGAGTTGATATGAGAATTGGATTCTCATAAACATAGCGATTTGCTGTTTTTTGTTTCATTGTATTTTGAACTCCGCCTGAAATTATGGGGACTTTTGGGCATTTTATTATGAAAATTGAACAAATGGACATTACATTCGAGTTTAGCGAGGAGGTGAACATAAGGGTAGGGAAAGGATGTGAGTGAGCAAAATGACCAAGATTAGACTGGACACGGACAAGCAGACGGAATGAAAGGGGGTCTTGATGGGGGAGGGAGAGGGAAAAAGCTGTC
The DNA here is from genome assembly GCA_963921515.1 of Calotriton arnoldi. NCBI lineage: Eukaryota > Metazoa > Chordata > Amphibia > Caudata > Salamandridae > Calotriton > Calotriton arnoldi. The sequence continues at coordinate 1,159,098 of CAWUFW010000441.1, forward strand.
TCTAACAAGGCACCGAATGAGAAACTGGTTTGAGAATGCACCATGGTTTACCAGGCAGCGCTAAATTCAAACAAACTCCTTCAGTTTGTGTGGTGATTGCAGACTGGCATAGTAATGATGCAACTCGAGTGGTTCACTTGCATTGCCCTTGCCAAGTCTAAACTTCTCAACTGTAGTTACATTAGTCATTTAAAGAAGTAACCGGTCGGGTTAAATTCCATCCCAATATTGCCCCTTGCTCCTCTGAGCCCTTCTTCAGAAAAGACATGGTTGCAACCTCTTCTTGTCACGCATTGGCCGGCTCTTACACACTACTCTCATTTTATGTCGCATTTTGATTTCCCTTCTATGAATTTATATTTTGAAGAAAACATTTGTATTTCTCCTGCAAACTCATTGACTGGTCTCCAGTGAATTAAGTGTCTCTTTGTATCCTCGGTCTCGCATCTGGTTATCATTCCTTAATGTAGTTCATTGAATTCCTGCTCATTATGTCATCATGTCAGATTGCTTGTGCTGCTTCAGTAACTGTGCCTGATGTCATATTATATTCACCCTCTCTTATTTCTCATCATAAAAACATCGATCATCTCTGCAGCATAATAAGCACATCTCGGCTCAACCTGCGCAATGCAAATGTGTTCGAGAATTTCTGTTTGATAGCAGACAGAGGCAAGATTCCATCATTGAAGCTTCATTTACTAAATGGTAAAGTGAGGTGCATAAGGACATGTATAGCTAGTTCTACTTTTAGCATCATGCGGAATTATGGTGTCTTTTGTGTAATCGCGATTACAGCTCCAGAGCACACTCCTGGTATGCGGACTTCTGTAAGGTGCAAACAATATATGTATTTTTCCCCTTGAGCTATTGCCAACCCCACATGTCTCACATTTCCAGTTTTTGTATATTCTTTATTGGTTTCTGCTGAGGACACAAACTTTTAATTGCCCGCTCTGCATTTGTATGCCTGAACCGAATACCAGTCCGTATTTGGAGAAAGAGGCCAATAGCTATTACCGTATAGCAACTTGTTGGCAATCTGCATCGATAGATCCTTTCACTCACTCACATGATTAAAATGCAGAGTCACTATACACCTCTGGACTAAGTTATTTGAAATAATGCTGTTTTTGGTGCCTGTCCTGGATGCTACATAAGCTTGCCCCACACTTTCAATAACTTACAATGTCAGCAAATATCAGGTGTTAATGCCTGCATTCTGAGCCCTCTGATTGGATGTATCTGTCCAGCATGCCAGAGGTTGCTACCTTCTAGTGAACTAGACAGCTCTGATCCTTGATGTGAGTCCGCTCATCTCATCATGCCTTTGAACTGCTGTGTAAGAAATTCATTGGTACAGACAAATGTGGTTAGTGTAGCAGTTCCACCACATGAACCGATAAGTGTAACTTTCCTACTCCAATTCATTGATATTGTGAGCCTTTTGCTTACGCTAATGTGCCATTTCTTACTGCTATCCGTGCATTCGCGTGCATATTTACGACCAATAATGTCCTACTCCTTGTCTGTTGCCATGGTACTTTGACATTGCCACATAGGCTCGTCTTTGACCGAATGGCTATGCAAGAGAATTCATTAAAGTAGCAAGCTCCACAGAACTGATGAGCCTTGGACGTGGTGGTCATCTTGAGCCTTTGGAGAAGGGGAGAGAGTAGGGATGGCTGTCAGGAACAGAACATCTTCTTTGAGGCAAAGGCCATCAGTGCATCCTTTGTCTGTGCTCTAATGACTTGAGTATCCTCCAGAAGTGGTTATAGTGTGTTGCAGGTGGAGATGAACCCAGCATGGTCCCATATGACCTGTTGCATGATTCCGTGCCCAATTCTAAACCTTAGACTTCTTCTGGTAGTGGAAAGAGAATTCAATTGAATTTCTAAAAAATTGAGCTGGGTCTCACGAACAAACCCTATTCGTTGTTCTCCTTTAGAAAGAAAAGTAGAATCTGCTTGCATCCAACTCTGTTGGCCTGGTTACGGATAGTCATTGTCTACTGGGTCAACCAAAGAATTCAGTAAAGAAGCAGAAACATTTAAAGGTGGAGGTGCAGGTGGGCTACAATGGCTCTACATCTGTGGAGAGGGGGCACATGGATGGTGGTACATGTGGGCTAGAGTGGTTTTATTCCATATTTCTCCCAGTACATCTTACACATTAAAACTTCTATTCTGAGAGTCTTTGCTCATAGTCTGTCATTGGTCGGGCCGCATCTGTTGTAAATCGGCGTTCATGCAAGCTGTTTGTTTATATGTGAAACCTTTTGTCTGACCAGGTACGCCCCATCCTCCCAACTTCGCAGCCAGGAAGAAGCTAAGGAATGGCTCCGGTCGCATTCAGCAGGGGGCCTCCAGGACACGGCTAGCAACTCTCCGTTCTCCCCTGGCTCCAGCATCACGTCACCCTGCGGAACCCGCTTCAACTTTGCACAGCTGGGTGAGTCAGTGAATTCCAGTGCAATGAGACTGATCCGACAAACAGTCAATGTGTGCACAGACACCTATTCTGATTACTTGGCTGAATCAATGTTTGCAATATGTACGGTTCATACCAGGTTGTTTTTGAAATAAGGCTAGTAAAACTGTAGCAAGGTCCACTCAGTCAGATGGTATTCGACTTAAAAGTCTGTTTGTTGTGGGACCAACCAAATTGTGTGTCAGACAACCAACCTCTTTCAACAGGGACAGTTTACCAAATAGATCATGTGTCTTTAGTAAACATCTGCGTAACTGTGTCCTGTTGGAATGAACCCTGCTCTTCCAGTCTTTGGGACACACCCGATCTTCAGTCAGTGCAGGTCCTCATATCCCCGATAACCTAACTTATAACTGTAAAATAGTTCTAAGAAAAGGGGCCTTCTAAAACCCAAGCCTGAGTTTTTTCAGTGTGAGCAAAGTAAACACTGAAGCCTCTGGTACTGATCAAAGTGTGTGTTTGGTTAATACCCACCACATAAATAGATTTAGGAACACAACTTCTTCCATTAAGGCTTTTCGGTGCTTCTGCAACTTAAATCCATTGCAGCAGCATCTTTTTTTTTTTATCCTTAGTGGGAAAATAGGTGAAAGGCAAATGGTTGGTTCAAAAGTCACTCGCTTAGACCCCGAGGTCAAAGCTGCAACCCTGTCCAGGTTGAGGCTGCCCAAAAAAATCAGTGGCCATTTAGTGTGTCCTGGTTGCAAACAGAAACATTTCTGAAGAAGTACTGTCCATTAACAGACATTCCACTAATGTCTCTAGAAGTGGCCTGTTCCCATGCAGTCCTTTCATTGGTCTAAAATGTACTTGGGAGTTACTTTAATGTTATCTACCTCTTTACATCCCTCTTTGCTCTCCCCGCAACGTTGGTGGTGGCAGAGGCACTGAAATGACCTCCTTCATACAAAGGGCAGAATTGCATCCCCTGCTGATGTTGGGCCCACAGTATCTCCACTACAGTTTGCCTCCATAAAGCTCCAGTAATGGTGCCCCGCTTTTCCAGTTCTCCTTATCCTTGCTGACCATAGATTGTCCTGCTGGTCACATGGCAGCTGTATCCTCTCGCTAGCAGCCATGGTTACACCTTAGCTTCCTAATCGATTTAAGATATGGGTAGAATTCAGCAACTTCAGTGGAATACAGAGAATGCTGTGGCAAACATGGGGGTTCACACGGATTGTTCTTTCATTTTGAAATAAGGACCGTGTTTTTGAAAGTTGTCAATCTGAAGAATTTAAGTCCGACTCACATAAGTAAAATCTTGTAAGCACCTTCTGCGAGGCTTATTTAGGGATAACTAGAGACAGTTGTCGCTGTGTTATAACCAGGTGCCCTGGCTTATGTCTAGTTACAAAGCCTTTCTCTTAATGGAAAGAAGTTCTTGACTTGAGAGACTGCAGTAGGTCTGATGAACCATGATCATTGGTCCAAAGTACAGGAACTTTCCCCCATCACTTCTGCAGCTGAAGAAAGATCTTCAAACATGTCTCTTCAAGAACAATCCAATCAGCAGAAAAGGATCTCCATCCCCCTCATCTCTTGGATGCTTAATGACCACCGACCAGTCACAGCTGTGTCTCTTCAAGGAGCATCTAACATCTGATAAAGGCCTCCATCACCCTCATCCCGTAGGTGCTTCATGACCCAGTCACATCTTTGTCTCTTCAAGTAGTATCTACTGTGTGAAAATGGCTTCCTTCACCCTGCTTTCTTTGGTGCCTCAGTATCATGCCCACTAGCAGCTGTGTGCAACATTTTGAACACTCTGATGCTTCAAAGTACATTGGTTTGTTGCTCCTAACTAGCCTTGTCGTATAAAAATACTCGCATGTAGATTCACTCAAGGGTCGATTTTGAAGCCAAGCTATTTATGGACTTTGAAAGTTGATATGAAAGATTTGCTCTCTGGTCACCAAAACATTGTACTCCAGGTTAAATCATCTTGTTAAGGCAGGTGTTGTGATAAGATGGTCTTGACAGTAGAGATGAATGTGATGTGTGAGGAAGCGGCCAGACCTGTGCACACGCCCAGCTCTTCTGCCTCATTTATAGCCGACTCAAAAACGCCACCCCTAGGAGTACTCTTAAGGGGAGCAGTGGGGATGTTTGTTGCGACCTGTGATTTGGTAGGAGCTGTCTTGTTGTTGGTGCAACTGTGCTTTTCATTGCCAAGAAACAACAATGGCACAAATTGATTAAGGAATCTGCAGATTTATAGTGTCCAATGGACATGTGGCCATTTAAACCCCGTGGGCAGGAAGAGGGTAATCTTCCTGATGTGACCCTCGTGAGTGGGCAGTTTCCAAGCAAATCTTCTAAGAAAGACGAGTATTAAAGAGCTGAAGGGCAAGGGTGGTGTTCAATCAATCGGGGTTTTGTAGAGCACGACTACTCATCCGTAAGGGTCTCAATGCGCTGGGGGGGTAGGGGAGCTGCTGTTAAGTCGAAGAGCCAGGTCTTGAAGTCCTTCCTGACCTTAGAGATGGCGATTGCCTGAAATGCAGAGGAAGGGAGTTCCAGGTCCTTGCAGCGAGGTAGGAGAAGGATGTTCCTCCACCGGTGGTCTTGTGAATCTGTGGGCAGGTGGCCAGGGCCTGATGGGCGGAGCGTACATGTCTGGTGGGGGGGTGGAAGGAGAGTTGGTGGTTGAGGTATGCGGGTCGGGCATTGTGGAGGGCTTTGTAGGCGTGCGTGAGTAGCTTGTAGATGATCCTTTTGTTGACCCGGAGCTTGTGGAGGTCTCTCAGGTGGTCGGTGATTTTATTGCAATGCTGGCAGTTTGTTTGGTTTTTTTTTAAACATTTTTGACAGATTTTTACTTTACCCTTTATGAAATATAGTTCAATTCGTTCTTTATGGCTTTTAGTTGTCTAAACATTTTTATTGTTGACTGTTTTATGGTAATTATGACTTCAGCGTTGCTAATTTTAGTAACTTATTAGTGCAAGTTAGCAAAAACTTTTAAGCTGTTGCAGTCTTTCATTTATCTGTAAAGTAATTTGCATGAAACAGGGAATGGAAATTTATTAGAGAAGGGCTCAAAGGTCACGTGATCATTGTTGGTGAAAGGGCAATTCACTTCACTTATCACTTTAATTTTGATGGCATGAATCCACTTTTTATTGAGTGCTCTCTTAATCAGTCTGTGGTGTGCTGGCCCGGTGCCTTCCACCGTGCTTTTGGTGCACGCCGCGTCAATTCCTACGTATTCTTTGTCTGTCGGGCAAGTTGTTCAGATGTCTTACCAAAAGCACTTTATGCCGCGCCAGCCATTACTTACGTTGTTCAAATACCAGAGTTCACTGTTGTGAAGTGTGTGCCAAGGTTGAAAAGAGTGCCAGTTTCTGGAGTAACATATTCTTGGCACATTCTCTGCTTGATACCATCAGCTCCATGATCTCAGAAGCAGGTATTTGCTTAAGTGTCCATTGAGTGGATTTTTTTTCTTCAATTTACAAAAGTCTGGGATTTGACATTGTTTAAACTGAGCTTGCCAGGTACAGCATGGATACCCAAGCACTGTACAGGAACACCTTTCACTCATTTCCTATTGTGGAAACCCTCTGCTTGGAGAACTCGCCAATATGAAACACTGTGCACATAGTGGCTCCAAGTCAAATATTTTGTGCACTTGCGCAACTACGTAGGTTCTGGACAAATTGTCGATCTACCTGAAGTTTTGTAATGCTGTTGCTACTTTGACAACCCTGAAAATAAATATAATTAAAAGAATACATATATTTTGTGCACCTTGTTTTCTTACTTTGCAGCCAGTCCTACAACTGCGGCCCAGGTTAACTTGTCAAATCAGACAATGCTGCGGACCCATAGTCTTTCCAACGCAGATGGTACCTACGACCCCTACAGCGACTCCCGCTTCCGTAACAGCTCCATGTCGCTGGACGAGAAAAGCCGGACCATGAGCCGATCTGGGTCCTTCCGCGATGGATTTGAAGAAGGTAAGGAAGTGCATGGTTTTAAAATAAAGTAATAATTCGCATTAAGTGCATGCTCTTGATATCTGTTGAAAACCCCAAAATGCCTCCTCAGTCATCCTGAGGTTTGTACATTGAGTACCATTACACTGGGTAATAGTGACAGATGTTATTTAAAGCACGTAATGATGGTGAAACTGCTCTACGGAGTGTTACGTAAAAAGTTATTATTCTGAGCTATCTGCGAGTCGGTAGACTGAACTTGCACAAAGTTCACCAGCATTAATTCATGCTTCCTTTGTCCCGATGCCCAGTATGTTGTTGCCTTGCATATCTTCAGAGGGTTGTAATGGTACATGTAGAGCACAAGCAGTTACCCAGAAGGGTGTCCTGTCACTAGATGGTATGCTTGGAAACTGTCCTGAGGACACTGATATCGGATTTAAAAGTCTAAAGAAAAAAGCCAAGCCTTGAGGACTTTACGAAAATCTGGGTGATCAGACATTCGCTGAATAGTCAGGAAAGAGAGTTTCAATACTTCGGTGTCGGGTAGGAGAAAATGTGACGGTCCTGCGGTTCATAGTGAATCCACAGGACTGCAAGCAGGAAAGAAGTTGGAAGAGTTCTGGTGGGTTCTAAAGAGTCAGTTTGGTACGAAGATAGGTGGTACCAGTACTATGAATCACAATGTGCTATGCACAAGAATTTGAAATGTATGCATTTCGGGATGGGCAGCGAATAGCGTTGGGTCCTAACAGTCGGAAATATGAGTATTCTGGGGAAAATTGAAGCTAAGACGAATTACTTTGTTTTGAATTTGTTGTAAGATGGACATTGATTGAGGCACAACTTGAAGTACCTGATGCTCAGCATATCCCTGCACTTATGTTTATTCCACAAATCAGCTAATCTTGTCTGTAACATCTCTTATGCTTTGGAGTAATTGGCTTATAGTAACCTTGTATTGCTCTGTCTCTTCTGGCATTGTGGCTGCAAACAGGTCTTCATATAGTCTGATCTATTTTTCTACCTGTTTTTGTGATGTTCAGGTCATGGAGGACCTCTTTAGGTTGAAGTAGTCCAGTTGGATTATTGTTTTGCTAAGGATGTTGCAGGAGACCAGGCTTTGCTCCCGCTTATCACTGGGCGACAAGAATAGAGTTCATAGGGCAGTTTAGGCGTGTGGTTTTGAACTCGTTCTCTTTGGAGCTCAGACGGGCTTTCTTTGGGTTTTGGAAGCTGATTCTTCTTTCCACTGAGATCTCAATGTAGTGCAGTCACTACCCCATCTTTTAGTCTGCAATTCTGTCTTGGCTTTGTTTATTCCCCTTGAAGCCCACCTTTGGTGTCTGAGATGGGCTGCAGATGCCTCAATGCAACAGATAGGTGCATGCTTTCCTGTCCACAAGTTAACAAGGCTGTTGGATTGTTTCACCTCCACATGCTCTGGCGATCACCAGCAGACTTCTCTCACAGTTGAAAAAGATCCTATTGAGTGTGTCTTGCTTCTGTTCATATTCAACCTCAGACTTTTCTGCAATTACCTTTAAAAATTTCATTAATATGAGGTTGTTCCTACACCCATTTATTTTACGCTACACGATTTGCCTGTTGACCATTTGTTTTGTTGTGCATGCTTCAAAGTGGTTCATCCATAGAAGAGTCATCAGTTTGGGTGGTGGGAAAGGTTTGGCTTCCCTCCAGTTTGAGGATCATTTTATCTATGAATCTGAAAAAATCCATCTCGAGTAGAATGACGAGGCCTTTCTAGCGCAGTGATGCCGCATCTGCAGACGTGTAGCTGGGTTCAGGTTGATGCTTTCGCGTGGGTGTTGTCAGACTTGTTCATTTTTGACATTTGAAAGACATTGCTAATATTACAAAAATGCATTGCTGTTCGGGGTTGGGTTTAAGTGGCCTCTCTCTCGGCTTAAAAATATTTTCTATGTTTAGTTGTGAATCTTACACGGTTCTTGCACCTGCGGGGGAGAAAACTACTACACATGTGCAAAGCACTACATCGTGAACTACTTTTTGCCCAGTCATAGAATTATTTTATGTCAGTAGATCAAAGCACAGAACAAACTTCAAATTAGGAAGGTATTTTTTATTACTGTTTGCAATGAAACAATTGTTTAGAGATAAGTTATCCTCATATATTTGAAAAAAGGCTAAGCTGGTCCAGCTAAAAACTGAAAATATGAAGTCTTCAAAAGGCATACATTTTGCTGGTGGACTGATTTGAAAATGATCTTTTGTGCGGTATGGTGGTGATGAAAGGTGGTCAATGGATTATGAACCAAGACTTGTCAGGAATTCAAACATTACTCGCCTGCAAGTAATCAGCTGATGACAATCCCGCCGGCTTCCGGGTAGCCCCTTTATTTCAAGGCTGCCCAATGATTGGAAAAACTCCACGATGTTTCCCGGCTCTTCGAGGATAGTGTGTTGGTCATTGTAGTATCCAACTTCTAGGTATGCTGTGAGTGGTGATGTACTCCACAGGTCTTGGAGGCTTTCAAGGGGGTACTTGCAATTTGCAATTACAATAACATACCTTGAACCATCAAAGACAAGTCTGCGAGGTCCTGGGATTCAGGAGATGGATGTGTCTTTGTTACTTCCTATGTCCTTCTCCCTTTAATTCTATTTCTTTTTTCTCGGTCTCTTTCTCAACATCGCTGCTGCTTGTTCAGTGGCATTCCCCCGTATTCTTGTGTTCGTCTCAACCAGGAACATTTTGGTCTCTGTTGTGTTCTTTGATTGGATTATGTATCCTTCTACTTCTGACGTCCGCATTGCAGTAGTGCCTGTGAGGGACTGTGTTCTTCCTCGCGCCTTCTTTCTCCTACCTGTTCTCTTTGAGGAAATAAAAAGCATTGCCAAAGCCAGTGGGTTTCACTGCCAACATGTTAGTTTTGCCAGTGCTTGTTAGAACGTATCATGAAAACATTATTGTGCTGGAACACATGGTGGTAGAGCATAATAATGTATGAATGCAGGTGCAATGAGCACACTCCACTTGCAGGTTTTCTACTCTGTAATATCTGGAAATGATTCTGAGCATCTACATATACTGCAGTGCCGCAGAGTGGTAGGAGAATCTAAATTAGGCAAAGGTGAATAGCTGTTTACTCGTTTGATAAAGACATGAGTGCTAAAGCTGGTAAATTCAGTACGGTGAGGGAGTAAAGGTGACCAAGATTTGTAATTGGGCAAAAGCACGGTTGGAAATCTTGTGAATAACTGAGTGCACACCCTTGTGTTGGTTGATTGATGTGTGCACAGAAGTGACGCAGTCCATGGCTCCTCCTTGCTACTGAAACCTATTACTTGTAGTTTCCGCTCTATCCGCTGTGTAGGTTTCTCGTTATTTTTACCCTAGGGAGCGCTTGTGATAAGGTTTTGCAAAGTAGGCAACAAATGCGATTTTTCAAAATTGTGCGTATAGTGGCTACCACACACTGTGTCATAAATGTTCACCAAGCTTTGTTTCTTAGCAAATAAGAGTGTCAGACTTTGAACATATCCACCTGAGTTCATAATCACTGGATTTACTTTGTGGACATTGTGTTCTTTGTTAGAACTATCTAATGACTGCCAAGAAGAACATGTAATACCAACTTCAAATAATAGGAGCATGGTCTACGCTTCATGAACTGAGATAGACATTGCTTTTACCAGTTTCTGTTTCAAGTAGCCGACCTAGATATAAACAGCCATCTTTGATGGTAGGAAACAAGCCGACATTGTTTATCCCCAAATAAAGGCACTTTGTGTCAATGTGACTCACCGGCCACCTCTCCCTTCATTGCACCCATGTTTGTGGAAGCATAGCTTGAATGTCATTGCTATGACTCGTCCCTGTTAAGAGGAACACCCCTGGGGAGGTGTAAGAACAATACAAACTCCTAGAGTAATATGTAAAATTAATAATTCAAAAATACAGATGGGGGGATGGAACGTGCATATGAGGCCACACGTTACGACTAAAAGGAATGAGCCGCAATAGTGCTCTTTTAAGGAATTCTTAAAAAAGATGTATTGGAGCATCCAGTTGTAAATTTATGATTCTCTAGAAGCTTCATAATATTTTCTTTGTATTTTTTTAAGAGACTTTGATTATTCATGTTGCCCAAGAGTTTTTTTAAATATACTCTTCCAGTTCTCAATATAAGCAGTCGATTTATTTGACATACTGCAGCTTGTATTTTGCAAAATTGCTCACATCATCAGAGCTTGGTATTCATATCTTCCAGTGCACCAAAATCTTTCTTAAACAGGCTTTTTTTATATTCTCATTCAATTGCTTGAAAGTTGTGAGCTGTATGATGCGCCATAAATTACAGTCGCGATTCTGAAGAAGACCCACTCGAAGGGATCTTAATTACTTTGTTGCGCTAGGAGAAACTGCTCAAATATACCGTTCTGCAATTGCGGCTCCTAAACCTGAAAGTTGGAATGATGCATGGACAAGACTACCATACACGTGCATAGCTTACCGCAGCACCAGAGCCCAGAACTGCTTTAAACAAAAAAAAGTTGCAAATTAATTTGGAAATTCTACTTTTTACCCACTTTATTTTACCTTTTTATTTTTATAATTTTTAATAGTAATTTTATTTTTCTGTGGTGTACTCGCCAGGTTTAAAGTCTACAACGTTGTTACAGATGAATACAAACGAAAGGAAAATGAAAACACGCATGAATGGCAATGGCCACGTCGCCATTTATATTTAAAGGTTGCTAGATGTTCCCAGACCATATGCACATAAAGTCTTGCTCAAGCTTTCAAAACCTCAAAGTATTAGCGGGGAGCCTGGTTCCCATTACCACCAATCCTCTCAATACCATTCGTCCTTGCTGGCATCTGGGCTAATCTTGGAAATATTTTTTGATTTAAATGCTTCCACAGCTTTCAGAAATGGAATTCAGACTCTTTGTGTAAAATTGTGGGCAAGCTGCTGCGACAGTAGACGTGGCCCAGTTGCTCCTCTCACTTCCTTTTCCTACAATTTATGATGGCGTTTTCCAATGTGGCAGTACCATTTAATTTTCTGTTTAGGGAATTTATGCCCCTGGTCTTCAGCTAGTCACCAGTTCCTATTTTCTGCAGATGCAACACGGGTGCAGAATGCCTCTCTATCCGATCAGCACCATCAAAGCTGGAAGTGTTCTACAGAACACCTCGCTGTTGATGACGTTGCAACACAAGCTTAGCGAGGTTAGTTGCTTTACAGGTTTATAATTCAGAAGGAAAGGAGACCTGTTTGAGATCAGGATTTGGTACACACCAAGCAGACCGAAGGCGCATTTAGAATGTCAAAGTAGCATTTTACATATGTGTCCAAAATAATACCTGTTCCTGGATCGCCTTCTGAAACAGTTTGTGTCTTCGAAGTCTGTTCCTAGGAGCAATGACCATTATGTGCACTATCTATGTATGTGCTGTCGCTACAACAATTTGTGAGGACTTTGCTCTCTTGAGGAGATTTTGAAGCTCCATCATCGAGCTTTGTTGGCGCATCTTTCAACCTGCGAAAGGGGCGTGAAAGTAGACTGCTTATCAAGCGATAAAAACCACAGACTTACCGCCTTTGACGCAAACAAAAAATGAGCTCCTCCAGATGATGAAGAATAAAAGATTTTCGTTGTAACCCCTTTTGACCTCGACCCGCCCATGGACTGTTTGAAGAGGCTGCCTTAAGAACATTTGGCTTTCTTTGTCTGCTCGCCTTGTGATGTCAGACTGGGAGAGGCTGCAGTAATCCTTTTCTTGAGGCATGGTTGGTGCGCATGCTGTAGCAAAGCCGAGGTTGATGAGAGCGCCCCGCAAGCCCGCCTGCTCCTGGGCATTGAGTCATGGAAAAGAATATGGGAAGGAGAAAAGACAAAGCGGCTTCTCCTAGAACCGACTGTGTCTTTTGTCTGAACAGGCAGGAGCACCACCTTCAACCCTTTGTGCCTGAGTTGTTTATCTTATTGTTGAGTGCCCTCAGCTATGTGATCTGTAATATTGCCAACTTCAGCACTTTGTGTAAAATTTATGTAACAACCTGCTTTGTCGGAAGAGTGAGACGCCCCCAGGCAGTGTGACCGGCTGTGAAATCCAGCTCCAAGTAGGAGATGAAACTGTATGACTAAAAATGGTTCTGTCTGGGTCTTGGCTCCCGTTCTGCAAGGTAAAGGCGTAGGTGGAACGGATATGCGCTAAAAGCAAAGTGCGGGAACAAAACACGGCGGAAATGGAATCAAGAGAACATAATAGCTAAAGCGGAAGGCCTCCTAGGAGTCCTCTGCTCCTGGGCACATGCATGAAAACAATGCATAATACACTAGCCGAGAGAAGTGGGAAGCAACGCATCACAAGCCAGGAACCCTGGGGAAAATCAGGTTTTGCAAATTAATGAACACGGGAGGAGAAAGGGCTACTATGACTTTCTGATGGGTGGAGTAGGGACTATATGTACAGCTATACACATCATCTCTTAGAAGGCAGAGGTATTTTGCCTGGGTCAGTCTATGCTCTCCCTGGCATATTTTGATTTCAACAGTGAATTGGAAAAATGCAGTTGCTATGGGTTGCAAAAAATACACGTATGTGAAAGAAGCATGAAACGTGTTGGCATGGGTCTTTAATCATTACATCTGTAGTCATCGCATCCTCGACTGGAAGCTGTCCATGGTATTCGTTAAAACCGACCTCTTGTTGGGTTGTAGTTGCTTTAATATCTTATTTCCTGAAAGCATGATTAAATTAGAAGATTCATTACGTTAACAGCAGACATAAACAACAACTTAACTTTAACCATTTTGATACCTTTGGTGGGAGTGATTCTTGCACCCCTCTGATTTTCTTATGTAAAAGTCCCACTCGGGAGAGAAAGTGCTATGATCGGTAAGGACTTAAATGGTTAGGGATACGTTCGATGCAGGCCCAGGAGGGCCTGTGAGAAGAAAGCTACATGGAGCATTGCAATAGGTTGGCCACTGATTGGTCACGAAGAGCACGTTTGTATGCCTAATCAGTGGTCACTTCAGCATGATGATCCCAGGAGGATCTTCCTTATACGTTATGAAAGGCAAAGGGATGACCGAAGGACAGTGGATGAAAATTGGCATCATAGTTCTCTCCTCTAGAAAGTGATGCAGCCAGTATCAAGAGAATGACCACTCCTCCACGCGTCATGGCGGCTCTCCAGTTTTATTTTGTTTTTGCAGCAACACCTCCTTTCTCCCCAGATCTCTCATGTGTCTCCTTCCGCAGCTCAGGTTTGCCGCTGCGTATCCCAGTGGCTTTCACACTTTCTAGCTCTCTTAGTTTGCCCCACTGCCACCTAGAGGCTCAAGTCTGTTGCCACAGATACTTTATTGCAATTCTTTAAATGGCCAGATGGGGCTCGGGGAATCCAGCCTGCGATCAGATAGTCTGTTTTCTGGATCGGTTGAAGCCATTAATCTAGCCTATCAGAGGGAGGAATCTCCCTACTCTAGAAATTAGCCCTGGATGACCCTTACCAGCACAGATTCAGTAAGTGTGCATTGGGGTGGATACTGGACCTTGGGAGATCCAAGCATTTATAGCCATCTTGCAGTACCACTTGCCCCACATCCCCATTTAGATTTTTCTGACAGGCGGCCCTGACCCAGTCCTGGTGCCAAACTCACTTATCGGAGGAGCAATTTTATGAATGTAGATTGTGAAATTAGACAGCAAATACATTGGTCTGCCCTTCAGGGGCATGGTGCAAGTGGCAACCGGATTGGCCAGAAATGAAAATATTTCCTTGAAGCAATCCGATTTCCAAGCCAGTCTCAGGGTGTTTATTTTCAAAGGCCGTGCTCCCTGCAAACGCCATAGGTTGATGGTCCCAGCATTAGAAGATGCATTTTGGCGTGAGAGAGTTTTTGCAATTCATCAATACATCCACACTCTTGTTTGGTTTCCTAGGGAAAAGTTTTTTGTACAAACAGTAGATTGATTTGAGAAGTTACAGGTGATCTATTACAGTTTAAGGTGCTGTAGAAGGCCTCGAACTTCTTTTTTTAAATGCATGATTTGATTAAAAGTGTCACCTGCTTGATTTTTTTTTTTTTTTTTAAATGAGCGTTTAGATATATATGCGTTACTTTCTTTTGACAGTCCTAGCTTACCCGGTTTAAATAGTGCAGGGCTTTAAAGATGCGTGGGGCTGGCCTTGAAGCCTCCGCACTAAATGTTTCCAATGCAGGTTAAACTTGTTACTGAAATGGTCTCGTGAGCTTGACCGAAGACTGCAGTAGAAGTCTGATATGAGCAACCTTTCTATGGGTAGGTGGTTTAACCAATTTATTGAGTTAACCACCTTGAAAGTGTAGTTGTCGGATGAATGGCCTCTGGTAGGCACCGTTAGGGATTCTGTTACTTATTAGTCTAAAGTTTTCATTACTTCATGTCACTGTAACTATTTTACCTGTGGTCTGGATCAAAACGTTGATCATCTGCCCCCCGCTCTGTGCACGTTAGATGAAAAGCTGCCCTCTTTTCTTAAGCATTGGGTATTGTTGCGCTGGGATCAGCAGGGCTGTCTCAGTTGTCCGCGTGCCTTTCTGTGTGTGCTGTTGCAACGCTCTGAAGAAATAAATATTTATAAAGTGGTTGGTTTGTGCTATAATGCACATTTTCCGAAAAACTGGCACAACTGGTAGATGTACTATGTTTGCTCACAGATTTCCGAAAACCCCACTCCAGCCACAGTTGAAATGTATTGTGTGGCAGCATTTGTACAGCACTTAATATTTTAAAGTGCTCTGATTTCCATCAGTTTTGGGCACCTTTTGGGAGTGTGTGGTTGGAAGTGTGTTGGATATGTATGTCAGGAGTAGCAGATGTTGGTTGAGGGTTGACCTTGTCCATAAACTGTTTTCTGGCATTCGAGATGAAATTACTCTGGACTCTATTTCACCTTTCGTGTGCTGGTTTGGTGACGTGTGCCGCTGGTGGGTGCTTTGCGACATCCCCTGCTGCCAGATCCGTAGGTGGCACCTAGTCTAGCCTGGCCCGAGACCAGCTTTGCCAGTGTGGTCCTATCTTCCCATGCCTGATGCATCTTTATGTGCACATATCACCCACAGCTGCTTTGCCATAAAGAGTGATGTTTAGGTGGTGGTAGTGATTGTTGCTGGTGTTTGATAGTTTGCCTGGCCCTGAGTTCTATATTTAGTGCACAACTTCACGCCTGCAGCAGTACTCCATCACTCTGCAGATATGGTCTCCTCCCAAGCACTGGTACCCAAGCAAGGTTATCTGTACTGAAGCAAAGCTTTGTCTATGCCTAAAGATATACACGCGTGCACACGTTTGTATGTATGTGAACTCACTAATGCATCACTTTGTTTATAATAGCACATGCTTTTGGTTTACGCAGTTTTCTCCTCTGTTTTTTAGTCCACGGCTCCTCCCTGTCTTTGGTTTCGAGTACCTCCTCGGTCTATTCAACGGTAAGTTTATAAGGCGTTTGACTGGCAGGAAAGCCTCCTTCTTGGCCATGATGTTAAGTACTCGTGATATATTTTGCAAATCTGTGAATTTTGGGAACTGTTTGAATTATATTTGGAACATCTTGAATGCAAATCTCAATGTATTTTTATTTAATTTCATAGTAGAAAAGGGCACAGCGCAACATGTAACCAAGGTCTAGTGGGCAACTCTGATACATCAAAAGTAAAAGATGACAAAAATGGCAAATATTAAAGCTTAAAATTAAGGGAAAAGAAAATTTCACAGAATAAAGTATGACTGGCATGCAGTAGTGGACAATCGAAAATAGAGCATAGAGAGCAGGTTTGGCACAAAGTAGGCATGGAAGGCTTGAGTGCAGAAAATGGACTTTGAAAACTTATAAGAGAATGAAAGCCTGGTCAAACCTGATCCCAGTGGCAGGGAGTTCCAGAGGCAAGGAGAGGCAGCAGAGAGGTCCTGGCAGGACAAATGTGTGGAATGTCAAATGCCAGAATCACTTGTGATGTATTTGACATTCATGGCTGAATTAGTTTGCGGGCGTCATTTTGGTATTCAATGCAATTCTATTTATTTACTTATAGCCCTTCCAATCAATCTTCTTTTTTTAATTTTTTTAGCTCAAGTCGATGAGACAGTTTATCTCTTAAGTGTAATTTTGGAATCCTAGAAGCTCAATGCATTTGCAAGGCTTGGGCATCCTGCTTCGTATTTAGTTTGTTCCTGCTTCTGTCTCTTCCCCACTTTATGGGGTCTTGTGGTGCATTTCAAGACATAAAAGCAGACTAAAATCTCAGAGCATTGAAAGAATGACGACGTGTACCAAAAACATGGATGGAAGCGGTGAACCAGCGCTCAGCACCTGGGGTTCTATTTGCCACCAAAATGGCGTTCTCCGATGTATGTCACCTGCTCTTCACAAGTTTGAATCTTGGCAGTGCTGAATGAGCTTTCCATCATCTGATAAGATTAAAATGAGTGCCGTGCAATTTAATATAAAGTTTCACGTTTTATTCGAGACACCATGAAACAGCGAGACTGGTGTAACGAGTGCTAGGTTAACAAAATAATGTTAGTTACTTCTATTGGAGAGCATCCCCTTGTGAAGGATTGTCCAACTAGCAACGTTTGGGTAGCTTGAGGGTTGGACACTGTCCTCATATGTGTCTCCATGAGTTTGTAGCCTCAACCCTTCATCGCTGAGGGGAAAAAGGCTCTTTGTTTCCTCTCTTTCCCTGGCTTTAATGTTTCACTTTGATTCGACCTTGAATCCGATACTTTCACACCACATTTGGTCTTGCCAAAGAGCATTCCAGGCACCCTGGACTCTCTTTGAAGGCCCTTTGGAAAACGAGATTCAATCAAGAATGGATCAAAAGTAATTTACAACAGAGAGCATTTCCTAAAAGGCAGATTCTTTCAGAATGTGTGGGTTGCTGAAGGCTGTCTGTGTATTCCGGAGTTAGGGCGCGAGATGTTTAAAGCGGTGTTGAGAGAGCCCTTGTTTAGGTAATGCGGTTTCAGCAATAGACCTTGTGGTCGGAAGGCCTTACTCTTTGAGAAACAGGGTGTTATTACCGCATTGTTCTTCAGTGTACCAGCTGCAGCAAAAATGGCAGACACATTTCTGGAACTTTTGAGAGCATGGATTAAACAGGACTGACTGCACAACCAATACACTGCACTCTTGCATGCAACCCCATTTTTGGCAGTGTGTGTGTGTGAACACTACTATTGAGTGAAGCCTTTGCGAACAACGTCGCATGTTGGGTTAAGTTGGGCAATATATGGATATCTGTCTCTCCCTGGTGCCGCCCCTCACGTGTCCCACCACATATCTTAATACACATCACTATATCTTCACGCCAGCCGTAGCAGAGATGTGCATATAATGCAGCAGACCCTACTCGGGATTCCTCTTGAGGTTTTTGGAAAATAGTTTGAAGCACAAAAGCTGAATGTGGGCAGATTTGTTTGACATCAGAAGACGAGGGCGAGGAGAGGACTTTAGTTTATGCTGTAACTGTGTTCTTTTTTTGAAGTGCATGCCTAAGAGAAGGGATAAGTCCCCCTTGAGTATCTAAAAATAAAATAAATAATTCCAGTAAGGCAATGGGTACAATGGCGCGTGTGCTTGTTCAGAGATGGCATCAATTTTGTATCACGCTCTGAAGACTCGTAGAGGGGGCAACAGCACGATCGAGTTTGATGAAGCCAGATGGGGCTGAATGTGATCCTGCTGACGGTAGATAAATATGTTTGAGGACTGCAAGCTCACCTGAATTACTGTTTAAATGTGCCCACTGTAGAACTATCTGTGTTCTAAATTATCAATTTTGTCCACTCATGGGTGTTTTATCTTTTTTATCAGCCCGAAGAAAAGTGTCATTCAGAGGTGAGAAACTTTTCTGACTTTTGCCAGTCATTAAACTTGTTGAATGTTGAAACTCTTCAGCAAACAGAACTACTATGCTTCATAAACGTCACTCTCCTGTTAAAAGGTCAACACCCCTCCTACCACCTTAGTTGCTGTCCTGCAAACTTATCTCAGTATGTACAATCTAATGCTGTCAGAAACCCACTTGTAAGGTCCCTATCGGCTACACAATCCCCAGCAGTGGTATCGGGCCCGGGCCAGGCATAAGATTTCCTAATTTCATTTGAAAGATGCTTTTCCACTGCTTTCTCCGCGAAGCAGCTAGCAACTCAAGTGCCTTGAGACCCTCACGGGAGATTTGCGGCGCTTTATAAATCCTGATTGATGCTTTATTGTTGGCCATCCGCGGGCTTATCTCTAGACAAAATGGAAGCAAGTCCATCTGGCCAATGCCTCTAGAAGCCGGTAGTGGGATGGGGCATCTCCACTTCTCTAGTCGCATTCTAGAAAGGCCCAGATATTTCACTGACCCTGCCGCAGCCTTACTTACCTTACTGAGGCATCTTCATTGCCAATGTTATATATGATTCCATAGAAACCAGGCTAACCTTTTGATGACCACCTCATTAGACTATCTTGGGCGCTGCTTCGCTTGCGAAAAAGTGACTGCTGCGGGGGTGCCTAGAACGGTGACATTAAGACTGATCCGGACAGGTCCTTCACCGCTCTTGCATCAGAGCTGCCATGACTGGTTTCTTGCTAGATTGAATAGGAGCAAGTGAGGTATTGAGTACCTGTGTCTGACAATTTTAACTCATTTTCACTCGGCATGGTTTGCTGAGTAGACTTTACTTGAAAGTGTGTGGATTTGTACTTTAAATTTCCTTGGTGTGATCTTTTTTATTAATGTGTTTGTGTAGCGAAAGTCACAAGTAATGTGAACTCTTATTTTGTTTCCTATTCTGTTTAGATACGCAAGCTACGAAGGGAGTTGGATGCTTCTCAGGAGAAGGTGTCTGCTCTAACCACTCAGTTGAGTGCTAACGTAAGTCCCTGAAAGGAGGTGAAATCAAATTCACAAGCTGAATCACTTTGTGCAATATATTTTCTTCGGGCCTGTTGCTGATTTGAATTTTTGTATTTGAGGAATTCTGAAATAGCCACTTTGCTGTACTGTTTTGCTCTGCATCTGTTCCCACGAGCAAATCATAGCATTCTATCTGTGAGTGAGAATTATTGGACAACAACATAATTTACCTGTGTGAGATATTTTAGGTTATAAGTTTATCTTATATAACTTTACAATTCTAAGTGACTGAACACCTTAAACTCCTCCGTGAGGCCTACTAGATTCTTGATTGGTTTAGAGGGACGGTGTTACCCTATACTTCTCTTTCGTGTGAAAAGGAGAACAAGCTGTCCCTCTTTCATTCCTACCTTTGTGTTCCAGTAATAACATACCTTGTAACGTGAATTCCGCTTGCCAATGCTTTGTCCGGACATATATCTGAATATGTTGTTGAGGGATTCATCAACCAATATTTCACACTCTTTAGCATGAAAACAGACAACCTTTAAAGTATAGACTTCTCAGCAGACCTTCTGATGCCCCTTCTGATGCCCCTTCTGATGCCCCTTTTCCGAGCTGGAGGTTGTTGGGATCCGGCTTGGTCGTCAGACTGTGCGAATTCTTTGCTCGTCTATGAAGGAATGGTTCACTCAACAAATCTGTTTATACATTTACATAATGCCCTTGTATGGTAGTAACTGAGGACCCTAGACCTGATGCTTTTCTGCCTTCGCCACATTTCACATGCTTGCGAAGGAACAGAAGGGTGCAGTTGTCATCGGTGGGGTCTCGAGGATAATCCCATTCTGTTCACCAAGATTAAATGATCGGTCAGCTCAGCCTTATCAGTCTTGATAGACTGGACTGAACTGTCCTTAGCAGCTCCAGCACTGTGGCTTAACCAGAAATGACACTTCATAAAACCCTTTCTTGGGATCCTTTAGCTGTGTAGCCTATCCATTTTGATGAAAACCTCTCTGCCTGAAAACTATTCCGGTATCCTACGTATGTTAAACTTTTTTCTGCTGTTCGCAGAAAAAGTCACAGCTGCCTTCTACAAATAAGAACAAGAACAATCCCACGCATGTGTGCGCAATGTCGGCGACCCCGCTCTACCCAACAAGTCAGAAAAGGGGACTTGGCACAAAGGAAGTAGTTTAGATTTACTTCAAAACACAGCACAAAAGATATGAGTAAAATTAAACAGATTGATTTCCCAAATACAGAACTAGCAATATCTCATCTTTCATTTCTTGACACAGCACATGATTGTTGGCATAAAATTCAGACATTTTCAATATTTACATCTCCCAATCCCTTTCAATATTGACATCTACCCATTAGGGCAGGTCCAATAGTGAGCGCATAAAAAATAAACAAGTAAGAGCAAGCAAGAACATGACCTCCAGCTGAATAAAGTTGTACATTTACAGAGCAAGCAACGAGGGAACCGCTTCCCAGAACATCCCTGCTAGGGGACCAAGTGACTGCCACTGATAACGCCCCATAAACGAATATACAGTGGGCTACCCCAGGGGCAGGTCCAGAGGGTCAGGATGACTAACACGTTATTCCCTACCCCATACTTAGCTCAAACCCTCCTAAGGAGGTTTGAGATACATGAAGGAAGGTGTTTTTGGTCCTAGAAAGTTTAGTGTAATATCTTCCTGCCACCACGCGTAGCAGCCTTTTGCCATAAAAGGGGGTCTAGGTGGGTGGGCGTTCGTGCTTTTCAATGGAGCTGCTGCTCCAGGCATAAGACGACCAAAGTAGTGTCACCCTAGGGCAGCGCAGGCTATTAAGCCCCTTCCTGGGTGCTAGAAACTTCCCAGCAGAAATGCTTTTCATATGGCAGGAGGAATCCAGTGCCCTTCCTACACAACGCCCAGCTAATGTAGCCCTTGGGGATCCCTGGCGCGGTGCTTGCTGGGGGCACCTACTGCAATCCTCTCTGCTGACCAGGTCATTTTTTTTGGCTCGACTTCGGCTCATCATAGTCCTTGTTTTGCACCTTAGCTAAATCAAATAAATTGGAGACACATCTGCACTCAGTAGGTTTCACAGTTTCCCACATAAGGCTAGTGGTGGGTGAAATGTGTATAATTTGCTTTTGCGT
Organism: Calotriton arnoldi; assembly: GCA_963921515.1. Classification (NCBI taxonomy): domain Eukaryota; kingdom Metazoa; phylum Chordata; class Amphibia; order Caudata; family Salamandridae; genus Calotriton; species Calotriton arnoldi. Next base: position 1,180,590 of record CAWUFW010000441.1, read on the forward strand.
AATTATGCAACATTTTTCAGCATTTCATAATACTACGTGAGATGCCAATCTGCCATTTAGGGCTAGATTTTGATGAAAGGATGCATTTTGTGCTAAAAATAAGTGCAGCAAACGATAGCCTCTGTTACTTCCCCCGCCCAAGCCATCTGTGTTGCCCCCGACATCTGTGCCACAAAGTAAAGGAAGGACAAAAACGCTTTTGCGAAACTACTTATTTTTTTCTTGCCCATCTAATTTGGATAGGGAAAAAAAAAGGGAAAAAGGCCCCTGTGACTTTTTGTAGACATAAGCCTACAAAATGAGACGGTCAGACGTGTAATGCCTTTAAAAAAACTAAAAAAACTCTAGCCATGTAGTACTGCATCGCTAAAAACCTCTGGTGAGTTTATTTACTTTGTCAATGCTTGTACCACTGCTGATGCTGCTGCCTTGCTGAGTGCACTGAACAACAACGCCAAGTAGTGAAACCGATTACTAACATCTTTCTTTAAAGTTATCCTGAAGAACTTTACAATTAATTTTAAAATGGGCCTGTTTGGTCGTGGAGTCCAAGTTCTTACATTTTCTATTAGTGTGTGTGTGTGTGTTGCTTCACAGCACACGTACTCCACATGCTGTGTGCTCGGTTTCTCGCTGGTGTTGTCAGACCCTGTCCTGTTTGTTTTTGCAGGGAGGAGGATAAGCGCGGCACATCCGGGTGTCATTGAGCTCTGCTTGTTTGTTTTCACTGGGCCTGTGAGAACAAGGCTGCAGAGAGGGCTTTTGAGTGATTTAGCTATTCCCATGGCCTGTAGCATGTCTGTTTTCTTTCCTCTGTTGTCTTTTTGCTGCTAGCCAGGGTTGGTCTGTGCTTCGGGGCTGTGGTTCCCTTCTCTAATCATTTACTTTTATTGACATTGCCTGGGTAAAAAAAGAAACAGTTTAGGACGAGAATGGAAGAATGTTTCCCTTAGTTCTTATGTGTCTGTTTTTTAATTTTTTTTTTTTTTTTTTAAACTGCAGGTTACCAGTTACACCCCCTAACTGGACTGTGGTAATTAAGGAGGGATGTGCTACCTCAGAGTGGAATGTAGCCATTAGACTTTTGTGTCCATCTACACACACACACACACACACGTGTGTAACTCTGGTTTACTTGACGTGGTGCATACTATAATTATGTATGTGTGTTTAGATTTTGGTACGTGCACAATGACGTAACCTGATCGTGCACAATGACGTAACCTGATCGTGCACAATGACGTAACCTGATCGTGCACAATGACGCAACCTGATCGTGCACAATGACGTAACCTGATCGTAATGTAAAACCTTGGAGTTTGTCAAACATCTCATTGATGCCTTTTCTCCTAGCACAATATCTTCCTTGGATGTTCTGAAAAACAAATCGAGTTTAATAATGTAAAAATGAAAAAAATAGGGAGGCGCTGCCTTCCACTAGAATACTTCCCCCCCCGAGGGAATTGGTTTAATTTTAGATCCACACACAACCTTTCACATTTGAATTATAAGTACCTTGTCTCCAGTGTTTTTAATGATTTATTTTTCTTCACCTCCACTATGGAGGCCAAAGACGGAAAGAAGCCCACAAGAGAGAAGTGGAAACATCCTTCAAACGAATGACCATGCACTGCAAAGATTGCCATGTTTCCCTTAAAATGAGCTCTTTTACTTCCCTGTTATTTTTGAAGAGAGCATTCCGCAGACAGCCTGGTGTGCTTTATAATTGCATGATGTTTTAAAGCACAGCCCAGCACCATAAAAGGAAGCAGACCGGCAACCTTTTGGAATTTCACAGTAGATTCTGATCTCCAAACCTCCCTAAAACATGGGAAGAGGCTCCAAACCGGAAGAAGCTGGCCACGCTTTAGTGCAGGCTAGGGCACACAAGCAACTCTCTCTGCCTTGTCCCTCCTAGCTTATTACTTCCTCAACACTACCTTAGCCACCACGGACATAATGAGGAGATTTTTCTTTTTCATAACTGCAAAAACAGCAGCGGGGTTACTTATGCCTATTCAGATCTGTGAATCAAATAAAAAAAAAAAAAAAAATCTTATGACTGGGATCGTTGCCCCAATAGTTAAATGGCTCAAGTACTGGGATAAAAATAATAAATATGTGTAAGAAATATGTGCATGTAATGAATTTTATAGAGATTTGTCTGTTTTCCTCGCTTCTAAGACCCGACTGGATTGTACAATGTGGTGGGTTGACGAGCTCGGCCCTAAATAGAAAAAATACAATTTAGTGAATCAAACCATTATTTCTTCGAAGCAAAGGTCTGGTTAGATCTGATTTCTAGACATAATACTTTCTATATGTAACAGTGCAGGGATATTAAAATGGAGTTAGTGCTGAAGTAATCTTGGGAAAGGCCATTATTCTGAATAATTTGATCTGGTGTAGTTATCTTCTGCTGGTATTCGTGCCTGTGGTCTTGGGGGTTTTATTTTTACTTTTGGGCACCAGAAGAAACAGTGCAGTTTGGTGTGTCAAGAAAGGCGTGCTGGCATTGCCTCGAAGTTCTATTACCAGCTGTGGTGCGGGTCAGCTTCTAAGACTTGCAAAGTAAGGACACATTTTACACTCGTTCGACCTGTTTGCAGATTAAGGGGCCAAGCATCCATATACAGGTCTCAACAGTGGCAGCAGAGTATGTGCACGCCCTGCAGACACTGCTTTGAAGCTGGAGTCTCCAGAATCCTGGCATCGCTGCCTTCATTGGCACCTGGGCATGCAGTGAGCACCTCGAGACGAGCATTGCAGCCAGTGCTTCTGTATCGTGCTGTCCAGTGTCTTGACTGATACAGTTGTGCCATTTTGCACCTCAAAGGCCTTTTAGGGGTCATTTCAGCTGTACTTGCGCGTAGCGCTTTTCACTAATCGCGAGTAAGAAGAAACAGCTTTTCAGGGGTTGAAAAAGAAGACTCCTCATGCCATGCTTTTGATCTCTTGCCAACTTCTGGTGCATGGCCCCGGTTATCAGTTGTTGGGATGTGTGTGTCCCTTGCATAGTCAACAGGTTTTAGCGTAAAGTTTTTCTAAAACGTTAGTATGCCCAGACCTTTTTCTCTGTGTCACGGTCTACTGACTCCTCATGTAAAGTTGTAGTTTGTGTGTGAACCCCATTCCTTGCGCTCACATTCACTGTGCATGTTTGTGTAGTATGTTTGCGACACATGTGGTAGCGGAACTCGGCGAGGGTCTGCGTATTAGGACCACTGAGATCCATTTTTGAAGGCCCATGGTTGAGCATGGAACAGAATGGGGGCGGGGGTGCCTTCAGCTTCCCTGTGAAGTGTGTGTATTGCCTGCAGTCCTGTGGCTGGTGGCTGGGGACCCGACACTGAAACAAGAAAGGATGGAGACAGTCCTTCCTTTAGACATTCCATACATGCCATCATTTTAAAGCGGGCAAGAGAGACTTTAAAAAGATAGTCGTGAGAATGTATCTTCTTCATTGACTTAGACTGAGGCAGCGGCAATCTGCCGGAATCGGTCTCTTGGCATGAATGGACAATCAGCATTTCATTTTGGGCAGTTTAATAACATAACGCAAACAAAAACAGAGTTTTTGTATGCGCTATGTAAAACTGCCAAAAATAAAATGTTGAGGCCCGTCACACCCTCTAATCTCCCCCTCCAAGAATTAAGTCCGCGCGTTCTGGCTTAGGATATATATTTCCGAGCTCACGCTGCCTTGTTTCCACCAGATCATGATTCAGCAATTCGAATTTCTGCATGCAGGAATCGGGAGGCGGGAGACTGGCATTGAAATCAGAAGTCTCCCACCTGAATCGGTAGGGTTGGCAGGTATGACATTCAGTGAGAACCTTGTTAGCAGGGAGCTGCTGATTGGTTCTTGATGAGCACTGCCTTTTGGTAGATTGTAGGGGTGATGGGTGGGACTGCTGTTTCTCTTGTTCAAGGTGAGTATGTTTCTAGACAAGGCCGGCCCTTTTGTCGGTCCCTGATTACTTCTTCTGGAAGGCTGATGACAGCCACACGCTGTGATCTCATCATTCTTTTTGCCCGTGTTTTGAATACTCCTGTCTGAATTGCTACCTCTTGTTAGTCACCTTGTAAAAATTCTTTGTCTGAGGAACAACCAGAAAATGACCTATAAAAGAGATTTAAAAACCCAAACCATCTCTAAAGTCTTAGAACATGGATCCACATCCCCTGTCTGGAAAATTAGTTAAAAAAAAAGTGGGGCATAGATAACCCTACTTTCTTCTAGGCTCAAGTTCGTCTTGTCCAAGGAAAGTAGCACTCTGCAGAGTTCTCTAATGATTGCTGCGTGACCAGGGCTGGTGTCTGCATGACAGCCAGTCTTCCAAGGGTGAGAGGGCATCTAAAGTTTACAACTTGCTGGAGAAGGTAAGGGTCGGTCTCTGTGCCTAGACGTCTGTCTGCCGGCTCAGAGAGGGAAGGAGAGTACCTGGCTCTGCAGGATCAAAGAATAGGACTTTAGAACCTCTTTCCCCGTTGAGTGAGGTATATATATTCTGCAGGAGAAGATACTGTCCAGGACGAAAGCCCACTAAGTTCCCACTGTTTGGAACATGCTGACTACAGATGGAGCAAAGCGGGCACAGGCTGCAATTGGTTCGAAATTGGGCAGCCCTGCTGGTCTTTTGGCAGCCACGACACTGGCCACGGATGAAAAAGCTCCACTGGCATCCAGTAGCTTAGAGGACCGTCTTTAGAACAGCCTGCTCGATTTTTAAGGCTCTTCACTGCAAAAGTCCTGACTTTGTGTCCTCCAGAATTCAGCGCTACACCCCCAATCGGCATCTTAGATAGACTTACTACAATTTATCTATGGTGTCAAGAAGCAAATAGGAAAAGTCTAGAAGGGGTCAGAATTTCCGGGTTGACTCCCCTCACTTGGAACACTCTCCCTCTTGTCATCAGATCATCATCCAATTATGAGTTTTAGAAAACTTTTAAAAACGTGGCTGTTTCGACAAGCTTATGGCTAACTCCGATGCTAGTAGCTGTCTTCTACTACCTTAGCGCCAAGAGACCTTATGGTGAACGTTGCGCTCTACAAGTTTTCTGTAACATAACCTGAAGTGTTAGTGGTCCCCCAGTCTCACAGTGCAGTTCCTGCCGTCAGCTGCATAAAACGTGTGCACTAAATCGCCACTGTGCTGCCTTGCATTTCCGCTGCTGACTCCGAAAATCCAGTGGTTCCTTTGCCAATCTGTGGGGAGCCACTTCGCCGGCCTAGAGGCATCAACTTCCTAAGGAGAACACCCTTCTGCATCAGCCTGGATGCTGCAACCATTGAAGATGAGCTCCCACCTGCAATGACCTCAGCCGCCACAACTACCCAAAAATGAGCATTCACCTGCATCACCGAGGCTGCGACTGCTGACGAGCCAGCTGAGCTCACTATTCAACCCCAGTGGGTTCGGGGATGCTCAAGACTGACACTGAAGCCATAGGGGTGCAGTTGCTGACTGCACGGGCCCGAGCTGCTGATTCACCGTGCCGTTTGAGCAGGTAATGCAGGACCGCACCTGCACAAAGTGGTAGGCTGTGTCTAATCCATTCAAAGAGGAAGTTTGCTGCTAAAACACTAACCTTTGCAAATACAAACCTATTGGGCCTAAAAGACTAATGAACAGACCCACGAACTAACATGTGGGGTAATTCGTAATGAGCTCCACATGTGCCTGATCTACGCCTGTACCCATCTCTTTGGCGAAGTCGCTGTGAAGCCGTGGGTACTCCAGTGCGAGCGAGCGAGAGAAGGGGAAGCGGACACCATAAAAGGTATCCATGTCTCACTAGATTGCATAGGGGGGGTTTACAATCCTGTACCTGAACTACCTTTGGAGTGTGGAGTATTTCATTTAGCTGTTTCGTTAAATTACTTTCTTTAACAGATAATACTGGTTTGGACATTATTTTACTGTCAGGTGTTCTCTCCTCCTTAGATTACCAGAACGTATTCCCCTAATCACACACAAAGTGCCCCCTGAGGCTGCTTTACAGATGAAGAACTATTTGCTGGAGGTTAATGAAGGAATGCATCAAGCGCCGAGCTGTTGACGCTGATATCTCATGTTGATGGCTTCTTTAATCTCAGTGAAAAGGCGTGAGAGACTTATCTTGACTTTTCCGAATTAAAAAGGCACTTGACAAGACAAGAAGGTTCACTGATAAAGTCTGGTAAGGAATGTCCCATAGTCGTCGTCTGCTGCAGGGCAGAGATGGTGCTCGTGACTCATAGATGCCCCGCCTCCTGAACAGCCTTACACTCTCCTGTTTGCGGGAAACTTATGACTAAGTCTTATTAACGACTCCCTACAGCTCTTTGTAAAAAACGATGGGCTTGCTTGATAGTACAGAAGCCCTCTTCTGAAGTAAGAATCCTTTCACCTTGCTGTGTCTGTCTTGGGTTTGCCTCCTCTTCATAGTGACTGGTATGAGATTTATGATTGGCGATAGCATAATCTTTTATCACAACACCTGTATTTAGGAATTTGTAGAACGTGTCATCACCTCTATGGCAGTCATTTTCTGAGTGCCCCCATGTTCATCTCTATCTAGTCGTCTGCACTTTCTGTGCTTTCGGAGAATGTGAATCATCTTTTAGAATACAGGCTTGTTTTGGGGAGGGACACGAGGAAATATGTAGAATACTTCTGTGGTAACCATCGTCCTTTCGGGACGGCACACCACTCTCCAAGCTGGCCTTAGAAGAGTCCGTACTCTCCGCCATCCCTAACGGAGTCAGCAGCAACCATCTTCAACGAGATCTGGAACAAATTCAGGACCTTGATTACTTTAGTACACTTTATGTACCTTTAATAAGTAAATACCTTTCGATATTGGAGCCGAAAGTCAATTGCTGTTTTAATCCTTGTATTTGATGCCACGCGGGGCTTCGTTCTTGGGTCTCTCATGAGCACACCGTGTGTACCAGCAGTTAAGGCTCAACCTTTTACAGGAAGAGATGGCTACCTGCAAACTTTGAAGGACTTGGCCACCGCACCATTCTTGTGATGGAACTTGTTTTGTGATTTTGAAGAAGTTTACGTCTTGCACTTTTTGTGACATTGTAGCAGCTTTAAAACTCCGACAGAGTTGGACTAATGTTATCACGCGAGCAATGGATTCTCAAGCGCAGCACTGAGTGACGGATGGGATTTCTATAATTTGTCAATATTATTCAATATTGCTCCCCGCGTATCGTGCGAAATGTCTTGTCATATCACTACGGGTGGTGAGCGTGTCGTGCTCCATTGGCCCAGCCTCAACAGCTATCCCACGGTTCAGCGAATGAGACACGGACCCCAGCAGTCGCCTGCAGCCCCCACCATCTTGCATGCAAGCCAATGTGACACGAATTTCCCAAAATACTGGACATGTCAGCATCAGAACACAAGTGAGGTTGAAATCTTTTGTTCTTTTTAAATTTGAGCCTTTGCAGTGTCTCATGCAGCATGTAGCTGCTGGTTAAGCACACACAACACAGGTATTTGCTGTTAAGTGCAAAATTATTTACTTACTTTATTCAATCTGTCACATTCTAATCAAAATCGGCTGATAATTTGGTGTTGACTTTCGGTGTGTTCTACTAGTGCTGGTTTTTCAAATTTTTTCTCTCCACCAGCTTAGGGTTAGATTCAAGGAGACTGTGCTGAATTTGCATAGATTTTGACTGTTTTGCCCTGGTCTTGATAAAGGATGCGCAGAAACATTACATTTTCTCATAAAAGAAATGGGTCTGATTTATAGGTGTGCTCTAATGTAACATTTATTGATACTGTTTGCGGTAAATCTATTTCATTGGTGTTATTCCCACCCACTGAGTACCACTGTGCACTTCTAGAAGTCGACATTAACTTCTGGTTCTCTAATCCTGGTGATGGTGGATTTAGAACATCAGCTGGAGCTCGCCAATTTTTATTTTAAACCCCACCCCTGAATGAGGTTTGTAATTCTTGAAATACAATAGTGACAAACTCACCTGAATGGAAGCCAACGCCCAGTCTTCCGGTGCAGTTTATAGAATGCTGGGACGTCATTTTGTGAAGAAACTTTGGTAACACGGCATTGATTTCTCTTGTGCAGAATTCGTCAATCTTGGAAGTGGACCTCTTTCTATAAAGAGGCGCACTGAATTCTATCCAGGAAGTCTAAAAATAAATTTCCATAGAGAAATTGTTCTCTAAAACATGCATATCTAAATTTATTAATCCTTGTAATGGGGCAGAAATGGTCTGAAAGAACTAGTCACGTTTTTACATTCTGTGAAAGGGTGTTATGGTGTATTAAAGCATTATTTCTTTTTATAAAAATATTATTAAGAAAACTTTTTCCAAATTTTGTTACCACTTATAGTTGGAAAGTGACAATTACATTTGTCAGACCTGTAGTGACCTTAATGTTAGTAGAAGACCTTTTGTAGTCCGTAAAGATTTTAAGTGGACTTTGTGCCTATCCCTTGCTCATGATTCGAACCCTTTCTTTTTTGTCTCCCTTCCTCGATTCTCATTCATTTGCTGGCTTTCCTCCCTTCTGTTTGTCCTTCCAAGGAACCATTTCAGTCTCACTGTGTTTTAATTGGATGTGTTGCATTCTTCTACTGCTGACATTGCTTCTACGGCATGCATTGCAATGCAAGAGGGACTATTTGCTCTATTTCTCTTCCTGCCACCCTTCTTGCTTCAAGCGCAAGGTGGCCATCTTAGAATGGTTTCTTATTAGCTTTTCGAAAAATCATTCAAGGATGCATGCCATGCATGCTTACGCAGAGGGGCCACCTAGCAAAAAATACATATTGGGGAATCCTGAAGATCTAAGCTTCGTTGTCATGGATGCAACCTATTGGCTTTGCCAATGCTTCTTTTCGCGTTTGCAGACATCTTACAGTGAATATGAGACTTTTGGAGAAAGCCTCCCTTGGCACAAAATAGACATTTAATTCCAACACCTAGCATATTACTGTTTTATACCTCCTCTCTAATTGTGGCCTTTCCTTTATACCATTGAGGGTATTAGATCTTCTCCTTGGAAGTATCTATGCATCGGCCTTGCTCTAGTCCACGCTTGAATGCAGGTAGTTTCTTTTTTTGCCCCTAGTTCCTGATGGCTTTGTCGATATCACGTATATTAGCAGGGCTCGTGCAAGTCTTTTGACACCTTTGGAAGGGTTACTTTTGCCTTCTCTACACTAAGAAAAGTTTCCTACTTGCAAGTGTAGCTTGTTGCTCCCCGCTGGTGGTATTGACATGGTTTCCTATTTTTGTCTTGTCCTAAATCCAACATGGGGCAAACTTGGGTTTTCTGTGTAGCATATGTCACTGAGGATTGTGCCACCTATTTCTCATGGTTCAATATATGGGACTTGTCGAGTCCGACCGAGTTCAGGAGCGCCTGATCATTGTCCGGTTTTTGGATATCCATATAGGAAAACTGTACATACAATACATTTAAAGGGGACTCATTTACGTAGGCAATGGTGATCCCGATACTCTATTGTGAACCTGCCTTTTCTGGTTGAACTTTGGACCAGGTACTTGGTTTAGAAGTTATTGGCAATAGAATTGTATTAGTCTTCATGTAATGCAAAGTATTATATTTTTCTCTAGGATATATCTTTCTTTGAAATGGCATTCTCTGGTCTTACAGTAAGAGGTTGGTTTTTGATGGACACATTGTTTAGGTACTAAACCAGGTGTCAAGTGCCCTGTAGCCACAGAACTGTGGTATGATGTAAACATGTTGTATTTCACATAACTACAGACAGGAAAATCTCTGACTGCTCTTTACAACTAGGTTTCATGTGCATTTCACAGAGCTATATTAGTTCCTAGTAATATACATTTAAATAAGCCGTTTCCTGAAATATTTAATTAGTGTTGATTCTCCTCCCTATGACTTCCATGAGCCTCTGGCTGGTATGCATGTCTCTCTCCTCAATGGTCTAAGCTTCTTCTGACATGTGGCCCCAACACTTCAGGTTCTTCTCATCTGCCTTAGTAGGAGCGGCTCTAAGCCAGACTAGGAGCTTGCTTGGATTGTTCTTGTAAATTAGTTGGACTCCAAAGACCTTCTTCTCTCTTTCCTATTTAATCATGAATCCTTCTTGCTATAATGTTCTCCTTGAGAAGCCTCACAGGTCTTTATTTGATTTAGGTGCAGTGCATTCAACATTTCAGCTTTAATCCATTTTACTCAACCGAAGTCAAAAGATGTTTGTGTTCACCTTATATTTCTGTAACCCCACAGTCTCCATATGACTCTGATTCAATTCTAAAGCGTTCAACATCTCTCGGACTTCAGAGCGCTTCAACACCCCATCAGGGGTAACAAGCGCTATATAAATGCCAACCTTTTTCCCTCTTCTATCCCTCCGCTATCCTTCTCAATCCAAATAACTGACTAATATCCACCACTCAAATTACTTTTATATTTCACTATACTAATTCACCACTAACCCTTTATGGGTTCTGGAGTAGCGTGCTACTCGCCAAAAAAGCACTTCAACATCCCATCAGGGATAACAAGCGCTATATAAATGTAATTACAATACAATATGAAAGTGTGTACTGCTAAGCCCTTTCGAGCATTTTGTTAGTCCATTAAACCATACCACATCTTGAATTGAAATATTTGGACTTTAATTCCTTCTTAGTTGAGTGTTATACAGTGATTTCCGACAGAGCCATATGACCAGTCTGGAATCAAAGCACTTGGTTCGTTGACTCTTGATTCGCTTTTAGTCCAGCTACAGAGTAGGTGATGGCTTCTTAGCTGATGTAGCTGGACTCCTCTAATAATCTAATGATGTAGCTCCATCATTTATTTCTTGTTTTTTGGTGCATAGTACCTAGGGAGGACACCTGCATGGCTGAACATGATCTAACATGTTGGTCGGCTCCTCATTTACATGACGAGTTAATCCTGTAGATGGCCTTACATCGGCTCTGTGCCACAATTTATTTTGTCTATATGTCTTCATCAGGGATTCATTTCACCTTGGGTGGTCCACAGCTCCCAATATAATGTAGGAAGGTGTGACCATGCGTAGATCTGCTGTTTGCGTAATAATTGTTTGGAGTGTTTCTGGTCTCTGCCTCTAGAGGGCATTGTGCAAGATTTGGCTAATAGAACATATATAAATAAAATGAACTGCAGTCGGTGCGTAACTGCTGACTCCACTCTAGAAGATGTGCTGCTGACTATTGTTGTAGACGGTCTCTGCATTTGAACCAATAGGCAGCGGCAACGTTGTCCTGACAAGTGCAAATATGAATATTGTGTTTTGGAGTGACATCAGTAAACAGCGTTGCATATTTCCATCAATGTTTCTAACAACCTTCAAACTTGTGTTCCTCTTTCCAAACAAGTTATATGCTCTTGTATAGCTTTTTTGGTGCTTATGTTCTTAGTTGGTACTTCTATTAGGAAATTTGTAGGACCAGTTTGTCTTAATTTTATGTTTTGTCAGTAAAATGTTGTCAGAGTTTCATACTGTTGGCATGGTGGGTGTCTTGTGAGCTTTCAGAAGCTGCTCCTCTTAAGCTTGTAATGGGCATCCTCCGGTACCAGACGTTCATGCAGTAAATATCTCCATGATATGCTAGCTCACGAAAGCCTGCTGCGCTTGCCTTCTCATGACAATGATGCTTGCAAATATTTCTGCCCCTAGGTATCCAAGATTGTCTCTGTCTAACTTGGCTGATACTCTTGGCGTTTAGAATAAACCTCTGACTTAAAAAAAAAAATAGGTTTGCCAGATATAGGGTGAACAAGACACAACAATAGATGGTGGCTGAGCTCTTTTAGCAAATGTTTACCTGTCCATCATTGTTCACAAATTCTTATGCTTAATCTGTAACACCAAAAGTATGATTTATAAAGTATGTCTTTTATATTTCAGGCTCACCTGGTGGCAGCGTTCGAGCAGAGCCTTGGCAACATGACGATTCGATTGCAGAGTTTGACCATGACTGCAGACCAGAAGGCAAGCACAGCATCAAAACACTCTTTGTGGGGCTGTCATTGAAATCTGTTGGGATTCTCACTGAGCAGTTTATCAAATCATACAAATTTCCTTGTTTGAACATGTATCTATAATTCTAGATTTTGCAGCTGTGTATTTTGTGTAGTAATAGATGTATGTTCAATTCATTCATGTTTTGTGCTATCTCTGCAAGCCCTGATCAATTATTGCCTATAGTATTAACTGTAATTTGTAATTATATGTATATTTTAGTGGATTTCAATTGTATGATGGTTTTCATTCAGCTTTGGGATGTTTCCACTAAGAATGAGCTCTAATAGAACTTAGCTGATAAGAAAGAAGACCTCTATTATTCACACTCACTGAGAGGGGTAAAAAAGGCAACCCAATGGCAAGCTATATTCTGAAATTTGCTGAGATGTTTAATGGCCTCCCTGGGTCTCACTTGCCCTTGGTGCTGGTTTTGTACCTCTTTTTGGGCACTTCAGGGATGTGGATCGAACATTCAGTGAGTTCTGGAGGCAACCTGACGCACAATGACATAGTGAAACTCAAGTAGCAACTCTACAAAATTGGCTTGTCTGAGGTGATGGATTTAACTTGAATTATTCAGATTTTTGCATTTCAGTGGCATCATCTGTGCCCCCTCTCCTAATCTCCTTTTCTTTACCCTGCCCTTTTATTAAGTCTTTTTGACTATCAAAGCAAAATAGAGAAACCCACCATATAAACTTAATACAAAAACAGAATAAATGAAGGTCAGATATATTTTTTCATGCTAGGTTATCCCTGTTTTGCCCATTTGTGATTGAGTGAACTTGACATTTAGTTAAATTGAAATTTCATCAGTCGGAAAATGTCACTGATTTTCTCCATCTAAGAAATTAAACAAGTTGGAATCTTGTGTCCTGGTCTCTGCCTACTGTTCCATACTCACTCACCAAACTGGAACTCTGCGGCTCCCTTTAGTGCTTTTAGTATCACCAGCTTACAGTGGATCATAAGGTATCCTAGACCTGAACTGTGCTGCATTCTTTTGCTTGCCATTGCCTGCCCCAAAGTATTAGACAGTAAAGTCATATTTGTAAATGATTGAGCCAGCCTTAACCACCGGCAATGTCTCCTGGCAGCATTCCAGCCCATTATTTTTTGTTTTTCTGCTACCGAGATGGCTCAGTGAGTTAAGTGCTAGTCTGCAACTGTCTGCCCTACCTTGCCTGCCTATAGGTTGGGATTTCCAATGCCACTAGGGCCACAGTTCCGTAGTTAATTAAATAAGTATTTTTACATATTTTGCACCCTTTTTTATACAGTTCTTAAAAATAGTACTCTCTGTGAAATGGTATATAAAAATATTGTCAACTTATATGTGGCATTACTGAGGAGAACCAGTCCGTTTCAGGTCCCAGTTGGCCTATCCAAAAAGCAGGTGGCTTACTGAATCTGCTGGGCAGGGCCCGGTTACCTGAACACAAGCAGCCCCAATCGCAGCCAGTTTTGTGGGAGCTTATAGGACCACGGCTGATATGGACAGGTCGCCTTAACATAAACGCACGCTGATTTTGATAGCAACATAGACTAATTTTAGGGCACAACTAACCATTTTTGGGCAAGGCAAAAGCAAGAAGCCATACCGAAAATAAATTAATTTACCTCTGCATGTTTGATTATGAGCATGCTGATCCAGACCAGTTGATCACCTGCACTGTGTGAATTCATGCACTGTTTACATTTTGTGAGCCCTTTGCGTCCTACCTTTGCGACTCGACTCGTTGCTCGCGGGGATTTGACTCTGTTTTATTTCCCTCTAGGATTCAGAACTGAACGAGTTAAGAAAGACTATCGAGCTCCTTAAGAAGCAGAATGCAGCTGCGCAGGCTGCGATTAATGGCGTGATAAACACACCTGAGCTCACCTGCAAAGGTAAGCAACGCTCGCGCCACTGTGGGCACACCAGCACCCCTGGCAATTCATAGCTGATGCAACATGCTTTCGACGCGCTGGTCTGTTTACCTTTTGTACAAGGTGTCAACAAACTGAGCTAGAAAATACAAACTAACACTACATGAGTCATACCTTCAACTTTATCCTTCTGTGTCACCTCTAACAAGGTTGCAGTATTAATGTACCAAGATCATGCACGGCCTCGAAGTGTTCCGCTAACTTGGTTAGGTATCTTCTCAAACATCTCATGTATCCCTTTTATGGCCATCCAGGGATTGGGCCCAGGATATTGTCAGCCTATCACTATCCGTTCAAATTCAATTCTTATTTCTTAATTTGCGCCCTTGTCTTTGAGACCTAAATTGGTTTTCATGCAGTTTCGCAGGGAGTACCTTTTCATGTTCCTTGTAGTGTTTCAGAACAGTTGGGAGTGAAATGAACAAAGGAATGCGTTGGAACTCGAAGTGCCTGTGTCCCGCTAGAAAGTGCCAGAATTGTTATAAAACATAGCGCAAAGGACGTACGAAAAGAAGTGGGTGCAGTTTTAAAGACCTGTACTCCCCTCTTTTATACGTGCTAGAAGTATTGGTGGCTGGACAACCCATCTACAATCTCTGCGCTCATTTAGTCCATACGCCGACTACAATTCAAAGTTATGCACCGATTGTTTTGTTATTTAAGGGGCTCGAGATTTTAGGGCATAAAATCTGCTGTCTGCATAAAAAGATTACTTTATCAGAATATGCCTTTCATAAAAAGAATTGATCCGAGTGTGATCCCTATTTTCTAGGTAACGGAACCCCACAGTCGGCAGATCTGCGGATCCGCCGGCAGCACTCTTCCGACAGCGTCTCCAGCATCAACAGCGCCACCAGCCACTCCAGCATCGGCAGCAATGTCGAAAGTGATTCCAAGAAGAAGAAGAGGAAGAACTGGGTGAGTGATGGGTTTTTGGGGATCCGCCTGATCTCCGTTGCACATTGAATCCTGGCATGCCATAGCCTTGAGGCAGCCGCTTCACAACACAACGTTAGTCCACAGGCTGGTAAATTGCTTAAGTGTTTGTTCAAAATGTCATCACAATAAAGAAAGTAGGAGACAAGCACATTTTTAGGGTAACACTCATTGCATGATTAGGAAGAGGCATTTTGAAATGAGCGGGCATTGCTCGGATAGGACTATACTATGATGTTGTGGAATCCGGTAAAGATATTTTGGCGCCTGCAGGGCTTGTGGCTTAAAGGTTATGTCTGCACATAGTCTGAGATCTGGCGGAGGCAGCCAGCTCCCTTTAGGTCAACCACACGGCTGTAAAATATATTCAATCTAGGCACCAAGTTTCTCATACTGTCTGATATAACTATTACTGGGCAGTAAGAAGTGTTTTTAATAAAAAATAAAAAACCTTTTACTATTGTGAATGAATGCAGTTACCATATGAACCTATTTTCTTTTTTAAATGATTCAAAAGCACTAGCCATGCCATTTGCTTGTTGAATCAAGTTATGCATTCTTTTGGCTTTCTCCTTAAACTAAATTTGGAAGTTGTTCATATTTTTACCACTTTTAACCTGGCTCACTCAAAAGAAATTGTAATTCGGACACTTTTTGTGGGTGGATTTTAAATAATGGGGGTCCATTTTCCTCAGTCATCCACATAGGAAATTCAGTGCTGACACTTCATGGGGCTGTTCTGGAAACACTGGGCTAAAATGTTATATTAGACTGTGTCCATCCAAAACAAAGGAAGATAAGGGCTACCCCCGAATGTTGCAGATAAAGAAAATGGTTACAAAGTGGGATGCATTGCACAAGGGAAGGTAAAACAGTGTGTCTACTGTTCTAGTAAAATCAAGTAACCTTTGTTATGCCCCTTTCCACTGGCATGCATAGCAATGAGCTTAGCTCTCAAAAGTGACACTATCCGCCTGTCCAGCCATTATAACCAATTGGACTTTAAATATTGGAATTTGTGACCCTAGGCTTGAAATATTACAAAAGAGTTCAGGTTGCATAATGTAAGATAATGCATAATGTTAGATATAAATCCAGGACTGACTGGCAATACCCACCAAATGGCATTTATGGAAGCATGACTTCTTTCCATCCACAACCCTCCCCCTCAGAGCAGTAACATTAATTGCTTTTTTGCCTCATCTGTGTCTTTGGGCGAGAACTATATACATTCATGGAAAAGCTTCGGTGGCATGGATGTAATATTCAATGTAAATATAGGAATGTTCTAAATCAACATACTTAAAAAGCCAACCAGACCTACCTTCCACCCACCAGCTCTCCATGAGAAGGCATTGTGGCAGCATTAACGGCCATGACATATGACATCACCTGTGGTGTCTGTAACACGCACTAGCTACATGACTACACTTAGGCATGTTAGTAGCAACAAAGGAGCGGACCGGGGTGAGTCATAGTTCTCTTTTTTTTCCCCTGGAGCCACCTTACTATGT
Source organism: Calotriton arnoldi (assembly GCA_963921515.1). Lineage (NCBI taxonomy): Eukaryota > Metazoa > Chordata > Amphibia > Caudata > Salamandridae > Calotriton > Calotriton arnoldi. The sequence goes on from CAWUFW010000441.1 coordinate 1,196,994, forward strand.
CAATCTGCAGAGGATTGAGCACTTTAGTTATGTGTTTTCCAGCTGTAGTGCTTACGCGAGTGAAGTATAGATGAGGGCAGGTCGCGCAGCATTGCGTAGAGGCTGTTTTCTTTGCGGTCTAATTCATCCATTCATGCGTTGTCACAGAATACATTCTCCATCATCCTCGTTCTTCTCTACAGTTCTCTGAGTCCTTTTTTCTTTCCTTTTTTTTCCTCCCTTTGCGCACCACTACTGCCTTCCGCCTATCCTTGCTTCAGCCTAACCCCTCACTCCTCATACCCCCTGACCGTACGCTTCACAGCGCACATCTGCTCTTCCTGCCTCTCCCTGGAGCACTGGTAAGATACCTACTGTGCTTTCTCTGTCTTGCATTAATGAGAGAGTGAAGCTGGATGAATGGACTCGAGGATGTGACCACAATAAAAATACAGACCCTTTCCTTGGTGCTGCGAGCCGATGCTCCATACAGTGAGTTCAGGATTGCACAGCAGAGTCCACATGCGTTGCAACACTTCTACCACATGTACGTTAGCGAGTAGTTACTTGACTTAAGTATACTGATGCTTTCATCAGAACATGTCCAAGCTTATGAGTTGCTTTCCACTCGAGCTACGCATGTGTCTGCTCTGAAATACTGGGTTGAACGTCTTTGGGGTGAGTGATGCCTTCATCACATTTCGTCATGTCCACAGCCATGCGGTGTAGGTGATCCAGGGTTCCGTGCCTTCACCTCTGTGCATTCAGACGTTGTGTTGTCCACACCAAACTTGAAGAAAAGTGTTCACATTAATGCTACGCTAACTCGCCTCTCTTCATTGACCTAATCTGACTTTTGGACTAAGGTTCTTGAAGTAAATGCATTTTGGTGTTTGGAAACATAAAACTTGTAGAAAAAAAGCATTGCAAGCGGGAGGGCACTTTGTCATCCTTGCTGTGTAGATGAATAGGTGGTTGGGCACTTTATGGGCGAGGCCTGTGCAGCTGCCCGCAAGGTTGCAATGGCCAATCAAAACGCAACCAGAGGTCATGGTCCAACTTGGTGTTTATTTCCCTTGCGTTTCATCCAGGGAATAAAGACCAAAGATACAGCACTGCCCTTCTACTTTTTGTTATCGCGATATGCCTTTGGTATGTAGTTGGAGTGACATAGAAGCTAGATATGTTTTCCATTGGGTGAAAGATGAACACATACACACGCACTTCCACCTCGCAAACCTGCACAGATAACTGTATTGATGACTCAGTGATCAGTATTAGTATAGTAGGCATGGTTCTCTGGTACCCACAGGCCTATCACCCTGTGGTGTTACTGATCTCAATTCCTCCCAACGATTGCATAACAAAAACACATTTAATTCTATGCATTTTCTATACGCTTGAAGGATATCAGGCTTTCAAGTGTATTTAATGTTTGCCCTGGTGGTGGTGAAAGAATCTTGTTTCCACTCCATGAGATGAGGGCACACACGCATCTTTACTAAAATTATCTAGTTGTCTGTGAGAAGCAGGGCGCCTCTTGCGTGAACCTCCAATCACAAGATGCTGTGTGATACCTTTTATGTGCCTCTGCTAGTGCCAGAAATATTTAAGAATTTAAATAGCTGTATCTGGGCAGACAGACCCTAGCACATTCCATGAAATGCTGGGGAAGAGCTCCTACTAACGCCGCATACGGAAACCTGTTCTTGTCAGATGCCCAAAACACCTGATGTCGCTCTTGCTGTGAAATGTTAGTCTGTCATTGTTGCTTTTACACACAGCTGGTGTGTTGTGGCGCATGCCCATTGCACGGATGTCTCTTATCGCTTGCGAAGTAGATGTGAGGACTCGGTGAAGGATTACACACCTATTTATGGAAGGCTTCTGCTCAGAGCCCTGCACCTCATGGTTGACTGCAGTTTCAAGGAGTTCAGCAAGAGTGACCAAAGTTTTTAGAAAATGGAACCCCCAAAATATTGCCCAGATCTTAATTGTTGAGTCTTCTCTCTCCATTATACATTTTTGTTTTTACAAAATATAGCCATCTAACTCGCAACAAACAAATTTGGGACTTGGGTTTTACTACTGGTGCTCGTGGTAGAACAACTATCAGTACTAAAGTGACATGGAAGTCGTAAACCTGTATTTATCCTGGGGAACAAACATGGCTTCCAATAAGCAAGATTAACCAGGCATATGCGTAGGCCCTTAACGAGTACCTCCTGATGTAGCGACATCTAGCATACGCTATAGCAAAAGAAGCCACCAATCAGACAACGGCATTGAGCACCTGACTTTTCGTGCACCATTGGCGCATGAAATGTACTTTCATATGGCTTGTGTAGTTCCTCACAAACCTGTCTTCCCTCCAAGGGATTGTTTTTAGTCCCTACATTGGAATTCTTGTGCCCAGCCTCTTGTTGCACATATTGAAAAATGTCATTCTCTGTACATTGTGAGTATAAGGAATTGAATTACCTCATTTACTTTGCTGTTATCAGCTTCATGGTAACAGGAGGAAACGACTGCCGTACAGGAGAATCCTTGACAATAGCGCCCAATAGACACCGTACTTTAGTGGTGCCATAGTCTTGGTGTGTAGCATCGAAAAACACACATAGTGCCTAGAAGTTGAGACCCATCACTGGTGGCCCCTAAATTTGAAATCACACAGACCTGGTGTTAGGGTGGGTCTGTGAGCGGTGTGTTGCTAGTGGAGGGAGCTCGTCACTACACAAACTTCCCTTCTTAATTCAGACTGCCAAGGCATTTTGGAACATGCATGGATGCTGTTAAAATGCTTTCAAATCATGTTAGCACTGCTTTAGTGAGTGAGGTATTTGGCAGAAGAGACCTGGTGCTTTCTGGAAATAATTTCTCTATGTAGTAGGAAGGGAAAAATGATTCTTTCCAGGGTGAAGTATCACTTGTTTTATTTGGCTTAGGACTCCAGCTTTCATGTTTAGTTTGTCATGGTGAAATGACTTGACAATAAATTCCTTGCCTGTTAGTTGCTCAGTTTACG